>OY982950.1:20603399-21852987 GCA_963890685.1 Plagodis pulveraria | reverse complement strand
GCTAAGAGTTAAAAAAGTACCGTTCGATTTAGATGGAGCATCTTGATAAACAGTGCGTTTTACCTTATTAAAAAGAAACTCATGAGTTTTACATTGCAATAACGCACATGTACGTAATGAGATACAAGACGAAATTGAAATTAGTAAAATAAGAGACCCTTTGTGATCAAATGTGTTATAAAAAAATAAACTAAATTATACAGTCGAAATTAATATTATAAAACCATAACAGATTTGAGTATGATTAATGTGTTTTTTTAATATCGTGATGGAACAAGCAATAAGTCTACCTTTCAAGCGGCTACCTCTCCCTGTAAAATATGCAGTTTTACAAAAAACAAAAGTGTCGAACTGCATGCACTGCGCCCATCACCCTGAGACATAAAGTTGTTAAGTCTTACGTGCATGTAATTTCATCAGCACCAACAGCCTCCGAATCGGACCACAGTAAAGTGTATATTACTGATTGGCGGTAGAAAAAATTATGATGGCAGTACTTCCTCGGACGAACTCGCACAAAGAGATCTACTACTACATGTCACGCAATTTCAAGAAATAATAAAATATCTTATATCATTCTTATTTTCTTAGATCAAACATACAAAATTGATTCTTTGTCAGAGGAACAGATTTGTTCCAGGTTGTCAGATGCGTCAGCGAACAAAAAACTCCTTTCTTTTGTAAATGGACTCTTATTTACATCACCCTGCCGTCTTTCTGTGTGTTTGGTGGAGCAGGGTAACATGTCATCGCTTAATGATCATTAGGGCATATTTTTGAGATACCTATATAAAAAAGGGAGCGTCATGGTTCTCAGTTTTAGACTATTTCTGTTATGAGGTCTATCCCAAAATATAAACTATTTAGATAGATGTCTGTTATTTCTGTATATTATGTAAATAATAACTGTATATTATGTAAGTAACTCTGTCGGAAAAACAAACACTGAAATCACAGATTTTTCGAATGTTATTTTGGAGCCAAAAGCGTATATTTAGGATATATCATTCAGCTACGAATGCATCGTTTCTGTGCGTGCTGTTGTCCAATGGCACAATGGCGATGGAAGATTAATTTGTGTTGAACGATCACACTTTCTTCGCATTGACATTTGTACCGATAAGTTGGTAACATTACACCAAAGTTTTAGGCCTGTTACTCAGCTTCTTTGCTCGATTATCAATAGAGCTCCAGGCTTTGAGTTGGGATTTATCCGAGCCGTCTTAAGTATGGCATGATTATTCCATACAATAAGACTGGACTAGAATGAAGCTGCCCTTTTTTCCTTACCTTTTTGCAGATAACTTAACTGTATAACCTTTAAGCGTTGCATAATAAGTAGCTTTTGTTTGTTAATTACCTGCACATTTTGAAGAGTAGGAGTGAGATCCAAAGAACTTTGATTAAGTCTTATCTTGAATGACGCCTGTATCTTCGGATCAATGCATAACCAAATTGAAAACACCTTCGTTCGGAGACTGTCTAAAGAGACAAGTTCATTCACTTAACCTTCACGTGCCATTGATACTAGAATCAAATTTCACTGGCCCTTGTATCAAATGTAGTTATAGTCCTACCACTGTACTGTCGTTTACGTAGGCACCCAATGACTCTAGCCTTCAACCAAGTGTTTATATATTATATGCAGAAACAAACAGAGTAGCAGAGCAGAACATTGACACTGAGCAAACCGCGGCAATCTCTATCGTAAAAATGAACATCCGTTAAGGACAATCTAATCTTTCCCTCAAGAAGTCGGATATCTAAGAACACAAGCCAGCGGATAAGCCGAACAAAATAATATTTTTAGAATGACCGTCTTGCTACCCCCTTTTTATCGCATTTGACTTTCATAATATGGACAGTTCTATGATGCGGCCACAACATATTGAAATGTTCTATATATAATGATCTGGTCAAAAATAAGTTGCCCACATCATGAATTGCGACCATTTCACGCAAATCTGGAGCTAAGAAAACTTTTTGCCAATCCTTTAACAAAACACTTCAAGGCTACGACAAACAGGGTCTAAAATGTCTATGATTAATTTTGTGTTCTCCAATAGTTAGGTCTTAGAAATCCTCAGATTAGGAGAATGAATCAAACTAATCACAAAGTTATTTGCTCAGGGACCCCGAAGTTACAGAATAATAAAGAGTGAGCAATCAACTGAAACTATCGATTCTCAAATAATCCGTCGATCGAGTAATCCGCAACTAATTGAATGGATTAGGCAGGTCAACCCTAAGGCTAGTTGTTACGTGCCTAACTACCTTGCCTATCCCATTTTGATAGAATCCCAAAAGACCCGAGCGAAACGTTATCTATTTTGTGGCTGGACTGTTTGGCTCTACCGCGTTTATTTTCACTGAATAGTAATCATTTTGGGTAAAACAAATCTTGGAAACTTCCTGAACCTCATTAATATGAAGTGAATATTAACTAATATTATATTTTTTTCGAACATATAATATTAAACCTGGATGATACAGTCCTACTGAACTGGTTTGGAACATTGAGCTTTTATTTTTTTATGAAGTGACGAGACGTACACGTCTCCTGACTGATGGTAAATTATGTGTAATCGTGTAGGGTTTTTATTTTCTCATAAAGCTTTTCTTTCGTAAGTAATAATATAGTAAGTACTAACAATGATAGATCCATGATTTGTTTATGTCCTTGATTTCTTTCTATTAGTTATGTGATTGCTACTTGGTACATTGCATAATCAGCACTGCCTTACTCTGAAAATGTACCTACATATTACGTATATTATTCTTAGGTTTCATTGTGCTAAGGAGTAGGTATCGATGTATGGATTCTTATTGAGCTAGATGGTTCTTACTATATGCTTAGGCTGAGCGTAGTGAAAAAATCCTAAGTCTATGGTTTTTACGGTACTTTTTCCACGTAGATCTTAGTTGTTTCTCATAGATAAGCTCTTAGGATTATTTATTTTTGCTACTTGGATAGTGCTATTCTTTTACTTACGATTTTCATAAATGTAGGTTTATTTTATCTGGTTATATGCTCTCTGTGACTTTTATCAGTCCTTATTATACTGCGGTGAGGCGCTCCTGTCTCTGCTCTGCTCCTCTCACCTCCACTCTGCTCCTGCCTCTGTTCTGTTCCTGTCCCCACTCTGCTGTTGGTGAGGCATTCCTGCCTCCACTCCACTGCGGTGAGGCACTCCTGACTCTGTTCTGCTCCTCTCACCTCCACTCTGTTCCTGGCAAGTAGCTCCTGACTCCACACTGCTTCCTGCTGGCTGGACCTGGACTTATTGACGTGCTTTTTAACACAACGAATGCCCTTTCAAGATCCAGAGTGATTATTTTAATTTACCCTATTTATCTCATTTTAAGCTACTTCTACACGCCCTAATAATAATAAGTATTTTAAGTCACTATATTTAAGTTACGTTGAGATATAATAGTCTTTCTTACATATTGTGTTCTGTTAATATATTTATTTTGATCATGTTCTTTTTTTATTCCTTTATTCTTATTACGCTCTTATTATTTTAAATTGTTCCCTCTATTACGTGACATTCGATGTTGGTAAACAGGCTTATAACTAGCAGAATAAACCCCTTGGAATTATATGAGAAGATTAGAATTGTAAACAAAGAAAATAAGTGATGAATACACGCCACATACTACAGAGATATATTTCTCTGCAGCTGTAGCTTGTAGTTTCTTTAGATACACGGTAAAACAAATCGGAAGCTCGACAGACAAGTTAACAAGACTGCCACCTCTCTTCGGCGTTCGAAAATATAGAAGCACAGTAATAAATAAGAGTATCTACCTATCAACTCACTTGTTTTTGTCAATGTTGTTTACGTGATTTGAGAGAACGCCACAGATAACTGTTAGTAATTTTTTTTTATGTATTCTTGTACGTGATTTTCAGTAGACCACAAAGAATACTCCATCTTTTTGCAGATTATAAACAAAAATAATTTAAAGTGTGTGTCGGGCTTCGCTCTCCTATGATTTTCCTTCGCTTTGTAAAACAAACAGTTTTTTTATGTCATTGTGACGGAACAAGCCCGAGTCCTACCTGATGTTAAGTAGACAAATCTCTGCCTATAACAGATACATTTCGTTGACGAACTGCACTGCGCCCGTCACACTGAGACGTACAGTTGTTAGGTCTCATGTGCCTGAAATTTTTGTTTTGTTGCTTATGATCAAAGCTTCAAAACTGTACAATAAAACGGTATTTTAAGAATTTTGTAGGTCAAATAACCACTATTTTATTCATATTTTTATAGTTTCATCGAAAAACCTAAAGCCTTATTATTGTAAGCAAAAAATGAATCTGTTATAAGCAGAGATTAGTCCGCTTAACATCAAGTAGGCCTCGAGCTTGTTCTGTCACAATTACATCAAATAAAAAAGTTACATTTATTATTGCAAGCCTTACCATAACGCTTCTAATGTAATATTATAGTTATGGACATTTTCAGAGTTTAGATTAACTTTAGAACAAATATTTTTATTCTGTTTGCGCTAAATCCAAATTGGTAAACATAAAAACAATAATCCTAAAATTTTAATGTTTCTATTAAATTTAAGTCAAGTAAGCAGTAATTTAAATGACGGCTAAATCTGCTTAAAACTACCCGCAGTTACGAATAATAAATTTAATTTTCATTTTTTTTAAATGTTAGCTAATTAGGACTTTAATGCATACAAAATAAAAACTTAAATATTATTTTTTGTTAAGTTTGTGATGCATAATAAGAATTACGCCCATTCAGGTACATTTTATCTCGATTATTTACTGAATCGTTCCTGAAGAAGTGCGCTACAATGAAAGATCAATGGGAGTGTAGCCGCGGGCAGAACCTAGTGATGCTTAAAATTATTTTTTTTATTTTACTTTAGATTTATTTGGGGGACTTACAGCTATCATTACAAAAAAGGTTTAATAACTTAATTAAGAAAAGCCATTTACAAGCCTCCACAGATATAAAAAAAAGTAAAAAGTACTTAATATTAAACAGTTATTATCGTATTACTTTTTTTATTAATACCAGAGCAGATTAGCAGATTACTGTAGCCATTTCAAATTAACAAGTATAAAAACAGTAATTAATAGATTCAGGCGTTGTAACGAACCGCTGAGCGTCTCGTTCAGTCCACAAATATAGACGTAAATTTATTTATGAAAGACTATGTCGATTAAAAGCAGACGCTTATACAATTTTAGAATAATATAAATAAACTCTAACTACCATTCAAACCATTGGTTAGAAAAAGGTATCTATTAATGAGGTATCATTCAAAAGCTACGCAACCTTCATAAAATAATGCAAAAAGGCTAATAACAATGTATGGGAACAACTACTAAAGAGGACTTGTTCGAAAGACGCGACACTATACTAACTCTAGCGAGGCATTTGCCTAAAACACATGACGTCAACAGGGTGAGGCTGAAAGGAAGCCAAGATGAGGGTCTCTGATTGGTAGATAGGTTGTCTTCCACTTAGCTTCATTCCAAATTTGAATCAGTATGTGACGTCATCGGTAGTGAGGCTGAAATGAAGCCAAGATGAGTGCCTCTGATTGGTAGATAGGTTGCCTTCCACTTAGCTTCATTCCAAATTTAAATCAGTATGTGACGTCATCGGTAGTGAGGCTGAGATGAAGCCAAGTTGAGGGCTTCTGATTGGTGGATCAAATGACTTCGAGTTAGCCTCATTCTAGATTTGAATTTAAAATTGGAACAATAAATATCTTATTTCTGATTGGACGAAGAAAAGGGGGGGAGATCAGCTTCATGGCTTGTGATAGGTTAAAGCTGACCTCAAGTTGGCTTCATTCAAATAGTATAAATAGGGAACAAGCGCGCAGTTCAAATTAGTTTTCATTATAAATTCGGAGCTTAAAGATCGGGAAGTAAACAGTGAAGTGAAAAGTGTTTTATAGTCTCTCCATATTGCCAGGCTTTCGCGGCATTTCGGATTCGTTTAGTTCGCGAGTTTACAGGCGTTATAGGCCGAGGCAAAGGGGAAAATTAAAAATTAATTAAAAGTGAAACTAGTGCGGTGCGTTCTAGTGCGGGGCGTTCTAGTGCAGTGAAAAATAATGGGATTACAGTGAGATACCGGATATTAGAGAGTATTTACGTAAGTCATAGTTATTAAATTAGCTGTGAATTTTAGGGTGTTTTCTTTCAGGACAGCATTCTGAAATTATTATATTTTGACTAGGGTATTTAGGGTGGTTTCTTTCAGGTCAGATAAATTACCTCCAAGATACTGAATGAGATACTCTGTTAAAATAATGAAGCTATGGTTGATGAAATTAATCAATTGACTAGAGACACACGCTCTTTGGATTTCTCGCAGACTAAAAGACAGTTAGAGATATCCAGGTCACTGGTTGATATTATCATCTGTATATCGCGACAGTTAATTAATATACAACAACTAACTTTTTACAATTCCCTAAGACATAGATCTGTCTAATTATTACATCAGAGTATGCCAAATATAATCATTGCCAAACATAATTGGAAATTCAAATAAAACAAACAAACAGAAAATATTTATCATGCAAAATAAAAGTAAGAGAGACAATAAATTAACTTATAAAATAATATCTTAAAACTAAGCCTAAAGTTAAACGAAGCTCTAGCATTGTGTTCCAAACTCCACCGACACAAAATAACAAGGAGGGGTTAAAGCTAAAATGATAAACGGAGATCGTTGACTTAGTCACAAAGGGGCCCCTTAATCCGGCCGCCCAGATGGTCGAAAGCCCATGGGGTTATTCTAGCTTCATCCCCTACAATGTAAATAATCCATAGAATACCTACTAATCATACAATATTTAATTTATATAATTTTCAGAGAATTTACACAATTACATAAGTTGCATTTCATACAGAATCTATGGAAACTATTTACATTTAGTTCTAAAAATATATTGTCAACTTTTAGACAGCATAAAGATAACGTTTTATATTTCAGAGAATTCTTCTAACAGGTACAGTTGCAGTACATATGGAATCTATGCAAACTATTTACACTTAGTTTAAATTATAAATCCTTTATTACTACTCATCATGATTAATAATCTAATTTTATCTGATTTACTTTATTTTATAAACATCAATTCAACAAAGCACGAAAATTAGTTGTATAATATTTCTTAATTATTAGAATATTAGTTGTGTTCCATTTTACTTCATCTCCTCTGAATAAGAGAACTATTAGATAATGGATCTTAAGGTTTAGTGATTTTATGCAATGATGAATAGGTCAATTAGTGATAGCTGAATTTTACAACTACTGACAAACTTAGGATTTTATAAGTATATAATTAGGGAATAACTACATGTGAATATAGAGTAGAATTGTTAGTGACTGACAATGTTAGAATCTTATTAGGAAACTACTTATTCTGCTATATTCTTTTGTATACTAGGATGTGGATGTACATAGTTCTGAACTTATGGGTATCTAGCATGTCTTAGCCTCCCGAAAAGAGTTTAGGTTACTACAACGGTTCATAATGTATGGTTCTACCATTAGACTAGACGATCACACCTTGGCCAAAACTTCTATCAGTCCAACACTCAAGAATAGGTTAAACTATTCATTTACATTAATAATTAAAGTTTTCATTTAGTGTAATAAAATAATTTCTTCTTCAATAAAAAAATTAAAATAGAGTAGGCTAGGTTAAGGGGTTATTACAGCGTTACTTTGCGGAAATCCATATTTAATAATAACAAATATTCCAAAAGTATTTTAAGAAAACATCAATTTATTTATTTAATAAAACACTTAAAAAATCTTTATAAAAATTATGTATATCTAGTGACAATTCCGCCTAATTTCCTGCTAAGCTGACGTGACGTCACAAACGCCACGCAGCCGAACCGGAAGAGTATTCGACGCGTTTCGCTCCTAAATGAAGCATCCTCAGGAGGTCTTGATTCTACGAGCACACGATCGAAACGCGCGGCGGCTCTACACGCCTTTATATAGGCACAAACGTGAATCACGGCTCTTTGTTGTAGCTAACAATTGAAAAGATATAGTTTTTAAAGTGACAATTACATAAAAATGATTTGTGAATTGTTTAAGAATTATTTTTAAGATATATATGGTATGTGTCATGTTGATAAACATGTAAAATATGGACTAATATCGTAAACAACATTTAAAAACTAGTTCTAAACTTGATATTATGCTCAGAACGGCAGCTTGCACGATGAATTAGTCACAGGACCAGTTTACAGCTTCTCGGGACACGTAGGGATGACACGGTGAGTGGCTTGACTCGCAGGGTGACGTCATCATTGGTTGCTGGTTCGGCGGGCAGTTTGGCTCGGCATTGATATTATGCACAGAATGGCGGCTTGCACAATGAGTCAGTCACAGGACCAGCCCGCAGCCTCTCGGGACACGCAGGGATGACACGGTGAGCGGCCTGACCTGCAGGGTGACGTCACCACTGGCCACCGGCTCGGCGGGCAGCCTGGCCCAGCAACTTGGCGTCTTCCATGATGAACCAGTCACAGGACCAGCTTTAAAAATTACAAAAAACATGTTTAATTAGCTTGTACCGGCAATTTATCACTAAAAATACGTAACAGTGGGGATAAAACCAAATGAGTCTGTTCATTCCGCTGTGCAACGCCTACACTATGTTTTAATATTTCTAACTGTTTCGATACACACAATCTAAACCCCTTGTCTAACAGTGTAAGATTTAAATTATTTTTATTGGAACAGTTAGAAATATTAAAACATAGTGTAGGCGTTGCACTGCTGAATGAACAGACTCATTTGGTTTCATCCCCACTGTTACGTATTTTTAGTGATAATTTGCTGGTACAAACTAATTAAACATGTTTTTTATAATTGTTGGTTATTTTTTCATAACGTGCCGAGCCATGCTGCCCGCCGAGCTAGCGGCCAGTGGTGGCGTCACTCTGCGAGTCGGGCCGCTCACCGTGTCTCAGGAGGCTGCAAGCTGGTCCTGTGACTGGTTCATCGTGGAAGCCGCCAACTTGCTGGGCCAGGCTGCCCGCCGGGCTGGTCCTGTGACTGACTCATCGTGCAAGCCGCCGTTCTGTGCATAATATCAATGCTGAGCCAAGCTGTCCGCCGAACCAGCAACCAGTGATGACATCACTCTGCGAGTCAAGCCACTCACCTTGTTATCCCAACGTGTCTCAAGATGCTGCAAGCTGGTCCTGTGACTGGTTCATCGTGGAAGCCGCCAACTTGCCGAGCCAAGCTGCCCGCCGAACCAGCAACCAGTGATGACGTCACCCTGTGAGTCAAGCCTACGTGTCACCGTGTCATCCCTACGTGTCCCGAGAAGCTGCAAACAGGTCCTGTGACTGTGACTCATCGTGCAAGTCGCCGTTCTGTGCATAATATCAAGTTTAGAACTAGTTTTTAAATGTTGTTTACTATATTATTCAATATTTTACATGTTTATAAACATGATACATACCATATATATCTTAAAAATAATTCTTATACAATTCACAAACCATTTTTATGTAATTGTTACTTTAAAAACGTATATCTTTTCAATTGTAAGCTATAACAAAGAGCTGTGATTCACGTGTGTGCCTATATAAAGGCGTGTAGAGCCTCCGCGCGTTTACCTCCGGGCTATAGAGGGCCTTCCCTCGCCCAAAATCCGGTGGAGCTGTACGTCCGTATAGCGGTAGTAAGCATCTATGTCCTCGATAAAAAAAAAAACAAAAACAAAAACCTCGCGTTTAATCTCGATCGTGTGCTCGTAGAGTCAAGACCTGAGGATGCTTCGTTTAGAAGCGAAACGCGTCGAATACTCTTCCGGTTTGGCTGCGTGGCGTTTGTCGTCACGTCGCCTTAACAGGAAATTAGGCGGTATTGTCACTAGATATATATAATTTTTATAAAGATTTTTTAAGTGTTTTATTAAATAATTAAATTGATGTTTTCTTAAAATACTTTTAAAATATTTATTATTAATAAAAAGAGTATTTGGAGGAAGCCAAGTTTCGATTGAACCCCGCCCGGGGCAAATATCAAAGAACTCTTCAAAAGAAAGTTGACTTCACGTTCCCTTTATGGTAACCATCTGATATTTTTGCCATCGAAGACAATTTATGTTTAAAAAATATTTTTTAGACAAAACTTACATTATCTTTAAGTGCCTCACTGATTAAATTGCTAAAATCAAAACACCAATATTAAAAATCTAACTGCAGTGTCTTGGTCTAAGTAACGAATGAAGGATGAGGCTATTTGGATGAAACTATATATGTAGATAGTTAAGGTAATGGATTTTGACACATAGGATACTTCTCATCATCAATCATCTATTTTACCGTTGTCAACGCAGGTATCACCGTGGTGCGCAGCTAGTCTATTTATGTCAAAAAATAAATGTAGAAAGAATTTAATTTTAGAATAGTAATATAGTTTCATATATATCCATAATTTGCTACAACATTTCATTCACAGCACAAAATAGTCAGTAACACATAAAATTGTTTTTACGGAAGCAAACAGTGGGATACTTACTTACTGCCAAATTTTTTAGACGACAGTCCCATTTGGAGGTACTGAAAAGGTTTTAAAAATTACCTTCGCGGCAAATTATATGCAACTAACTCAAATTCATCGGTTTCGATTAGTTCGATAATAGATGCTGACTAAATCGACCGCTACCTATATTTATACCGTTAGGCGCCTCATTTGCATTTTGAACCTTCAAAACCGGTTTATATATTATTTATATTAGTAAAAAATAAAAAAATAAATCCTTAAAATATCTTGAATATATGAAACTTTTTATATTTTTTAAATTAAAACCTCATTAGCAACACTGTAACAAGTGTAAGGTACCTTATTTATGACAAAAAATGGATATAAAAAAGGAATCATTCAAATCGCGTAACAGCACTTGGAGATGTCCAAATGTAAGTAATATATTATGTTCGTGCCAGCTCACAGCATTATTTTAAAATTTATTAATTACCGTTGATTTGCGTTGTCAATCTAAACATTCTCTAAAATTTGCGATAAACACAGTTGGTTACTCTACTCGTATGTAAAGTTTCTCTGAAATACGACAAAGTTACGCAACGTAAACACTTTCATATCGTCAAATTTCGTCAAGTTTTGGGTATTGTAACGACTGAAGCCCCATCTATTGACAATCTTAACTTTATTCATAATATAAAACTTTCTTAAACTTCTCCTTGGTAGAAAATGGGGAACAGCAAAATTTTATAGAATTAATTAATAAAAGGAAGCACCCGTCAAATTATAGGGTAAATTTGGTAAGTTTGGTAATTGGGCCTGAAAAACTTAGTTTTCTAAGTCAATACATTAAAATTATGGTTCTATTCAGGGCTGAACAAAATTTTCACACTTTTTTTGCTGGTTGAAAAAGGACAATACCGTTTAGTAAGTCAAATATTTCGTTAAATATTTTTTTTATTCAGGCGTTACTTTGTTCAATTAGAAAGAATATTATTTGCCTTTAAATATGATGTACGTGATCCCCGCTAGAGGGCGCAGTGAAGTAAACAGCAAGAAAATAACGCTCCGTATATTTTAATTAAAAATATTTAGTTAAATATCCTTTTGGCAGTAAAAGTGTAATTAAAGAAAGTGAACTACAAAAACTATAGGAAAAAGTGGTTATAACAGTGAATAAAAGACAATAGCGATAAAAATAAACAAATAAAGTCATCGAACCGTTAATCATGATATCGATAGTAGTTCAGCATAATACGTGAGTCTGCGTTTAGAATAGAGAAATAGCAATGGAAACAAAGAAGTGTCTTATGTGATGTGGTGAAAAGAGTGATCTAAAAAGTGGTATATATTTATATAACCTAAAAATATTTATGATCGAAGCCTAAAGAAATGAATTTTGTAACATCATCAACGGTCTAAAATAATATAAAACAGCGCCATCTACACAATGATCATAAACTAATCAACGAAAAAGTAATCTATGAACAATATTACTTTACCGACACTGCGCACACCGATTACCGACCGACCATTACAGTCACTGATAATTGAGTATCGTTAAAAGAGGGCAGCACCAATACTAATATGGACAATATAGAACAATTGATAAGGGAGTTAAGAATTGATATTTGCAGAGATTCAGAAGAGTCGTTAAAAAAGTTAGAATGTAGAATCACAAAGAACATAAATGAACACATCGATCAGCGTCTTGGTAGTGTATGCGAAGAAATAGAAAATATCAAGAAAACCGAGATAGAACACAACAATAGAATACTTGAGTTAGAAAAACACATTCGCTACAAAAATGTCATATTTTTTGGTGTTGACGAAGGTGAAAAATCTTATGAAGAATTAGAGAGCAAAATTTTGAAAATTATAACTACGGATATAAAAATAGAATGCCTCAGAAATGATCTTGAAAATGGTAAGAAGAATGGGTAGAAAATCAGCGGAAAAAATAAGACCAATAGTGGTTACTTTCACAACATTCAGCAAAAAACTCGCTATGCTAAAAAATAAACACAACTTAAAAGAAACCAAAATGTATCTGAAAGAAGATTACCCTCCACAAATTTTAGATAAGAGAAAATCATTACAAGATCAACTTCACAAAGAAAGACAAAAAGGAAAAATAGCATTTTTGCGCTATGATCGCCTAATTGTGCAAGATCCTAGAACCCAAGAAAATACAGCGGAACAAAAGCATAAATCCAGTAACAAACGGGAGCTAGACATCACACCTCCTAACCAGAAGAGATATTCTTATGAGCATATACCAAATACAATCATCCAAAGCCAATCGAAGTCGTCACCAAACTACCAAGCATTGAAAAAACATAAAGTGAGAAATGAGGAGTCTAACAGATCTCATAACTCTATGTATAAATACCTAGAGAAACGGGCAAATGCATATGAACATCCTGTATCTGTTTCTGTATCGCATATGGGAGAGTCATTAGAGGAATAGCAACTAATAACGCCCCTGCAAAGCTTAACACACAACACTGCGCCCGAAATTACCAAACTAAAACAAGAAAACATAATTGAATCTCCCCCAGAACGGCTAGTCACCGCGGGGGCAGTAGACTACCACCCTCCAATAACAAGAAAATACTTCATAGCCACTTTTAATTGTAGGTCACTGGGAAGTGAAAAAAGAATAATTGAAATGGAACATGCAATATCTACCATTAAATGGGATATAATTGGTATCACAGAGGTCAGAAGAGAAGGCTATAAAATAGAAGACAGAGGAAATTATATATTGTACTACTTTGGTAAAACAAAAGGAGAGAAAGGAGTTGGTTTCCTAGTAAAAAAACGAGTAAATATCATAGTAAACAATTTTATCACCATATCAGAAAGAGTTGTAATTTTATTGATAACATTAGAAAACAAGACATACTAGCTCATTCAAGCATATGCACCTGTTGAACGTGCCAGCGAACAAGAAATCAAGAATTTCTATAAAGATTTGGAAATAGCTATGGAAAAAAGTAAGTGTACTAAAAACATTATATTTATGGGCGATATGAATGCCCAAATAGGACAACCAGAACCAAATGAGCAACTTATAATGGGAAAATATGGATATGGGAAACGAACTAAAAGAGGACAAATGTTTATCAACTTCTGCCACCAACACATGTTAACAATAACAAATACACTATTTAATAAACCCAAAAGCTTAAGATGGACGTGGCTCTCACCTGATGGACGAACCAAAAATGAAATTGACTTTATAGCTACAAACATATCTAGAAAAATAGAAAACATAGAAATTTTAAGCCAATTGAAACATCCCAGTGATCACAGAATGGTAAGGATCACTTTAGGCACAGAAAAGAAAAGGTCCCGAGCTCAGTATGGAAAAAATAATTTTAAAATCTTTTCTATTGACATTAAAAAGCTTGAAAAATGTTTACATAACTACAAACATTGTAAAGAGGAAACTGTAGAAACTTTTTACAATTCATTAGAAAATATGGTGAAAAGCAGCTCTAATAATACAAATACTCCAAAAAGAAAAAACATATCATATTCAATAATAACAGAGGACATAGTAGAGCTCAAAGAACAAAAACACATATTAAGACACAAAAAAAATAAAACTAAAGAAGAGAAATATAAACTTACTAGATTATACAGAGAAATAAACAAGAAAATAGAGCAAAATATGAAAACTCACAGATTAAAAACATTACATACATTTATAGAAAAAACTGGGGGAATAAAAAAGGCTTATAGAAAACTAAATAGTACAAAACAACATATGACTCACCTCTGTAATACTTCGGGATCCATTGTGACTAATAGAACTGACTTACTGAATATTGCTACACAATTTTACAAAGACCTGTACAGCAGCATATCTCAACATGAAAGGATGGATATAGATTTAGAAGGTAACAAAGATCCAGCTCTACCATTTCTAGAGAGTGAAATAGAGTTATCTATTAAAAAGTTAAGAACTGAAAAATGTCCTGGTCCGGACGGTATCACAAATGATGTAATTATAGCGGGCAAAGTGAAACTAGTTACCCCACTCACTAGATTGTTTAACCTAATACTTAAACAGAAAATAATACCGAAGCAATGGCTGTGTTCTGAAATATTTCTTCTCTATAAAAAAGGAGATCCAAAACTTATAACTAATTACAGACCTATCAGCTTAATGTCTTGTTTATACAAAGTTTTTACATCAACATTACTTCAAAGGATTACAAAGATAGTAGAAGAAAATCAGCCAGTAGAGCAGGCCGGATTCAGAAAAAGCTTTTCAACTATTGACCACATACACACATTGAAACAAATAATAGAAAAATACACCGAATATGATAAAACTCTATACCTAGCTTTTATTGATTACTCTAAAGCATTCGACTCTATATCACACAATTCAATATGGATATCACTAACAGAACAAGGAGTTAATACTGAATACATAGAGATCATAAAATACATATACAATAATAGTACAGCTAGAGTACGAATGGAATCAGTTGGACCTCCCTTCCCTATACAACGTGGTGTAAAACAAGGCGACCCTCTATCACCCAAAATTTTTATTGCCGTCTTAGAACATATTTTCAGAAAGTTGAACTGGGAGAGTATGGGTATTAAAATAGACGGTCAATATCTGAATCATCTAAGATTTGCAGACGACTTGGTATTAATATCAGAAAACCCTGAAGACTTACAAATTATGATAGAGTCCCTGTATCAACAAAGTAAAATTATTGGCCTGGAAATAAATAGAGAAAAATCAAAAATTATGACTAACAAAACGAAAGTAACGATGCAAGTAAATTCATTGCCTTTAGAGTATGTTGAGGACTACATTTATCTTGGCCATCTCATATCGTTCCAAAGCAGCACAGAGAAAGAGATTAACAGAAGAATAAAATGTACTTGGAACAAATATTGGGCTATGAAAGACATTTTCAAGGGAACACTACCAATTAAACTAAAAACAAAAGCAATGCACATATGCTTAACACCATGTCTTACCTACGCCTGTCAGACATGGCCAATAACTAAGAAACAAGCAGAAAAACTAAGAATCTGCCAAAGAGCCATAGAAAGAAGCTACATGAACCTCAAATTAAGAGATCGAGTAAAAAATACGACAGTAAGATCACAGACAAAAGCTAAAGATATTATAAAAGAAATTTTCAAACTCAAGTGGAACTGGTCAGGCCACATACAACGTCTAACAGCGGACAGATGGGCACAGATCGCAACAAACTGGTTCCCCAGAGACAAACGCAGACGAGGACGACCATTCCAAAGATGGTGTGATGACATTGTTAAGGTCGCTGGTAAACTCTGGTCAAGAACTGCCAGGCAGAGAAATGAGTGGAAGCAATTGGAGGAGGCTTTTACCGCTACAAGCGGTCCATATACTAATAATAATATAAAACTAACTTAGGTACATAAGATTAAAAAGTCTAACAAAACTAACATATATAAAACTCTGTTTAAAATTTAGTATAAGGAATAAATAAAAGCTATTATTATTATTATTACGTGCTGTCACATGCGATATTTAAAAGTTATGCATAACGAATAGCTTGAAATCCTCAATTGCCCCTTTTTTCATATGAGGTTTTGATGTCTGTCTGTCTCATATACAACAATACTGAGAACAAGAAATATTTATTTTTATCTGATTAGTTTTATCGTCCTGAGCTGTACAACTGTATGATTTTTTTTTATCAAACTACCTTTCTCGTATAACCGTTACGACTTACGAAGCAATGTAGGTATTTTATCTTAGGTAATTTCAAAGTTGGCGGTAATTAAATTTGTAATGAATGAAATAATTTGAAACATGCATATTGTTCCAGTGTCCCGCGACCAAGATTTTCCAAAGAGTTATTGTTCAATAAAATTGGTGGATGAGTAGTTTGAAAAAAAAAGACTTCATCATTTTGTAAGAAGATCATATGGAAATAAAAAATAATAGATTGAACAGCGAGTGCATAAAACAAGTATTTTTAGCCGAGAGGTCGTATTTAAAAAATGCGTTTTTTATATTGAGAAACTGGTTGTTTCACAATTCTTACATATATTACAAACTTGTAATATCTTTTATATTGATTTATATATTTGTAAACAATAAAAAAAATACTTATTATATCCTAAAAACCTCAATCTTTTTTTTAATTTTTTAAATTAAAATCTCATTACCAACACTATAACAAGTGTTGGGTACCTTATTTATGACAAAAAATGGATATAAAGAAGGAATCATTCAAATTGTGTAACAGCATTTGTGGATGTCCAAACTAAAAATAAATGGTAATATATTATGTATATACGTATCAACTCACAACATTATTTTAAAATTTATAAATAACCGTTGATATGCGTTGTCAGTCTAAACATTCTCATAAAATTTGCGATAAACACAGATGGTTACTCTACTCGTATGAAAAGTTTCTCTGAAGACTGCCGCGCTGCAGGTCCATGGTTCGAATTCCGCCGCGGCCTTAAGCTTCACCGCACCGCCCTCAAGTAGAAAATATGTTGCCAAGCACCAAACGGTGTGTTCCGGCAGCAGTCCTTGAAAGCCAGTGAAATTACAGGCACATCAGACTTAACAACTATGTCTCAAGGTGACGTGGCAGTGCAATTCTTGACTTGTGACGAAATTCATCTGTTATAGGCAGAGTTTAGTCCGTTTAACATTAACACAGGTGGGCCTCGAGATTATTCCGCCTCAATAACAAAAATAAAAACTTCTAAGTTATCATCAAGTGCTTCTGATAAATCACATGTGTAATCCAAAAGATTAGACGCAGTGCTGGCAAGAATCCGTGATGATGGGGATTAATTATATGATTTAAATATGAATATAATACTTTTTGCACTAGTGATTCAAATAATTTTCCGAATGCTGAAAGAATCGATATTGGTCGATAGTTTGTTACGTAACACTGGTCTCCTTTTTTCAAAATTGGTATCACGTGAGCATTTTTCCATTTTGTTGGAAAATATCCTGATAGAGATTTATTTAAAATTATGCTCAATGGTTTGGCCCATTGAGCTGCGCAGTTTAAGTAAAAATTGGCGGTATCATGTCTGGCCCCGGTCGACCTTTATTTATATTTAATAGTATAAGTTTTTTGAGTACTTCGATTTTACTAATAGAAAAAGCACTGAAATATAAATTACAACACTGCTCACAGAAGTTGACACATTTGTACTTTCCGTACTAAAAATGGAAAAAAGCTCACCGATTTCCTAACCTCCATTGGCGCGATGATTGTCAAGAAACATTTCATATGAACTCGCTTTAAAGGATTTAACAAATTTCCAGAGATACCTACTTAGGATATTTTTTGATAGACTGTTTAGCATTACTGGTGAATCTCTTATAGCACTTTGAATCATTACATTACAACGCCCTATGAAAATATCGTACGTCATTTTATCCCTAAGATTGTTATATTTAATATATTTGCGATGATATTTGGCTTTTTTTTTAATAGCTTTCAAAAGGGATTTACTAAACTAGAAAGGGTATGTACTATGTTTTTTTTGGTAACAGGTGTAAACTTTTCAATAATAAATAAGATATGGGCGTAAAATTTATCAACTAACCTGTATGCCAAACAAAATTGCTGTGTACTGTGACTATGAACATGGTCTTAATAAACACTCTTGTGATATGTCCGAGCAAATGCTATGCAGGTCTAATTCTTAACGTACGCATTCGGAGGGTACTTATAGAATATTTTATTATAACTTATTATTAAGTACCTAATTAAAATTTCCGGGTTAGACTTGCACCTCCCCATATCGTCCCGTGGGTGTCGTAAGAGGCGACTAAGGGAAAAATACTGGAAGGTGGGCAGCACTCAGCAGCACTTTCTAAAGAACTGCCATCTTACACTGCGATCCCCAAGCCGCATACCAAGCGTGGGGATTATGGCATATACCCCCTTAACAGTGGAGACTGTGTTCAGCAGTGGACGAGTCCACTGTTACAGTAATTAGAATTTATTACCTTCTCAATTTTGTTTTAGCTACATTACGATCTGCGGCACATTATTTTTATTTAAGTTAGTTTAAGTAATCTCAGTAAGTGATTTTTTGTATTCTTATAAGATTAATAATATTCAGAAATCGTAACTAAATTATCAATATCTGTATCTGACACGAGCTCTTCCCCATGAATGTTGAGAAATCATGTCTAATACCAACGTAATCAGCTTAACGAAGTTAAAAGTACTTTATTTGTTTTAGGCATTTTATGAGAGGCAGATTTAAAAGATATGTGTAATGAAGAATGATAATTATCTATTTTGACCAAGTGTATAACGCTTTGAGTGACTGAGAATAAATCGCTGCGGTTCGTGAGAACTAGTTGTAAAATACGATTCAGATGGTTTGTAATACTATTAATTTGTTGAAAATTGTTAAATGCAATAGTGTCAATGAATAATGCTTCATTGCGGTAAGACGTGCAACATGACGTAAGACAAGCAGTATCTTCGTCAGTTTTCCATTGTATGTTAGAAAAAGAAACATACGTAGTTGAAATACGTTTTTAAGAATAGCGCCGAGTTTCTTGCCCGTTCATCTCGCAGTGACACAATTTTTTTTTTGGTAAACGTGGCAGTTCAGTGTAGAATTTTTCAATGTTAAAATTTGTAATTCACCTTCATAAGAGCGTCGTAGACGCCTAAATTGAACTTAATTAGACCCCCTTAATTCAGACCCGTCACAAAATCCGTTAAAAACTGACAACTCTTACTTAAAAACTACCTAAGTGCTAAATTTCAGCGTCATAAGTCAAGTAGTTTTTGATATTTCATGTTTAGTCAGCCTGTGAGTTTTTTTTGCACTTGTTTTTTTTAATTATTTATTTTATTAAATACTTTTAAGTGTCCTGATACAATTTTTTATAAATAGGTGTGGGATCACTAGATAGTACTAATAA
The DNA here is from genome assembly GCA_963890685.1 of Plagodis pulveraria. NCBI lineage: Eukaryota > Metazoa > Arthropoda > Insecta > Lepidoptera > Geometridae > Plagodis > Plagodis pulveraria. The sequence goes on along the minus strand of OY982950.1, from coordinate 21,833,520 downwards.
TTACGATAAGTTTATGCCGATAAGTAATTTTGCCTATACGATACGATTACACAAGTATCAACGTAGTCCAAGTTTAGCACGAGTACCTATGAAACTTGGGCTTCCTAATCTATGTCGGAACTTGGTCGTGTTTAGCGATTAGTTTGAACGTTACCCTCATGTGGTGTTACCCAAACCGCAGGTTAATTTAATGTTAACAAAGTTATTGAGAATATGTTTGTGCAATCTATAGATAGTTAACACATGTCTTATCTCACAAAGACACACAAAGTGTTACGTAGGTAGAGTCCTAATAGTTCCATGCTTAAAAAATATGTAGGTACTCGAATATGTTATTATGTTCTGTAAATTTAGTTATAAGTTTTAAAAATATGAAATTAAAACAACCTTTTTCTTTAAATGCGGAGCTGACTCAAAACAATCTAAGCTCACATTTTCATGGATCGACTTCCACATACTCAGTGTTGGAAGTCGATCCTTGTTTTAAATGTTTTTTTTAAACTATACTATTTTTAATATTTATAGCAACTGTAACTGTTATCGTTATGCCATATGAGCCAATATTGTTTCAGTTAATTGAGTGTACGAGTAATATAAAAACTACTCAACTGAAGTTAATGAATAGTGAATGGGGTGGGAGATTTTTATAGTTGATTGGCTAGCCTTTGGTCACTATCTCACCCGATAATGTGGTCAAAGATGTTGTTCATGCTAACCTAGAATTACTGGCTCTCAAGGACAGCTGCCGGAACAAACCGTTAGGTGCTTAGCGACATTTTCTACTTGAGGGTGATAACTAGTCAGACGGGCATTCACTAAAAATCCTACCACCGTGCTGTAATGACTGCAACAATTTGAACGAACGGTTTGACATGCCCTCCGAAGCGCTCAGTAGTAATGTCACTAGCGGTCACCCATCCAAGTCATGATCGCGGCGGATGTTGACTATCTTAGCTGATCGGTTAAGAACGGCACCAAACTTGGCTACGAGCGGTTAAAGAAAAAGGTATACTATTTTATGTATTTGAAATTCTATACTCCATTTAAAACCCGTTTCATAATGTAGATTTAAAACTATGAAATATAATGCTAGACTTGTTTTACGAGTCCGCCTAGCACTTGTGAAGCTTATACAAATAGTGTCATTTGAAAAATATACTACCGATTTCTTCTAGGTGATTTTTTAACTGTTCTGATTTTTCAATAGTACTAGTAATCATCTATGCTATTAAAGAATACGGGTCATTCAGAACACATTACTGACTCGCATAATCCACCTTTGGTTCTGTAATAAATCTGTCACTTATTGTATGAAAATAGAAAATCACTGTTCAGATTCGAGACACAAAGAATGTTCCTGCTTGGCCTTACATTTCGTGGATCTAATATTCAATGGCCTGTGTTACAGCCGCGGGCAGCTGACATGAATGTTGCATGACTCGGTGCCGTGCTCAAACAGGATTGGAGTGACAAGAGTGAGCACGCGTGTGTTTGAATATTTGAGTAGCTGCTCGCCTAGTTGATGCCATTAGGCAGATTCAACTGGCAGAACTTCAATAGTTAAGTTCGTGACATGCAGAGATGTACTCAGTTCATTCTGTTTCAATCAAGCCTGTAGAAACTTTAGATTGCATATAATACATTTATGAATTATCTCAATCATATAATTTATCAATAATATAATAATATAAATTATCTATATCAATAATATAAATTATCGTTATTAACATATTTGTATTAAGTGCTTTTAATATTATACTAATAATATAATAATATAAATTATCATTATTAACATATTTGGCGCATGACTTTGCCTTGGGAACTACTAAATTAAATCGAGATTAAAAGTATCACGTGCTGTCTCAGAATCTTGAAAATCTGTATCAAAAATATTTTTCCTACTTGACTTACTTTTTATATTGGTTGTGTTTTTATGTACCTACATTTAATTTTAGCAATATTAACTATTTGATGGTTGAAAAACCGGCCCTCAGATATAATATGCATAACGTTAGAGCTTAATCAAGTTCTTTGTTTTATATGTGGATGAGATAAGGTAATAACTTCGTTCAATGGTATCACATCTAACCAAATAGGCACATAATGACGTTATGTTTCATATACTCGTACACATATCATGAATAACTCATCAGACAGTGTACTGCGTATTAGTATAACATTGTTGAGGGTTGGATTGTATCAGTCTCTGAGGATTATAATACTACACCATTATCTAATACCTAAAGAGTAAATATAATTAATATTTTTACCCAACCGGGACCAGCTTAGAGTGCCCATAATCTTATTGTATATAATAGCAGGTTGAGGAAATTCAACTATTTAAAACTTCAATTATTAACTTTGTATTAAAGCTAACGATATCAAAATATACCATCAAAACTTTGCACCACGTCTTAGTAAACAAAAATATGATTAAAAATAATAAACTACGTTTGTATGGAAAGAGCAAGGAAGACACAAACCTTAGGTCATAGAACATATAATAATACTACTCATTTATACTACTCGTCATTACACGAATGTCAGTACATGAAGTTGAGTAGTAACTTCATGTACTGATACAACTATATAACTGATCTACTCATACAATCATAATAGATTTTGAAGCACTCGTAGCGAAGTTTGCTTAGCCGTTCTTAATCGATCAGCTAAGTTAAGCAACGTCCACCGCGGTCAGGAGTTGCATGGGTGACTGCTAGTGACATTACTACTGAGTGCTTCCGTGGTTCGGAGGGCACGTTAAGCCGTCGGTCCCAGTTGTTGTCTTACGATACAGTCGTTACAGCATGGTGGTAGGGCATTTTGCGAATGCCCGCCTGGCTAGCTACCACCCTCAAGTGGAAAATCTGTCGCGAAGCACCTAAAGGTGTATTCCGGCAGGTGTCCTTGAGAGCCAGTCATTCTAGGCTAGCCTGACCAACATCTTCGACCACATCCTCACTTACTACTCGAATCAGGTGAGATAGTGGTCAAAGGGTAGCCTCACAACTATATTAAAAATTTAAAAAATAATATATGATAAAGAAATTGTGCGACCGACTCGTATTAGTGAAAATGTGTATTTTTCATTTCTCATACTCGGAAAATAGTGTTTATTTGTTCTGAGTAGCGGGTGGAAGACGCTGCTTCCCACCTAAGGGTTTTGGGAAAAAAAAATAGCAAATGCTTCCCTCTCTTAGGCCGGAATAACTTGTAACCATGGCAAACATTGTTGTAAACAAGATTACATGTTTATATTTCTTCGTTCTAAAGTACTCTGCTGTACCTGTAGCTATGGCAACCATGGTTGTAAACAAAATCAGACGTCTGTATTTTTTCGTTCTAAAATACTTTTCTGTATTATAACAACTAATTACGACTACGTAAAGGCTAAAAGAACTAGTTTATAACAGAATTAACGTGGCTCTATCTTATATGAATGAACATTTTAGTCACTGTGTTTAATTGTGCTAAAAAATCTTTTAAGTAGATGGCTCCCAGGGTAGATGAGTTGTGTTCCATGTTTAAAATTTAAAAAAGACTAGATGTATAAATTGGCAGGATAGTAAGTAAAATTATAAGGGAATTATAAAAAATATAACAAAAATTGACTAATATTTCACAAATTATTATAATCCCTCAGTTAGAACTTTATAAATTCTACTATTTTTAACTTATCTCGTATTTCAATTGAAAAGTAGAGTGTTTAACACGGATGTAGGTTGTGAACTCCTGTTTGGACTATAACTGCATTAATTATAAATAGTTTCTACTCATGTTCTTGTTATCAATAAATAATTAAAAAAATAAAATTTTATATTATTCATATTCGTAGTGAAAAGTAGAGTGTTTAACATGATAGAAATTTATAAGTTCCCGTACGATAGCCGTCCGTAAATATTGCAAGCAAAATTTCACTTTAAATTTCACAAATATTTCTATCATCTCAATTACTTAATTTTAAATAGATGCCTATTCATGTTATTAATATTAATGAATAATTTAGAAAAACTACTATTTTCTGCAATGGAAGGGCCCCGCTCTGGGGGAACCACCTTCTTGATCACGGTGTCCCCTGTGCCAGGTAACTTTTTTTTTTATTCCCGTGGGTTGCCGGGTTATAGAATTGCACCTCCCCATATCATGCCGTGGGTGTCGTAAGAAGCGACTACGTGAAAAATACTGGAAGGTGGGCAGCAGCGCCTTCTACAGAACTGCCATGTAATACTACGATCCCCAAGACGCCTGCCAAGCGTGAGGATTATTGCAAATACCCCCTTAATAGGGGAGGCTGTGTTCAGCAGCGGACGATCCGGCTGATACAGTACAGTACTATTTTTTTAATTTCCTTATATTCGAAATAAAAAGTAGAGTGCTTAACACGGGTGATTGTCATCAATTCCTACTCGTACTATAGCTACCCTCGCTACGCTCGGGCGTTTAAATGCCTCGTATGGGAATTCATTCCTTTCGACCCTTGTATAACAATCTACTATATTCCGGTTCAACTTATTCCAAGCTTAACACTTCTCTCGATTAAACTTTTTGCCATGTGTCATACTAAACCCAGTTGAGTAATTACTCCCGTATTTGTACTTAAGGCATTAGGATTGATTGATGGTCTGTATAAACTAGAAACACCGAAACAGTCTCATGTAGGTACTTACATACATACTTAATGCCTGTCTAGTAGGTACTTAATACGTCTGATAAATTTGTCTGCTAAATTATTGATGGAAATTTAATAAATATTATCTGAAATATTACCAAAAGAATGTGATAACTGCGTTTGTGAAGCAATATAGGAGGTACCTACAAACTGGGTTGTCTGTTTACAATGCTGCTGTTTACGACTGTTTGCAGCTTTTATTTTGTAAAATGATTCTACAAAGTTAGTGTCCTCAATTTACAAACAAGCGAGCGTTTATCAATAGCGAACGCATGTTAATAACAACTGAACTGATGACGCAACCATGGTTGCGTCATGATATACAAGTATAAAACCAATTGCAAAATTGGTCTTGTTTGTAGTACAACGTAAGTGGTACTATAGATGTCGCTCCATCCCAATACGATAGTTGATGAACGATAGGAAAGATTCGAGTTATGACTTCATGTCATGTTACCTCAATTGGTTAGAGCATGCCCCCGCTAAAGGGGCGGATGGACGCGGGTTTGAATCCCGCACATGACTTAAAATTTTCCTATCGTATATTTGTAATTTTGTAATGTAATCCGCATAGCAGGCATTATTGCAATCATAACAATATAAAAATTATTTGTTATTATAAAAAATGGATTTCCGCAAAGTAATGCCTGAATCTATTCATTAAAATTTTGTCTTTGATAGCATAGTATGAACACAAATTGTAAATATTTAACTGTTTTATAGTAACAACATAAATATAATGATTTTGTTTTTTTTCTTTCTACACCATCACGACTGCTTTCATTAATAAGACAGCTCAATATCGTCAAAAATATATTTTCAGACTTCCTTTTCGCATAGCAAACCAAAACCACAACGTTACTAGCAACGAGTATATCGTGTTTATGGCTACAGTAAAAGGTATCGCTAAGCTTGGAGACTGTGTATTTAATGGGCTGTAAATGAAAAACGACGCAATTGTCACGACGTGACGACGACGGTGGGCGGTGCGAGAGGCGTAACTATCGATACTTTACTACTAACTGTTATTTAATCAAGTACGATTGACCGCAATATAAGTAGTAACTGGTGATTAGTCAGTATTGTACCACATACCCTCTCAGCCTGTTATGACCGTTTTGTATCGGCTCAACGGCTGTGCGCCCCTCTCGACCGGATGTAGAAATTGAAAATATGATAAAAAAAAATTTCTTTTCACAAACTGTGTGGTAGGCAATTTATATACTCAGAGAAATGAATAAGAAAGAGGGAGTCTAATGAAAATCAAAAGTGAAGCATCAAATTCGGCCAATTTTATGTAAGACACAACTCACTCACACAAACGTATCCAAATTCGGCCAATTTTGTCCTCATTCACGTTAAACCATCGCACATTACACACGTCATACATAACGGAATTAATAAATTTAAAACCGACTTGAGTATTAAAACACACGTAAGTATTAAATAGTATAATGTACTTTCTTTAATATTACACAACGCACTTTATGTTATAATTTCGAATAAAAATGTAAACAAAAGTGTTGCCAGACATACATTTTAGTTTGTTTCCAAAAGTGTGCAGTTTTTAATAATCGGTTCGTGTAGCTGTAACATTATATACTTTATATCTAAACAAGCGTATTTTTATTAGGAATAACTAGGGATTATCTTATCTTATAGTGGAAATAACCAGTAAAGAGTTTTGCAACTAATCATGTTTTAGTTAAATTTAATTTATTATAGTTATAGTGCAATATCTTTGTTATCACTGCAACTATAGTAGTTAGATAGTTCGACCAAGATATTTGATACTTCTTATAAAAGTTTGCAGGTTAAAAAATTTTACATAATTGTCCCACAGTTGGGCAAAAGCCTACATTTTGAAGACTAACGAAGACAATAATCGACCAAGAGCGTGTCAGGACACGCATATGATATGCTCCCGTCGCAAATGCTGTGGATAAATAGAAAACTATTTAACGAGTATTGTTGGTTTTTTATTTCATTTACAATATCTCGAAATTTAACAGTTATAAACCAAAAATATTTTGGGAAAAAGTCCTTCAAATGACAGGAACGGTTATTTTCTTACCTAGGTTGTTAAACTTTAGTATAACTTACTAAAGTTTAACAATATATTCAAATTATTGTCATGTTATCATAACATAATTCAATAGTAATATACTTTTACCAGTTTATTAATTTTAATCGTAGGTATTACCGTCACCATGTCTTTGCGATTCCGCAAGAACAAAAAGCGCCGAACCGAGAACGCGCGCGTGGTTGTCACGTGGAAATCATCCATGGCAGTGTGTTTGGCGATGATTGGATCTATCCAAGCTTACGCGATGAAAGAAGAAAAGAGACCGCAAATAATCTCTTCCCGGAAACGCAAAGTTATGTTGAGTGGAACATAGCGGATTTTGTTTTGCACGGCTCTTGCATTGAACTCTTGTTTTGGTTTATTAGTCATACCTAAGTGGTCAGCCATTGACAACGCGGTTGTGTGCATTTTACATTTAACATTTGTTTTCGGTAAAATTGTAATGTTTTTTCTTATTTTGTTTTCACAAACATTATACACAAATTGATAGAGATATGTGTGTAAAAATAATCGTAACTGTGCTCTATTTATTGTCCTAGAGAACGTAAAGTCTAGAATATCATAAAAAAAATTGCGAAACATATAAAAAAAAAGTGAAGATTGTGCAATATTATAATAATATTGCGTAATATAAATAATATTATGTTATTGCGAAGTATTCTTACGAACAGATTTTGCTGTATATTTATATCTTTAAAAAAATTCTCCCATAAATCCTACAATTTAGTTATTTTTGCTTTCATATTGCAACACTTCTATCGCACACAAGTATAAAATGGTGGCTTTCGTTTGACGTTTCTGTCAATATATTAAAAATACACAAATCACATAACATTTGGCATTGAAAACAAAATATAAAGATGCAATAGCCTTTATCATTACTTTCATAAAAGTATTGTTTCATAATCTTCGACGACCGGCCCGTCCCTTCCAAATTGACATATTGAAGGCAACGGCATCCGCTGAATTGAAACGAAGGGCAATTTATCTGAAGAGATACGGCATCCAAGGTTCGCCTATTACCTACACATTGTTGTGACAAATAGTTTCCATTTGCTATTTTCTTATGGAGGCTACCTTTTATTTTCCAAGCACAAAGCCGACAAATTCATATTTCGAGAATAAAACGATTCTAAATCTAGCTCAAAACTGGATCGTGATTCCAATTTTGAGCTCAAAGGAATGGCTTTGCTACGTCATAATTTAGGCCTGTCGAGAAAGTGTCAAAACGACAATGAAAATTATTTTGACTGGAAATGAAGGCTATGTTTGTAAATACAAAGGAAAACTGCTTTGAATTTATTTCGGTTATATGATGTTATCTAAACCTGTTGGCACCCAGTGAACGATGGCGTTAGCCATTTTGTCTACTTTACTATGTGTTTTTTTTTTTTTTATTGTGATGGAACAAGCGCGAGGCCCACCTGATGTTAAGCGGTATCCTCTGCCTATAACAGATGCATTTCATCACAAGTGACGAACTGCACTGCACCCTTGAGGCATACCTGTTAAGTCTCATTTTGCCTGTTATTTCACTGGCTCTCAAGGACTGCTGCCGGAACACACCATTAAGTGCTTGGCGACAGATTTTCTACTTGAGGGTGTATAAAATGTTACCCTGTCTGTTTTATATACATACCAACTAAAGTTGAAGTTATGTTTGTTACCTCTCATCTTGATACCGAGGGATGACGATGAGCTACGATGGTATGCGCGATTAAACCAAATTCCATGCATGCGGCACCGCGGGCGGAAAGTAGTGGGTTCATATTGCAAGTAGAGCTCTATCATCACTTACTTTTGTTACTTTAGATTTAGCTTACATGTACTGATTTTTCACTTTATCAAACTCAGATTTTTTATGGAGAAGAGATAAGAAATGAAATAGGTGACATGAATTGAATACGATTATTCACTGACATGATATCTCAGTTGATTTAAGGTGCAATAATGATTTGGTGCGTGAACGCAAGCGTGAAGCAGTGATGGCTCAGTGGCATTGGCTATGGACTGCCGCGCAGCAGGTCCATGGTTCGAATCCCGCCCAGAGCTTGAGCTTCACCACATGGTGGAAGGGCATTTTGCGAATGCCCGCCTGGCTAGCGACCACCCTCAAGTAGAAAATCTGTCGCCAAGCACCTAACAGTGTGTTCCGGCAGCAGTCCTTGAGAGCCAGAAAAATTACAGGCTAATGAGACCTAACAACTGGACGTCTCAGTGTGACGGGCACAGTGCAATTCGTCGTTGACTAAATGCGTCTGTTATAGGCAGAGGTTAGTGCACTTAACATCAGATGGGCCTCGGGCTTGTTCCGTCATAATAACATAAAAAAAAAAAAAAAAAAAAAAAAAAAAAAAAAGTCTTGCTAGTCTGTCGATTGCTAAATTGTGTTCGCGTACCAAATCGTTACAAAGAGCACTAGACATAAAAGTGTATCATTACTCAGCCTTTGGAGGGTTAAATATTCTTATGATGGCATTGAAAGCCGCGTGACAATAGCTATTGATTGCCGTGCCGCAGGGCCATACTTAGTTCGCCACCGCCATCTTTAGCTTGATTTAAAATAGTATATATTATGTACTTTATATCTATGTGTAAAATCATTGATGATTTTATTATACTTATTGCCATAAGTATAGAGCTTGAAATCACACAATTGTCAATTTTAAAGAGTACTGTGTTTGTGACGGTAGTCGCTTCGTCACCTTGTTTGTTCACTGCTATAAAACGGGTAGTGTAAGGCAAGTAGATTCACTTTCTGTCGGACCGCCGTGCCGAGCAGACCTCCAGTGGTGTTGAAATAGTGTTTGACGACGAAGTGCTGCTTGATTCAGTTTCGGTTGGACCGCCGTGCCGAGCAGAGCTCCGGGGGTGTCGAAATATATTTGGAAAGTAGTCTTTAGTGACGAAGTGCTGCCCGATCAAGATGTTGTGAAGTTAAGTAATTTATTATTATTGTCTTTTCTGATATTACATAACGACAAACCTCGTTTAAATGTAATGGTCCTTTTGGACCATTACTTGGTTTGTTAAAAAGTTTATGAGAATTATATATCGAATAAGAAAATATCTGTTTATGTAAACAATGACTTTATATGTTAATTAATAGTTGATAATCCAGTGAAAGTGTAAATAAAGTGTATATAGTAAGTATGTAACACATTGTTAATGGACTTATAAAAGAATGGCCCCGAGTTTCTTGCCCGTTCTTCTCGCAGTGGCTCTATACAATTTTGTTTGCTGAACGTGGCAGTACAATGTAGAATCATTCAATATTAAAATTTCATCAAATTGAATAAATGGTTTTGACTATTGACTTTGTTGTTTAAATCCAACTAACATTAGAAGTGGGATAGAACACGTTATACTTTATATTGTTTCAAATGCTTTCAGAACGTGTGGACGTGGCTTCTCATGTATCCGGCTGTTGTCGAGGGTCTGTTTAAGGCCATCTGCGACGCAGTAGCTGGCTCACACCATGGGGATGACGTGGTGTTACCACCCTTTGATCCTGAGAAGAATGACAATGGTGCAGACAGCAGGTATACCGCTATTTGGTGATCTGGGCTGGAGCACCATCACTACTATTGCAAATCAGGTAAAGCCTATTGGGCTCTGTATTGTTATTGTGAAAATCTAGGATCTTCAAATTGAAAAGTGGGACCTGTTCAAAGCTACAAAAAGGATTTGTACCCCACACCGAAAAAATACTATTAGCAACCGGGTAGGACTCGCATAAATTTTACTGGCTATTTCTCCAACCAATTCATTTAATGATCTTGGTCTGGGAGTCACAATTTTTATCAGTTAAACTTACAAAAGCTTCAGCGTCAGAGGGATAGCTATTCTGTTAACTTCGGAAACTACCGATTTATATGTGAATACGCCAGAGTAAAACTCAGGTTACTAGGAAATAAACTTATTTCACTTTTCACAACATGTGCTTAAAATCCCCCAAAAACAACCGTTTGAATACACTATTAAGCAGATTGTTAGAAAACACTACAGTTAAACCGCCTAAAACTGACAATGCCCAATACCTAATGTTTTCTGTTACAAATTGGCTTATTTTAAATCACAAAGCGTATTAGAAACATACATACAAGACTATAATCCGAAGACTGACTATATCAAACATGAATTAAGCATCACGAAATCACAAACGTACAATGCAATTATGTAGCCCACATAGGGCTATGTACGTTAGTCTGAACTTCGTTTTTATTTTACTTTTATTTAAAAAGTAATGATGTTCGGATAATCATGATGTCTAATTGTTTCACAAAAGCTTTATACAAACTTACTATGGCTGATAAAAAAAATGCGAACAGGGAGGCTCCTGGTGGCACATAAATCGATAGCAATACTATTCAACTGCAGTTTTGAACTTTGCTTAGAGAGATAAACACTTTATTGTACATCAAATTTTATCATCCATATGCCGCTGTAATAATAGTACCTTCCGGTCTTAGACTTTTTTATTCGAACCATATTAGGGTACTTGGTCCTTGTCAAACAACCATATGAACTGAAACTTCATTTAGATTTCGATCTTCAAAACAAAATTACACTATTATTTGGGAAATTTTCATCAGTACTATTGTCGTTCTTTGATGACATAGGCAGAATATGAACTGGTAAAGTTTTATAACTCTACACGATGATGACGTTCACGTAAGATATGACAAACACTAAACAAAACTAGAAACTACATGAACCAGTCTAATTCACACTTTAACAGAAGATTACTATATACCTAAGAAAACTTTTTTTCTTTCAATCGTATAGGGAAATCAATTTATTACACTTGGATTACTCTGGGATTTTCAGACAATCTGAGGAAGAGTATGACCATATCCCTCTAAATATAGATGAAAATGATTACATTATTTCGTACCCCAAATCTTGTGATAGCCGATAGAGGATCAAACTTCTCCACTAATAAAGTTCATTCGTCGAATATGGGGAGAAATGTATTAACATCACACTATTTCTAATATATTTATTTCTCGTAGCAATGGCCAGGTTAAACGTTACGTTGCTAAGTTTAACAAATACGATAAACAATTCGTCAGAATAGCCAAACGGTCTGTGGCAGATTCAGCAAACATGACACAACAGTTCTTAAAACAAAAAAAAATGTTTTTTTATTTATTTTTTATTTATTTATTAATTATAACGGACATACCATTTACAATAATTAATCATAATCAAACATACATGGTCACAAAATATACATTAATAGTCATTCAGTCAACAGATTATAAACAATATTAAATAAACATAATACAACATTTGTCAATTATCATTTGGTATTAAAATTATATAATTTACACACGGTTAATTTGCAATAGTAGACGCTACATACTCAGAACGTTCACAATAACTTAAAAATACAGTCAACAATTCCATCCATCCATCTACAAAGAAGTCACAATTAGGATTTTGATCCAGGATAGCGTTGAACGTGGCTAAGATACGTGGCAGTGGAGAATTAGCACGTGCCACTGTGAGGTGACTAGGCTCTGCGAACAGCACGTGATGTCGGCCTCTTGTATATTTATCGGGAACATGAAACCTACACAATTCCTGGACCAACTCTGGACAGTCAATAGTACCCCGAAGAATCTTAAGGGCAGTGACAATTTGATCGTTAAGGCGGCGTACCTGTAACGAGTGATACCCTAAACAACCCATAATAAAATTTGTAGGGTACATATAAGGATAGTATCCATACTGGCGCTTGTAAAGAAACCTCAGGTATGCTTTCTGGACCTTCTCCAGAGCTTTGTGGTATGTAAGTTCATATGGGTTCCAGATGCAGGCACTGGACTCCAGCTTCGACCTGACAAGCGTACTGAACAACAGTTTGACGACATTGTTGTTTTTGAAATCACGTGCATTTCTAAGAACGAAACCTAGTCTCCTGAACGACTCCTTCACAAGCGCACAAACATGATCATGAAACGTGAGCTTCCTATCAAAAGTGACCCCCAAATCTTTTATCGTATTAACCCTGACTATTTCCTCACCGTTAATTTTGTATGGGAAAATTAGAGGGCGCCTCATTCGACCGAAAGTCAGCACGTTGCACTTAGAAGGATTAAACTCCATCTTGTTTATGGCGCTCCACCTAAATATTGCATCCACATCTCTCTGTAAGAGCTGACAATCTGATGAAGACCTAATCTCAGAGTATAATTTTAGATCGTCTGCATAAAGTAGGCACTTTCCATGGCCGACGACGCCCGGCAAGTCATTGACCATCAGCAAGAAAAGTAAAGGCCCCAAGATAGAGCCCTGACTGACTCCGGAACGCGTGTGATAGGGCTGGGATTCATATATTCCAAGTCTAAACAAACTGCTGGCGGTCTCGAAGATAATCCGCAAGTAGTCGGAGGAGACCTGGTGCAAAACCAACTGACTCTAGCTTGGCCAGCAGAATGTCATTATTGACCCTATCAAACGCCTTCCGGAAATCAAAGTATAAAACGTCCACCTGGAGGCCACTGTCCATACTTTTGGAAATGTACTCCACCAAGCACAACAAATTTGTGTTGACAGACCTTCTCTTCCGGAATCCGTGCTGCTCACTGCAAAAGAATCTATCCACCTGCGCGTATATATACCTGTGCAAGATACTTTCAAAAATTTTCGCTGGGGAAGATAGGATAGCGATGGGACGGTATTGTGCAACCTGTAATTTGTCACTGCTCTTAGGAATGGGATTAACTCTAGAAATCTTCCACTGCATAGGATAATTTCCTAAATGAAGTGCCAAATTAAAAATATGGCATAAAGGAAGGCACAGATGCTTCTTCATACCTTTAATTATAAAAGACGGGATACAGTCTGGTCCTACAGAACTATTCGGTTTGAGTTTATTTATACCGTAAGCAACATCGGCCGGGGAAAAGTTTATAATGTTGACTTTTGACTGTCTTTACTGCTACCCTGGCGATTTATTCGATCTGAATCAAGCTCAGGCAAGTCATTCAGAAAAACGCTAGCAAAGATAGCAGCAAAAGCTTCTGCTGCTTCAGGCCCTGAGAATTCAACACCGTTATAGGTCACATTTGGTTCAAACCCCCCTTTTGATCGCAGACTAGAAATGTGTTGCCAAAATTGTCGCGGGTTAAGCTTGATATTGTTCTCAATACACGACATGTGATCATTATAAGCAGACGCTACGCGAGATTTTAAGTCTGCTCTTAAAGCAGAAAAAAGGCTATAAGATTCATCAGATTTCGTCTTTATCCATGCAGCATGCAGTATTATCTTTTTTTGCATGTCCTGAATGATATCTCGTGTAAACCACACCGGATAACGCCTACATGTACTATTTCTCCGACGTTTCTTGGGCGCGCACTGATCAAAAATATTATAAATAATCGAGTAAAAATTATCGCACGCGCTCCTTACATCACGAGCTTGCAGAATTGCATCCCAAGAGGCTTCATTCAACATGGAATACAAGAGCTCGAAATCGCATTTTTGGAAATTCCAATCTTTGTCAGGGTTAATATTACTAGGGGGCTGGATACAGCCTTCAGCGCGTGCAGTGCTAACTGTCGCTTCAATATTCAACGCCGGATGATAACGGTCAAGGCGAGTCACAACCTCAGTCTGTGAGACAGTAACATCACACATGCCGACACGCTCCTGGATCAAAACCACATCTAAAATACCACCGCGGTGGTTTAGAATGCTGTTTTTGTCAATAAGATTGCAATAAGTACGAAAATAGTCATAATAGTTGTAGATACTAGTGGATGCACTATTCATATTCAAATCGCCTAAGATTAGTACAGTTCCTTTTAAAATATTGATAAACTGCTCTACTTTACAAAACCAGCGCAAGTATTCCGATTCCTTTGATTTTGGTTTTATATAGACTACACATATATAGAATGATCGTCCAGCAAAAATAAAACTAGCCCAAAGGTCTTCTCCCTTGTCCGTCTCTAAGTCCCGCCTTCGTCGCAGCACGATGGGAGGGCGTACACCTAGCAAAACGCCACCACATCTCGTCGGCCTGTCTCGGCGCAATATCTCCCAGTCACCCACCATCAGCTCCGAGTCATTGACCGATTCGTCAAGGTTGGTTTCCGTTATAGCCACAACATTGTGCTCGAGAGTTGCCAAACTATTCCGCCAAATCGGAAGTTTCGTTTTTAGACCTCTAACGTTTTGATAGAATATGCTCACATTCGTTAACTTGTTACGATCTGGGACTGACGCCACGAAAGGGCTGATTACTCAGATTTGATGATGATGGTCGCTGAGCAAAGGGTTTTTTGTGATTAACCCATACTTTAACTCGGGCATTGACGGGCCAGATGTCTTCTGAGAAGCACATGTTATAATAAACTTTTGGGACAGCAATCTTATAAGATTTGTAGATGCCCCTCGGTTTTAGTTCTTCCACGATACAAGTGCTGCCATGACAGAGTTTTTGTAAATAATGGCGGACCTCATCAGCCCCGGATTCCATATTCCACAAATGAAAGTACTGGCGCTCCTCAACAGCCTTTAGAGACGTTACGGCTGGACCTGCCGTTCCACGAATAGATGCTGGTCTGCGGCTCTTCTTAGTCACATCAACCCAGCCTTGCGTCTTATGTTGTGACTGGCTGTCTTGGCAATCTGTATTTGACTTCGCCAGTGTTTGGCCTGATGGAATACTCTGGATTGACGCCTGCTGCTTTTCTTTTGGTTTAGGGGTTTCACTTTTCCGTGTGCCACAATCCACGTCCTGCGGTACCAAAGTTGTAATGTGCGTTCCCTTCCCATGCCTCACTTTTTTAGGTTTGTGAATTTGCGAGGGTGAAACACGTTCTCCTTGTGGACTAAGAGCAGCGGCCTGGGGTACAATATTTGGTGTGAAGGCCTCTTGAGTTGGAGGGTCTGGCTTTGGTGAGTCTTGATGGGAGTGGTGGACTGCAGTAGATTGCCCCGAAAAAGATACTAAATTCATCTCCGTTGGCATATTTTGTGATAGAGAATTAGTACTGAGGTCAAATTTCAAATCCCCATATTCACTTATTATTTTTAGAAGCAGCTCGTTTTGCGACGCGTACTTTGCAAGCTTTGTTTCATATGCAGCTATTACTGACACAGCTTGACAAAGCTTAGTTTCACAGCTTTCGATAGTGAAAACAGACTGATTTAGCTTAGCCTCATAGCACGCCACCTCCAGGCTAAATTGCTCTCTCATTGTTACCATTTCAAGGTATAATTTTTCTAATTTATTAACGAGTTCCGTAGTATCGTAATTCATAGTCTCATCCAGATTGCCTGTATTCAATTTCGATCTCTGCGAAACAAATTGATCTCGTGCTTTCTTATTCGCACCTACGGGCGTTGAGGTGTTATCTCCGCCTTTTTTCGAGGCACAGTGACACTCGGGACAAACCCAGTTTACGCATAAATCGTGGCTTTGGTTTTTCACGCCACCGCATAATGCGTGGTAAATTTTACCGCAGTTTTGGAGAGCACACTTTAGGTACTCATCAGCCTCTTCAATAGAACCAAAACAAGCTGAGCAGTTCATCCTTAACAGCAGTTGAAACCAAAACACTTACGGAAGCGGCGAGTAGGTGCAGCAGTGAAGCGACGTGGGCGTGCAGCTATATGTATGCACACATAAGTAGCTGTCGTAGCAGGTACGGAGCTCCGGCGGCGGCGGCGGACAAGCGGCGCGCGGGCGCGGCGCGGGAGTGCAGCAACAGGTGTCGGCCGGGCGCGATGTCTCACCGCTGCACATTCAAACACCGATCGCGCTATTCGCACTGGCAGCCGTTGGCACAAAGATTTTGAAATAAATTCACTTATAAAATCTGAACCACTGGATGGATTGATTTACAGTAAGCACTGATGCCAAGATTGGTTATTCAGCTACAAGGTGATATATAATCAAAACCTTCAACGTCACTTTTTACTGCATTTACGGGATATTACTTTGAGAGCAAAACTAACGTGGAATTGCCTTGAGCGAGGTCTCCTCGAGTATGTTATTTCCCTGTAAGACAAATAATAGGCACAGAGGGAAATGTCCAACTTAATTTGTTCCCAGGAATATGGGTAGTTTATATACATCGATCTTAGAATTATTTTCACAAATTATGTCCACTATTATCTACCCTTGATGGGTGTTAATGGGTGTTATATTTCACTGACATGTAAAATTCGGTTTACATGTCAGTGAAATATACATATTAATTAATTTATTTCGAAACGAATTACAACAATAATAAAAAAAGGTACTTAAATTAGTTAGATAGATAACACTTTATTTACACATTACACATTTATAACTTAAAACAATAACTAAGAGTAGGTGTGACAATGGGCGGTCTTATCGCTGAGAGCGATCTCTTCCAGACAACCCTATACAAAGGGATATTTATAAATAGATATGGATGGAGGTATATCTATAACAATACTGATAATAATTAAAATTAAATAATTATTTCCAACACAAGAATCGGACAATAAATAAATTAAGACGTAAATTACCGACATCATAAAAGTTATAATTTAACTAACCAAAGTACCTTAAAATAAATAATAAATATAATAAAATATAAATAAATAATAATAAATAAATATGTATATATATGTATAACTATCCATACATAAAACATCAGATATACATACTTTATATAATGTTATATTATTACAATAGTTGCAGTGACTTGAGTCCAAACACACAAAACAATGGAATTAGTTTTACAATAATAGTAGCAGCGTAATAGTTATCAAGAAAGGTAGTGAGTTTTAACCAGGTTTTTGAATACATATATACAGGGTGCAAGTTTTATTTAGAGCGGCAAAGAGTTCCATAAACGTACAGCTTCAGTGGAAAATTATTCGTCATAGAACTTTGTCCTGTTCTCTGCTAGCTGCGGTCCCCATGTTTTTTTTTCATTTTTTATTTTTATGGATCAACTAACAGTACACACAATAAAAAATTTACAAAAAAGTTTAAAGACAAAACATATAACTAATTGCGATACCAACGACGTTGACCACAAGTTTACATTTTCATATATTCATGTGCTGAGAATTAAGACTACAAAGTATTTTATATTTTACAAATTGTTTATTAAGTTGCTTATTATATGCTTCACTAAAATAATAAAAATAGGAAGGAAAATTTAGAACAGCTGAATTATAAAACAGTCTCAGCTGCTTAAGGAGAAACTATGGTGACAAGATCAACGTATCCTGTTGTACTTCCTTCAGCAGCCCAAACACTGACTGTTTAAAACATCCCACTCTCTCATGAAATATATCTATAGAATTAAAATGTTCATTATAAGATTTTGCCATACGGTACAAGGGAGATCGTTTGCCAGCATTGGTACGACAAAATGTTGTAGCAAATATTTTTTTATGATTACGTGAAAAGGCCCTAATGGGTACATTATAGCTAAGCTTATTAACTAATTCAGAACAGTCGTATCGATTATTACAAATATCACGCAATAACATTACATCTAGTTGTTTCCTTCTAGACTTTAAACTTAATAACTTATATTTTTTTAGTAATTCTTCATAGGGCATAATTCTGTGATTACATTTATAAGAAACGCAGCGCAGAAATTTCTTTTGAACTCTTTCAATGTTGTTACTGTAACAGTTGTAATATGGATTCCAAACAGATACAGCATACTCTAGTTGTGATCGAACTAAGGATTTATATAACAGCTGATATGTTGATTCGTTTTTAAAATTACTAGAAGATCTAATGACAAAATTAAATAATTTAAATCCACGAGATATAATATCCAAAACATGAATGTCTAAGGTTAATTTACTATCAAGTGTGATACCAAGGTCTTTAATTACCTGTACTTTGTCCACATAAGTGTTACAAAGTGCGTAATTGAAGTGACTAATATTTATTTTACGAGTAAATATAATGGATTTGCATTTTTTAAGGCTGAGTGACAGTTTATTTTTCAAACAGTATGCAGAGAATCGATTTAGATCCTGTTGAAAGTTAATATGATCTTGATAAGTATTAATAACGTGAAATGCCTTTAGATCATCGGCGTATAATAAAAATTTACTGAACATAAAGCATTTACCAATATCATTAATGTATAATATGAAAAGCAATGGACCCAAAATTGATCCTTGCGGTACGCCAGAACTTATTGGCATAGTATCAGATACATGACCATTGATCACAACTGTCTGACAACGATTGGTTATGTATGATTTGAACCAGCGCCACAGATTACCTCTAATCCCATTGTATGCTATCTTCTCTAAAAGAATTTTATGGTCCACTCTGTCAAAAGCTTTTTGGAAATCAGTGTAGACACTGTCAGTTTGCTTATTTTTATCAAGATTATCAAAAAGTTCGATTGTATATGTTAACAAATTAGTGATTGTAGAACGTCTTTTGACAAAACCATGCTGATTAGGAATGATATTATGATGCAGATTAGGATATATAACATTGTGTATAAGTCTCTCAAGTAGCTTCGACAGAGTGGGTAAAATTGATATGGGACGATAGTTTTCAACATCTCTTTTAGTTCCATTTTTATGGACAGGTACAATGCGAGCAAATTTCCAGATACGTGGGCAAACACCTTCACGTAGACAAAGATTAAATATATAATGTAGTGGTATACATATAGAATTGGCGGTATGTTTTAAAAAATACGGGGGAATATTATCCACACCAGCACCTTTGGACGTGTCTAATTTATTGAGTTCCGACTTTATATCATCAACTGAAAACGATATGTCACTTATGATTAGGTCAGATTCATTATTTTCTAAGGTTGGTTTATTTATGTGGCATAAATCATAATCGTCAGGAACTACGGAGGGTTCAAAGACGGAATGAAAATATTCAGAGTATAAATTGCAAATATCTAACACATCACTAATTGATTTATTTTTATAATTAACACAACCAGGTATGTTACTATTTTTCTTTTTATTAGAAATATAAGTCCAAAAAAATTTTATATTACATTTTATGCTTTCCTCGACCTTTTTTATGTAGCTCTTGTAACTGGAGTCAGATAGTGTTTTCAGTCGCTCTCTGTATAAAGAAAACATTTCATAGTCACATCTATTTTTATATTTTTTCCATTTGATCCATGCATTATTTTTATTATTAAAAATGTGTCTTATTGATGAATTGTACCAAACTGGAAAACTAGAACTAAAAACTTTTTTTTGAGGAATATGTTTAGATATGATATCATTAATGGTATCGTAGAATATACTGACGGCACACTCAGGTGACTTCCTACTAAAAATAAGATCCCAATTTACTTCAATTATATCGTTATTTATTATGTCATAGTTAGCTTTGGAAAAACAGTATTTCTGACGTAACTTACGATTTATATAGTCATGACTACGTTCAATAGGCAAGGTCACATAGTAAGCGGGATGATAATCATCCAATTTCACCAAAGGAATTTGAGCATTAAATAATTCACAATTAATATTATTTGTAATAAATAAGTATAGTATTCTGCCTAATTTATTTCTTACGTAATTAAATTGAAAACTTTTCGTTGCATACATGAAATTCACTATTAAGTTAACTATGTGGCACGTACTATGTATGGGTTGCATATAAGTACATGTATCACTGCGTCGCCAGTCTAATGTTGGTATATTTAAATCTCCTACAATAAATAAGTAATTATCCGTAGAATATTCTAAAATGTTTTGTAAATAATTCAAATATGATGTATAAACGTCGTACGTTTGTTTTGGTGGAATATAAACTGCGCATAATGTATAAGTCCTATTACCAAACATAAACTCAATGGTAAGGTAGTCAATGATTTCGTCCGGAAGTGGTGGATACGCTGGCGGGGGCAGAGGTGGTGGGGTGACGACACGCACTCGTGCATCTGCTACAAGTGAATTCATCACAGCCACCACTAAGCCACCGCCGTCCTTCCGCCCGCAAGCAAACCGGTTTCTGTCGCATCTGAATAATGCATACCTATTATCAAATAATTCACTGTCAAATATGTTGCTAGTTAGCCACGTCTCTGTTAAAATGATTATATCATAAGAATGTAATAAAATATTCATATATAGTTGGTGTACCTTAGTCCTTAAACCTCGACAATTTTGATAATATATAGATAAAACATCGTTATCCATTTTTAATGTTAACAGTAAAAAATGTTATTAACTTTATGTTATTGCTGCCAAAACACATACACATGGATAAATGGAAGTATAATAATGTAACACTAAAATATGCCCTACGAAGCCAATACGGAAACAGTGTCTTGTATAAAATACACTTAATAGATTTTATATATAAATTATTTACAAAAATATTCGTACGTGTATTATATATATACTTGGCTATAAAAGAGTTACCGCAAACAATAATACACCTTTCCATTGTACTATTCTTGCCAACTAACCAACTAGTTTTTATAATTAACAACTTTTTATGAATAACACTTGTGGTTAGTATAGACAGTAACATGAATGTATAAAATTGCTTTACGATATCTATAGTAACGCTTATAGGTGATGGTATGAAATTGAGCGACATAAAATTACAAACAGAATGAAGTACATTAATATTACGATTGAATAGCTGCAAAAAATTCTGCTAATATGTAGTATGCTATACGTGAACTGCCAACAACAATGACTTGTGTTTTTACTGGGTTGACGTGAAGCCCATAAGCTTAACTTCAATCTGATATTTGAAGGAGATCTTTATTTGTAGCTGCTACTGCTTCAGACAATTTGAGGAGAGGTGCTTGGCAATTTAGTTATCATTATTCTATATACATATAATGGTACAAAAAAATATGAAATTAATTTTACAATTTTAATATTGATCACATTAATTAAATAAATACATTGAACATAAGTTATATAATAACAGTAAACATTGGCCGTGAATCAGATGTCGTATATTACACACTGGCGTCAATATTTTTTAAACTACGGTCAGTTAAAATTCATCAATTTTGTAGTATGATTTACTAACGAGGAAAGTTAAATTTTCTTTAAAAAAATGGAAAATAAATTGATACCCTTCGACAATGATGGCATTGGTGGTAATTGGTTATACATTTTTATGCCTTAAATACACTTTTCTTTGTTAAGGGTGGTATTACACCTTATGTTACGTAGTGTGGCTTTGTGTGTACTGCTAAACAGTGTCATAGTTTTGTATATTTGATCTGATTAAAAGCGATGCCTCATAAATGTATAGGGAAGGAAATGTCAGTATATTAAGATTAGTGAAATCAGGTTTACATGTGTAAATATACCATCCGTTTGGGCTTTGCTGTCTGAAGAAGTAGATAAATCTTAAGAAACAATGATTAATGTACACTCCAATATGGAACCAGCACAGCAATGTTGTAAAAGTGTTACTGAATGGTTAAAGGTATATTTCGGCTCCAGCGTATATACCAAATTTAAATTGTGAGTGATGTGGTCTATGTCGGTCAAAA
The DNA here is from genome assembly GCA_963890685.1 of Plagodis pulveraria. NCBI lineage: Eukaryota > Metazoa > Arthropoda > Insecta > Lepidoptera > Geometridae > Plagodis > Plagodis pulveraria. The sequence goes on along the minus strand of OY982950.1, from coordinate 21,811,283 downwards.
TCATAGGTGAGAAAATATTTCATACGGAATGATCGACTTAGACACCAAGGCAACACATTAGTTAAAGAAATATTGATGTTGCCAAAGAAGCCATTAATTTCTAGCCCGGTAAATGGGTGGGTCAAAACGTTTATTTTGAACAAGTTTAAGTACAGCTGAAGTATATAAATGTAGCAGATGTTATAACATTAAATCGATAGTTATATATTATTATTTGGATTAACCGTGATAGATTACATTTAATGATATTATAATACTTATATAAATAATTTGTATTAAGATTGTTTTCAAATATTGTTAAATAAATAGATTATATACAATATTGATGATAACTGAAAATGGACAAAGCCAATACATCTCAAAATGAGTAAAGCCAATACATTGAATAAAAAAAAACAAAATATACATGTAGAAATAAATTATATATATATACGAGTAAGTATATATATATGTGGTAGCAAACATTATATGTGATGGACAAGTATTTCAGGATTTTGTGAGTGAACGTTCGAGGCAATTTTAAATAATAATAAAGATTTTAATAAAGCAATATATTAATAAATATAATGACTATATGACTGACATGCTGGTCGGTCTCTGACCTTCCATTAGTCCCGGTAATACCACTGGCAGCGTGTGGTAGGACTATTATACGTTGAAGGCCAGAGATCTTTTGTATGACAATACTGCTGGTCGGTCACTGCGCTGATACTTTACTGGACGTCATGTGCAGCAGGTGATAGGTAGAGTATAATAAGGCCAGAGACCTCTTATAACAAAATGACATGACATGAAATGAATTAAAATAAAATGAAGTGAAAGGACATGGCACAAAAGGAAACGAATTGAATTGAAATAATATGAAATGAAAATAATGAAAATTAAGGTTGTACTTTGAGAGCAAAGTACTGGTCAGTATGGCCGTGATAGATTATTTGAAAATTGGCTCACTATTTATTGAAATATTTGTTCATATTCACTTGATTGGCTTTAAGCTTAAGATTTAAACAACTGGTTTACTGTGACATTCTAATTTCGTTTTAGAAATACTCTGTGGTTCTTAAGATGAAAATAAGTATTGGTTTAATTATCTATGTGTGTATTTTATCTGTGGTGTGAATTTAATACTGTACCTTATATTGTATAATGTGAGACTGTGATATTAAGCATGATATATGGATTATCATGATCACTGGAATCATTATTTGATAATATTTTTACTACAAGTATATTTTATTAGTAGTATAACTGATCATGGGACAAGATACTTGTAAAGATACTTATTTAAAATAGTATATATTATGTACTTTATATCTATGTGTAAAATCATTGATGATTTTATTATACTTATTGCCATAAGTATAGAGCTTGAAATCACACAATTGTCAATTTTAAAGAGTACTGTGTTTGTGACGGTAGTCGCTTCGTCACCTTGTTTGTTCACTGCTATAAAACGGGTAGTGTAAGGCAAGTAGATTCACTTTCTGTCGGACCGCCGTGCCGAGCAGACCTCCAGTGGTGTTGAAATAGTGTTTGACGACGAAGTGCTGCTTGATTCAGTTTCGGTTGGACCGCCGTGCCGAGCAGAGCTCCGGGGGTGTCGAAATATATTTGGAAAGTAGTCTTTAGTGACGAAGTGCTGCCCGATCAAGATGTTGTGAAGTTAAGTAATTTATTATTATTGTCTTTTCTGATATTACATAACGACAAACCTCGTTTAAATGTAATGGTCCTTTTGGACCATTACTTGGTTTGTTAAAAAGTTTATGAGAATTATATATCGAATAAGAAAATATCTGTTTATGTAAACAATGACTTTATATGTTAATTAATAGTTGATAATCCAGTGAAAGTGTAAATAAAGTGTATATAGTAAGTATGTAACACATTGTTAATGGACTTATAAAAGAATGGCCCCGAGTTTCTGGCCCGTTCTTCTCGCAGTGGCTCTATACAATTTTGTTTGCTGAACGTGGCAGTACAATGTAGAATCATTCAATATTAAAATTTCATCAAATTGAATAAATGGTTTTGACTATTGACTTTGTTGTTTAAATCCAACTAACAACCGCATGGTGGAACGCCATTTTTAAATGCTCGCCTTGCTGTAGCTACCACCCTCAAGTAGAAAATCTGTCGTTAAGCACTTATCAGTGCGTTCCGGCAGCAGCCAGTAAATGAAGTTAGAGGCACATGAGACTTAAGAACGGTACATGTAATGATGGGTCCAGTACAGTCCGTCACTTGTGATGAATTGCGTCTGTTAGGTATATGCAGGTATTACCGCTGAACATCAGGTGCCACTCATGCTTGTTTCAACACAATCAAATAACATTTCCACATTCAAAGGCGATAAAACAGGTTTTGAACCGACGTAAGTAATAAATTTCTAGGATAAGTATTTTTTTAATTTTACAACATTACAACGACGGTAAAAATTAAAAAAATGGGCGGGATTCAAACCCGCGTCCTACCGTTCTTGTAGCCACGACATGCCTCGAAGCATGCAAGTCATACCTCAAATGTATACCTTCATTCACATCGTTTATTCGTCTTTTCATCCGCAGCCAAAATGAATTGAACTATAAACAAGAAATCAAATTAGTTTGAAGTTTTTTTATTTAACATTAGTTTAACGCCTGCTGTGCGAATAAGCTTACAAAATTATAATTAAAGGATAAATTTGAACCACGAGCGGATTGGGACGGTTGAACGAGAGGAGCAAAGGGATACATTTTAAGTTATGACTCACTCACTGTGATCGTTGGAAGTTGGAACAGAATTGTCCGGCTATAGAGACGGATGGTCGTGGGTTCGAATCCTGCTTGTAGTTCAAATGTATCCTTTCGTTGTAATTTTGAAAGAACATTTATGCTTTTTACACCTTCGTTTTCTAATCTTCTCTTGGGATTATAGTTGCAAATAATCTTAGTAACTAGCTTAATTAGCTGTAAAAGCGATAAGACTTTTCTTTAACTAGCAGTATATCTATTTAATTCTACCTTATTGTTTAAGGAAATTGAAACCCTACTGAATATTCTTACATTCTAAAACGCCATTTTCATGTTAGTTCATCACAGACCTAAAGTTCTACGGCTAATCGCGGCTCTCTCATCACTCAGTCTGTCCCGAAATTAATCATATGTCAACTCCCATACTAATTTAAATGTTGCCACAGAAGGCTTTTTATCTTAACCTCCACGAAACAAGGTTTGAACCTCAAAACCCATTCATATGCCATCTAAACACAATTTCTAAGTAAATATTTACTCTAAAGTCATCCATTCACACACTTACACCTTGTACAATATTCCGAATCATAAGTTCCGAAAAATAAACATTGCAGTTGACTCTCGAGATATCTACCAATAACAATTGTGTCCTCTTTTCGATTAAAAATCTAGCTAATTAAAGCAAATAACTTTGTGCTCAACTCGAAAACAAAGGCTGTTCGTGACATTGACAACGAAATTCCTTTTGCAACTTTTGCAATTAGAATTTTAACCGTGTCTCTGTCAACTTTTCAAGTGTACTGACTTTGCGATAAATTTCGCGAAGTGTGCAATATTTCACAATCTGACCCCGCAATTGTGGAATCTATTATTAGTTAGAATTGTAAGCATGTGAATGTACGACCTTAGGATTTTGACATGTTACCGCTTCTTATCTTACCTTACTAGTGTCAATATTTTGTCCCTTCACAAATAAAACATACGCGGAAAGATAGGAAAAGACGTCTGTACGAAAAACTGAGCGGCTTCTAATGAACTCAATTTATCTTAAATCATGGCATCGGTACATAATCCATTTTTATTTGTATGTAAATGAGGGTATATGTTAAATGACGAAATATATAGTGCTTTGGACCCTACGAAAATACTGGTGTGCATTTTCCAATAAGGAATAATTTAAATTGTCAATTGCTTTGGTGTATAAAGCGATTGACAATTTAAGTTACACTTAATTTTAATTTTTCTTAAAACATTATACTTTTTAAAGTTGCATATTTCGAAAAATCACAAATCATGTTAGTTAATACTAAATTAGCAAAGTTTAAAAAAAAAAAACATATGGTATGGCTAGCTTTTGTTCTTGAATTTGAACCACAAATTAATCAATTTAGTGTTAGTAACCTCTTGGCTCAACCTCAACCTACCGATAATAGAAAGAATCAATAAAATAAGTTCACAACTTGTCCAAATATTACTTAAATATAAATAAAAAATACACGTCGAATAGAGAAGGAAGTCACGTCCTACGTATGCATAACGACGTTCGTTTTTGGATCTCTTCTGTTATCAAAACTATTAACTAATCACTAATTAAATATACGATTAAGAAATCAAAAGCATAGGGTATGAATATATAAAAGTAATTGACATGCTACTCTTAATAATCTGGTTAATGAAATCGCGAAAGTAGCTTAATTAAAATCACTACTTTGATACGGAAATTGAACCATTAACCCTTTCTGAGATTAGGAAATAATCTATAAACAAACCCAAGGGATTCAGTATTAAATATTATGTAGTATGTATATATAACAACTATGTATTATGCTATGAAAATGAATGTACAGTTTTGTGCTACTAGACACTAATTGTTTAAATGTAAACGGTAAATAAGGGCACCCAAGATACAGGCTTTGCCTAGTTTGGGACCCACTGATATTCTAATTAATCTCAACATAAAACTCTCCTAACATTATTTAGTTTGTACTGTGTAAATCTTTTGGAAACAATATATAAAATTATTATTATTATTGTAGTTTGCATAAATATAACCACTTTTATGATATAACGAACTTTTACTAATAATTTTTGTGCATTTTTTCAAGTTTGTAATAGATACATTTGCCCATAGGCTGCCGGGCTAGAATGGCACCCCCACATGTCAACCCGTGGGTGTCGTAAGAATTTATTGGATTGGCGGTTAAATTTGAGAAAAAAAACCATTTATATGTTTGCATAAAAAAAAGTTAAAATACATATTGTTATACAAGTACCTAATTTATTTACTTGTAAGGTTTAAGTACATTGTAGAAATAGGTGAGAAAACGATCTATTTCTGTACGAGAGCTTCTCAAAGGCAACAGAAATAGAACTTTCTCCCGAGTGATACATAGTGGTAATATTTTGTAATTTGCTTGACTTGTGTCATCTCTATAATAATTAAATACTAAAAAAGTATGTAGTGTTTACTTATAAATCATTAAAATTAAGAAGTTTTCTAATACAGCTCCGAATGTTTAGGTATCATAATAAAATACATAGAAAATGTTTATTATTCTTATTCCTTGTATTCCTTGTTTATTCAGCTACCTTGCAAAAAAATATTTTCCTTTAAAGTTAAATACTTGAGTCACAAGAGGATATTATTACGCTGCGATAATCGTTTGGCCAGCAAACAATATACCGATAGCATAGAACATATAATAATACTACGTATAGAATGGACACTCCTCACCCCCCACCAAAACGAGCCTTCCTCACCCCGCCACAGATTCTGAGCTGTCGCTAAGCTGACTTGAGTACGGGATGCGCAAATCGCGTACGATGACGTGACGATTATACGAGTATTTTAAAAGTTGAGAATGGGGTACTCTTGTGCTGTTTACGGTTTCTTATCAACTAAACGAGAAAAGGATAGGAGTTTTTGAAGATTCCCTACGGATAAAACGAGGTAAGTCATTCTTGGTAACCTACACTAAGTACCTACCTGTTTGTCGTTCTTCAGTTATACAGTAGGTAATTTACAGTATGTATTGAAAAAAATACAAACATACATTATCTTTGTATTTTATTCAAACTGCTACATATTCAAATAATGATTATTTTAGAAGATTTTCGTTTGCAAAAAATATCTGTGGATATCGAGTTCATTTGCAGCGAAACAAGTTTAGTGTCTTTGTAACTTATACCTAGACATACACCTACCACAGAGAAAAACAATACTCATACCGACCTTCGTTACGGTTGACACGCGCGCGGTACACTTCATGTTTGTTTATTATTCGAGAAAAACATAAATTGTTATTGTGATTGTAATTATTATCATTACTTGTCTAAAATGTGAACTAGGAATGATACTTTTTGTATCGTGTAGGTATTTATTATTGTATAAGTAATGGAGTGATATGTGAAGTAATGTTACCTACTTGGTTGTGTTGCATATTCCTACGCCATTCATGGAGTTGGATTGTTGTGCTTGTAAATGTTTCTGAAGGTAGGTAAGGTACGCATAACCACGAAATCTAATAAGACATAATAACAGCATCTAAAGATTGTAAGGTAGGTGTAAGTGCAACAATTATTCATACGATGACAACTTTAGACTTCACGCACACATTTACGCGTGTACAACAACAACATTTGTGTTGTGTAATAGGTAGTAGAACGCGGGTTTTGTATAGAGAATGAGTCGAGTGTCCAGGCTGTGCCGATAGCCAAATAAGCTAAACATTTGTCCGTGTTGTGTCTAGTTTGTCATGTTACCCGTCTCCGCCTCTCCCTCTCGCATCCTCCCGTGGGAGTCATAAGAGGCGTCTAAGGGAAAAAAATACCAGTGCGGTGTTATGGCAAAGTCAAAGTCGAAATCAAAATCATTTATTCAATTTAGGCGTCTACGACGCTCTTATGAAGGTCAATTACAAATTTTTGTATTGAAATATTCTACATTGTACTGCCACGTTCAGCAAATAAATTGTATAGAGCCACTGCGAGAAGAACGGGCAAGAAACTCGGGGCCATTCTTTTAAACATCTTTAACAATGTGTTACATACATACTATATAATAGAGTTATTACAATATTTGTTTAATTTATGTAGGTGACAGGCAATAGCTTGGCGGAGGCGGAATTGTCCAGGCATTTTTGTCGTTTATGTAATCAGAAACTGTGTAGTAGGATTTTTTAATCAATATGTTTTTCACATGTAACTTGAATTTCCGTTCTGTGAGCGTTATAATATGTTTAGGAACTTTATTATAAAACCGCACACAATTACCTAAGAAGGACCTTTTATTTGTCTTTGCTAATCTAAAACCTGGCACCGCTATTTTATCTTTATTCCTAGTATTGTAATCGTGATTGTCACTGTTTAATTTAAATTTACTCAATTTTTTACGAACATACATAATATTTTCAAATATATACAGACTTGTTAAAGTTAATATATCAAGTTCTTTAAAAAGATCCCTCACAGATACCCTAGGACCCATTTTATATATGGCTCGAATTGCACGCTTTTGTATGATAAAGATTGTCTCTATCTCAGCAGCAGTTCCCCACAGCAATACACCATACTACATAATAATGTGGAAGTACGCGAAATAAACTAGGCGAGCAGTAGCTACGTCTGTTAACTGTCTTATCCTAAGAACTGCATATGCAGCAGAACTAAGTCTTCTGGAGAGATCATGTATATGTGGATCCCATTGTAAAGTGGAATCCATTTTGATTCCCAGGAAGACTGTCGCTTTGTCAATAGGGAGTTTATCTGGGCCAAGGTTTATGTTTGGTTCAACATAAGGAACATTTGGTAAAGGAAACTTTAAACATTTCGTCTTTTTTGAATTTAGGAGAAGATTATTAGCGGCGAACCATTTACAAATATTAGATAATACATTATTTACATGCATCAGTTCACTGTCTTTCCTATCTACTTTAAAAATCAGAGAGGTATCATCTGCGAATAAAACAATATCGCAGAAATCTTTGACCATGCAAGGCAGATCATTAATATATGTTAGAAACAGAAAAGGTCCCAAAATTGATCCCTGTGGTACTCCCATTTTTACCAATGACCCGGAAGAAGTATTGTCACTTATCCCAACCCTCTGTAGCCTGTCTGACAGATATGACTCTATAAGATTCAGAGCTTTTCCACGAATACCATAGTGGGAAAGTTTACGAATCAGAGTGCAGGGCTCTACACAGTCGAATGCCTTGGAAAGATCAAACCCCCCTTTACATCACGTTAAGCCAAAGGTTTTTGCATTATAAAGTTTAAGTACGCCATCATGTTTATTGCCCTCACTTTTGGAACAGAGCACGCAAATATCAGCTCGAGCAACTTAATGCGTAGAGTTTTCAGAGTCGTCAACGACGCCAAGCTTTCCGAACGTCTAGAACCACTCAATATGCGCAGAAACATTGGATCTCTTTGTATCTTTTATTGCATCTATAATGGGGAGTGTTCTGAAGAATTATTCAAACTCATGTCGGCGTTGCGGTTTTATTATCGCACTAGCCACCATCGCCAGAAAGCTCACCCACATATTTTAGAAACGCGAATTAGGAATAGGGTTCTTGAAAAGGCAAGTCAAAGGAGTCCACCAAAGTCGGCAACGTATTTGTGATGCACCGGGAGTTACAGATATCCATAGGCGACGGTAGTCGCTTTCCATCAGGTGGCCCGTTTGCCACTAATGCCATATATATATATATATATATATATATATATATATATATATATATATATATATATATACAATACTATTACGGTACTAATATAGAAAAAGATTTTTGTCATAGAAATGCAACGTAACATCGTTAATTCCATTCATGCGACATTACATGAGGCAAATCGTTTAATAGCATCTGTTGGTATGAAAAGTCATGCGGATGAAAATGAGTTATCACACGAATGCGTAATTTCTAAGGCAGCAACTCAACTTATAACTCTTCGTGGTAGTAGAACCTTCTGGGGTCCGCTATGTTGTAATATAATGCTACCTGCAAATGTCGCCTATATAAAACCTGGGGTTCTTTAAAAGGCGAGTCAACAGAGTCAGTAAAAGGTCGGCAACTTGATTATTTGTGATACAATAGGGGTAACATTTATTCTTAGGAGTTGTTTATCGATTTCCATCACGTAGCCCGTACTTTAACAAGATTTAATTGAATTAATAACATATAGAATTAATACAAAGGGTTTATTTTCTTAAAATCCATAAACTTTCAGTATATTTAAAACATAGACGTTCCACAAATAAAAGCACGTGCCACCGCTATTCGAATCGGAGTTTATTCAATCGCAGGTCAGATTTAATTTTACCCACTTTAATACGGTTCGATAATCCTGAAAGATACGAACGGAAATATGAAAGGATCTATTATACTTTCCTTTATATTATTGAACGATATTACTGTTTATTCGTGCGTAAAGATAGAACGTGGCCGGTTTAGTTTAGGCACGCATGATTTGCTTGGGCTAGGAAAACGAGAGCAGAGCAGGTACGTGGGATCAAATAAATGGAAGTATGTGACTTCAAATATCTCTGCTCCAAATAATCGGAGATTCTAAAACGAATATTAGTTTAGCATATATTACTACGAAAGAAAAAAGAACATAACAGTATTTTGTTTATTAAAAGACAGGGTAACGACATCAATGATTTTATGAATATTTATAAGTTATTAAAACTAGTACTTAAACAACGGTTTAAATCGCGTATATTTATAATTATTTTTGTCCCGACGTTTCAAACACTTTGCAGTGATCGTAGTCACGGTGTGGTTAATAAAAGTATTTCTGTTTTTAAGTACTTGATTGCGAACGTATTTAATTTTCTGAAAAGTTGATATACCACCATGATCAGTAACTTAATTTTATATGAAATTACTTTTATCTGTAGAACTTTGGACAGTTTTTAGGATCCCGTTCAAGAAAACCCCTTTTCTTATTTCTAATAATAACCTTATTTCTAATCTACGTCGCAGCAGTTTGTCCCTTCGTCGTATCTTTAAATGGCTATAGATTTCAAACCTTTAAGGTGCAGTTTTTCTATTTCAGTTGTTTTTGCTCGGTAAAAAAAACGGCAGTGCATACAAATGTGAAAATTTATGCAATTGATGCAAACAAAGGTTAAACAAAAAAATATAATAAAATCCAGTCAAGTGAAAGTTAGATATTATTTATGTTTAAAATCTCTTCATACTGAAATACAAAGCTTATTAACTAGTCTGAGTCATAGCAGCACCTTACAATAAGCATACTATGACTTGCCTTATTGTCTGGATTCACCGAAGGAGCAAACAAAGACATTTAGGCTAGAAAATCGGTATTGAGCCTATTGTTATCTACTGGGCACAAGTTCAGACTCCGAACTCGTACTGTCCTAGGCGATAAAAATAACTTTCGACCAAATTCTACTAGTGCATCTGTTTTATTATTGTATGTTTAAATCATTATTAGGAACATTTGAACTTCTCTAAACGGTCACGGTTTCACTGTTCTGTGTGTGATGCCATTATTGTCCTACTCTAATATTGCAGAAGGTCTGTTCAAAGGAAAAACATTGCAATAATTTAATAAAAATAAGAATCTTTCATAAATTTCCTTCAAAATAAAAATAAGATCAAGTTTCGAAGCAGTGATGGCTCAATGGCTTTGGCTTTGGACTGCCGTGCCGCAGGTCCATGGTTCGAATCCCGTCGCGGGCTTGAGCTTCACCGCATGGTGGAAGGGCATTTCGCGAATGCTTGCCTGGCTAGCGACCACCCTCAAGTAGAAAATCTGTCGCCAAGCACCTAACGTTGTGTTGCGGCAGCAGTCCTTGAGAGCCAGTGAAATTACAGGCACATGAGACTTAACAACTATGTCTCAGGGTGACGGGCGCAGTGCAATTCGTGACTTATGAAGAAATGTTTCTGTTATAGGCAGAGGTTAGTCCGCTGAACATCAGGTAGGGCCTCGTGCTTACTCCGTCACAATAAAATAAAAAATGAAAAAATTGCCGCGCTGAAGATGGACTTAATCATTTTGGAAGGTTACTTGATGACAATCTGCTAACAATAACCATAAGAAAAACAAAATACGAAGCTTTTTCCTAAAACTTGTGTCGGAACCTCTCCTGAGGATAGTCACTCATGTTCACAGGAAAAAAATCTTAGTCAACAGCCTGCGTGCGAATGCAGTTATATAGATTGTGTAAGTAATTTTAAATAAAGGCATAATTATTGATGAGAACTAAAGTTACCAACATCATATAGCAGAGTTATCTTATCGAATAAGAACATTATTGTATGTAATGCCCTTAGACGTATTACGACAAGTTTACATGACTTTATGTCCATTCATCATTCAATACTGCATATCGGTCTGGGAGAGCGCCGCGAGAAAGATGTTTTATATAAGTGGAGAGAACGCAACGAATTTTTATTAACACTTTAATGAAAATTCGTTGCGTTCTCTCATTATGATGAAACCATTCAGATACCCGACAGAGACCCTCTACGAAAAATTTAAGGAGCTACGAATGCGGCAGCTCCTTTTTCTTTATGCCACAAGAAAATCTCATAAAACCATGCTGAACCTACATGACTACAAATCTGTATATCTAAGCGAGTTTACTGACTTCCTACTCCACCTTCTTGATCTCTTTAATACCGGAAAAGTCTCCATTCTGTTCTTCAACACATTTACAACAAAGTTTGCAAAATTGATCTAAAAGATACTAACGTTTTTACCTGTAAGAAAATAGTCCAGAATTTCTTTTTTAACTTCTCCAATGACGAAACAGAAGACCTTATTTAATCATATTGTGACACGGCAGAGTCAATACATAAACCCACAACACTAGTTCAACACATAGTTTTACCACTTTTTTTCCTATAGTATTAGTGTTTAAACTTATATCTGTTCTTCAAAAATTTAACCCTATTAACAGTTAATCCTGTAAAATTTAGTACTTACACTCACATAGTTATTTAAAATATAATCTCGTGTACCGTTTAATTCTGTACTCTGAGCCCCAAGAGCAAGACAAAGGCTTTCGCTTAGTTTTGGTCCTAACGTTAACTAGTGTTCTTAATATAACAAAGCAATTTTACTGTGAAAAGTGTACTAAAAGGACAAATGTAAACCTTTTCGAAAATAAATATTAATTTAATTTTTTTATTTTAAGTTCCTGGGGTATTAGTGGGTACTTTAATGTATGGACAATTCTCTTTTATAGCTGATAGTCTAGCCTTTAACTTCTATCTCACCTGATGGTAAGTGAAGATGTGATCGAAGATGTTGTTCAAGCTAGCCTAGAATTACTGGCTATCAAGGACAGCTGCCGGAATACACCGTTAGGTGCTTGGCGACATATTTTCAACTTGAGGGTGGTAGCTAGCTAGGCCTGCATTCGCAAAAAGCCCTACCACCATGCTGTAACGACTGCCATCGTAAGATAACAACCGGGGCCGACGGCTTTACGTCCCCTCGGAAGCACGGAACCGCTCAGTTGTAATGTCACTAGCGGTCACCCATCCAACTCCTGACCGCGGCGGACATTGCTTAACTTAGCAGTTCTTAATCGAAGAACGGCTAAGCAAACTTTGCTACGAGCACTTCAAAACAATAATTAACTAAGAAAATTGACCTTATAATTTAAATGAGAAACTAGAAGTATACTAGAAAATAGATTATAAAATTTATTACAATTTATCTGATTTAAAACAGGGGAAAATGTCAGAAATGTGGCAAAATAATTTCACATAGAAAGATGCTTCCAACACTAAAAAGTATGAAATGACTTGTTGAAGTCGGTAACATCCTGATTCAAAAAACTTACTTTAAATATACTTCTAAGTTATGAAGGACAATTCCGGTAATTTTAAAAACACTTTCTTTTTAGCCATGCATACTGCTTACAAAATACTTTTCAGCATCGAAAAATTATGCAAGTACTATTAAATCATCGATGTATGAAATTTTTTATCTGTTGATTGCGTATAACTTAATTTCTATTTTAATTTATAGCTGTAGGCTAGCCTTTGCCACTATCTCATCGGATGGTAAGTGATGATGTGGTCGAAGATGTTATTCAGGTTATCTTATAATTACTGGCTCTCAAGTGCAGCTGCCGGAACACGAGGTTACACAAAATGTCAAGTTCAATATCAGGTTTAGTATTCATTCCATTCATTTAGACATTTATTACAGCTATATTATACAGGGTGTCCCAGAACTCAACGTCAAGCGGGCACAGGGCAAGAGATGGGGGGGGGGGGGTCATACCAGTACCAGGAAAAATTTAATAAAAATTCTATATCAGTTGGTTAAGTTAAAATTGGCCAATTTATGAAAAAGAGGAAAATCGACACCTTTATTCATATCTTTAGTTATTCTGTCCTCAAAGTTAACTATTTTACAGTGTTTTTTTTTTACTAACGTGGTCTTTAATAAACATGCTATCAATTGCAATCACAATTTAAACAAAAAAAGTTGCTATGTTTGTTAAAATTATCGCAACTTCTTTGAGTTGTGGTTGAAAAAATCCCATATCCTTTTTCTTTTTAAGAACCATCAAAGTTAGTTGATATTATTTATCAATATAAAAAAATTTAATTAAAATTAAATTTAATTAATTTAATTTTTTTGCAATAAAAATTGGCAATAAATGTTATAGGTAGAAAAGTTAAAAGTATTGTAACATTTTTAAATTTTGACTAAATGGGCCATCTTTTGAAGTAACATTCCTAGGGTAGTACCATATTTTTTTTTTACTGTACCATCAAAGTTAGTTGATATTATTTTTTCAACCATAACTCAAAGAAAATGCGATAATTTTAACAAACATAGCAACTCTTTTTGTTTAAATTGTGATTGCAATTGATATAGCATGTTTATTAAAGACCACGTTAGTAAAAAAAACATTGTAAAATAGTTAACTTTGAGGTCAGAATAACTAAAGATATGAATAAAGGTGTCGATTTTCCTCTTTTTCATAAATTTGCCAATTATAACTTTACCAACTGATATAGAATTTTTATTTTATTTTTCCTGGTACTGGTATGACCCCCCCTCTTGCCCCGTGCCCGCTTGACGTTGAGTTCTGGGACACCCTGTATAGATTAATGGCTGGACATACAGACAGCAGAGTCTAAAGACAGTAGAGTCTTTTTAATAAGACTCCGTTTTATCCTTTGGTTACGGAACTCCAAAACGAGTGTAAATTATCGCTTTGTTCAGAACTCGAAACAAAACTTACACGAGGGATTTCAATAACTGGAACAGCGTAAAAATTGCTTTTTGTCACAATAATCCCAGCGAGCATAATACTTTTATAAATTTTAATTTAATCGGACGTTGAGGGATGGGTTTGCATTTCTGCGCCTCAGTTCTGGGAATATTTTTATTTACCGCGACTAATATTTATTATCTGGAATACATTTTTAGAATCACTGCTTTATATATTTCCATATGCAGAACTTAACTCATGCTTAATTTCGAACTGTATATTCGTATGTTTCTCTTTATAGCAACCTCATGTAGGTATTTACAAATAAACCAAAATTAATTGATATAACCAAAGTTTAAAAAAAACGTAACTCCGCCTTATGCAAATTTGGCAGCTATAAGAGAAATTTACCAATAATTTAGATTTACTTAATAAGATTCCGAGCATACAACACAAACTCAACTCCAGCTTCTAGCTACCATTTTGAAAGTTTTTTGTTAGCTTCTGCGATCAGTTAAACACATTCATCTATTCAGTTACAGTCCATTGTTGTTTAACAACTTTTAATTTACAATAAGACAAGGATACAATTCTAAAAAGAATTTCAGCAAAGAATAATACCGACTTCACCATTTCTTTTCATTCTTCATCTTATTTTCTCCATCGAAAAGTAAAGGAAAAGTTAAAATACGATGTACCAAATTATTTTGTCACTTATTTATCTATTATCGGGATAGCCTTTTGTTATCTACTGGGGGCAATGCAACTTACTATGATCCTGCCTTACTTCTCAACTTCATCCCATTCATATTCCCAATCCTACGAGTAGAAATCAGTATTGTTAAAACTAACATGTAGATATAATATGTAGATGAATAAATTTTAAAAGTTATGTTTAAACAATTTAAAAGTGAGCATATTGCATTCCGGGCGGCACTCCCGCCCGCCTCATCTCCGTCCGCCCACGCCAACTGCGCCCGTCTTCAACAGAGGGAAAATTTAAACAAATAAAACTTGTGCTACATTTCAAAAACTTGGAATAGTTCGCTTATGTAAATAATGACAGTGGGTGTGGGACAGACTGCGGTAGCGGCACTTTATTACGATAGTACCCAACTAGGCAATGAAAGAAGCAGATAGGTAAATGAAGAGAAAAGAAATAATACTTTTGAAGCGTTCGTAGCGAAGTTTATTTAGCTGTTCTCAACCGATCAGCAAAGTTAAGCAACGTCGCGCGCGGTCATGAGTTGGATGGGTGACCGTTAGTGACATTAGTACTGAGTGTTTCCGTGTTTTGGAGGGCACGTTAAGCCATCGGTCCCGGTTGTCGTCTTAGGATAGCAGTCGTTATAGCATGGTGGTAGGGCATTTCGCGAATGCCCGCCCGGCTAGCTACCACCCTCAAGTAGAAAATCTGTCGCCAAGCACTTAACAGTGCGTTCCGGCAGCTGTCCTTGAGAGCCAGTACTTCTAGGTTAGCCTGAACAACATCTTCGACCACATCATCACTTATCATCAGGTGAGATAGTGGTCAAAAGCTAACCTATCAGGAATAAATTAAAAATGGTAATTTTGGATGGATGTGTGGTGTTATACCACGCGTCCATGGTATGGATAGATAAAAAAGTAACTATATCAGAAAAAGTTTGAAAATATATGTGAATATACTCGTATTCTACTCTTCAAATTGTTTAAACTACCACGCATTGCTACATATGTTTTAACAGTAGTAGGGGCGAGCCTGTTAGTCTCTACCAGGCACAGCTCCAAATGTTAGACTATACTTTACCAGCTTACAATATCGTGGCCTCAACGTTTTTGTTTTAGGATAATGAATAGATTCAGGCGTTACTTTGCGGAAATCCATATTTAATAATAACAAATATTTTTAAAATATTTTACGAAAACATCAAATTAATATTTTAATAAAACACTTAAAAAATATAAACATATATCTAGTGACAATTCCGCCCAATTTTCCTGCTAAGCCGACGTGACGTCACAAACGCCACGCAGCCAAACCGGAAGAACCTTCGACGCGTTTCGCTTCTACACGAAGCATCCTCAGGAGGTCTTGACTCTTCGAGCGCACGATCGAGAATGAAAATTTCATTTGGGCGGAATTGTCACTAGATATATTTTTATATTTTTTAAGTGTTTTATTAAAATATTAATTTGATGTTTTCGTAAAATATTTTAAAAATATTTGTTATTATTGTTTTTGTTTTACACAGTAAGTATCTGAACTAAATGTAAATACACATATGTATCTTTTTTTAGTTCTGTTTCTTTGTGAGTGCTGATATAGGATACAAGATATTTTAAAACTGCACTCTTCGAAGAATAGCACTACAGAAATAGAGTACAGAGTGCTTTTATATCTCAAAATTTACGCAATATCGTTTGAACACATCTTGAGGAAGTCGAAATAATTGGTACGGCAGATATTCTCTAATTCAGTTTGAGAGCAGAGCAATAATAACTGCGGACCTAAGTAAGTTAAGGTGAAAAAATGTTTTAAATTACGGAATAAAAAAGAAAGAATTCTGCGAAAGGTCTAGGTGTTGAAATTCAAAGCCATCCAGGACGACCTTTTCGAAAGACGAGATGGGATGCGATAAGGAACAGGAATTTTAATTATTTCTGTCTGTTTAGTATTCTGTCAGTTGCCGTCTGCGATCAAAGAACTATAAAGCCTTAACCTTTAGGGCGTCAAGGCATTTTTTTTCAAAGATAATAATCATTAAAAACGTACGCCTATGGGTTAGGGAAATACTGGTTGTGTGCTCACTATCGCAATTTTGCATAGAGGTTCACGTTTCTATTATTTGGGGTTAATGCGTGTTAATAATACCGAGAGATGCTATTCAATTTAATGATATATGTATTAATTTGACCCTATAATTCCAAATTTTGCTGTTAACTATTTATATTCACATCACATGCGATATTCTGTCCATGTAAACGTATAAATTAAACTGATGAAATTTCATGGGTGTTGAAACCAACTGTATAAAGTGTTTTTGAGTGTTAATATTACTACAAGAAAGAATTGTATTAATACTTATTAAATAAAAGTGTTGTGTTACTAAAATGAGTTTGAATGGTAGTGGCTTTTGATGGTATTTCGCATTAAAATTAACAGATAAGGTCAAACTATAGGAATAATCGCATGTTTTACAATTACGTCATGCTTGATACGAAGAATGATTCAAATTTAGCTGGTGCTTATTTTGGAGGACAACAGTCTGGAAAATGTGAACAAAGCTTAAAGTAAACAGGCGGGTACTTTCTAGTCCAGCATATTTATTCGTAGTGTATGCAGTTCATTGTTTCAGAATTGCCCTCGTATACCTAGTCGTCAATACTGAAATACCCTCACTGTACCATTGTCGGTGACATAATTGAGTTAATTAATGAAATCTCGAGGCGCCTACCACGCGTAAGGCGGTGCGTGAACTCCGCCCAATTGTGTTGCTGTTATTATCTACGTTATTTACAAATATGATGCGGGCATGTATGTCTTGTATCATTATGTAACATATTCTCATACTCTGAATATTAAATAAACTCTCAGTTCACGTCTTTTGTGTTATTCTCGTTATGGTTCATTTTGAAATGTGTTCACTCGTGAAATACAATGCGTCCCTTTTATTTCTTTGCTTGTATATATCAAAGGAGTGCAGAGTGTCGGTTCTACGGTAAATAAATTGTAAATTTCATTCCATTGTCAACTATAAACAAGGAACAAAGGAGGAAATTGTAACAGCGTAGGATATAATTTATTTCAGTGCATGCAATAAAGTGCTTGTGTAATAAGTTTCGAGTAGAGTGTTTTTGCGAATAGGTTAATT
Organism: Plagodis pulveraria; assembly: GCA_963890685.1. NCBI lineage: Eukaryota > Metazoa > Arthropoda > Insecta > Lepidoptera > Geometridae > Plagodis > Plagodis pulveraria. The sequence goes on along the minus strand of OY982950.1, from coordinate 21,793,479 downwards.
AAATACAGATATTACGCCGTAGCTTTATCCCCGATATTAGTATTTATTTTAAAAGATTTTTATTTCAAAAATGTATTGTATATATATGAAACTAAAAACTAATAACATATTTGGTAATTTATCAGTAAGATAACACTGACCAGGGGGACAACTCCCATCTCTTAATTCAGTCTTATTTTAACCACTACCACATGTCACTATACTAAACTTACACTAGAACTTCAACGTGAGAGCGGGCTGCATGCATTGAATCAAGACATTTATTCGATAGAGATAGCGCTAGATAAACATTATTGTTTCGTGACGGCCGTGTTACAAATCTTACTATCAATATTTTAAGTTTGAAATAATGATGTTGGTTTTCCAGAATAGTTTTAAAAGGTGGGAGTTAGGCCTCTGACATTATGCACGCTTTGTTTCTATGTGTTCCGTTGTCCCCAACACCAGCAATGGTTTGAATTGACAAAACAGGTCATCCGTGACATTCAAATATGGTGCATGCTACGAATAAATAATAATGGCATTTTAAGGAATACACATTAAAGTAGTTATTCATATTTACGCGAAGTTAATCGTTTCTCGTGTTGGGAAATAAGAACGCAACTATATTTATAAGTTGGCAACATCTTTTTCATCTATGTTCTATTCTTAGGCTTGTAACCTATGGTTTGTGATATTAATTGCTAACAATATACGTTCATTGCATTTATATGATATAATTATAAATTTTCACCTAAAACCACGTCTTGTAAAACTCACTTCATCAGGCTTAACATATTAACATTTCCGTCTCTATATATATACGAAACTGCTCTGTTTGTCCGACAAAACTTACTTCTTTTTACTAAATATGAGGTTGGCGAGAAAAGGATCTACGACATTTTGCCTCAAATACGTTACTACTAAATAAAAGTGTGTTCTGTATGGCTCCAATTGTCTATAATAAAATTCCAAACGTTATACGTGATGTAAATAATATAATAATTTTCAAAACAGAGTTACATGACTTCCTGGTTTTCAAGGCCTACTATACAATTAATGAATTCTTAGATGAGAAAATTATGTTAATTTCCTAATGTTTGTGACTATTTTGGCAATATACCTACCTGTATATGCATAGGTAATACTTGTATGCGTAAAGCGGGCCCTAGCGAGACTATTTGTATATTATAACACCTAACACTGTAACCTAGGATCACAAGTAAATAAATTTCATTTCATTTCATTTCATAAATATCAACATCTCGGATGGAATCTTTTAGGACTTGAGTGCATATATCACATAATACACAATGTTATCGAAATAGTTGTTGGTAGTCTCCCACCACTGAATTAGAAAGAATCTTTGTGAAAATGTGTTCATATTTTTATATATAAATATTTCTTGTCACATATATTACATATATTACCGTTATTACAACAGACTGGTCGATAGGCATAATGCCCCTTGCTTTTTCAATCTTCGATACAAGCACCCGCGCCAAATACAACAACCTTGCATAAAAATAACTATTTCACCTCCTTCCAGTACAAAAAAGACAATTTGGTGCACAAATACATAACTGATTTTTGCTGCGAGCGTGAGCAAAATTGATCCCGAACTAAACGCTACTTTCAATCTTCTGAACTGCAGCAATTTAACTTTTTATCGGCTTCCAAAATAGGACTAGTTTCTCATTTCAAATATATGTGGTTGCTTATGTTTGTTACGCGATTACTCCGCCAATTACGAATTGATGTTTTTTGTAGCTTTGATTATATATCCAGATAAATGGGACTATTTATGCTTACAAAATAACAAAGGAATATAAAAAAATAGGAAGGAAAAATTAGAAACATGATACATACCTGTGATCATCCGTCCCCATAGCCGGGGCATGCTCTTTCAACCGGACTATCGTAGTGGGTGAGTTATAGCTCAAATGTATCCCTTCGCTCATATCGTTTAATGATGGAGCTACGTCTGCAGAAATATTGAATTGATTTACAAACAAGACTTTTTCAATTAGCTTTGTGAATAATTAATTAAGTGAATTATGAGCTAATCTTACAGAATCTAATCTTACATATCTAACATAGTCTTATCTTACATAGCTAATCTTACAGAACTACAAAGAAAGCTTTTTTTATGTTACGATAGAATACGAGGGATTTTTACTTCGTTTTAATTTAGTTAGCTTATTCGCTTACAGTATGTTACAATGGTCCGATTTAAATTTAATCAATAAAGGTCGAGTAGATTTTATATTTCAGTCCATTAACTGAAAAAAGGATTTGCTTACCAGGATGATGTAGGTACTTAATAGGAGTTGTAACTTTTGGTCATGATGGATAGTATTTTAGGAGAGTCATAATCAGTATGCATCTCTAAAAAGAGTGTTTTTTTTTGACTCCCTATTGAAATAACTTGTGGCAGTCGGACCATGATAACGAGAGGTCAGTTTTTGAGGGAGTCTGTTCCGTTAGTTTTGAATGTTAACTTAGTTTTTGTTTATTTATAAAAAACATAATTTAGCACTCGCTGCAATAAACAACTATGCTTATTTGTTGAATAAATAAGTATTTTCCGTTACGAATAACCCCTAAGAGATTTTTTAATAAGATATTATGAATACCAATTTTTGACCTCAAATAGTCGTTAAATTGGCCTTACATGCGTGAACTCACATCTGACATGCCGGGAACCGTGTTTTACATAATTAATACATCATTTCATTTTATTTAGTAAGAACGGTCAGCAGTAAATTACAGTAAGTAGTGTTGTGATTTAATTTGTGTAAACAATGTAAAAATAATGTGACACATTTCATATTTTTGTCACATACATTATTTTTTATTTAGGGTTAGTCCTATCTAAAAAAAAAAATACTGCAGCACCGTCATTAATGCTTTCCGTATAAATCTTATAAGGTCAAAGCATGCAAGTGCAGTCGATCTTCCTTTGCAGAAACCAAACTGTTACTCAAAAAAAATCATGAACTTAACATGTGGGATGTTATCGTACATAGCTTTTTTTTAATTTTTTTTTATTCCTGACAGGTTAAGCCTTTAACCACTATCTCACCTGATGGTAAGTGATGATGTGGTCGAAGATGTTGTTCAGGCTAACCTAGAAGTACTGGCTCTCACGGACAGCTTTTTGAAGCAGTGATGGCTCAGTGGCATTGGCTATGGAGTGTCGCGCAGCAGGTCCATGGTTCGAATCCCGCCCAGAGCTTGAGCTTCACCGCATGGTGGAAGGGCATTTTGCGAATGCCCGTCTGGCTAGCGACCACCCTCAAGTAGAAAATCTGTCGCCAAGCACCTAACGGTGTGTTCCGGCAGCAGTCCTTGATTGATAGCCAGTGAAATAACAGGCAAAATGAGACTTAACAGGTATGTCTCCAGGTGAAGGGCGCAGTGCAGTTCGCAGAGGATACCGCTTAACATCAGGTGGGCCTCGCGCTTGTTCCTTCACAAAAAATAAAAAAAAAACAAAACAGCTGCCGGAACACACCGTTAAGAATTATGAAATAATTTTAAATACAGCTCGGCCACCATACCTTTACGTAAACTTTAAACTGCGTATCGGAAAACTTCCTTTCGGATAAATTTGTGTAGTTTATATAAAAGCACTGGCAAAAAGAAAAATGCTGCTAGACGAAGTTGAGGAACTTTTGAGGATCTGGGAGCTACCGAATCTTTTACCTGTATTTCTCGGTATGTGTTTACATTCATACTTAAAAGTGTAACATTTCATTTACATACTTACCATATGTAGTATTCGTTGTATCTAGAAGCCGTACCTACCTGTAAAACAGATAAATTTTGACTGAATTAGTTATAGCCTCAAGTAGAAAATCAGTCGCCAAGCACTTAACGGTGTGTTCCGACAGCTGTCCTTGAGAGCTAGTACTTCTAGGTTAGCCTGAACAACATTTCCGACCACATCATCACTTACCATCAAGAGAGATAGTGGTCAAAGGCTAACCTATCAGGCATAAAAAAAAACCTAGATAATAAATTAATAACAATAGACATTCAGTTGCCATTGGAAGGCGCATGCCTAACCTTGAAAAAACTGGTGGTCTTGTTTTTGATAAACTTATGAACTTACTGAACTGGGTTTATGCACTTCACGTATTATTTTTTCAGTGTGGTAGCTAGCCAGCGGGCTTTCGCAAAACGCCCTACCACCATGCTGTAACGACTGCCATCCTAAGACAACTACCGGGACCGACGGCTTATTGTGCCCTCCGAAGCACGGAAACGCTCAGTAGTAATGTCACTAGCGGTCACCCATCCAACCCATGACCGCGCGCACCTTGCTTAACTTTGCTGATCGGTTAAGAACAGCTAAGTAAACTTCGCTGCGAGCGCTTCGATAGATGATATAGCTCAAGGAGAGAATACATTTATAAAAGAAATTACTAAAAAAGTTAAAAAAATGAGGGTCTGTCAATGTTGGCAATTTAAGACCTACTTTGTTCATAGATACTTTTACCTTAAATTCAAAAACTAACTAGTTTGTTATATGAAAACTGAAAACATTGTGATCAAAACCACACTTATTATTTGAGCGAGGCCCAACTTGCACTTAGCCAGTTTAAAATATTAATTATCAATTTAAAATAACAATTTTGCACTTAGTAGGGATAATAAAATACTAATTATAGAGATATAGATAAAATATATATATTACGTAGGTAAGTGTATAGGAGGTTAACGTTCCGTTACAATATAACTCATTAATTTTATGCTTTAGATATAAAAATATTTTCAAGGTTTCATTGTTTTTATCTGAGAGAAACACTGAAAGTTAAACAAAGTTGTGGACTTACAAACTTAAAGCTGAAAAGTTTGAGTACCAATATTAGAAGAAATTTCGAGCCCCTCGGACTTTCAAGAAACAAAGTTCTAATCGAAAACTTCTTTTATAATAAATCAGTTGCAGTCACCAAGTTTTTTTTATGACCTCGCATTTATATTGTCATTCTTCCTGATTTTTCTTTTACTTACTTTAGAGACCTAAAAATTTTCGAGATGAAAAATCTTGTAACAGTTTAATTTTACGTTCTGTACATATCATCAAAAGTATTTGTATGGTATATTATATTTTGTATTAGACGTAACAACTTTTGACTTTGTTGAAAACACTATCCTTTTAAATAAATTAGAATATTGAGGCCTACCATAAGATACGTTTATCTATAAATTGATTCAGACGTTATTTTACGGAATTCCATATGTAATTTTTAAATACATTGAAAAAATATTTTAAGCAAACTTAAATTAACCTTTTAGAAAAACACTTCACTACATTGTATGAAACAAAGTCACTTCTCGCTGTCTGTGTGTCCCTATATGTGCTTAGATCGCATCCGATTTTGACGCGGTTTTTTTTAAATAGGTCGAATAATTAAAGAGGAAGGTTTATATGTATCATACATGCACAATATAGTAAAGAAAAACTGATAATATTAGAGGTTTTTAATGTAATGTCGTAAATAACACATTTTTTTGCGCTTACATTGCAAACCCTGGCTGAACCCGACAAGATAGATCAAAATAAATGTGTACAATATTGTACATCTTAAAAAGGCCTACAAAAAAATTTGGGATGGTAGGTATATGTCTATCTCTTAGGGATAACCCACAATAACCATTTCTTATTCTTTACTTTTTACGAGAAATAATGGCTTGCTTATGAAGCAATTTTAGGCAATACAGCATAAATCCTTATACAATTAAGTACCATAAATACATTGTGCATTTAATATAGATCTTTTATTATATATTCTGTAGTAGGTAAATCAAGTGTCAGCATTGCATCCGTGTGAAGCTGGGGCGGGTCGCTAGTTATGAATATAAAAGTATATCCATTGTCAATTTTACTGTTGAATCGATACAAAAATGAAGGAATATTGGATTGAATTGTGACATGTGATGAAAAGTAGATTCTTTACGATAACCGTAAGCGAAAAATACAATGGCTTACCCCAGGTCAAACGCTGACTAACCAATAAAAAGGTAATGATAACTGTTTGGTGGTCTCAACATGGTGTTATTCACTATAGTTTTATCCGATCAGGTCCAGCAATAATGGCAGATGTCTACTGTGCCGAACTCTGAACAATGGTAGCAAAACTAGCAGCGAATGAATCGATCTTCACCATTGTTGCTCCATGATGACGCGAGAACTTATACAGCACGAGAAACCGTTTTAATTTATAGGAGCTTCAATTAGAAACCATTCGTCATCCTCCGTATTTCTCAGACCTTGCTCCAACGGACGACCATTTTTCCCGAGATTGGACAATTTTCTACGTAATAAAAATTTTCTTCCCAGGAGACAGTACAATATGCTTTCACACAGTTTGTCGAATCTAGATCACCAGAGGCATAAATTACCTTCCTATTAGATAGCAGCAATGTTTAGTAGCAAAATGTAGCAATTTATAATAATGGTAATTCCTTTGAAAAATAAAAAATAAAATTGTACAAATTGGCAATTTCATACATAAACCCCTTATATTTGTCATATCCCGTAGACAATTTTATTCATATCTGTAAGACTAAGACTTTCTAAAAAATATATTTAAAATTTGTCTTTTTGAGACTCACTATCTCTCGATTCACGGTCTTGTGGTTGGATTACTCTGCCCGACATGAGCCCTGAGCCCGAAAGTTTGACAAAATAAATTAAAAATTCTACATTTTAACTGGAATGGAATTCGCTTAAATACATTAATATTTAATTAACGAGGAACCTTTGCGAATCGATATGGACTCAAACGTACCTACCTACTAATGCAAGTAAGTAACTTTAACAAAATGAAGATTAGTCTTTGGTTTTAAGTCATATCAGCTAGCCGACAGAGAAAGAATCGTTCCAATATTAAATAATTCGTAGTCCTTACTGTTTAATATTTAACTATAAAAAGTACTTATATGGGGACATTCTTATACCTAACTGTACTGTTTACAATGCAAAATTACAAATATACGATAAGAAAAATTTAAGTCTTAAGATTTTTTAAATCTTCATCACATTTACCTATCAGGTTCTTTGTCATTGAATAGGGTAGGTAATGTGGAACTAGTAGATTCATTAAAATATCTAAAAATACATTCCGGTAGTTGTGTCCGCCTGTACATTGTAAGAAAATGTCTGTCAGAAAAAACACCAACGCGCGCCGGAAGGCACTCTGTGCATACATTTTTCATCTTCATTTCATCAGAAAATTTCTGTAGCGGGCGTTTGCGTCTGATGCTCGCTGGATGCACGTCAACCGGACGTCATAAATTTGTCTTATAAGAATGTCTGACTGAAGGCGCGCTCCACATACATTTTGTACTAGACCCTGCATACCATCAGATATACGCATCACGGCAATGTTGGCAACAATTATTTTTCTCAAATTAGCACTTGGATTTTCGTTTTTAAACGGAGGTGAGATATATGACGTTAAAAAGCGTTCCAACATTTATGGGAAATTTTGAAATACTTATTTATTGCAATTCGGGGGGTGGCAATAAATAAATCAAATAATTACATATTTTCTACTACGTATAGTCAGTTAAGATAAGCAAGTTTTAATATTTTCACAATTTATAAATACTTGTATAATGTATAATATTGTATTTACACGTTTCGTTACAGTTTTTTCAATATTTTATAAAAAATATATTGTTTTTATATCTATTGATTTACTAGCGGCCCGCCCCGGCTTGGCACGGGTATGTAACAAAAAAAATATAAAAAATATAAATTATTGTATAATACATACACATAAACCCTTCTATTTGAGTCAGGTTACTAAGAAAAGAAAATAATAAAGAATGTTTCAATATAATTATTTTAATGAACTTAGGTATATCTATATTATTTTTTTTCTTCTTATGTTATTTTATTACGATTTTAATTTTTGATTTAAATTCGTAATATCCAGCTGGTATATCGGTTATCGTGCAAAATCATTAACCCCCTTTTGCGCAGTTGGATTAAAACTATCCTATGGCCATCCCCGTGTCTCAAACTATTTCCATACCAAAATTTCATACTAATCAGTGCAGTAGTTTCAGAACCTATTCAATGCAAACAAACAAACAATAAAATCTTTCCTCTTTATTATATTATTATAGTTTAGACTATATATTTCTTACAAAATGGTATGTTTTACAATCGAATGCTCATAACAATTAGGCTAAGATATCCCTGTACATAATTTTGTACACTGGTGAAATCGCATGACGCATGAAATGTTTTATATGAATGCATTTGTATACATTCATATAAAACATTTTATATTAAATTGATATTGAAAATGAAAAGTACATTGAACATATATTTTGGTAATATACCTCTTAAAATTGCACTCGAAGAGTCAAGACCCGAAATGATGCTTCGCATAGAAGCGTAGCGTCGAAATTCCTTTCAGCTACGCTTATACGCTCGTGTTGACTACGCAGAATATTTAGGCGGATGTGTCACATTTTTTTAAGTTTAATGGGTTTCCACAGACTCCAGTCCATCCATCCAGTTTTTTTTCTTAACTGAGATATCAATTACATTACTATGGGGAACATTCTTACATAATTAGGGGGAGAACACAGTTTTAAGGGATGCTAATTATACCTAGTACATACTAATACAAAACAAATACAAAAAAGGTTTACACAGGCATTCTGAGGGCAGAGGTTTATTTTGAAATGTTTTCATAAAATATTACTTTAATATTTTCGTACTATACTTATAATTAGGGACCAAAAGTCTAAATACAAGGTTTAAACTTTAACTTTAATGTAACCTACTGAATACGAACAGCATTTTTTAATTTATGTCTGTAATCTAATCAAACAAGACATCAAAAAACAACAAAACATCAAGAAGTGCTTTTATGGCACATGTGTATTGTAATTTTCAGTTTATTTTGAAATAGTTGTCAGCATTGACACCAAGGAGGTTATTCTGTTTTATTCACTATCCCGACAAAATCAAACCAAGGAGTTTTTCACCTTCGCAGTTAAAGATACGAATCACTTATATTAACCTCTTTAATGTTGGCGGAACGATAAGTTAGCAAAGGCAATTGCCTTTTTCCTCTTTTATCTGCGCGCGTATTTTTATAATACTGAAGGTGGTAAGTGGTGACTTGTATAGTGATAGTGATAAAAAATTTAGTCAAAGGTGTATTTAAAATGATAATCGTGCTACAATTAGTATTTCAATCTCGGCTTGGCGGCGGCTCGGGCATAAAAGCAGTAACAGTGGCACTGTAGAAAATTTCAATATTGAAATTCGTAATTGACGTTCATACGATCGTTGCGTCGTAGACGCCTAAGGTAGGATTCTGTATCGCGTATTATGAAACAGTTCCCGAGGAACATATGACCAAGTTTTAAGTAGGAAAATAAGCAGTCACGCTGGTTCGTTTTAACTGGCGGCGCCAACAAAGGAGGAGGTCTAACGTTGGTCTGTATGTTTTTATACATTTGTTAATCGTAATTTCCAATATTCGTAAAACAGTTTTGAAAATTCTTTTGTTGTCAGACAGAATAGATATAACTATATGCGAGTTAATCCCAATTAAATTTCATCTTATAATTTTAAGGGTTCCGTACTCAAAGGGTAAAAACGGGACCCTATTACTGACACTACGCTGTCCGTCCGTCCGTCTGTCACCAGACTGTATCTCAAGAACGGTGATAGCTAGACAGTTGAAATTTTCACAGATGATGTATTTCTACTGCCGCTATAACAAAAAATAATAAATAAAATAAAATAAATATATAAAAAAAAACAAGTTTGTTGTATAGGAGCCCCCCGGCTCCTATACAACAAACTTGTTTTTTTTTTACCGTTTCTTGCTCGATACTAATAACGGCGACAGGTAGACCCTTTAAATATTCCCAGAATATTAAGTTTTAAGTTCTCTTTATATAATAAGTAAAAATAAAATAAATAATTAAGGGGGGCTCCCATAGAATAAAACAGGTTTTCGCCGTTTATTTGCTCAAAGTAATAATAATGAAAACGAGATAATGGTACGGAAGCTTCGTGCGCGAGTCCCACTTGCACTTGGCCGTTTATTTTACATATATTTTGCATACTTTCACACTTACAATTCTAATGTTAAAACAATTACCGCAACTTCATTTCTTCTCGTTCTTACTTTTTGACGGATTCCACCCTTAACTCTCTTTCCTCTTACCGAACAAAGAATTTAAAAAGCTTGCAAAACTAAATAAGAGTGCCAGGCTGCCCGTGGAATGCCGCGCTGCCCATGAGGTGCTGGGCTGTCCGTGGGGTGCCGAGCTGCCCGTGGGGTGCCGAGCTGCCCGTGGGGTGCCGGGCTGTCTATAGAGTCTCTCGTCACTATTCTGACAAAAAAATAATGATTTAAATCGGACTACACGTTAATAAATTATAACCAAGTGTATATTTTGACTTTCATCCCCTTTCCCGAAGGAGCCGTGCTGAATTTTGAGATAAACGTATACAATGTCCTTCTTCGTAGTATGAACTGCAATCATGCTAAGTTTCATTCAAATTCATTCAGTAGTTTTGCCGTGATGCGTGGCTGTGATACAGACAAACAAAAATAAAAAATATAATCCGTTTTTGCATCAATATCTTCGGCTGTTAATTTTTTTTTTAAATATTTTCAATGTACAGAATTGGACCTGTTACAGTTTTATTATAAGTATAGATATTGTTATATATTGTATCCTATCGTTATATATTGGTATATATTGTATCCTATCGTATATTTGAAATTTTGTAAGTATAGATATTGTTACAAAATTTCAAATATACGATAGGAAAAATTGCAGTCATGTGCGGGATTAAATTTATTCTATTGTATATTTGTAATTTTGTAATGTAATCCGCATAGCAGGCGTTATTGCAAACATAACAATATTAAAAATAATAGATAATGTTATTTTTTTGTTATTGGGACGTAATGAGTACTAGGACCACCTGATGTTAAAAGTAAAAAAAAAACTAGGATATTCGCACTACATTACCTACAGTGATAATTGAATCATACATAGTTAAACTTTATGCAAAATAAACGTAGGTGGAGTAGTATTTAGTAGTTGAGTTCCCAGTACAACACTTGGATGCATATTCCCTGAAACGGACAATAGTTACTTCAACAGTTCACAAAATGAAAATGATTTGACTAGAACACTATTTATTTTTTAGATTTTATTGTTTGTTTGTTTGTTTGCATTGAATAGGTTCTGAAACTACTGGACCGATTGGTATGAAATTTGGTATGGAAATAGTTTGAGACACGGGGATGGCCATAGAGGATGGCCACGGTTCAAAAGATACATCAATACGAGTATGACAGATGGACGAACAGGCCGAGCGCCAGCGGCATTTTCACTCCTTCTAATCAACTCTAGCAAAAATATGATTGTGGCTTGTTTTTATTTGAAAATGTCTATCCAGATACCTACTTTCATCACTATAACTTCAAAAACAATGACCTTTCCATACAAAGTTTCATCCCAAATTTCATCCATTTAAGTCACCCCTGTCAAAAAACTGTTGAATACGTCATTTTTATTTGATCTATTCAAATACAAACTTTCAGAACTGTAAGTTAAAAAACAAAGGACTTTCATACAAACGTTTTCACCCATTTTTACCCCATTAAGGGTTGATTTTCACAAAATCCTTCCTTAGTACACCCCTACGCATTACGACGAATACACCTTCCAAATTTCAAGTCTCTGCGACCAGCGGCTTAGGCTGTGCGTTGTCTGTCAGTCAGTGAGCCAGGACTTTGATTCTTATATATATAGATAGATAGAAGGCTAAGACTGAATACTAAATACCTACCACCAATGTTGATTCTCAACGTTCGTAAGAAAAAAACCTATTTATTTACTGTCTTGATTTGGTTTGCGTACTAAGCATTAACTGTACAATAAACTGAAACATAACGTGTCAACTTATCTAGAAAGCAATGAATTTATATTATTCTCTCTTGCCTGGCACGTTCGAGCAGACATCTGTCATCTCGTATCACTTGCACGTGTGCCATTCTCCATATAAACGAACATACGAGTATTGCCTCATATTTAGAAGAGCTTTGTGTCTACGAAATATGTATTGCGGCCTTCGCTGTACAGATATTTCTTATTGACAGGCGTTTATTTATGCTTATTCAAATAAAGACTTGGAAGAATATCGTTGTAAAATAATAATTTAAAAAAAGCGTCAATACATCTATTTAAATATATATTTAGCACTATCGCATGATAATCAAATATCCTTTTATAAAGTATAACTGATATCTCATTTGAAGAAAAACTTTTAGGTAAAATTAGAACGCTGTCTTTATCCAGTCTCGACAGCTGAGCTGTCAGGCACCCAATGCTTGAAACCTAGTGATGTGGGTTCGATTCGTTCGATAAAATAGCGGTGGCAGGTTTCAGATTAGTATAAGGCAAATGAAAGGTCCTTTTCAGGTAATTGCGCGTGGTTTTATAATAAAGTTCCCAAAAATTACAACGCTCACAGAAGGAAAATTCAAGTTGCACGTGACAAACATTTTGGTTAAGAAATCCTACTACATAGTTTGTGATTACTTAAACGACAATAATGCTTGGACAATTTCACCTCTGCCTGGCTATCATCTGTCACCTACGTAATTAAAACACATATTGTAATAATTAACCTAGCGAGCACGCAGTGCGAACGAAGCGTCTCTCCTTCTGCTTCTTACACAAATATACTTTTTTTTATGTCCAGTTGTTCTCCTGTAGAGCTCGCATTTTTCAATCGATTATCGTGAAATATTGTGAGCAGGTTTGATAATTCCATTAAATAATGGAGAGGGTTTAAAAACTTAACAAAAATTTATAATATATCATAAAGAAAAAAACTAAAAGTTTACATTACTTTTTTGTTACTCTTATAAATTTGAGAACAACATATTCATCCGATAAACTTAAAGGGGCCGGAGTAGAAAATAATGAAAATAAACGCTGATTTCCTGTGTCATATCAAATCACAATTTCATCACCTTTTGGAATACGTATATCTAATGGTCTTCTGTTGACCCATACTGACGTAAACCAATAATCAATATTATTGGCTATACTTTCTAGGTATGACTATTACTAACCCATTCCATACCTATAGTTTTTGTTAGCTACTTTTTGATACTCTTTAAAGCGTTAGATACGTAATATAGTGGGAAATAATCTAATAATTACAAATAGGTAGATAAACAAATAAATATCACATGCTCCTTGGTCGTTCGCCGTAATAAATACGATAGGAGCCGGGAGCAACAACGGAGGGGCGCGGCGCGCACTCATACATACTTATAGTCTGTTTATGCCTACCGGTCCTAAAATTTAAACAAACATACCTCTATTACAAAATCACAAGTTTCCGTCATAATCACTTATATTTGGCCATTCACAATGGACTAGACCAAATAAAAGAAACATCACGCTTCGAATAGCATACAAATATTATTTAAATTTATAGTTTTTTTCCCGAAATATAAATCAAATAACGTAACGATCACAAAATATATCGACAATATTGACAGTGTTTTGAAATTAAGTAATCTTTATTGTCTATGGATTTTAGTGGTGGGAAGATGGGTATCAAAATAATGAACAATTGAACATATTTCCTTCGTCTCATTATACAAACTGGTTGTATCAGATAAATTAAAGTTTGTTTAAATAAGTAGATTAGTATTATTTAGTTTAATTTTTAGGGTTCCGTACTAAACGAGACCCTATTACAAAGCCTTGACTGTCCTTCAGTCAGTCCGACTTTTAAAGGACTGTAATCGTATCTTTGGAACAGTAATAGGTAGCCCGTTGACATTTTTACAGAAAATGGGTTAAAATAAGTAGATTGCCTAACAAATAATAATAATAATAATAACAATAAGTTTAAAATACAGGGGCTAATAATCCCGCTAAGAATCTCGAACTGTATGAAAAACATAACAATGTTGGGGTACATTCTGTGTTATCTGTATGTGTCATCTAGTATTAAGTAGATTAACTACGATATACCTGTTGAGTTTAGTTCTTTTGCAGTGATGTTAACTCTTTGGTTTTCTGTTGTTCCATATAGCCACCTAAATTTTACTTATTTAAAAATTCGGTCCGTTTCATATTATTATAGTTCAGTTTGGTTCGTCCTTCATTCGATGGGTCCCATCACTAATCTTGTCTTTGGACAACAAACCACCATATTTGTTTACATAATAAGATTTTACAGACAGCAGGAAAGGTTTGGTTCATAATAATAAAATGCAAATTACCTATGTCATATCAAATAAATTTCATTAGTTTTAGGAATGGGGGAGACTGGGGACACTAGATCCTTACGGGAGACTAGGTACACGATATTTTTAAAACTTCTACAGGTGTTGCCTAACTTTCAAAGGGCAGCACTGATTGTCTATGGTACCTTCATAAGCAAGAAATGGTTTGCATTGTATGTTTGTGTTTTGCGCGAATTGTATTCAAAGACACACTCTAGGTATAGCCAGATGTGGGGTCAAAAAATGCATTCTCTGACAAGCTTTTCAAGATGATCTATAAATTCTAAGTCGTTCAAATTAGAATAAAGTTGTAATCTTAGTTAAAAAAAGCGAAATATTTGTGAATTCCAATAATGGACTGGTACATACAAATGACATTTGCCCATTTTTCAAAAATGGCATAGCCCTGAGAGTATGGACGCATGCATGTGTGTGTCATATAAATATACGTATACATGATTTATGTATAATTAATTTATTATTTTGTAATACGGCCTTATTTGAGCACAAAATGATAACAATACATCTATATGAAGCAGCCGATGTTTTGTATGTAATTGATACCGATCTTTGACATTTTGTTACTAACCTTACAAAGTATTTAAAAAAATATATCTTATTGTACTTATATCAAATAAACTGACTTTTATTTGTTTCAAATGGAATAAGAAGCTATAAAAAAAATAATGAAGAAAATCGTATGATACGTTTAGGCACAAATCAGTCTCAAAGTTCGCCCAAATTTTTATTTAAAACTTACAAGTCTTTAGTGTATTTGTGCTGAGCATTGTAAGAAAATTGGCTTCTTACAAGCACATCTACAGAATCTTGTGTGCCGTTTCAGTTTGCTGTAGCATATGCCACATAATTTTCTTGCTGATAGTCCTAGTTGAGAAGGGGGAGGAAAATCCTTACCTAGAACCCTTCTAATTGACAATCGCAGCTCTCTTGGCAGTCGTTGTTATAAACGCGCTCCGTCACACTGGAAAGTTATAACTCTCCTGCTAGAAATAAAGTCAAAGGTCTCATTTGCACAATTTAGCGCCCTGACAACCGTGGCACAAGACAAAAGCATTACATCCAATAATTATCATTAGGGTCACATTGTCATTCGAGTGCTTGAACAAATAGATACTTAATATTTTTGTCAAATTTCGGCTCCAGCCTTGGTATGATTGTTATCAACAATTGGTTTGTATATTATATTATGATTGATATTAACGGTGGTTTAACAGTTGGTCACTCAATTTGTACTTTGTGCATGATGAGAAGAGGAAATCAAAATCACGGCCTTATTTATCTTCGTCACATAAGGTGTTGTAATTGTGTTGGGTCAAGAAACGTGTACGAAGTTGTGAGCGGGAGTTCTACTAGTTCTTGCAATCTTGGTATGGTCACTCATATTATGCGAGACACTACCAATTTACATATTTTACTGAGTAATACAACCCAGTAGTTTTTAAATCCAAAAAAAAAACTCGTTTCTGAGTTATGCTTTACTAAGAGTGCTTTACCGCAGACCACAGCATTGCTTAATATGAGATAAACAGTGCTCAAATGTGAATAATTAGTCTGCAGGTACGGCAATCGCAAACGAAGCCGTAGGTACAGCTAGTATTAAAAATGTTTGTTAGACTAACAGATGTCAACTCTAAGAGGTTGTTAGCATTTTCCAATAATCCTGTATATCCAATAATCCTGTATAGCCTTAGGACGGCTGCTAGAAATTTACTATGTATATTCTTAAACTCTTAGATCAGCTATTTACGTTACTATCTTGTCCTGTATCTGATACCATTATTACAACCAGTTAAACAATTTATGTTTTTTCATATTTGCAAACATCGGCTGCTTCATATAGCTGCTTCGTATTGTTATCATTTTGTGCTCAAATAAGGCCGTATTACAAAATAATAAATTAATTATATATAAATCATGTATACGTATATTTATATGACACACACATGCATGCGTCCATACTCTCAGGGCTATGCCATTTTTGAAAAATGGGCAAATGTCATTTGTATGTACCAGTCCATTATTGGAATTCACAAATATTTCGCTTTTTTTAACTAAACTTACAACTTTATTCTAATTTGAACGACTTGGAACTTATAGATCATCTTGAAAAGCTTGTCAGAGAATGCATTTTTTGACCCCACATCTGGCTATACCTAGAGTGTGTCTTTGAATACAATTCGCGCAAAACACAAACATACAATGCAAACCATTTCTTGCTTAAGTTTCTTTTAACTTTGGAATAATAATAAAAATAAATTGCCTTATGCCACTACACAGTCCTACCTAACTATATGCAAATTTTCCCAAACAAACCAACAACGAAGAGCTCCAAGGTATTGAAGTTTCTCGTAGGGCTATTGAAGTAATAAAGTCTTGTCATGTCAACCCTATTTTTACTAACCATAAAAGTCCCATGGGACGAAGGATATCGGAACACGATAGAATATCAGGTGAGGTGAGCACTCAGGAAAACACCAACTTTTTCGAATAGTTCCTCCTCTGGCATGTTTATATAATATGTATATCTACTCGTAATAAATCAACATATTATATAATTTTGGACGTATAATGCAGATAGTATTATAGTATGTCAAAATCATGTTCTTATCAACAAAGCTGATTTTGGAGATTGCCAGGCATCTGATATTATGCACAAATTTTATATACTAACCTTTAAACGCCAATGATCATTTGGGAAATAAAAAAGCTATTGGTTCAGAAATTAGTATAAAAAAATAAACAAATGTTATAAAATTAACAAGGTAAGGTCGTGTTTTTGATTGTTTATGAGCTCTCGATATTTCGGCACTGTTGCAAGCGCCATGATCACGAGTAAACTGAAGTCTATGCGAGTGGATGGTAGGCACTAAGAGCAGACGAACCGGTCTACCCTCTTCCTTGTACGTTTTTTCGGCAAGGCGATACTACTATTGTCACTGTCACTCACACCACTATTTAAATTTCGACATGCAAAACTAACGATATCAGATCGTGAACTATTTGGAACACTTCTTCGTGGAATACGCTACATTACTACATCATTGTTTATCTACAAGCTATTTTATATACCAAGGCGAGTACTACCTACAGATTGATGGTGTAGCCATGGGCAGTCCAGTTGCTCCTGTGGTAGCTAATATATGGATGGAGCATTTTGAAGAGTTAGCTATCTCCACTACATCTATCCCCATCAAGCTGTGGAAACGGTATGTCGATGACGTGTTTGCCATAATAGAAGGAGATGAACAATTGATAAAATCGTGTGTGGCACATTTGAACGAAATTCATGGCAAAATAAAGTTTACCTATGAAATGGAAAGGGAGAGAACAATTGGTTTCTTGGACGTAAAAGTACAAGTTCGTACTGACGGTTCTATAAGCCACTCAGTGTACAGAAAACCGACCCATACTGACCGGTATCTCCATGCAGACTCCCATCACCATCCAAGACATTTAAACTCTGTGGTAACAACACTAGTAAACCGCGCTTATGACCTCTGCGATGACGAACATCTAAACGAAGAGTTATCACATATACAAAAAGTCTTGCAGGATAATGGTTACAAAGTGAAACAAACACCAGTGCGTCATAATTTCAACAAAACCAAGAAATACATTGTTGAAAGAAAACCAGCTTATTTGCCATATGTGAAAGGAGTGACTGATAAGGTCGCAAATATTTTAAACAAGTACAGTATAAAAACTATCTTCACCCCTTTCAGAAAAGTAGCTCATATGCTGCGGTCACCGAAGGATAACTTTCCTTTGGAAAAGCCTGGTGTGTACAAAGTCAATTGTAGCTGTGGTGAGTCCTACATCGGTCAGACAAAACGAACAATATCATGCCGTATTAAGGAGCATATAAGGGCAGTCAAAAACAATGATATTGAAAAATCTGCCATAGCTCAACACCTTTTGGAGTCTGGTGCTAACCACTGGATTGAGTTACACAACCCACAGGTACTCTCGACAGAACGCCACTACATACCGAGAATGGTAAGAGAAGCAATCGAAATTACGAAATATCGAAACTTCAATAGGGAAGATGGGTTTCAACTGTCGAGAACCTGGAATCCAGTGGTTAACCTATGCAAGAGCCGAAGAAGTGTTCCAAATAGTTCACGATCTGATATCGTTAGTTTTGCATGTCGAAATTTAAATAGTGGTGTGAGTGACAGTGACAATAGTAGTATCGCCTTGCCGAAAAAACGTACAAGGAAGAGGGTAGACCGGTTCGTCTGCTCTTAGTGCCTACCATCCACTCGCATAGACTTCAGTTTACTCGTGATCATGGCGCTTGCAACAGTGCCGAAATATCGAGAGCTCATAAACAATCAAAAACACGGTAAATATCCCGTTAGTTATAATAAGTATAGTGTTAATGACCGTGACAGTTTAAAAACTCATAAGGTAAGGTCGGTTTTACGGTTTCAGAATATTTTATTAATCTCATAAAAATACAAAAATTTACTGACTGAGATTACCTAAACTAACTTATACACCGTGTCCCAAAATTCAACGATAAGCCGGCATCGGTGCATGGACCTACTCATGACTACTCGGGAAAAAAAAAAAAAAAAATTATAACTTTTTTTTTTTAATTACAGAGACTTTTATAAAATTGCGCCAACTTTTAATAAAACTTGCCATGGTAGTGTCCATACTTTTTTTTTTAACCCAGACTATAGAAAGTGCATAGAATGTTAAAATCTATGAAAATTATAAGAAAATTTTTTTTTTTTACTGTTTTTTGTAAAATACCTACAGACTTTCTGTAATATTAAAGGACTGTGGTAGATAGCCGTCCTTCTTAGGTTGCTAATGCACAAAAAATATCAAAAATATGTCAAAAATTGTGGTCATGGTAGTTGAAAATAGCATAATGGGTATCGAATATCGATGAAATTTATAAAAGTCTCTGTAATTAATAAAAAAAAACAGTTATAATTTTTTTATTTTTTTTTTCCGAGGAGTCATGAGTAGGTCCATGCTCCGATGCCGGCTTATCGTTGAATTTTGGGACACGCTGTATAATGCCGCAGATCGTTATGTAGCTAAAACAATAGTAACAAGATAATTAATTGACCGAGCGAGAAATTAGTTCGAGCAAAGCGTCTCTGCTTCAACTTAGACAAAAATGATTTCGTATGTCCGGTTGTTCTCCTCTGCAGGTCGCAGAGCGATTCTGCGATTCTCTCGAAAATTTTGAGCAGGTTTGATAAGTCCATAAATTTTTTTAGTTGATTCTGATTTGGAAATTTTTCAAAATGACGGCGATATACATGATAAGATGTTGAAAGTATGGACGCCAGTGCTTTAATTAATGGCAATGTCCTGGTACGCACGTCAATTACCTTTATAGTGATAGGCTCTCTCTCATCAATTTTAAGCCATGCAAGAGTAGACTCGCGAAGTTTACAGGAGAGCCACTAGTCAAAATTTGTTAATTAATAATGAGTTATAATATTATATTTTATAAGTAACCTCCGAATGCGTACGTTAAGAAGTAGTCTTGCACAGCATTTGCTCGTACATATTGCAATCATGTTTATTAAGGCCATGTTCATAGTGGCAGTACACAGAAATTTTGTTTGCATACAGCTTAGGCCTTCATTCATTTAAAAACAAATGTTTATAACTAAACAGAGACATATACATACATTAGAACATTGACATATAATTATATAATATGAAGGTTTTAATTATGGTATTGTGACGGCATAAGCACGGGGCCCGCCTTGTGTTAGGAGATAACCTCTGCCTATAACAAATGCAATCGCCTATCACCCTGCCACATACATTTGTTATGTCTTATTTTTCTATAATTTCATTGTTCCCTTCAGACTAAAACACAGTAACGCGAATATGACCGCTTGATAGAAATAGGCATGGTGGCAGTACCTCTCCACAAGAAATTGTTCACAGTATTCTACTGATACTATAAAAATCTTAATGCGTGTAGAATGTCTTCACTTGAAACCTCATTGCTTTATTTCGACGCTTTGATGCAAAATCACCTTATTTTATCGCTGATAACTTTCGTTGACAATCTCAACTGATCGTAAGTCATCATGTGGTCGATGACGGTAAATAAGCTTAATCTAGAAAGCGAACTAGATCCCAAGGACAGCTGCAGACACCGTATACTATGTTTCAATTTCAATGCTGTTTTTTTGATATCTTTATAATTTTTACTACTATTAAAGTGTAGGCAAGGCCCATCCACCGGACCGCACTCCGTGTAGCACCGGATCTCAGTGAATATCATAGCAACGAGTATATACCTAATTTGTACTGACGCGTTTTTAAGGTCAATGCAGAGCAGAGTTCTTGTTAAGTGGGGTTTTTAAATACAATTTTATTACCTAATAACTTTATCTTAAACAAAATGATTTCTTGCTCGAATGGGTAACTGTGTTACTGCAATTTCATAATAACCTACCTTTTCTTTCAATTTTTATTATCTTTTTTCCTAAATAACGTAAAGATGATGAACTGTTTACACTGATACTGTGTTGTGACAGGGTACGTAAACTTGCAAGTTGATTGTTCCAGTGGGAATTCAGACCTGAACGTTGGTTCCGTAGATAAAGTGTTATTGGTTTCGCCAGTACCTACCTGAGAAAACTTCGACGGTTTATAGGCTCGGAGATGTATACTCTACTGCTGGTCAGTTAGAATCGGTTTTACTTTTGTGCATTTTTCAATGTATTAAATACTGATACATCCGTTTGTCTACATAAAATTATAAAGCAATGTGTAGTTTTGTTATTCTAAAATGTTGGAGTATCAAACTTTTACTATCAATTGATTATTATTGAAGCTATAGTGAAGTTAGCTTAGACGTTTTTAACCGATCAGCTAAGTTAAACAATGTCCACCGCTGTCATGTCTTGGATGGGTGACCGCTAGTGGCATTATTACTGGGCGCTTCCGTGCTTCGGAGGGCACTGTAAACCGTCGGTCCCAGTTGTTGTCTAAGGATGGCAGTCGATAGAGCATGGTGATCCGGCATTTTGAAAATTCTCGTCTGGCTAGCTTACACCCTCCAGTAGTAAATCTGTGGCCAAGCAACTAACAGTGTGTTCCGGCAGCTGTGTTGAGAGCCAGTAACTCTAGGTTAGTCTAAACAACATCTACGACCACATCATCACTTACCATTAGGTGAGATAGTGGTCAAAGGATAACAGGAATCAGGTATAAATGAAATAAAAATTACGAATTGGTTCAAACGTTTTATGGTGTTCTTGAACAGATTTTATCTAAAGTGAAACAATTCATACCAAAGAAGCTCTTTGAATTTAACTTAAAGAGAAATGGAAGATTTTCGTTCATAATTCTATTACTTATTCTCGTCGGATCATAGGACAGGGTAGCCAGTGAAATGTAATATCTTAATAAAGTTAAAAGGCGCCTCAGATATAATACCTCCGCTATATCACTCCACTTTCTTGTTCCGAAAGCATTCCAAGTTGAGGGTAGAGTTTACGGAGCGTTTTCCATAAACACGTGGTTACATCAAATTTTAAATACTAAGTGTTAAAACTCGGTGAAACTTTGCATGTGTATCGTTGAGCCTAATATCTATGCCTCATGTTGGTCAGATTTCTGTAAAAATTTGTCAAAAATAATTCGAAAAATAGTTTTGTTTGGAAATTGTTATTTTGACAATTAGAGATATAATAAATAAACATCAAAAAACTTGTAAACCAGAAGCATTGATATTAGGCTCAACGATATACATGCAAAGTTTTACTGAGTTTGAACATTTGGTATTTAAAATATGATGAAATTACGTTAGTATGGAAAGTGCTCCGTGCAATCAACCGTTAACATTAGTTCCGGGCGGGATATCAGGCGGGCAGCTTCATGAACTTTTTTAGATTTTTAAAATTATGTTGTTTTTTCTAAAACTTTTATGACATAAACAAGGGCGGATCCATGGAGACAAGGAACTCGGAAGTACGGAAATACCTAAGTATTGCTTTATGGGCAATACTTTCCGCATACAAGTGGCTCTATGACTTGACGACAAACATAGGGCTTGATTGTATATCGCAACTGAATTATAAGTTTTTTACTTATTCATGCCCCATATCTTCGCCATTTTAAAAAATAACAACTATTGAAGTACCTGCTTACAAAATTCCACGACAATCGGTTGAGTAATGCGACCTGTAGTTAGACCTATTTTGCTTTATTATTTTTTACTTCTTAATATTTTTTGTGATCCCTTTTTATTCCACTTAGTACTAAGTTCTCTTATTTAAAGAGAAAAAAAATAAGCTCAATTATTCAAAGAGTAAATAAACAACAAAAACGGCCTTGGGGCTCCGGGCTACAATGCTCGCCCATCCCTACCCTTGGGTAAGATTAACACTGAAGATTAACACACTTCTGGTGTGCTGCAGCAAAGTGCTGCAGCACACCAGAAGGTGGGCTGCAGCACTTTCTGAGGAACTGATATCTCACACAGGCGCCTGCCAAGCGTGGGGATTATGGAAATCCCCTCTCACCCCCCAATAATGGCGGAGGCTGTATTCAGCAGTGGGCAATCTGGCTGATACAGTTAGACAAAAAACAATATATACGAGTATATCTATTTTTCTTCACTTGAATTTCTTACTTTGAAACGACTGAAAATTATCGATGTTTCTGAGAAACGGGATCTCCCTTTTAGGGTTCCGTATGCAAAAGACAATACAGAAACCTATGAACACGCTGTCTGCGGCATTAACTCAAATAAACCCGATGCAAAACTGACCTACGACACGATATGCATTTTTTTTCTTACGGTCCGGTTGGTGCGGTACAAATACGTTTGAGTATGTCTCAGAAACATCGATAATTTTCAGTCGTTTCAAAGTAAGAAATAGAACTGAAAAAAAGATACACAAAATATCAGACAGTATTGCATGTCTTGGCATTTTGCTTCAAAACCTGGCTCCTTGTCTTTGATACTATGTCAGAGTTGGTAAGTCCATAGAGTAAACGAACAATTAATGCGCGGTTTAGTGCGTGTTTACGGTATGTTAGCGTCTGGTTTCGGGGGTAACCTTGCCAATTAACCATTACTGGCAGCGGTAGGTACCTCCTTGTTCCCTAAAAACCAATGGTGATCGATTTAATTATAATACTTTCACTCCGTTGTATTTACGACTATTCCTTATCTTATTTAGGATCTTCAAAGACTCCTAGACTATTGCCTTTAATTTTATTATAATAAAACCAGCATCTATGTTTTTTGACGACTCTAAAGAGAGAATATAAACTAATATGGAAATAAAAACTTTCTGTAACACTCCACATTACTAATTAAAGGTTGTCCAGCAGCGCTGATGCAAAATTATGGAAATACTTTATAATACGATGCATAGTAAGGCGTACTGTTATGAATAGAAGCACTATTCTAAATCCTTCTATTGGATGTCGGAAAAACATGCGCATAATCCAATCATGTCGCCGTAAGTGGGTTGTTGCTGCTCTATTGGGGGCATAGCAGTGCTACTTACTGTGGTAATTAAAGCACCGATAACACAAAATATAACGGTTTCACTACCAATAAAACCTTCCCAGAGGGTTGGCATCAGGTAGGCGGGAAACCATAAATCCGTCGCCGAAATATTGAAAAATTATGTCCTGCGTGTAGAAAACTTATTTTGTTATGTTCTTGAGTGTAAAACCAGACATATTGTCAGGCTCCGAAGAGTGGGATAATGCTACAAAAGAAGATGATGGCCTTCAAACATGAAAGAAGTTTCAGTACTGCATACATAATTCACCCTGTACTTTTACTAAGTCCTAGGATTAAGTTGTATTTGCAAGGCATTAAACGAGACCTATCGCAAAATCAATATGCTAATGACTGTGCTGGTGCTGCATTAAACTCCAACAGCTATAAGAGGAAAATAATGATACGGATTCATCAGCAGATTCATCAGCAGCATTTTGAAGCAATCAGCATACACTGTATAAATATCAGCCGGATAGTCCACTGCTGAACACAGCCTCCCCCAATATGGGGAGGTTTGCCATAGTCCCACGCTTGGCAGGCGGCTTGGTGATCGATAATATGGCTTGGATAGTATAATTTGTTTGTGTATTAATAATTAATACACTTCATTGCAATGCCATCTAAACTGCAACATGTTGTATTTTTTTTATTGGTTAGCCTTTGACAACTATCTCACCTGATGGTATAATATCGTAGTACCGACTTCAACAAGTTATTTCACACATTTGAGTGTTGAAGTCGGTTCTATTTTAATGTAATGTTTTTTCTATTATTTGATAGATTTCTTCATAATTCATTGTAAGGAAAAAATATATTCTATGAAAATTTTCACCGGCTTGCTGTATGGTTTAAAATAATTATTCCTTTAGGTACAAGTAGGACGACCTGGACAGGCAAATATCGTCGTGGGTCGTGTTAAAAGTGTTCTATTTCTGGGAAAGAAATCCTGTATCCGTGCTGTATTTTTGAGAGAATAATATATGCATATTCTAAAATGAGAAAAATAATTTCGGTAGCTTTTCACGTGATGTGAATATCTACAGAAAAGCAAGAAATGTTTCTTGTAAATAATCCTATTTAGTAGTTTATTATGTCTTCTAATCAAAGACATAATTTTTTTTCTTATATTCCATGTACAGACTTTTTGGTTTCAACTCTCTATTATAGGTATACATATTGACATAATAAGCTTATATCACAGAACAAACGAAAGTCAATGAGAAAGCATCCATTGTTCAAAAAAATATGTACTAGCGTTTTGTAGAGCCTGGAGTACTGACAGCTGCAAGCCATGGTTTCAAAAATGTAGTACTAAGAATTTAATTATTCATCATTCATTAGTATTATACCTATATTTAATTTTCTTGTTAATTTGGTACTATTTTAGTCCGTCTGTTTGTTTATATGGTCTAAGACTGCAGATTTATAAAAGGTACTAATAGAATAGATACATATTGTAGATATGTATTTTGCATTGCAGACTACTAAGCGAATAACTTTACAAAATAACTATACGAAAGGAAAAACTAGAGCCACGAGTGGGATTAAAACGTGCAACCCTCCGCCTTTGGTACCACATTGAATATTCGAATGAAAGAGCATGTCCCGGCTTCATGGACAGGACGAATTTGAATCCTTAGGTTACATGGTACAGCGCTTGATTTTTTTTTGTCATATAAACAATAGATATATATTTTCATTTTTTTTTTATTAAAGCTGTATAACGTCGGCTTCGGGCTTACTCAGTTCCAAACATAATCAAAATGTAGTTTAGTAGTTTTACTTGTTTATTACAACTCTCTTTCACTGCAGACCATTAGTGACCTTATCAGATACACACACAACATACGCACCCTAACTTAAACACTCTAATACAGATTGTAACGTATTATATTATTATTAATTTTTATATAATATATTAGTAAGACAGTAAGTAAGTGGAGAAATATAGAGTTGGTAGGCCCCCCACTAGGTGGACTGACGACATCATGAAAGTCGCGGGTAGCCAGTGGTTACAAGTGGCTAATAGCTGTTATTTGTGACGTTCTATGGGGGAGACCTTTGTTCAGCTGTGGACGTCTTCCAGCTGATGATGATGATGATGATGATGATATTAGTAAGTACCAATAGGATGACTTGTTAAATATTCAGTACAATTTTCATAGCATGCCCGCAGTCACCAGCTTGTATTTAATGATAGTCTGAGAGGTTCTACATTATCGACAGCCTTTGCCAATGGCAATAACTTGCGGTGCCCCGTTTCATTAATGCCAGCCAAATGACCGGCAAGTTCACTTCCATGATAATTAACCCCAGTGTAGCCGTGATTTGGCAGATCGTGCCAATATTAGTTGATTGAACTTTCTTAATAAAACTGGTTTATGTATCTTGTTTTTGGTTTTACAAAATTTACTTTCTTTTATCTGTACTTTTACGATGGTGTATTTTATCAGACTGGCCATCTTGAAATAAGACTTTAATCACACACAATAATGTGATGATGATAATCTCGTTTGGCCAGCAATATTCCGAGTAGGTCTTGGGTTAAGTTTTAGGTTTAGAGCTGAAAACTTTCACTATATTTCTGTTTCGCGTTCGCAATACCGTCTTTGCAATCCAATCAGAAAAGAATCAGAGGCGCAATATGTTATTATTTATATTTTTTTTTTATTGTGACGGAATAAGCTCGAGTTGATAGCTTGATGTTAAGTGGACTAACCTCTACCTATAATAGATCATTTCATCACAAGTCACGAATTGCACTGCGCCCGCCACTTTGAGACATAGTTGTTGAGTATCATGTGCCTCTAATTTTACTGGCTCTCAAGGACAGCTGCCGGAACACACTGTTAGTTGCTTGGCGACATATTTTCGACTTGAGGGTGGTAGCTAACCGGGCAGGCAATCGTAAATGCCCTTCCAACATGCGGTGAAGCTCAATCCGGTGAGGGGGATCGAAGCAGGGACCCGCTGCACGGTAGTCCATATCCATCCCTCATATTATGTATTCCACCATCTTCATATCACTTATATTACAAATATTCAAACACATTTATGCATCTCCCTATAATACCAACCATTTTGCTTAAAGTTTTGCGCGACAGCATTAGAATATAAGTATATTTTGATTATTTTCTGAATGATCAAATGGCAACAACATTTTTACTGGACAAAAATATTACATTAACATGACATATAAATCGTAACTCTCATTTGTCTTCTCATTCTTGACCGTCGTATGGAAATGGAGCTACATCAATAGTTCAACTTACGTTGTATTACGAGTACAAACAAGACTAATTTTGCAACTAGTTTGAAATTGATAACGATGACGCAACCCTTAATTTAATATTTTTATTTACGTAATGCATAATCAACGTATGACATTACTGAATCATAAAATTACGAGAAGAAAAATTATAGTCACGTGTGGGATTCGAACCCGTGCCCTCCACCCCTGTAGCCACGGTATGCTCTGACCGCTCAGCTAACGTGACATTATGACTAATAACACTATTTTTTCCCCTCGTTCCTAACCATCGTACAGAGATAGATAACAGTCATTTGTAGGTTCGAATCCTGCACATGACTATAACTTTTCTCTCATTGTTTTATAACTTTGTAATGTAGCCGCGTAGCATGCGTTATTGCAAAAAAATTTTTTTTTAAACCAATGAAAATAAATATGTACATGGAATATATCTAAGTATAAAAAATACATGGTTTAGGTTAGAAGACAACAACCTACGAAATTGGATTATAATTTGTTTACAGTAAACATATATTATCTGTCTCTCTATTCTATGTGTCTCTGTATACATTAACATCACGTGAAAAGCTACCTAACCAATTTTTGTATTATATAGAATACACATATAATGTTGTCTGAAAAAAGCAAGGATAAGTAGGCACTAATTTTAATCTCTTTGAAAAACCAAAATCATATACGAAAGAATCCATCTCTTTGTCGGTGCGTGGCATTCGAACAGTATCATTTCATATCCCGCCGAGGAAATTGAAAAGAAAGAGTTTACGTATCAATATCAGTAATGAAACCGCACCGACGCAGGAACCACACATCACTTCCGTTCGCCGAAATATTAATTTTGATCCGAGATTTTGCTGGTTGGAATATTACTTATTTCATAAAAGTTAGACATCGTATAGTTGGTATGCGAAAATTTTTAGAGTGGACCACTTTAATACATATGAAGTTATGTGATGAATGTTAAATTTATTGAGGAGTCTAGGTGTAAAGAATTATAAAAATGACTTATACTATACATGCACAGTAAGTAGTAATATTTTAAAAGTGAGGTAGATTTTTTTTCCTAAAACCCGACTTCAACACTCAAAATGTGTGAAATAACTTACCATGATAGTTCAAAAGTACCTATTATCACAATATTGTGCACTTGGTACTGACTTCGACAAGTCATTTCACAAATTTAAGTGTTGAACGACTTCAACACTTAAATTTGTGAAATCCATTCCATATTTTGGTAAAAAATATATGTTTACCCTTTTTAGTGAATCCTTCTTTTGAAGTCGGTAAAATCAGGACATTTCTGAAGTAAAAACATTAAGGATTAAGGGAAAGTTGTATGGAAACCCATGTCTAACGTACTGAGCGA
Organism: Plagodis pulveraria; assembly: GCA_963890685.1. Taxonomy (NCBI): domain Eukaryota; kingdom Metazoa; phylum Arthropoda; class Insecta; order Lepidoptera; family Geometridae; genus Plagodis; species Plagodis pulveraria. Next base: position 21,765,013 of record OY982950.1, on the reverse strand, counting down.
GAAAAAAGTGTAAACGAAAGTCCTTTGTGAGCGTGCTGTCTATTTTTAATTTGTTGTTTTTTTATTTGTATAACCTACTTTGAATTGCATTAAGTGACTTGTTGTGTATTGCATGGGTGTTTTGATTTGTAATTGTAACTTGCTAAAAAAACTTTTTTTGACATAGGCTCTTAAATCAATCAAATTGGTTCTATCATTTGATATTCCTGCCAATAACCAAGGTTTTCAGTTTGAGCCCTTTGAATATATACGAGCATCGTTTTAATACTCATACTAGATAATATCTCAATAAAATCACATCTAACCCTTCGGAAGCAATATATTACTCGCCTAAGCCCTCCCGCGAACGTTTTGATAAGTTTATATTTTCAATAAAATACTGTAGCGATTCGTCTCAAAGCTTTTTATCAACCGTAATGTTTATAGTCCAGTCATCTCCATTTTCTAACCATTGAGAAGCAATAGAGCGAAATATTATGTTATTTTTTATTCTAAAAGATAAGCAAAGTTGGGACACATAAGGCGGACATTGAAAGTTGTGCTGGGAGAAGTTGCTTGTTACTTATCGGTTGTGATATCATCAACATTGACATCTGCTGATTACGGATATAAGTATTTTGTATATATTTTTGCTAAATAGGTTAAAGACGTACGTGTTTATGTGTAATGTTTATTTTCATGTAAATGAAGCCTGTTAATTCTGAAATAACGTGCAATAAAGGCAATGCCGAATTTTCTTTACTTTCAACATAAATTAGTTCATGCTCATTTTATTTACTTTAAAATTTATAAAATACGCGGTATCGTAGAATCTAAAGCTGATATCCCGGGCTTAAGAGCGTCGTTATATAAAGTAAGGTTGGTATCAATATTCCTGGGATAAAACGAATTAGTTATCGTACACTGTTTGATCAGCGATCTTAGGCCAATGCCGGAGATTGAGCAGGAAATGATGGTAAACATGATGCGATGGCTGTAATTTCCATAACAACGGGATTCTCATTCCTTCACGTAGTTGCATTTTTCTCTGACATAATCGTTGTATTCTACCGTAAAACTGAATATATCTAAACCCGTTTTCCCCCTATTGAGTATCCACCGGTCTGCCGGATTTCCCTTATGTGTCCCAACCGGCCTGCCGGAGAGCGGTCAATAGTCGTGTTTACATATTCACTATAAAATCTGCGTAAGTTCGATTTTCATAATTCAAACGGTTTTCGTGAGGATGGATCCTTGGCTATGCGAGAAAAAATCCATAATATTCTGATATAACAGAAAGTATGTTTAAAATTGATATGAAATCTGAAACCAGCTCAAATTTCATTTTGGCGCCAAAATTTTGTATAGATTTATGTCATTTAAAAATAATCTCGTAACTACTTCTAAAGTAATTAACCTAGAAAGCTGTAATTTTGCATTTGTATAGGCAATAAGTCAATAACGATGTTAAAAGAAATTAAAAGGATAAGGATTGATAACTTTTTTTTTTATAGATTTTTTTATTAGACCCCTGTTTTTGTTACGGCTGGAATTCCGGTGGTCTAAAAAAAAGGTTTAGTGTGAAGCTTGTATATATCCGATCGTTATTATTTAAACGTTGTTAGTAAGCTACTATCATTGGCTATACAACGAAATAAACCGCATTACTCTATGGTAACGAGAAGTTACTCAAATCATGAAATGAAAAAAAATAACTTTCACTCGATGCATTTTGCCGCGCAAACACTCACCGATCGAAATTTACGTAATAAATAATCTCGTAACTACTTTTAAACCTGTAAACCTAAACATCTGAAACAATTCAAGTGTATAGATTACATCTGAATAATCATATCAAAAGAAAAACCAAATTCGTAGGTGGTATAGTTTTTGAGAAAAAAAATAAAATCCGCTTATGTACAGTTTTCCCGCCAAAATTCTTAAAAAAAATCGCGTTGTTTTAATCTCGTTACTACTTATAAAATATTTATCCTTACAATCTGGTATTATTCATGGGTAAAGAACCATAATAAATACACCCATTAAAAAAAAAACAAAGTTGTAGGTGGAATAGTTTCGGAAAAAAAAAATTAAAAAAATATATAAAAAATGCCGTTTCCCGCCATTTTCGTCGTCTGTTCAAACCCATTTTCCTGTAAAATTTTCCATGAAAAGGTCTATTTTCATTTCTTTTCCCGTAAAGAGAATATGATGAGGATTGCATTGGTACCAAGAAGTTTATATGTTGATTGGAGACTGCCACAAATAAACTCGATTAAAAAACAAAATACCTCAAAATCTGGAAAAATATATTTTTATTCGCTGTTTGATCCACTCAAACTAAATGTATGAAAATGTTATTTTTTGTATGGTATAGGTAATATATTGGGGTATGGGGATGTTAGGGTGACATGTTTAGGTAATGGAAAACTACTTAGTACTACAAAAAAACGTTACGGGGCGTCGCGGGATAAAAAAACGTGAGCAGTTTGGACGATTTCGTCATAGGAGGTGGACAGATTGGACGCACGAGGGTTGATCATTCAATAAACTGGAACCTAACTAAGAAGATGGTTTAATTTGTATAATAAAGAACCTGACTATTAGCAGTAAGCAAGCTATTAGAACATATGCTAATATTAAATCTAATATATAGTTCCTCTATCAAGTGTGGTCACATTAGACGTAATACAGCAGGATTGCGAAGCGATGATGGCCGAGTGGTAATAGCTATGGACTGCCGTGCTGCAGGTCCATGGTTCGAGCCCCACCGCCGGCTTAAGCTTCACCGCATAGTGGAAGGGAATTATGTGAATGCTCGCCTGTCTAGTTACCACCCTCAATTAGAAAATCTGTCACCAAGCACCTAACAGTGTGTTCCGTGCTTTAGAACTTCAGTTTCACTGCGATAAGATGAGTGATAGACAGTGATAGACAGTGATAGACAGTGATAGACAGATTACTGAGCAAATGTTTCCAAGCACAGATGATGCAGTGCATTGCAAATGCCTGACCCCCCTATGTCGCACATCAGATCCCGCCACGAGCTTTGAGCTTCACTAGTGGCAGGACATTTTGCGAATGGTCGCCTGATCAGTCAGCCATCACCCTAAAGTACAAAATCTGTAATCGCTTAGGATTTTGACAGTTGTCCTTGAGAGTCAGATTCTAGACACACAATACCAACAAGTGAAGCAGTGGTCTAGTAGGCACACCTATGAGCAGATAAATAAAGCATTAGTTAAAGTCCATTATGTTTGGTTTTAGGTTAAAGTTACATTTATTCTCATTAAAGCCACACGTCATATCATTTTTAAAAGCTGTTAATAATATACAAAATATAATGGCGCCACAACAAAAATCATTAAATAAATGCTTTAAAGGAACTGTACTAAAATAAAAGTTTTTTTTTATAAAAATGTGTTATAATATCGGTATGGGACATACCTATCCGTCTAATGCATTTATTTGCAGTTTTTTTAAATATTGTTTTCTCGTGCATTATATGGTGTTGTTGAGCAATTCGTTTTGAATATGGTAAATTATTTTATTACAAGTGTTTCACACTTTCACAAAAATATTTTTTTACCGTAGACAGGGCGTGTGTCTCTGGCAATTTTTTTTTTTCTTTAGTTGTTCTGTTATAATACATATAGATAGTCAGAGCTCTCATAACGTTGCATAAATCCACATGATACCCATGTATCGTGCAAATGAGAAGATACAAATCACAGGAACACTTTAGGATTATTAAGAGTAGAATTCACGGAGCGTTTTCTATACAACCGTAATTTCGTCATATTTTAAATACTAACAGCCTTACTTATAAACGCTACTTAAATTTTAAGCATTACTTAGCCGCTGATTAGCAAAATTCCTTACTCATAAACGCTGCATAACTTTATCCACTACCTAAGTACTGCTTAAATCAGCTGTCAATTTAAACACCGTCCGACCCTTGTTTAAATATTTAAGTAGCAAGATGGCGCCCATATATCTGATCAGCTGATTTAGTTACTATTGAGGTTATTGTCAAGGAGGTATCAAAACTATAAACACGACATACTCTGTTAATAAATCGTAAAAATATAGCAAGTAGAAACATACATTGAATGATGAAATAAATATTATGCGTAACCTACTTACTTTTCGTGATCTTATTGACCCGCGTAGCCAATGATGATGAAAAGTATGGAGAACCTAAACTAACTATTCTGTTGTTTCATCCAAACCCTCAAGCCGTTAAAACGTGAATACACGTAGAAGACAAAAACACAAACTTTAGATACATACATATAATCACGCCTGTATTCCCCGAAGGGGTAGGCAGAGGTGTGTAAACACCCATGTTTCGGTCAATTGGGTTTTGGTCCCATGTAATAGGTGGCGAGCCTATTGCCATTCACCGGGCACAGTTTCAGGGTCATACAAAATAATTTCTCTAACACACTAGATGTAACACAAGAACATATTACGGCCTTTATAATATTACTGTGATTTAAGGAATCGCTATAGAATGATAAAAAAAAATATATGAAGATTGGAATCTTGGCTTCATAGAAAAAAACGTAGACATAATTGGGCAAAGGTATTGTTTGGGATGGAAAAAGATAACTTCCAGCGGGGTATAACGGTATTCGGGCTTCCATAATGCATTTCCAATTATGCTATGGAATAGGTTGCTGGATCGAATTCCCAGAATACTGGGGCACTTATACAATTTACCATATTGCAAAAAAAAACTCGCTTCAGAAGTCTCCAGTACGCCTAACCATATGTACAAAAATCAGTAGGTCTATAAAGAATAGTATTTTTTTTTCTTTTTAATTTTAAGTTTTTTAGCACTAGATACATACTTTTTGGCAATTTGGGTCTTTCATAATACCTTTTAGTTCAATGTTGTCAGTTTAAAATACGTTCGACCTCATTATCCATTGCTTAGCTAAACAGGTGCTATGTAGCGTTTATAAGTAAGAAATATTTAAGCATTACTTAAACACTGTTTAGTTATCCATTACTTAGCAACTACATAGCGGATTTTTTATAAGTAAGGGGGTAAGTGTTCAAACTTGGTGAAACTTTGCATTCATATTCTTGAGCCTCATATGTATTCTTCTGGTTTGCCAAATTTCCGAAAAATTAAGTATTTTCAAAAATAATCGGAATTTTTTTTTAGTATGGGAATCGTTATTTTGACATTTAGGGATATAATCAATAATAAATCGAAAAACTGGCAAACCAGAATCATATATATTAGGCTCAAATAAATATGCATACACAATTTCAGCGAGTTTGAACACTTGGTATTAAAATATGACGAAACTACGTTTGTAGGGAAAGCGCTGCGTGCACTCTACTCTTAATTCTCAGTTTATGGGGGTGAGGCGGGGTGACCCCCAAAATGATCTCCATCCTTTTTTAGACTCATTTCAATCCTCGCCTTCAGATAAATCCCTTCACTATATCTCTCTTTTTATACTACCTATTGATTCTGGATATCGCTGGTTAGGTTAACTCGTTAACATGGTGCATGTACGTCATAACATACATTTTGTTACAGAAAAGCACTGATGTAGACTGTTTAGTTTCACTAGTTAGGAGTTTTCAGCGGTTGGTAAAAGATTTACGAATTTACTCCAGTGTCTTATGACGTCAGCACCACAGACTCAGCTGACTATATGCAAGAAGTGATCACAGATTAGATATAACGCCAAAAAACCAAAGTGTTGCCAGTATCGTAGCTCACTACAGCTACCCGCTTAACGCTGATGTAACACATTCTTGGTGGCTTGATGATAAACGCTGAGAATCATCGTTCAATCCAAGATAATACTACTATGTATTTTCTTGGAATCGTCTATCTGCTTTAATTAATTTATAGATTGTTTGTATTTGAACAAATTATAGTTTACAGCTTCCAGAATCATTCAATGATTTTTTATGTAAAGACTTAATTCTAAGCCTTCAAAAGGCATAATTATAAAAAATTGTAATATATAAATTTATGTTTTGTTATGACAAAGAACAAAATTTGTAAACTATATTGAAATCCATATTAGTTGAAATATCCTTGAAGTGATATCCTTACAAAAAATCTTTCTTTATGTGGTGATGGTGGTGGTGATATAAAATTATTACCTTGCCTGAGTTAACATAACTTTCCATATAGCTAAGCTTTCGTTACCTACAGAAAGAGATTGGGAATACTTACTAAAAACGTGTATATAAAATCCTAATTAAATGTGTAAATCTCGTTCGGGTTAAGTATTGAGTTGTAAGTATACTTTATCTTCTCATGAAATTCATCGTCTCAATAACATAGATAATATTATATTTATCTGAGGTTTAGCTAACGGATGTAGGTAAAGTTTGAACTCGCTAAACACGACCGAGTTACGACGTAGATTACGAAACTAAAGTTACATACTTCTACTGAACTTCGTTTTACTCGATGCATTGGAAAATCGTGATTATGTTTGTAAGTCAAATCTGTTCAAGTTAATACAGCATATATATGCTATGTACTACCATGTATACACCTTTTTTTGTTTTACACCCCAATATGAAACACAATTTCTTAAATACAAATACTTTTAGGGTAGCCTGACTTCGACCACATCATCACTTACCATCAGGTGAGATAGTAGTCAAAGGTTAACCTATCAGGAATAAAAAAACAATTAAAAGTCATATCTATAGACGCTTTTCCTACTACACTATCCCGCAATCATCAGAAGAAACAAAAATATACACAACAAAAACTAAACTATAGAAATCACGCACAATATTAAACACAACATTATAGCCACTCTCGTAAAGAATTAACGTAGTTTGCCAAAACAATTTACCTATCAACGGGAAGATCTGGATGGAGTTTTTCGAGGCCATTATTTAGCTAAGCAATGCTGTATTTACCTTCCAACTTTTTACCTTCCAAATAGTATTTCATGGATATTCAACTCAACCTTTGAGCTAACTGTTTACATGCTCTACCGGTATTTGAGGGTATTTGGAAGCAAAAGGAAATAAAGCTTCCGCGTAACAAGTTGAGTGAACTGAGTTAAGGTCAGTAAATTTCATAATTCTGTTCAGAAAGCTACGTGCATGTCAGTACAATGAAATGAACGCAGTACCTACGTGTGCACGCGTGACCGATTTTTCTCTCCGAAGATTCTTTCGTGTGGTGGTTGGACATCTTTCGAATGCCCGCGTGGCTAGCTACCACCCTTGAGTAGAAAATATGTCACCAAGTACCTAACGGTGTGTTTCGTTAGCTGTCCTTAAGAGCCAGTAATTTTAGGTTAGCCTGAACAACATGTTCATCATCATCATCACCACCAAGTGAGATAGTGGTTACAGGCTAGCTTATCAGGTATTTAGTAAAACAATCTGAGATTCAAGTAGAAAATTTGGGGGTGGACATCTTAGCGACGTGATCCCGCAGCTGTATAACCATATTCCATTTTGAGTGTTGCTTTCAACCATCTTTGTTCATATTATAAGGAAAACACCAGTCTATCCTATGTATAAAAACAGCATAATTAAATTAAAATGGAGCGTAACAATATTTTTACGGCGAAGATATTATTTTTAATCCTAAGCGGAGCGAAGGACTACTATATAATACAATACGTCGTTCGAAAAATATTTTTGCGGCTTAGTCTCGCAATTTATATTTTCATTTCCAAAATTATTATGATCTTCTTCTATGAGAAAAATAACAGTCTCGGTTTCTATGAAACAAATTATATGGCAATAAACTAAGCACTTATATTGCTGTGTGATAGATGACATTTGATTCATTTGTAGTAGACAGCTTTCAGTGACATTTTTTTATTTGTTTTGTAGTTCGACTTAGAAAATTTTGCATGTGACACAACATTAGAGAGAAAAACGATTATTTCGAGTTACTTTTGAATTTCTATAAAGTAACACGTGATTTAATATTCTCTCTGTTATACAATATTTTTTCTAGATCTTATCTCTGTCTATTTTTGTTAAAAAATTATGAAAATATCGGTTCAACCTGGATAGAAAAATATTTTTAATTGACTAAATTATTTTTCAGTCCCAATTATTAACCAAAGTTACACAATATTTTTGACGCGCTCTTCTTTTTTACATGACTGCCCAAAAAAGGACAGTTATGTATTCAGGGTTTATATATGTATCTTTGTAAGTTTATTTATTCCAGCACTAGCTTTCCGGCCGAGGATCCGCCCACGCGTATGTTGGTTTACGCGCAAAACCATTAACCTCTTTTTACGTAGTTGGATAAAAAAATCTCGTATGGACCTACTGGACCGATTTGGATGAAATTCGGTATGGAAATATAGTTTGAGACCTGTGAAAGGACATACGAGATTTTTTTTTGTGTTTATTCGTTGCATACAAAAATATTATAAAAAAAAATCTTTCCTTTTTAGGGTTCCGTACCCAATGGGTAAAAACGGGACCCTATTACTAAGACTTCGCTGTCCGTCCGGACCGGATGGACGGACGTCCATTTGTCACCAGGCTCTCAAGAACAATGATAGCTAGACAGTTGAAATTTTCACAGATGATGTATTTCTATTGCTACTATAACAACAAATACTAAAAATAAAATCAAATAAATATTTAAGGGGCTCCCATACAACAAAATTGTTTTTTTTAACGTTTCTTGCTCGGTACTAACAACGGTGACAGGAAGACGCTTTAACTATTCACAGGACATTTAGTTTTGTGTTCTACAATATAATTAATTTAAATAAAATAAATTAAATAATTAAGGGGTATATATATATATATATATAAAAGATAGCATACAATAAAAGAGGTTTTTGCCGTACCTACCCAGCTCAATTGGACACTGCGAAAAGTGTCTGTAACTTGCGAGTCCCACTCGCACTTGGCCGGTTTTTTTTATAATATTCGTGTAAATAACTTCCAAACAGCTAAACCGATTTTAATGTCATAGATATCGTTAGATTCATATTAACAGCGCAGGTGGCACTAAGAACATAAAAATAAAATAAAAACTGGCGGATTATCGACGCCATATTGTGAGTTTTTTTATCTATACCCATCGTATGGGGTATCAATATGAAGGGCTTTAGAAAACGATACCATGAATATATAATTTGAAGCGCTCGTAGCGAAGTTTGATTTATTTATTTAAGTTTACTTAGCTGTTCTCAACCGATCAGCAAAGTTAAGCAACGTCGCGCGCGGTCATGAGTTGGATGGGTGACCGCTAGTGACATTACTACTGAGCGTTTCCGTGCTTCGGAGGGCACGTTAAGCCGTCGATCCCGGTTGTTGTCTTAGGATGATCGATCGTTATAGCATGGTGGTAGGGCATTTTGCGAATGCCTGCCTGGCTAGCTACCACCCTCAAGTAGAAAATCTGTCGCCAAGCACCTAACGGTGTGTTCCGGCAGCTGTCCTTGAGAGCCAGTACTTCTAGGTTAGCCTGAACAACATCTTCGACCACATCATCACTTACCATCAGGTGAGATAGTGGCCAAAGGCTTACCTATCAGGCATAAAAAAAATTAAAAAATATATTTAACTTGCAGTTGTAAATGAAAATATATAATTTTTAGTCGGGTTTTTTACTTTTTAATTAATTACACGACTGCCCTAAAAAGGGGAGTTATGGTTGTGGGTGAGTTTCTTTATTCCACCATAACTTATAAACGACTTTACTGAATGTAAGAGATACTAATAGATTCGTCTTGCCATCGCCTTGCCTTATGGGATTTTAGACGCCATAATAAGAGATAAAATATTTTTCCTCCAAACCCATCGATTGGAGTATCAAAATAGAGGACTTTAAAAAACGATTCCAATATAACTTCCAGTTTTAATGTCAATGGAATGATAAACGTTTAAATAAAATAAATTATTTGCAATCGGGTTATTTTTACTTTTTTAATTATTTTATACTTGTATTAATTTATTTCATGTAATGTTGTCCCCATAATTCTCTACAAATGATAATATTAAAAACAGTTTCAATAATAGGTATACGATTAAAGTTAAGATTGTCAATAGATAGGCCTAATGTATGGCATGCCCGTACACAGTTGTTATAAACACTCAGAGCTCTCAAAATTTGACGATATGAAAGTGCTAACGCAGCATAAATTTGTCGTATTTCAGAGAAACTTTACATAAAAGTAAAGTAACCGTCTACACAATCATCTTTTATTTATTGTTTTATTAGGCACACAAGACAGGATAGTATCAATTACAAAATTACGATCGGAAACATTATAGTCATGGACGTACGGGATTCGAATTTGATAAGAATTCCACGGAGCATGTGTGTTATGGCAAAAAAAAAATACAGGGTTGCATCATCGTTAACAAGTTTAAAGCTAATTGATCAAATAAGTCTTGTTTGTAGTACAACGTAAGTTGAACTATTATATAGATGTCGCTCCATCCCCATACGATGGTTAAGAATGAGAGGATAAATTAGAGTTAAGAATTCTCATGTTGGCTTAGCAGTCAGAGCATACCCCGGCTTTAGGGGTGGATGGCGCGGGTTCGCATACCGCATATGACTATAATTTTTCCTCTCGTTGTAATGTTATCCACGGAACATGCGTTATAGCAAAAATAAAAATATATTTAGAAACAGTGTCAATTAATTTACATAAATTTACAATAGGTACATGGTTGTATATGTCCCTATAATTATGACGATAATCGTTATAACACAGATATGGTGGTAAGTATGAAGTCACATAGGATTGCGATTTGATATCCTTGAGGTGGAAAGGATGATATAAATTACTTTTTATCACTTATAACGTCCGCTGCGGTCATCACTTGGATGGGTCCGCTAGTAGTATTAGATTACAGTAGAGCACTTCCGTGTTTTGGTGGGCATGTTAAACCTTCGGTTCTGGTTGTTGTGTTCTAATGATAGTCGTCACAGTATGCTGGAAGGGCATTTCGCGAATGCCTGCCTGGTTAGCTACAAACCTCAATTAGAAAATCAGTCGTCAATTATTTAACGGTGTGTTCCGGAAGCTGTCCTTGAGAGCCAGTTCCTATTCTAGGTAAAATATGCCCGCTTAACTAGTTTCAATCTATTTATTACTTACCACCAGGTTAGACTGCAATCAAATACTAGCCTATCGCCAAAAAAATCGAATAGCCGTTTATATAACTTTTGCACGAAACTGCCCACCTTGTGGTACTGAGTCTCAGTGAGTTTATTTGAGAATTTTTATACCTACATCTAGTTTAATAAAATTGTCTGTTACATTATTATATGGCAATAATGGCCGAGCAGTGATAGCTATGGACTGCGCGCCGGAGGTCCCTGGACCGATCCTCCACGCTGGCTTGAGCTTCACCGCATGGTGGAAGGACATTTTGCGATTTCCCGCCTGACTCGCTGTCACCCTTAATTTGAGAATTTGTCGCCAAGCACCTAAAGGTGTGCCAGTGAAATTACAGGCACATGACACTTTACAACTATGTCTCAGTGACGGGCGCAGTGCAAGTCGTGACTTGTGATGAAATGCATCTGTTATAGGCAGAGGTTAGTCTCAGGTGTGCCTCGAGCTTGTTCCGTCATAATAACATAGTAAAATTATTATATTTTGTTTGAAAAAAAAATTCTTTGTCCTTAATTTTGTCCTGGATAGCGAAAACTAGAGATGGTTACCATACAGGGAACGTGACGTCAACTTTCTTCTAACAAGTTCTCCGATATTTGCCCCGGGCGGCATTCAATCGAAACTTGGCTTCTTCTTCCGAATACTCTTTTTTATACTTGTTAATTTGAAATGGCAATAGTAATCTGTCTTGGGAATAATACAGGATCATTTATAACGAACTTTTGTTCCATTCAAACAGTAGATTGCGATATCATAGTATAACGAGAAAAGTTGTGCATCTTCATAGAGCAGTAATAATGCGGCTTCTATGTATGCGTGCCCTGTACGGGTGCCACAGTATGCACTGCACTAAGATAAATAATATCTAGCGTGTCTAGAGTGCGCTAGTCAGGGCCGCACGTATCGTGCTCACCGCACCGAACGGAACCGCCCACCTCACCTGATCCGTTTGTTTATTTGTAGCGTACAAAGTCAAAATTATTTATTTAATTTAAGCGTCTACAACACTCTTATGAAGGTAAATTTTTAAAATTATAATCTAAATTTTAATATAGTAGTAATATTCTACATATAACCTTCTATAGTTTTTACAATTTTGTATTGTTGTGTGCTTAATAGGGGCGAGCCTATTGCTGTCGAACGGGTACTGTTCCAGGCTCCAGACAGCTAGGTACCGAAAATTCAAAAGACCCAATGATTGACCCTACTCAGCGATCGAACCCAGGTCCTCAAGCACTTTTATACATAAAAAGATTGTTATCTCCTTTAGTTATATAGAAAATTACCCTGAACAGATTACGATGACAATCTTTCTCGACCACATCATTACTTACCATCAGGTTAGATGGTATTCACTAACGGCTAAACTCAGTGAAAAGAAATATAATGGCCAAGTACGAGTTGGACTGGCACACCGTGGGTTTCGTATACCCAAAAAGAAATAATGCGTGTTTTTTTCATGAAGTTCGAGGTCCTTAGTGGTATTCCGACTCGCATTATTTTTTTTTTATGTTATTGTGACTGATCAAGCACGAGGCCCACCTAATGTTAAGCGAATTTCATTTGCAATTATCATGTGCCTGTAATTTCACTGGCTCTCAAGGACTGCTGCCGGAACACACCGTTAGGTGCTTGGCGACAGATTTTCTACTCGAGGGTGGTCGCTAGCCAGGCGGGCATTCGCAAAATGCCCTTCCACCATGCGGTGAAGCCCAAGCCCGCGGCGGGATTTGAACCATGAACCTGCAACTTGACTGGTTTCTATTATTTGTTGCAATACGGTTGGTTGATATTATACTATAATCATACCAAATTTGTCGTTATATTACCTTAAGAGCAAAAACAAAAAGTCCTAAAAAACACGCGTTCCTTGTATCCATACAAGGAACGCGTACTTTTTAACCCCTTTTACTTTTAACTTTTTTATTAATATTATTTGTTAGGCAATCCGTGATCATTCATCCACCAAACATCACATATTCTGTACAAATGTCAGTTGGCTACCTATTACGGTTCTAAAACCTGAACCATATTTATCTCAACAATGTTTGAAATAAATATGTTGTAGGCTTTTAGTGTCAAACTTCTCAATAAATCTTGCATTCATTTTCTTGAAGTTTTCTCTTATAAAATGATTTAAGTTTCGATTGAGATGCTTGTGGAAACGTATAGTTATAACGTTAAAGTTATATCAGCCACTCGGCAGGATTAGAGAGTGGTACGGACGTTAGACTTCCCGCTGAAAAGTAATATTAATATCTTTACCGTCGACGAAAGGCTTGTAGATTCATAGTAAAACGTATTGCCTCTGCAAACTAAGCTAAAGTAAAAAAAAACTATTTTTAACCTTAATGCTGGTCGAATTAGTAGTAAGTAAGCTTTCTTCTCGACATCAATAGGTTTAATAGCAGAACTTTCATAACGTGGGCGTACATGTGAGTATTGTGCAAATGAGAAGACACGTATCACTTGTACACATAGGGTTTTAAATGATACGTGTGTGTAGTCTAATGCTAGCTAGAGGCGACACGTATCACTTGTACACTTAGGGTTTTAAATGATACGTGTGTGTAGTCTAATGCTAGCTAGAGGCGACACGTATCACTTGTACACTTAGGGTTTTAAATTATACGTGTGTGTAGTCTAATGCTAGCTAGAGGCGACACGTATCACTTGTACACTTAGGGTTTTAAATGATACGTGTGTGTAGTCTAATGCTAGCTAGAGGCGACACGTATCACTTGTACACTTAGGGTTTTAAATGATACGTGTGTGTAGTCTAATGCTAGCTAGAGGCAACACCTTCCTATGGATTGAAACCAGTGACTGTCAAAGCTAACTAGCATTGACAGTGAAGACCGCGATCAGTGAACGTCATGATGGTGGAAGATGACATCAGCATCTGGAGCAGTATATCTGAAGATGACATACGTGATACCTTATGGCACACACACCAAAGTGATAATGGAATATGACCAGAGAGGAACAGGTGGTCGTAATATTGTGCAAAAAGTGTTCTGCAAGGCAAGGACTAGATGGCTATAGTGGGTAGACGTGGGCCATTTTGGGGGTCTCCCCCATAAAATGTGTATTGTGGAATAAACCAAGTGTTCAAGTGATATGTGTCTTTTTATTTGCACGATACCCAGACGTACGCCCACGTTATGAAAGTTCTGCTTTTAAACCTATTGATGTCGAGAAGAAAGCTTACTTACTACTAATTCGACCAGCATTAAGGTTAAAAATAGTTTTTTTTTACTTTAGCTTAGTTTGCAGAGGCAATACGTTTTACTATGAATCTACAAGCCTTTCGTCGACGGTGAAGATATTAATATTACTTTTCAGCGGGAAGTCTAACGTCCGTACCACTCTCTAATCCTGCCGAGTGGCTGAGATTAAACGTGATGATGTTGTCTGCGACATATGTATGTATTAGTGTATTTGATTGATATTTATGATTTGTATTAAAGTACTAGTAAACGTTTTGTATGTGATTTCATTCAAATAACACCATCCACCTCTTCCCTATTTCTGATTCTGTCCATCCAAAGGTTGACTGGAAGAAATTGTTTTTGTAGCGACCGCCCGTTGTAATACAATTTGTAAGGGTTTTTATTGTTTATTATTTAATATTTGTAAAAATTGTCAATTGGTTTACAATAAAGAGTTATTGTATTGTATTGTACTTGCATAGAAATGAAAGGGACACATTGTATTTTTCTACATTACAATTAGGCGGAGTTCACGCACCGCCGCGGCCGTACGCGTGGTAGGCGCTTCAAAATTTCATTCATTAACTCGATTATGTCACCGACGGTGGTACCACATAGCAAATTTTGTGAGGGTGTTTCCATATTGAACACTAGGTATAGTAGAGCAATTCTAAAGAACCAGTAATAGATCTGATAGTACTTGTCTGCTTACTGTAAACTGCTCACACTTTCTAGGGTCTCCAAAGTAAGCACCAGTCGTCACGGACACAAGCCAAATTTGAATCATTTCGCATCAATCATATCGACTATATCTACGGATCAAGCTTATTTGACAATTATTGAAATTATATTCGTAATTTTGCACTTCTTTTTGCTAAGTAACAAAATAAATTTACCTACCACTAAAAACTACTTGCCTACTACTTAACTGGGACCAATTTTGAGATTATCACATCAAAAGACTTCAAAATTATTCGACAATTGATGAACACTTATCTATTTACTTGTTACGAAGGGTAGTGAAATCACTACACACAGCAGGTCAGGTACATCAGATGGTCGATCTTTTTAGCAAAATTCGTTATTGTTGTTGGATCTTACCAAGCATCAAATCTGTAGAAGCAAATAGATTAAACTACTAAAGGTTTACTGTATCAGCCGCATTGTAAACTGCTGAACACAGCGTCCCGCATTAAGAGGGGGTTTTCCATAATCTCCACGCTTGGCAGGCGTCTTGGGGATCGGCTAAAGGCTTGTAGTAATTGAAATAATTGAACCTAAGAGATAAGAGTTTGTACAGTGCAGTGTTATGCAGAACGGAAAAATTGCAACTATAATGGATAAGCAATAGGCATATTGATTACATTCATATGAGTGAAATGTGACCGCCTCGTCATACAAATCAAAACAAATGCTTCAGCTCAAAACATAATTATTAAATCCAATTTATAATTTTAAACTTTGAAATATTGGTAATCATTTTAACATTATTAATTCTTATTAACTAATTATGAACCGGCTAGGACCCGCGTTATATTCCGGAAAGATTCCGACCAGTTTCGGACTGATTATTAATTCTCCTACTTGTAAGCAAAACATAAAATTTCGCTTAGCGAAACATCAATCACGGCTTGACTACGAAGCCGTGTTGTGTTGATATCGCAAAAAGTTTGGTGTAAGTCAAACGTATTCATGTGAGCCTTAACAGTGATTTATGCTGGTGATAGATATTGCGAAATAGAAAGGAGTAGATACACAATAGTTTCTTTTTTAACTTTTCGTAACTCAAACTATAAAAGCGGACTCATTAAGGAGCACCTTGTGTCTAGATTTTTTTAAAAGGAGTGTTTTTTTATTTATTTTATATTAAGGTTGACAAACAAGCAGACGGCCCGGCTGATGGTAAACGGTAACCGCCGCCTATGGACATCTGCGACACTAGCTGCGCTGCCGATGCGTTGCCTGCCCAGAGAGTAATTTGTAGATGCCCCTTTTGAAAAGGTCCATATCGTAACTTCGCGGAAAGTCCTCCAGAAGAAGGTCGTCCCACATCCCACAAGTACTCGGAAGAAAGGAGCGACTAAAGCGAACAGTGTGATGACCAACTGTCCATACTGTCAAGATAATATGTCAAGTTTCCAATAAATTCTACGTACCCTTATAGAGGTCACATATTCAGATACGCCATTCGTTGCAAAGGTTAGAGAAAAACGTGACAGTATATGTCTTAGCCTGAACAGCATTCTGTAAACATTACTGTTTTTACAGAATGTTGTGAAGGCTAAGACCATAATGAGTACACGCAAGTATGTTTGAGGACAACAAAAAAACGTTAAAAATATTTTAATATTTGAAAAAGAATGATGAGTACATACTTACATAATTTTCATTATGTAAGTATGTACTCATCATTTACATAATTCGAAATTTTAGTTCGGTCACTATAGAGGCCTAAATGGCAGGATGAACCTCAATGCCCGAGCATTGAGGTTTAAATACAACACCAGGATCACATTCAGAACCTGAAGTGTTTCAGGTTCTGGTAGCGGTATCTGTGAGCAAGCACCTAACAGTGTGTTCCTGTTGTTATGTTTTTATTATGGTAAACAGCATCCCATAAAGTGAATATATATAACCATGCGCAGCTGATTGCTAAATAAATCTTAGCGCAAATCATTCATCAAACGTACATCTGCCGTGTTCAATTCACCTATGAATGATCTCGCTCATTAAGTAGACTTGGGCATACAATAAAGGGAAATTGATGTAATATAACATGCAAGCTTGTCATACGTACATTAATTACAGGTTTCACAAATCTGGCAAAACGTCAGTAACTGTTTTTTACTAAAAACAGTTACTGACGTTTTGCATGTTAAAACGCACTCAAAACTGCTACGTGGAGGTATTTTAATTTGTTATGTACACTATGCACATGTGTTTCACCGAAAAGGTATTAGCCCATTTGACATCATTACATAATTATTTATTTGTTATATATAATTACATAATTAATTACGCTAATCACATTATTAATACCAATAGTGAAAAACCTTTGTACCTGAACATGCATTTTTGTTTCTCTTAACTGAGGGTAAACTTCTTGAGTTCTGAGGCAAACAAACTGTCTAATATATAAGATATAAATAGCAAGTGCGACATCGCCGGAAAAAGTTGTCTTTTAAACTGAGCACTTTTATTTTTAACATCTTAGGCACGTCAAGAAGAAAAGGATTCTTCAATGCGGATACGCTGTCGACGTCCATGCAGATAAATGTGAAACCAGTCAATCGTTGTTGGAGATATGTTAAAAAAGCAGAGTAGTGATAGGAGAATATACATGATCCCAAGGCATTTTTGATGTGTGTATGAATTCTGTGGACATCAAAAAGAGTCGATAGATGTCTGGTTTTTATATATATTACATTGAATATCATCGAGATTTGGGAGAAAAACTGCATTACTGTCTTATATCAAAATTTCTTCAGACCATACCTACTTAGTTCACACTTATTGAAAAACCATTCGAACAGATAAGAAGAACATATTATTTTTTGTATATCATAGCCAGGCCCTAGGAAGACATATCATTATTAGTAGCCCTGACATCAATAAAATATCTACCAGAGTACCAAAATCTTTTTTATTTATATGTCGGAGATAGCGTATAGGCTTTCTTCTAGACACCATCAGCTTTGATGGCAGAACTTTCATAACCTGGGCGTACATATGGGTATCGTGCAAATGAGAATATACAAATCACTAGAATACACTTAGTTTATTGTAAATTCACAGTTAATGGGGGGTAACCCCCGAAATGGCCTTCGTCTGGGTGGACCTATCGACATTCCACCTCGCAGATCAAAGGAGCTTTCTTTCGAGAAACTATTAACTATTAATTAATTTAACGTAAAAATTGTTAAAAAGCATGTAACACATTGTTAAAAGACGTTTAAAACAATGGCCCCGAGTTTCTTGCCCGTTCTTCTAGCAGTGACTCTATATTTTTTTTGTTGAACGTGGCAGACAATGTAGAATATTTAAATATTTAAAACAAATAATTAAAACTTGTAATAGACCTTCATAAGAGCGTCGTCGACGCCTAAATTCAATAAATGATTTTGACTTTGACTTTGAGTGTGATTAAAAAAAAATGCCATGCACAATTTTTACCTATAAATAATCTGATGGGGACAGCAGGAAACAGCATCAAAGCGAGACTTAATTATGGTCTCGTTAGATATGATGCGTTATACATGCGTATAGGCAGTGTCGGGTCATAGCGTCGTCTTACTACTAAATTAATAATATATTAAGTTTTAAGTTTCATATATTGTCGTAGGTATCATATAGATGTAATCGTTTAATTACTATCTTGCTATTTTTTTTGTCACTTATACCTTCCGTTTATCATGGGGTGATAAATTGGTAA
Organism: Plagodis pulveraria; assembly: GCA_963890685.1. Classification (NCBI taxonomy): domain Eukaryota; kingdom Metazoa; phylum Arthropoda; class Insecta; order Lepidoptera; family Geometridae; genus Plagodis; species Plagodis pulveraria. The sequence goes on along the minus strand of OY982950.1, from coordinate 21,746,270 downwards.
ACTTGTATGTGGTATCACTGGCATGGAAAACAGTTTTGAACATATGTGACACCAATATGGTGCGCCTGGATCGTGAGACTGATACAGTTAGTGTGTTGTGTCATTTACCCTCCATTAACCGTGACAGTGAGACAAGTGACAGAACTGTCTGCCCGAAGCTGGGTTAAAACCTAAAGCCTAATATTTGTATTTTTTTTAAACATTTTACTATTCGCAAAGTACACTCTACTAAAAATTTAACACCTAACTGTGCATGCACGGAAATATTTTTACTAAACACTTTTTTAAACTATCACGGTTCACTCGATAACTAATATTATTAGTTACGGGATTTGTACCGTTGTAATTATTTTTTTGAGATCCTGATATTTCGACGCAGTTGCATGCATCATGATTGCGGGGTGACTGGAGTAACGAGCGGTTAACAAAATTAAGAGCAGACGAAACGGTCTACCCTCTTTCTTTGTCTTTTGCTACGCGTACCACTGGAACTCGCACTCGAGTTTCGACAAAATAAATATGGAGAACGTAAAGTTTCGACAAAATACACTGAGTGTATTTTGTCGAAACTTTCAGTCGAGTGAAGATGAAGTCGAGAGAATGTGAGCGAAGAGGGTAGACCGTTTCGTCTGCTCTTGATTTTGTCAACCGCTCGTTACTCCAGTCACCCCGCGATCATGATGCATGTAACTGCGTCGAAATATCGGGAGCTCAAAAATAAAAATAACCACGGTACAAGTAATAATATTTTTACTAAATATTCTACATTGCAACAAATATCCTTCTTCCTTGTGTTTCTATGGTTGACAATGGAATTAAAATTTACAATATTAATTGGTTATTTCATTCCATTTATTATTATTTACTGTTGAACCCAAAGTCTTCACTTCTTTGATATATTATATATACTCGCATAGAAATATAAGGGCCGCATTGTATTTCACGAATAAAGACATTTCAAAATGAATCATGACTGTAGTAACACAAATGTCGTGAACCATGAATACTTGAATATTCAGAGTACGAGAATATGTTACAAAATACGAGACCGTAATACAGGCTCGCATCATATATGTAAATAACATAGATAAAGACAGCAATCCAATTAGGCGGAGTTCACGCACTGCCGCCGTACGCATGGTAGGCGCCTCAAGATTTCATTAATTAACTCGATTATGTCACCGACGACGGTACCGCATATCAAATTTTGTGAGGGTGTTTCCATATTGAGCACTAGGTATACGAGAGAAATTATTCTGCAGAAACAAACATGTTTTTTTTATACTGATTTGTGTCGCACTTGACCACTGTCTCACCTGATGTTAAGTGATGATGCGATCGATGATGGAGCGCGCTTACCCAGAAGATACCTATTCACTCGTGTTTTGAAGACATCCATATCGTACTTAACCGGAAACACAGACTCAGGCAGGGTGTTCCATTCCCTAGCGGTTCGTGTGATAAACGAAGAAGTAAATCGCTTCGTTCGGGTAAATTGAATATCCACCATAAAGCGGTGGCGCTTCTGAGTATGCCTGGATGTTCGATTATAGAATGGGGATGGCAAAATCAAATCGTGAAGTTCCATTGCACACTCTCTGAAATGTATCCGGTAAAAAACCGATAAACGAGCGACTTTGCGGCGATGCTCGAGACTATGGAGTCTCTTCCGTACTAGGTGGTCGACGTTAATGAGTCTCTTGGCTCTCCTCTCAATAGCTTCCAGTGTCTCCAGCTGGTATTTGGCAGAACCATCCCAAAGGTGAGAACAGTACTCCATACACGACCGGAATTGGGCTTGATAAATGTTTAGCAACTGTCCCGGTGTGAAGTATTGTCTCACCTTTTTTTTTTTAAGTGGTTTATTAGATTTTCCACAGACTCCAGGGTCCGTGCCATTTATTAGGTTAACTTAGAAATTTCTTAATTAATTAAATTACTATGGGGAGCATTACATATTTAGCGGGGAACACAGTTATACGGGATGCTAATTTTACATAACTATTATATATACTATTACAATAGAGTTACAAACTGGTTTGCACAGGCATTCTGAATGGACCAGTGTCTTCAAGCAGCACTCGTTCACGAGTTGACTCGCGTGCCAGCCATCGTCCTCCTCAACCATTTGTGAGGGAAGAAGGCGACCTGAAACACGATGCCATCGCTTGCCTACACTTTATCGTGAGCATGACCGTTCCGAATGCCCGCGCCAATCCGCATGCCAAAGGGGGAGAAAACTATAATTAAACACTACATTTTTACACATACAATAAATTTAAACTCTTGAATTTTTTATTATTCTGACTCACCGACGTCCATTTTCACCAGGGCCTCTATCACCACGCTGTTACGATCTCTACTTGCCATCTTTAGGTCTGTCTGTGTTTGTGTCTCACCTTACACTCACTTAGTAGCCAGCTGGAAAGGACTTCGTTTGGCGGAGAAAAGACACGCCTGGGTTTAAGCAGCATTGAACTTAACTAGATTGGCATCGCCCCAATCGGAGACTGCCTGCAAAGAAAAGTTCAAGCGCTGAAGACTCTGCAAATAGAGTGGCAAATAAATTTGGTTTCTCTTCAGCAGTATGCGCTTGTGAGCCGTCGGGTTTCAGCAGTGGAGGCAGTGAGGGACGGCAGAAGTTCACTTCGATCGACCTCGCTAGGGACCAGAATGCTTTGCTACCCGAAGGATAAGATTGTTCCCTGTACGGCGTATGTGGTCGAAGCAAGCCTTCATGAGAGCCTTTTTGCATGACTTGGCGGCAAAGTTAAATGCTTTCTTCTTCTCACGTACATCTCTAGATTTGCGGGTTCGAGCATCAGCCCAGTAGAAGTAGGCCTCATGTTTTGACGCATCTGCATCTCCACATTTGGCATTAAACCATAGACGAGCTTAGCTGGACAGCGGGATGTCAGAAAATGGAATAAAATATTCCAAACTCTGACGAAACACTTCTGACACATAATCCGCGCACGCTGTGGAATCGCTCGAAAAAAAAAAAACCCTCCATCAAGGATTAGACGAGAAAAAATTACGCATCTCATCCCAATCTGCTGACTTGTATTGCCACACCCGCCGGGTGCCTTTTGGGCTTAGATCGGGCGGGGAGTAGACTGATGCAGACTTCACCAGACATTGATCGGTGCTACCCAAGGGTAATGAAACCGTCACCGAGTAGCGGTCTGGATCTGTTGTCAGCAGAAGGTCCAAGCAGTTGGCTGTGTGGCCATCAACATCTGGTATCCTTGTAGCTCCTTGGACCAGCTGGGTGAGGTCTAGCGTCAAGGCAAGCTTACGCATCTCTCGACCAGCGTGATCTGTGCTCTAGTATGGGTATAGCCAGTCTTGATGGTGGGCGTTGAAATCCCCCAGAAGCACTAATTGAGCAGAAGGATACCTTTTTTGATTGAGACGTCGATAACAAATATCATCGTGAGCATACATACAAACTCCTGCTCTGACCCTAAAGCTATGGTCAAGAACGTAGCCTGGGTAGGCAAAGTACGCAGCGTCAGCTGGACATTTGATCTGCGTTTCCGTGAGGAACAAAATATGCGGTTTTGCGGTCTCAAGATGGTGGTAGATTGAGTCGATATTGGAGTGCAAGCCTCGAATGTTTGAGAGATGCACTTGAAGAGAGTGGACGTGCTTATGCTATTGGACCTTTATTCTGTTTTTGTTGCCTTTCATTTTATGGGGACTGAAGGTAGGTAAAGGGAAACGGAAGTGGAAACGAAGCGCATATTATCAACCCGTGACACAAATTAGGCTTTTCCCCCCAATGGAAACCAATCCTGGAGACCGCGGGGACGCCCGACCCCCCCTAGAGGTGTCCATCGGGACCTCTCGTCTGGTCGCCAACCAGCACGATGGCGCACCTCCAGGATTTTTCGCGAGATGGCGGGGCAGCCTTTCATGAGTGGCTGGCTCACTTGGGCCCCCAACTATCAGCAGTCGGCCAGCGAAGAACAGTGCCTTGGATCCCGCTACTCTCCAAGATTGGCTACCATGTAAATTAACCCTCAATGTATCACGACCAGCTACATTAATAAGCGCAACTGTTTCCGACCCGTTTCCCATAAAAGCTTCACCAAACATCATGCCGTAACGCGACCGCTTGGCGGTATGGCTTTGTCTGGTGGGTGGTAACACGCCGCGGCCTAAACCTACCACCTGAAGAAGTACTGCTGTTTTGGCGCCATCCAGGGGACACGGACATCGAGGGCTAAATCCTACGGACGCGAGCAGTATAGTCCCCCAAGTTAAATTATTCCTGCCCGGATTACGAAAAGAATACAAAAAACAAACTGCGGCAGAATGCTAGCCTAGAAAGTACTTGGCTGTACTAAACTATCTACTAACTTAAACTATTTACATTTACCAAACAGTTCTCAGAGTCTAAAAATAAGCTGCCAACTTTGAATCACGCTTTGCATTAACCATGTCAAAATTGTAAAATATATATCTACTCGTATCTACAGATCGATCTTTTTCGATATTTTTTTATGTGATAAACCATTACAGTCAACTTGCATTTAAACATTTAAGCAAGTTACACTTCTATTCGATTAGTCCGTGTAACTGTAAGTTTACTTTAAATAAAGTAACTAAGAGAATCGGCCTGCTATCAAATTTCTTCAATAGCAATTAACAAGAGATAATTGCTATTGAAGAAATTTGAACATGGCATTGAACAAGATAGATCTTGTACGAGTATATGTTAACGACGACATAGAATAAAGCATATGATGTACATACAAAATATTGTAGATATGTGCTAATTTAGTGTATCAACAAGTATCTAATTAATTTGAATAGTACCTCTAATCATCAATAACTCACATTAACCACAAATAGTGAAACTGTACTGACCTGGCAAACATTTTTAACGGCTATTATATTGGAGAAATGATGTGACTCTCTAAATAATAAGAAGCTTCTTTGATTGCTGTCAAGCAGACGGCTACTGACAGAATACTAAACAGGCAGAAATAATTAAAATATTTTTTCTAAGACTCCGGATTCCATCTCGTGTTTCGGGAAGGTCGTCTTGAAAGACTTTGAATTTCAACACCAACCGTTCGAAAAAATCTCTTGTTTTTATTTAGAATTGTAAACATTTTGAGAGGTGAAAAATGCTCGCTCTGTTTTAAAATTAGATAGGTAATGGACTTGTTGGAGTATCATTTTGATTATCTCACTTTCCTGAAGATGTGTTTGAACTATACATATGCGTAAATTTAGGAGCTATCAAAGCATTCCACTTATATCTACTCTTTAAACAGGGCAATTTTGAAAAAAGAAACAATGAACTCCATAGCTGATAGAGAACCAGACCTAAAAATTGTACCGTATGATTATTACTGTGAAATGCAAAAATAGTAAGTAATACGAGTGTGGACAGTTGGTTTTTAATTTGAGGCGATACTGTAAGGCTAAGGCTCTTTGTAAAAATGATAATATAGTATATTATCATCTTTTACCTAAAAGACTATACGTATAAACCGAGGTTGGAATAATAAATATATATCATGATTTTTAACACAATAAATTATGAATCTTGTAGAAGTCGGACGCAAGTGTAGGTTTAGAGTGTCTGAATTAGCATGGTACTGACTTCAACTAAATATTTCATATTTTTTGGAGCTATACGTTTAAAAAAGCAATTTCATTTCACTTCTACTGCATGGATTACTTAAATTTGATAATTAAAAAAAAATATATTAAACATTTCAGTCTGCTTTCTGGGTTAACGGAGCGCGCAGGTGTCTTGGCACTTTCGCACTGAAGCCATACTTCGAATTGTGCCGTAAAATCTTTTAAAAGAGCTATTTGTACCAACTTTCCGCTTGTGGTGAGGGTAGATAAAGGAATGAATTCTCAAAACCAAAAGCTCGCTCGGTTACCGTTAATGTGGCAGAGAAAAGATAAAACTTGGAATTGAAAAAAAAAAAATGGTAAATTGTAGAAAGTTAACACAAGTATTTCATTTTCATATGCAAACCTGGTCTTATGATGAAATCTCAAAACCATTAAAATATTTTTTTATATACCGCAGTCTATCCTACACGATATCATAAGCGAACTAGTCCAAGTTTTGAAATGTAGCACAATTTTTATTTATTATGTTGATGATGGTCGCATTTGGCGCGAGCGGACGGAGATGCGATGAGTACTTGTGCCACCCAGAATGCAATATGGTCACTTTTAAATGATTCCAGCTAATTTTTTCGAATTAATTCATCTACGCAGAAGCTTTAAGTTTAAAATACTGATAAATAACATTATTACTTACGGGATTTGTACCGCGGTGACTTTTATTTTTGAGCTGTCGATATTTTGACGCCCTTAAGCCCTGATTTGGCAACGCGTAGCTTCTTTTTATTCCCTAAAACAAACAGAAAATGCAAATAAGTAATAATACAGTTTTCATCGCCGATCAATATCAATATGCTCTAGCTGTGTTTGTGCAGGTTTTTTTTAATTGCTTCTAGGTATGCCTTTGACCACAATCTCACCTGATGGTAAGTGATGGTGTGATCGAAGGTGTTAACAGGCTTAACTTAGAATTACTGGCTCTTAAGGACAGCTGCCAGAACACATCGTTAGGTGCTTGGCGACAGATTTTCTACTTGAGGGTGGTCGCTACTCAGGTCGGTATTTAAAAAATTCACTACCACCATGCGGAAAGAAATTCAGGTGAATTGGATAAAGTTTGTTTTAAAATTGGTTCAGACTCATGAAACTGCATAAACAGTGATCGCTTAAGAACTTTAGAAAGAACTTACTTCATTCCAATGTATGACCTCGGTAACAGTCCGAAGTTGCATTGGCTTTCCCCCGATAGATCGCAAAAGGATCTCCCTATATTTCATGAATTCTAACACGAAATGGGAAAATAATATATAATTGTGTATACAAATCGTATTTTTAGTTTTCACCTCTTTATGGTCTACCCCTTCGGCGTATAAAAAAAGATAGCGATGTTAATATTACTCCTTGACGAAATTCATCCCTAAGTCTGACTAAATTACTTGTTAAAGCAGTTTCACAACAATAAACTGTAACTGAATAGTCGAAACTAGCTACAAATTTGTTTAACTGAACGCAGGGGCGAACAAAGAGCCTTCACAATAGAGACTGCAGATTAGTTTGTGCCGTTTGCCTGTAATCTCAGTAAGTAGATCCAGTTAAGAGTATATCTGTAAGCTGCCGAATTTGCCTAAATCTGAGTTATGCTGTTGAGAAACTTTATAGATAGCAAATGGTAGGTTTATTTACATAAGGTTGAAATAAAAGGAAATATTTTGTTGCTTGAATTGCGATGATTACAAATTACATAATTAGTAAGCATAAATTCAGCGTGCTTCACCATTAGGCTCCGGCCGTATCCATATGCAGCGATCCTTGTGTCGGATTTTTTCGTCGGGTACCTCTCTTATTTCGGGCACATCTCTGGCCGTTACGCAGATTTACTGTCATACATGTAAATAATGGGTTTAAAATCAAGAACTTTGTTTTCTAAAACAAAAAAAAATATGAAGTCACATGTCATACAGCCAATGAAACGATAAATTTATTGCAAACGAAATTTCCCGATCGCATAATTTCACGAAATTCAGCGGTTAAGTAGCCAGCCAGATCGTGTGATTTAACACCACTGGATTATTGTTTGTGAGGCTATGTTAAGGACAGAGTCTATACGGAGCCAATCGAATCGATTGCAGCCTTAAAACTAAAAATCCGTCAAGTGATTAACGAAATAGATCTGCCATTTTGCCATTTGATTAAACACTTTCATGAAAGAATCGACATCTGTCAGCGTGCTCCTCTGACATTTGCCAGATATTATTTATAATTATTGCCAAACTTTTCTCTTCGTAATAAAATAAATATTTGAATCATCATTATCTAAATTCTTTGTTTTATTGTGTTTTAGAAAACAAAGTTCTTGTTGAAAAACGAGAGTTTTTCAACAAGAACTTTGTTATATATATATATAATAGAGATATTACGAAGAAAAAAGTTTGGCAATTGTGAATGAAAAATGATATCTGGCAAATGTCCAGCCCGAGCACGCTGACAGATGTCGATTCTTTCATTAAAATTTTTATCACATTTTGGCAAAATAGCGGATATATTACGCGAGATGTTAACAACCCAATCTTGGCCTATTATTGATGACGTGGTTATCACTGACATGTGGTTTCAACAGTCCAGTTTCAAAAAAAAAATACCACAACCAAGGTGCAGAAATGTGAAACTACGTTACTCAACGTCCGATTAAGTTGACATATAAAATGTAATATGCCCGCTGGGAATATTGTGACAAAAAGCATTTTTACGTGCACTGGATGCATTTCGTTGTTAAATTCCTTTGTGCAAGTATGTTTCGAGTTTTCTATGAATCAATATTCGTTTTATAGGGTTTCGTACCCAAAAGGCAAATTGCAGACCTATTGATTCCGCTGTCTGTCTATCTTTCCTTCTGTTCGTAGGTCCCTCTGGCCCTCCGCATGTCACGGGTCCCTAGCTCGTAAACAGAACTAGTAACAAAATTGGAATTAGGATATTTACCAACTTATGTGACCAAAACATATCTGGTGAAACGTGGTTTTTAGGATCCCTCTGCCTACCTTTTAGCTCAGATTAGCTAATAACTATCGGGGATATATGGTCCAAATGATATGATTATACATACTCGTATATGTCCCGTGTATTCTTACTTTATTATTGACAGTTCGATTAGAGGAAAAAAATGTACTCAGTCGATGGATCTTCGATAGCCAAGTGGTTAAGGCACCGGTATAATATAATCGCGGGACGTGTGTTCAAGGTGAGAAATGTAGTACTCAAATAATTTGTTAATGTGTTTTTCGTATAGCAGGCTATAATTTATAAATATAAGGTTTGAAAAACTAATACTTAATTAATTAGGCAATAATTTATAAATATGGTTTGAAAACCTAACCCTTAATTTCTCATCACGCTGATCAACGAGCAAATTAGTGAGTCATTTCCGCCTTATGCCATCAACCGTGTATCATAACATCGGCTCTACGATGCAGACAGCTCTCTTTGTAATTGGTACATCGCATGTATATCGGTTAGCTGCCACTTTGCATATTTCATATGCTGAATGCAGAGCGCCGTTTTGCTGAATTTCAAACGTGTAGCAGAATACGTGAGTCACTCCGCCCATATTTTCAACTATCTGACCGTGTAGTAGTTTTATCTAACCGGAGCCCGGATGTTTCAATTTCTGCGAGCCAGGTAAAAATAAATTGAATTTTCTAACTTGATAGAAACATGTAGTTCATGATGAAAATTTACAGGATGGGTGTTGTATTCAATTTAATGTGATTGTTTATTACAACAAAGATTGAACGAAACTCTAGAGATATTCAGAATATAATATTTATAGTGATACAAATAATAACTTTCATGAATTATGCCTGTTGTGTAGCAAAACTCGCATACAAAGGCTTATTAATCATCTGCCAAAGTTGTTGACATTTGCTCCTACTAATTGCCCATCAGGAAAAGCATTACAATGTATTTTCCTATGTCGTGTATATTATTAGTATAATTAATTTTTAGGTAAGTTATGAATTGACTGCGTGAAGAGAGGAGGGAGGAGAGACCGATGTGAAGTTAGCGGCCTAAAGTTAGCGGCCTATTATAACCCGACCAACTAAAAGAGTCCCTAAAATTGGACTGCTGTATTTATAAAGTTAACGTATAATACCTATGCAGCAGCTTACCTAGCAATAGATATAGCGGGTAAGAGTAAAAAGGAAACAACTATAGCGATTCGCACAACGTTAAAGTCAAACTAGAAGAGATAAGTATTCGTTTTATTATGATAATATAGACGAGGTATCATAATGTTTTCTACACCGGAAGAAAGCACTAAAATAGACCTTTCTAACGTAGTAACTCAAAATTTCTTCGACCCCTTAGAAGTGGCCGAAAATCTAAAAAATCTTAGGCCGCTAACAGGTTAAAGCAAATTTCACTATGTTATCGACGAGGTGTCAAAATGTGTTTTATACCATAAAATAGCACTAAAATAGACTTTTCTATAGTAGTAACTCAAAATTTCTTCGACCCCTTAGAAGTGGCCGAAAATCTGAAAAATCTTAGGCCGCTAACAGGCTAAAGCAATTTTCACTATGTTATCGACGAGGTATCAAATTGTGTTTTACACCAGATGATAGCACTAAAATAGACCTTTCTATAGTAGTAACTCAAAATTTCTTCGACCCCTTAGAAGTGGCCGAAAATCTGAAAAATCTTAGGCCGCTAACAGGCTAAAGCAATTTTCACTATGTTATCGACGAGGTATCAAAATGTGTTTTACACCGGATGATAGCACTAAAATAGACCTTTCTATAGTAGTAACTCAAAATTTCTTCGACCCCTTAGAAGTGGTCGAAAATCGAATAAATCATAGGCCGCTGGCAGGCAAATGAATATTTCACTATGTTATCGATGAGGTATCAAAATGTGTTTTACACCAGAAGATAGCACTAAAATAGGCCTTTCCATAGTAGTAACTCAAAATTTCTTCGACCCCTTAGAAGTGGTCGAAAATCTGAAAAATCTTAGGCCGCTAACAGGCAAAAGCATATTTCACTATGTTATCGACGAGGTATCAATATGTGTTTTACACCAGAAGATTGCACTAAAATAGACCTTTCTATAATAGTAACTCAAAATTTCTTCGACCCCTTAGAAGTGGCCGAAAATCTGAAAAATCTTAGGCCGCTAACAGGCAAAAGCATATTTCACTATGTTATCGACGAGGTATCAATATGTGTTTTACACCAGAAGATTGCACTAAAATAGACCTTTCTATAATAGTAACTCAAAATTTCTTCGACCCCTTAGAAGTGGCCGAAAATCTGAAAAATCTTAGGCCGCTAACAGGCTAAAGCAATTTTCACTATGTTATCGACGAGGTATCAAATTGTGTTTTACACCGGATGATAGCACTAAAATAGACCTTTCTATAGTAGTAACTCAAAATTTCTTCGACCCCTTAGAAGTGGCCGAAAATCTGAAAAATCTTAGGCCGCTAACAGGCTAAAGCAATTTTCACTATGTTATCGACGAGGTATCAACATGTGTTTTACACTGGATGATAGCACTAAAATAGACCTTTCTATAGTAGTAACTCAAAATTTCTTCGACCCCTTAGAATTGGTCGAAAATCGAATAAATCATAGGCCGCTGGCAGGCAAATGGATATTTCACTATGTTATCGATGAGGTATCAAAATGTGTTTTACACCAGAAGATAGCACTAAAATAGGCCTTTCCATAGTAGTAACTCAAAATTTCTTCGACCCCTTAGAAGTGGTCGAAAATCTGAAAAATCTTAGGCCGCTAACAGGCAAAAGCATATTTCACTATGTTATCGACGAGGTATCAATATGTGTTTTACACCAGAAGATTGCAATAAAATAGACCTTTCTATAATAGTACCTCAAAATTTCTTCGACCCCTTAGAAGTGGCCGAAAATCTGAAAAATCTTAGGCCGCTAACAGGCTAAAGCAATTTTTACTATGTTATCGACGAGGTATCAAATTGTGTTTTACACCAGATGATAGCACTAAAATAGACCTTTCTATAATAGTAACTCAAAATTTCTTCGACCCCTTAGAAGTGGCCAAAAATCTGAAAAATCTTAGGCCGCTAACAGGCTAAAGCAATTTTCACTATGTTATCGACGAGGTATCAAATTGTGTTTTACACCGGATGATAGCACTAAAATAGACCTTTCTATAGTAGTAACTCAAAATTTCTTCGACCCCTTAGAAGTGGCCGAAAATCTGAAAAATCTTAGGCCGCTAACAGGCTAACGCAATTTTCACTATGTTATCGACGACGTATCAAAATGTGTTTTACACCCGATGATAGCACTAAAATAGACCTTTCTATAGTAGTAACTCAAAATTTCTTCGCCCCTTAGAAGTGGTCGAAAATCGAATAAATCATAGGCCGCTGGCAGGCAAATGGATATTTCACTATGTTATCGATGAGGTATCAAAATGTGTTTTACACCAGAAGATAGCACTAAAATAGACCTTTCCATAGTAGTATCTCAAAATTTCTTCGACCCCTTAGAAGTGGTCGAAAATCTGAAAAATCTTAGGACGCTAACAGGCTAAAGCAATTTTCACTATGTTATCGACGAGGTATCAAATTGTGTTTTACACCAGATGATAGCACTAAAATAGACCTTTCCATAGTAGTAACTCAAAATTTCTTCGACCCCTTAGAAGTGGTCGAAAATCGAATAAATCATAGGCCGCTGGCAGGCAAATGGATATTTCACTATGTTATCGATGAGGTATCAAAATGTGTTTTACACCAGAAGATAGCACTAAAATAATAATAATAATAATAATAATAATTTTATTCAGCAAGCATATTGTTTTACAATCTTAAAACTATTTTTCTACATACAAGTGTTAGTTTAATTTTGTTTTAGATGTTTGGACTCTGTTCTCCACACTAGGATTCCCTGTGTCGTGGAGATCCAGTTCTTTACAGCATGAATATAAATATAATGTTTCAAGTGCTCATTCACACATTTCTTATCACTAACATGATATGCAATTCAGTAGCATGTGCAATCTTTCTTGTAGTCAGTAATGCGGCAACATTTTGCTTATCACCATAATATGTTGTCTTGTAAAGTAACATGATTATAGTTAGCAATTGAAATACATTTAATATACATTAACAATAGGAGATATATTCAACCTATTTTGCGAGACAGTTAACATTTTTGCAATAAGGGTTGGATGTAGATTTGAGTAAAGTGGTGTATGTGATGTGTATAAAAATCTTTTATTTATCTAATTCCCATAATTTGCTCGTGTTCGAAGAAATTTTGAGTTACTACTATAGAAAGGTCTATTTTAGTGCTATCATCTGGTGTAAAACACAATTTGATACCTCGTCGATAACATAGTGAAATATCCATTTGCCTGCCAGCGGCCTATGACTTATTCGATATTCGACCACTTCTAAGGGGTCGAAGAAATTTTGAGTTACTAATATAGAAAGATCTATTTTAGTGCTATTATCTGGTGTAAAACACATTTTGATACCTCGTCGATAACATAGTGAAAATTGCTTTAGCCTGTTAGCGGCCTAAGATTTTTCAGATTTTCGGCCACTTCTAAGGGGTCGAAGAAATTTTGAGTTACTACTATAGAAAGGTCTATTTTAGTGCTATTTTATGGTGTAAAACACATTTTGATACCTAGTCGATAACATAGTGAAATTTGCTTTAACCTGTTAGCGGCCTAAGATTTTTTAGATTTTCGGCCACTTCTAAGGGGTCGAAGAAATTTTGAGTTACTACGTTAGAAAAGTCTATTTTAGTGCTATCTTCTGGTGTAGAAAACATTATGATACCTCGTCTATATTATCATAATAAAACGAATACTTATTTTTTCTAGTTTGACTTTAACGTTGTGCGAATCGCTATAGTTGTTTCCTTTTTACTCTTACCCGCTATATCTATTGCTAGGTAAGCTGCTGCATAGGTATTATACGTTAACTTTATAAATACAGCAGTCCAATTTTAGGGACTCTTTTAGTTGGTCGGGTTATAATAGGCCGCTAACTTTAGGCCGCTAACTTCACATCGGTGGAGGAGAGATGTGTGTAAGAAAGGCGTCATTATGTAAGATCACAGCTATGTGAAGCGTAGTGCAGAATGAATGCATGTTGTGTTAATCTAACTTAGATTGGGATAAGGGCAGGAAGTAGAAGAAGATTAAAGCTCTCTCATAATTCATCTTCTATTATGTTGTAGCTTTACTTACATATACCCATTATTAACAGCTGTGGATTTACTAGTACCCACATTCACACTACAAAACAGAAAATTCCAGAAACACCCGGAATATATTCCATTACAAGTGTAATATGTGGTAGTGTCAGAGTGAGTTAAAGGGCAGTTTGCTGGACTCGGGCACCGCAATAAAATGAAAGCCGCCCTAATGTTCGGATACACTACAGGATGAAACTTGGATTGTTACATACCGACCATCCCAAATGGTGTTGTTTATTGGTCTTATACGCGCTGTATTTTATCAGGGTAATGCTATGTAGACCACATTATGAAAAGGATCTAGACTTGAATTTCACAGATAATGTCATACAGTATTTTATTAATTTGTGGAAGATGCAGTGCCAGAGCAGTGTTTATGGCACCATCATAATAATATGTGTCTACACCTATGGGTGACCGCTAGTGACATTACTACGGAGTGCTTCCGTGCTTCGGATGTCACGTTAAGCCGTGGTTTCGGTTGTTGTATATGATGGCAGTCGTTACAGCAAACGCTCGCCTGGCTAGCTATCACCTGTGTTTTCCGGCAGCTGTTCTTGAGAACCAGTAATTATAGGTTAGCGTGAACAACATCTTTGACCACATCAGCGTCAAGTCAGATCGTGGTCTAAGGCTAGCCAGTTATCAGGTATAAATACACTATCTAATTCTTCTCTCTTTTGACAATATTATTTTCCATGTGGAATCTCACGTCTGTTTGCAGGAAATTCTAAATGTTATGAGGGTTTTATACATTTTTTTTTTCACTTTTCCATTTAGCTGTTGCCTGGCAACAATGAAGTTAAAAATGGGAGCTTGGAGTGATTTGAATAAGCGTGGTACAGCCTACAGCTAGTTATTTACTGTGTTGTTTCAAAACATGCGAAGCCTGAGTAACAAAACCCACTTAGTCGAAGAATTTTTAGAAGAAAAACCGCATTTACATGCTCTTTGTGTATCTGAGACAAGGCTAACAGATAATGAAATCGGCCTATTAAAAGTATCAGGATATAATATTGCATCGTCTTACTGCGAGGGAGGAGGCGTCTGCATACTGCTAAAGGAAGGCTTGGATTACATCGAGCGCAGCCACTATGAAAATATCTGTAGAATATATAATTGAAATATGTGCTGTCGATATACCTACCCTAAATATATTGTTAATTGTGTTGTATTGGCCAAATAGGCAAAAGGAAACCGAAATAATTTATTGTACTTTAAAAAAAATTATGAATAAAATAATAGTTGAATATAAAAATCGAAATGCAAGTGATCGATGGTGATTTTAACGTAGATAAACCGGCCAAATTAAATTTAAACCCGAACTCTTTTAAATTTCATGCTACGCTATAACTTTAAAAAATATATACGCCATTCCACTAGGATAACCAAAACTACTTCATCATGCATTGACCTTATTTTAACAACAAAGTTAATTTAATAATCGTTAGTACTTTAGGGTTTTCGGACCACAGTGGAGTTATGCTTACTTTAACCGGCTTATCTACAACTTATCAAAGACAGGCGTGGTATGTCGAAAAAAGTTATTTAATGACAAAAACATGACTTATTTCAAAACCCAATTTCAAAACATAGATTGGGAATCGATTTTTATTCATTCTAATAATATCAA
The DNA here is from genome assembly GCA_963890685.1 of Plagodis pulveraria. Lineage (NCBI taxonomy): Eukaryota > Metazoa > Arthropoda > Insecta > Lepidoptera > Geometridae > Plagodis > Plagodis pulveraria. The sequence goes on along the minus strand of OY982950.1, from coordinate 21,730,779 downwards.
TGATAACTATTACTCATTTCATTACACCATTATTAAACTATGAAACAAACTTCGTGTGAACTTCGTATGAACAACTGAAGTGTGAGGGGCGTCGCCTATGACTGGTTTGCGTCTTATCTACGGAACCGAGAACAGTTGGTTGAAGTGAAAAACTATAACGCAAGAACAGGCATTATTCAACATTTTCGATCAGACTCAATAATAGTGAACAACTCCATACCCCAAGGTAGCGTAACAGGCTGTTTATTATTTTTAATTTATATTAACGAATTCCCAAAAATACTAAATCAATCATGCATATTATTTGCCGAAGATATCTTAAATTTGTTACAATACCAAATTAAAAATAATAGTTTAAATGAAAAGTTAAATTCTATTCTATCAAAAGCGGTTCGCTGGTTTGAGGAATACAATTTACAAATTAACTACACAAAAACTAAAATCATTCAATTCAGACCTTATCAAAAACAATAGTTGCCCATCCATTACTCCTTTATACAACATAAAATTTGAATGTGAAGACTCATTTAAATTGTTGGGAATAGATATTGCGAAAAATATTCATTGGAAAACTCATATATACAATACAAAGTCTAAATTAAGTAGCTTAACCTTTGCGCTCTATGAGCTGACAAAAACAACAAATATTGCGACTGCACTTTCGGCATACTACGCATACTGCCACGCCAGGTTATGGTACGGCATCATACTGTGGGGAAACTCCACAGACGTAGATGACCTGCATCAAAATCCTCGCACATATTTGATAGTACAGAAAGCTGCATACCACACTTTATCGAGCACCAAATTCTAACCCTACACTTACACATTTCTAGAATGTAGAAAGATCTACATTCTAGAAATGTGTAAGTTTGTAAAAAAAAAAAACGCACCATTTTTAAACATTAGAATTAGAAGAGACGTTAATCAACGCAACTCTAGAAACAAAAATAGATTGGCACTTCCGAAGTCTAAGCTGAAGATGCACAGTACAAGCTCCTATACAATGTGTATAAAATTTATAATCATTTACCTCAGGATCTAAAAGATATTGTTATAGAATCCGCATTTTACAAACAATTAAAGTTATATCTCATTAATAAATGCTACTATGCGCTGCAAGATATTTTTGACGATAGACATGAAAACTAAGTTCAATATTATGCAGTCAGACTGTCTTTGTTACTTTGAACTGAGGAAAAAATATTTATAAAACGAACTCTCAAACGCATTCTCTCGGTGGCCGGACTGTATTTGCCTACCTATATTAAAAATAAGTACATTCTTTGCATATTAATGTTTTTTTTTGTTTTATTGCTGATAGATATGAGCCTTTGCTTAACCTATTTAATTACTGGCTCTCAAGGACAGCTGCTGAAACCCACCATTCGGTGCTTGGCGACAGATTTTCTACTTGAAAAGGTCGCTATCCAGGCGGGTATTCGCAACACGCCCTTCCATCATGTGGTGAAAAATAATAAGGCAAATTATATTTTTTTTCTCTATGGCAATATTTTTAAATAATATTAAAGAACATGTAATAGAGCCTGTCATATTACCGTTTGTATCTTTGAGGATTATTGTAACGTTTTTGAAGTGGTCAAAATTTAATGGCTAGTGATTGGACGCCGATGCGAATAGCGACGTCTTGTGTTTTTATTTAAGGAACGTCGCCGTTTTCGTAATCATGAAAGTTTTCAAGAGATTTTAAGATTTTTACTATATAATATATATATATTTTAATGTAATTGTGACGGATCAATCACAAGGCCCACCTGAAGTTAAGCGGACTAACCTCTGTCTATAACAGATGCATTTCGTCACAAGTCACGAATTGCACTGCGCCCGTCACCTTGAGACATAGTTGTTAAGTCTCATGTGCCTGTAATTTCACTGGCTCTCAAGCACTGCTGCCAGAACACACCGTTAGGTGCTTGGCGACAGATTTTCTACTTGAGGGTGGTGGCTAGCCAAGCGGGCATCGCAAAATGCCCTTCCACTATGCTTTGAAGCTCAAGCCCGCGGTGGGATTCGAACCATGGACATGCGGCACGGCAGTCCATAGCCAATGCCACTGAGCCATTACTGCTTCAAAACAAATACTTAACATATATTTACCTTACTAACATTAGGTATAATTGAGAAAAGTGCGTGTGAATTTGTAACCACTTACCTACTTGCTTACGGTTTTACAACCTGGCGAATACGTCGAATACGTTTTCTAGCTTACTTAGTAATCAGGTACCTGCGTTGATTTAGGAGGACATCCTTATTCCATATCACGCAAATGTCGAATATGTAACTTTTGAGAACTAAGTATATACATTTGTAAACTTTGACTGATGACTTACGTTTATCCGTAAATATCTGATATTAATAAACAAGGATATCTGAAGTTTATCTACACTAATATTATAAAGAGGAAAAATTTGTATATTTGTATATAACCGCGTAATACAATGAAACTTACAATGTTTTTTCTTCTTGCTTCGACGACCCCAGCCTAGCGTTTCCCTAATTAAGTTATACTGGCCAGCAAACCTAAATTAAGTACTTACTACCAGGGCGATGATGATGGGTCAATCTGTCAAAGTTCCATCTGGGCACAATCACAAACTTCCAGTAATAAGCGCAGGGGGTTCAAAACGGCGCTGTCCCCAAAATAACAACTAATTTATAGCACGAGATATCAAAAACAAAAAAAAACTATTTTCAATTTTCAATACTCAAGCAAAACCTTTTCCTTTTCACTCAAAATTGTCCATAGACCAAAGAGTAGACTGCTACGCTAAGGAGGCGTTCAAAAACTTTCCCGATAAGTTGATCGTTCCGAACATAACGAATAAACTTAAAAACAACAGGAAAAATTTGTAAAATTCTTTCATTATTAGAATCCATTATTATCCCTGATGAACTTAGACCATGAAATATTTAAAAAAAGGGTTTTATTATGCTACATACCCGTGCGAAACTAATTTTGATAGTGTCTATGATAATTAATAAAGCACAATCGTATTGATCCAAACGATCACTAACATATGTTAACCTGAATTCTAAAGCTTGTATTTATATGATTGCCGTTCTTACAAAATTATTACATTTTATACATATGATAAAGCTCAATCGTATTGATCCTAATGATCAATAACATATGTTAACCTGAATATTAAAGCTTCTATTCTTCTATTCATATAAAAGCAGTTCTTAAAAAAATATATTCATGACATTTGTATGTATCCAAACGATACAGCACAATAGTATTGATTGATTAATTTTTTTGAAGCGTTCGTAGCGAAGTTTACTTAGCTGTTCTCAACCGATCAGCAAAGTTAAGCAACGTCGCCCGCGGTCATAAGTTGGATGGGTGACCGCTAGTGACATTACTACTGAGCGTTTCCGTGCTTCGGAGGGCACGTTAAGCCGTCGGTCCCGGTTGTTGTCTTAGGATGGCAGTCGTTATAGCATGGTGGTAGGGCATTTTGCGAATGCCCGCCTGGCTAGCTACCACCCTCAAGTAGAAAATCTGTCGCAAAGCACCTAACGTAACGGTGTGTTCCGGCAGCTGTCCTTGAGAGCCAGTATACTTCTAGGTTAGCCTGAACAACATCTTCGACCACATCATCACTTACCATCAGGTGAGATAGTGGTCAAAGGCTAACCTATCAGGCATAAAAAAAAAAAAAAAAAAAAAACATCACTAAAATACATTAACCTGAATATAAAAGCTTCTTTTCATATGATATCAGTTCTTGCAAAATTATTATCATGAAATTCGTATGTTTCCACATGATAAAGCACAATCGTATTGATCCAAATGATCACTAACATACATTAACCTTAATATAAAAGCTTCTATTCATATTATAGCAGTTCTTACAAAATAATTATCATGACATACGAAACCTATTTTATCATCGTTAGACCATGCACTTGAATAAATACTTTATTCATGTGGTTAGGTATCTTTGACTGGTCAATGGTAGTCGTTCGGTTGAAGGCAACTAATTACGAATTCACTTTGCTTTGGCTGATTACGCCATTCATCCGCGTACCTTTTCATGCCGTGTAAGTGTATAAAAGATGCGAATAAACGATTTGCCTCGTGTCATGACACGTGAATATAATTAGCGATGTTACGAGCATTTCTATCACAAAAACCTTTGTTGTATTAGAATTGTATAATATATGTATGGGATCTTTAAATTCACGCACGAAAAGGATGGTTTGTTCGAGTTTCAACTTGACACCCACCATTAGGTACAAAAGACCCAGCCAAATTGGGTTGATATTACCGTAACCAGATTTGGATAAAAGCTGGTATATAGATAATTTAGTTCTACCCATGTTTATCATTGTCACTTTTCACCATTGTCTATATCGGTGAAACCACCTTATGGAGTTAAGCGTCAAGAAACCCTCTTCAAGAGATATTTGCAATGCATAGTTGGCAGAATATTCACAACTTTATAAGCTATGAGAGCCCTGTTGCTGTTCCCTGTACCCTGTGTTATGAGTCTAATGTGTGGCATCACTTTATTCACATTGACCTGAGTAGTGGAATATTGCTCAACTGGCGGATTTATCACCTTAGTCGCCTCTTATCCTCTTGCGAATATGATACTGTCTTTATATTCTTAGGCTATAGTGGCAAGCCGCAATCTCAGCGAAAAATCGATGTAAATATAGGTTAACCGTTTGGCACACTATACTTGACAACAGGTTTTCCTTATATTAAATTGTGTTCAATGGCTAGCCTATCGACAAGAAAAAAAAGACGAAGTTCGCTACCTAGTGACGAAGTATTCATTTATTCATTTTATCCCAAGAAATTAATTATCAAACACGCATAGATCTAACATAAATTGCATATCTAAAATTTTCATCCCTTACAAATTAATGGGGCATATAACTAAAATGCAAGTGTCCATTAAAAAATATACCATCGCTCCAATCATGATATATTTTCATACCTAATGAGCTTTCTAAATAATTGATTTAAGAAGATAATTTCATATATGTCAGTTCAGTTACCCAAGCCGCACATTATTTTATGTCGGCTATATTATTCACATAAGCATATGTAGTTCGAAATTATGTTCCTACCCATTAAAAAAGCCAAGCCAAGTGCGAGTGGGACTCGCGCACGAAGAATTCCGTACCATTATCTGTAACCTAATGTTGCAAGTTACAGACACTTCGCAGTGTCCGATTGAGCTGAGTAGATACGGCGAAAACCTCTTTTATTGTATCGAAGCCCCCTTAATTATTTATTGTATTTTATTTTAACTAATTATATTTAAAGAGAACATAAAACTAAATATTCTGTGAATAGTTAAAGCGTCAACCTGTCACCTTTATTAATATCGAGCAAGAAACCGTAAAAATATCAAGTTTGTTATATGGGAGCCCCCCTTAAATATTTATTTCATTTTATTTTTAGTATTTGTTGTTATAGCTGCAATAGAAATAAATCATCTGTGAAAATTTCAACTGTCTAGCTTTTACCGTTCTTGAGATACAGCCTGGTGACGGACGGACCTACGGACAGACAGCGAAGTCTCAGTAATAGGGTTCCGTTTTTACCCTGTGCGTACGGAACCCTAAAAAAATCCAAGTAATCTTTAAACATGATGCCTTGCTTACCTTAACATAATCGGAGACATCAAAAAGGGCCACATAAATGTGTTATCGACCTTAGAAATAATTACTACATGTAAGCTAGCACGTGTCTTTTATGTTCGCACATAGGTAAACTGTGTTATTCTTTAATATAGTCGTATATGGAGAAAACAACTTTATATAGAATAGAGCCTGCCATGTTAGACCGATAGCGTAGCATCACAGCAGTATCTAATTCACGAAGTGCAGAATTTGATTTTCAGGCCAGACAATAGTATACTAGGTTTTTCTTTTCAGAATTAATCAGTAGCAATAGACATGCACCCCAAATACCAGGTACCAATAAGCTTCCACTCACACATGGGTGTTTGACCACCTTTGCCTACCTCCACGAATGATTTTACCATATAAAAAGAACTATTGTTAATTATCCAAGCCTTCGTTTGTATATACCTCTGGTTTCATCTATACTTATAATAAAACTGTAACAGATCCATATCTGTACATGGCAGATATTAGGTCCTTACATATGAAATTGGCGTTTAGTATGGGAGGAACAAAAAGTCGAATATTTTTTAATATAATATATTTAATTAATCAAAGTATGAACCATTATTTTCTATGCACTTTTGCCATCTCATAGGTAATTCATTGATCCCTTTACTAAAAAAACCAGTCGGACGGGAATCAATAAAATCTTTGAAGGCGATTTGGACTGCCCCATCGGAGTTGAATTTTTTCCCTTGCAAGAAGTTATCCAAATTTCGAAAAAAATGGTAATCTGTTGGAGCAAGGTCCGGGGAGTACGGAGGATGTCTTAGACTTTCCAATTGAAGCTCTTCTAATTTAGTAGCCGTCTGTAGCGCAGTGTGTGGTCTAGCGTTGTCGTGAAGCAGCAGTGGCGTGGAGCGATTGACCAGCCTAGGTTGTTTAGCCGCTAGCTTTTCCATCATGGTTTGCAATTCCTGACAATAGACATCAGCCGTAATAGTCTGGCCAGATTTGAAAAAACTGTAATGAACAATACCGGCACTAGTCCACCAAACGCTTACAAGTAACTTTTTTGGGGTTAATTTTCGCTTGGGGCAGGATTTGGCTGGCTGGCCAGGATCTAACCATTGCGCTGAGCACTTCCGATTATCGTAAAGAACCCATTTTTCATCACAGGTAATGATTCGGTTTAAAATACCTACATTATTGTGCCGGTTTAGTAATGTAACGCAGCAGTCGACGCGCGTTTGCCGGTTTGTTTCAGTCAATTCGTGAGGTACCCACCTTTCAAGCTTTTTAATCTTCCCAATTTGCTTCAAGTGAATTAAAACAGTTTTATCACTAACATTGCAGCCTGCAGCTAACTCGGACGTGGTTTGCGATGGATCCGCTTCCACAATAGCCTTCAACTCTTCATTATCAACTTGAGTCTCAGGCCGTCCACGGGGCTTGTTCTGCAGGTCGAAATTTCCAGAACGAAAACGTTGGTACCAAAAACGAACTGTGTTTTCTTTTGCAACACGACCGCCATACACATCATTCACCCTTCGAGTTGTTTCCGCAGCACTAGTGCCACGGCGGAACTCGTACTCGTAAATAATGCGATATTTAAGGTTTTCCATTTTGTAAAATGAGTGACGCAAACAGAAAAAAACAGAAGAAAAAAAACAAATGAATGACGATCATCGAAGCACAAATACATGAGTCTATAGCTGTACAAATTTGAATTTGGAATTCCTTACCAAAGAGGAGAAATTCGTGATTAAAGTGGCCAGTACGAAAAACGCCAATTTCATATGTAAGGACCTAATATTTCGAAAAACAAAATTTGTGGGCACTCTGTAGCTGACACTGATGCCAAAACTGTATTTTTTAATATTTTTGTGTCTGTCTGTATCTCGGCCGCGCGTCACTCCAAAACTACTGAATGGAATTCAATGAAACTTATCACGATTTGAGTTCATACCACAAAGAAGGTTATTGTATACTTTTTATGCCGAAATTCCGCTCGGGGAAGAGGATAAAAGTCAAAATTTACACTTAGTTGTAATTTATAAACGCGCAGTCCGATTTCAATTATTATTTTTTTGTTAGAATAGTGACGAGTGAGCCCGGCATCCCACGGCAGCCCGGCAACTCAAGGGTTTTCTGACTTCCCACGGGCAGCCTGGCACACTACAGACTACCCGGCACCCCAAGGCCATCCCAGCACCCCAAAGGCAGCCCGGCACCCCACGGGTAGCTCGACACCCCACGTGCAGCCCGGCACCCTTATTTAGTTTTGCAAGCTTGCTTGATAAAACTCTAAAATCTGGAACATTCGCCACAATTAGTTTTTTTTTACTTTTGCCGGATACATTTTGGAGACTCCGCAATGGAAGTGCACAATCTAATATATATTCGTTCTACCGCCAAACAAGGAGAACCGCCGCAAAAAGACGCCGTTTTAAAATCGAAATTCCATATAAACACACAATAGTACATTGTACATCGAGGGGAGGAAATGATCAATTTCCGTTCGAGAGTTTGTTAACTCTCACCCGAGTGATACATAGTGCATTATACTACACCTACGAGGAAAATAAAATCATTATACGTTTTCCCGTACTTACCTCGAGACTTCTAGAGAGCTATGCTTTACTAAGACTGCTTCACCGCAGACCACAGCGTTGCTTGATATGAGATAAACAGTGCTCAAATGTGTATAATTAATCTGCAGATACGGCAATCGCGAACGAAGTCGTAGGTACAGCTAGTTAGAAAATATGAGTGTATGTTCAACTAAATTTTATAACATACTTTGGTTTTTTTCTGCCATATTCAAGAAAAACGAAATTTAAATGTCGCCATTGCATGTGACAATCGGCAAACAGTTTATTTATCCTTTCAAAATTTGACGTGACGAAAAAAGTGGTTGGGTTGTACAACCCACAGTACAGAAAAAGTAATATTTTTCTCTATGGTACAAGTACATAATGTAAACTAATAAAACCCCGTTCAATAACTGAACGTGCCCACATTCAATGATTGTTTGCAATGGCTCAATTTTCTGGACGAGGTATATATTAAAGTAACTATGGTCTGTCTAATTTAGCTTGATAATTTTGACAGTTCCATGTAGGGATGGAGTAATGTATAATCGTTAATGAATCTTTTCGATCATATTTCTCATAGAACTTGCAATCGATAGTTGCATGCTTTGGCTGTATGGATTAAGATTTTTGAACAATATCTTGCTATTTAACTAGTGGTTCTGTGAGAACTGTAGATTAATAAAAAATATAAATACCACCATTAAAGCCCTCCCACAATAACAATTTCACCTCGTGCATATGTTTATTCAGTCAGTCAGACTATTTAGTAAAATAATGTGCGAGTCGCAATAATTTTTGTGAACGATCTCTTAATAAAACAATGATTTGAAACTTCAAGTTATTTATTATGAAAATAAAGGTGCACAAGAATAGAATAGAATAGAATAGAATATCATTTATTTGCTTATTATCAGACTATCACAACCTAAATTTAGTTTATTATCAGCATCATCATCACTAGGCTCACTACTGGAACTCTTCCTAAGGTTGATTATTAATTCTTGTCCACACACGCTGTCAAAGTGGACATCTCGCTACCAGTCTTCTAGAATATTTTTTTCGTGTGTTCCACGACTTTTATCCAGTCATCCTCAGTAGCATTATCATAAGAAAATGGTGTAGATGTGTTATGTTTGGCTGCACAACCTTAAAAAATAAAAATTAGGTATCTTTATATTTAATAATTATACGTAGTTTAATGACAAAATACAAACTTTTGACATGAGCCCAAATCCATTCGATGGCATTGTAATGGAAATGATATGGTGGCAATCTAAGCACCGTATGGCCATTTTGTTCAGCGATTTCATCCAAATTATAAGTTGGCTTTCTGGGTTTTTTGTTTTCACTAAACGAACCAATTTGCATTTAAGCAAAATTTCATTGGCTTCGGTGCCTTTGCTCTGCAGCCAAGATATAAGCTTCAGTTTTCTACTGCTGGATGCCGGAGCTTAATTCTTTTGTAAGGAATGGTGCGGCGCATTATCCATAGTAATTATATGTGGTTCATGACGATTTTCCAGTAATGTTAAAAACCACTCTTTGAACTTTTCAAAATTCATCTCCTCATCATATTATGCTGTTTTTGTTGATTTGGAAGCCAACAAACTATTAGGTACGAAACTATTTGCCGTCCCTGCGTGCGCAATTATCAAGCGTTGTCCTTTGCCTTCGGGCACTTCGGTGACTGATTGTGCCGTGTCATCAGTGCACGCTTTCGGTACAGTATGGTTCGCATTAAGCCCCGTCTCGTCCAAAAATACGACATTATCCCAATTCGAAATATTTTTGGCTTTTCTCAAAAAGTCTAGTCGCTTGAGTTGATGAAGGCTGGCCGTACTTCTCTTGCATTATACGAGACACTGTCACCCGACCAATCCCGAGAGCATTCGCAACCCTGTTGCCAACTTGGGTTAGAGGCAACAACGGCCTGCCATTTTGACACTCACGGTCAAAATAATCTTGCTAGCAAACCACAAATTCACGACATTCGCAATTGAAAACAGTCTTTTTCGTTCTTTTCGGCATTGTGTAACCAAAAATAATATAAACAGTAGATAGCAGATATATACAATAACTAAACGAAAGCGTATACAAAGCACAAACCGCGTGGCGTCAGAACTCGTATACTGATTACAAAATAGTTGACCAGGTTAACTGACAGAAGGATGACACCGGTACCGCCAACTTGGCGCGATCAATTTGATTTTAAAATCATAGTACCATAGTGTAAAACTGAACGCATCTTTTTTATGTACTACCTACACGGAAATGCTTTTCCAACCCACAGACATAGTACGCTACATACAAAAAGACGCTTACGCTATATCTATGCTCCAACCTATAGAAGTAAAACAACCGATACGTACGTTTTAAATAAAATGTTGCCGTTTAAAACCGCAATTAAATCGTTTTCAACGGTTGAAAACATCGCCGACAAAAATAAAAGACCTGTGTTTTACACTTCAGTATCGGAATTTTTTGGTCACCTGGCGTCATGTTTTAATTAGTTTATAGAAAATCAACAGAAAGAACCACCTTAATTACCAACTACGCGAAAGCTAAGTATCTAGGTATACCTACCTATACTTACTTATTATAATTATATTAAACACACTAGATTAGAAGATATCATTAACACAATATCTACCTACATTACAGTCTGTAGCGCCGCCACAATCTTGGAGTACATATAGATACTATTTTTGATTTCCAATTATTTTTTTTCAGAATAGCAGCTGACAATATAGTGCTGACACGCAATCAGTATGTACCATTAGTAGCATATGTTGTGTCAATAAAGAGCCAATGCTAATACTTATTTACGTGGTTTTATTATTATGTCAGAAATTATTTGAACATCGATTTTCGATTCCGGTTGTTCGTTATGCGTGGCACAACTGGTACATCACTATCAGAAGTCGGCGGTACATACCCATGAAGTAAAACATTATGTGTATGACAGTTTAGCTAAGAAAATACGAAATTTCATAGGCGTGAGCTGTCAAAATTATCAAGCTAAATTAGACAAACCACAATTAAACTACACTCAATAAAATGGTTCTCTTAATAATCTGATGAATTAAATCGGGATTATTAATCACATTATTAGGAAAAGCATTTAAATTACTTTTATTTATTCCTATTCTGTGCTTTTTGTAATTGATGTCTAACAGTTGAATTATAGATATAATAACAGGGGAGATCCAAAAATGGACATCGGCGTTGTCATTACATACTCATATTATAATGAGGAAAGATTTTATTTCTGTATGTAACGAATAAACATAAAAATTACTGGATGGATTGAAAAATTCTTTCACCATTAGAATCCTACACTATGCTTGATGAAAATAGGCTATAGAATATTATCAAAAACTTAGGGATCCGTATGAAAACTTCGATAATGTTACCCAACGTGTGAAAGAAACACCAAAGTGTTTTATTAAAATATTAATTTGATGTTTTCTTAAAATATTTTAAAAATATTTGTTATTACCAAATAAATCGTTATATTGCGTACGCTTCGAAAATTGTTGACCATAAAGCAAAGTGATGTACCACAATTTTATAGAAGACATCAATATAAACAAAAAAATCTGCAATACTATAACAATAGTAAAACTATTACAGTTATGTCTCAATAACTACTGGTGGGTTTTCTTATTAAACAATTGTCGTCAAAAATAAGGATCACCCACCGCGCGGGGTAGGGGCTGATTTTATAGTTGTTTATCGTAAGTAGGTTAATTGAAGCCTTGATTACAAATTAATTTTCCAAACACAAAGGGAGTTCTTAATTGAGGCTACTAAAATGTATGTGTACATACCATAGCTTTCTGCACCATCTCCTGTAGTCGGAGTCTCGTTTGCAGAGGCCGCGGTGCGGTCACTTTCCACGCACGTCACTAATATCGCGTAGCTTAGTGAAACAGTTCTAACAAAGATAACACGGTGCGGTGATGCGGCAATATTTGCACTTATTTTAAATTAGGAATGCGACACCGTCGTGGTGTATGGAGCGGGGCGCGGTCCAACGACGACTCTCAATGGTACTGGTTTGCCGCAGCGAAACGAAGTAACATTCGCGGCTCGTTGCGGGTAGTTTGAAAAAATTTTAAAGCGCTCGTAGCGAAGTTTACTTAGCTGTTCATAGCCGAGCAAAGTTAAGCAACGTCCGCCGCGGTCAGGAGTTGGATGGGTGACCGCTAGTGACATTACTACTGAGCGCTTCCGTGCTTCGGAAGGCATGTTAAGCCGTCGGTCCCGGTTGTTGTCTTAGGATGACAGTCGTTACAGCATGGTGGTAGGGCATTTTGCGAATGCCCGCCTGGCTAGCTACCACCCTCAAGTAGAAAATCTGTCGCCAAGCACCCAACGGTGTGTTCCGACAGCTGTCCTTGAGAGCCAGTAATTCTAGGCAAGCCTGAACAACATCTTCTACCACATCATCACTAACCATCAGGTAAGATAGTGGTAAAAGGAAAGCTTATCATCTATAAAAAAAACTTTGCTTGCTTTGACATACATATGTTAAATACCCGTGTAGAGCCGGGGCTAGAAGCCCATCTAGCATATAATATTCGCGCAAGTTGTTAACTTATTACATTGGTTCCTTATTTTATTGGTAGGGTGAGGTTACATCTAAATAATTACTACGGCTTAATTGGTTGATTTGTACTTCATATGCCAGAAAGCGAGCCGTACCGAATGAACATTTTCATAAATATTGCTAAATAAAATTAACTTAAGAACATGATTTTTATTTTGCGTAATTATCCAACTTTAAAAGGTTGTATGATGTAATAGACATATGGCTGAAATAACATTTATTGTCAATCGGTTTAGGTGTCTCTGTATTAGAAAAAGCATACCAGCATTTCTTTGTGATGAAACAGAGGCCCTGCCCATAGCACTACTTTTCTTCACCTTAAATATTATAAAATATACAAACACCTCATCAAACATAAGAAAATCCTTAACATACAAATAAAAATGGTGTATATACCGACGCCTTGATTTAAGATAAATTGAGTTCATTAGAAGCCGTCAAGGTTCTCATAGAGACGTCTTTTTGGATGTTTTACTATCAAGGGACATAAAGGTATTGTCATGAGTTAAGTAAAAAGCGGTCGTGCGTCGCAATCCTAAGGTCGTACTTCCACACGCTGACAATTTCAACTGATAATCGCTTCCATATTTCCCAACATCATGGGATAGCATTGAACTATTTGCGCACTAAACGACCACCGACCGTCCGTACACTTGAAAATTATACAAACACATGATTAAAATTCTATTTGCAAAAGCCGCCTAAAAGTATATTTGTTGACAATGTCACGAACAGTCTTTGTTTTCGAAATGGACACAAAGTTATTTGTTTTTACTATTCACATTTTGAATTAAAAATGGAATACAACTTTTATTAGGATCTCGAGAGTTCCAAGAAATGTTAATGTTCGGAACTTATCATGTGCTTAGTATGATATTTCATAATGTTACGAAACGTGTGAGTGGATAGCTTTAGAGCAAACATAATATACGGTAATTGAATTCAGGTGGCATACGGGTGGGCTTACAGGTTTAAAGTTAGTTTTGTGGAGGTTTGGATAACAACTCCCCTATGGAAACATTTAAATTAGGCTGGGAGTTGACATATTCATTTCGGGACAGTCTTTAGGTTAAATTGTGTTTGTTGACGCTTCTTGTTTGTACTAATTAAATGTAATTATGTTTTTGGCACTTTATTATTTATATTGTGTATTTGGTTTGTCTACTATATTTCAAAGTTCAAACATTTAGATTATACTTTCCATTTACCCATTTAATACGATATTTTGTTTCGTTACTAAAGTTTAAATTTTTTTTTTATATTATTTTGACGGAACAAGCTCGAGGCCCACCTGATGTTAAGCGAACTAACCTCTGCTTATAACAGATCATGTGCCTATAATTTCACTGGCTCTCAAGGACTTCTGCCGGAACACACCGTTAGGTGCTTGGCGACAGATTTTCTACTTGAGGGTGTAGCTAGCCAGGCGGGCAATCGCAAAATGCCCTTTCACTATGCGGTGAAGCTCAAGCCGGCGGTGGGGATCGAACCAGGGTACTGCGGCGCGGCAGTCCATAGCTATAACCGCTCGGCTCATTCAAACTCAAATCATTGCTTCAAATATATTTTTTTTATATTTACAACATAGACAAATAGGGCTCAGAAAAGTTCAACACATTCATTATTATCCACAAATTGATTCACATTTCTATAGAGTTTCATACATATTTATTTTTTAATTCATTCATTATATTCATTATATTCTAAATTACATACATTCATATTTCATAATCTTAATTCTGCCCAACTACAGACCAATTAGTCGGTAGACACTCTCATTACAAAGGTTTTTGTATGCTATTATACTATAGGTAGTATATGTAAAGGTTATCTATAATACATATGTAGGTAACTTGTTACGTTAGGTAGGTTATACATATATAATCCCTCTAATCATATTCCACTCTTATACAGTATAGAAATTATTACGGATGGAAAAAGATAACTTCCATCCGTAATAATTTCTATGTTTTCGCTTAGCATGCGTCAATGCTTCTATAAAAAATAATACTAGTCAAACTTATACAGTATGTTAGAATTTTAATTTTTTTTATAACAATAAACGTTTTTGTGCCTTTTAAAACTAGATTTTGTTTAATACTTATCAGTAAAACTCAGCGACTTATTTATACAGTAGTGGCACTTTATGTATATTTGTGCTTTTACCGTAGAAGTTTGTATGTGATTAGTTTCGGTTATGACCGCGATTGCGATAATGTTGCAACATACGCTTTCAATGCGCGTTTATGAACAGTCAGAAGGTGTCTCAAAAAGCTCGTCTGGCTGTTCATGGGGGAGTGTTGGTTCCGACACTAATGTATGGTAGTGAAAGTTGGGTATTGCAGAAAAAGCATGCAAGTAGAATAAATACAGTGGAGATGAGAGCATTAAGGGGCATGATTGGAGTCAAACGGAGTGACAGGATAAGGAATAGTGTGATAAGGGAACGATGTGGTGTGAATGAGGAAGTAGTGACAAAATCGAGAAAGGTATGTTAAGATGGTTTGGACATGTGGAGAGAATGAATGAAATAAGAATGACTAAACAGATATACATGGGACAAGTGAACGAAAGTTTTGGAAGGGGAAGACCTAGGCGAACGTTCCGAAATCAGATTGAAGACGTTCTGAAAAAAGGCCAGGTCAAGAGTACCCTAAACCGACGCATATGTATAAAAGGATTGATGAGTGTAGACGAAGCGAAAGAGATATGTAAGGATCGTAGTAAGTGGAAATCCGGGTCTCTGCCTACCCCTTCGGGAAATAGGCGTGATTTTATGTATGTATGTATACACTTTCAACTTTAACCTCTTTTTAACCAACCAATATTAAAATCTGATTTGTTATTCAGTTTTTGAGCTGCGATCGATAACAAAAATTTTTTTAGTCTCGTACGGTTGTTGCAATTAGAAACCGTAATAGAGTGAGGCCTGTCTTGCACTTGGATGAGTGTGATTTTTATAGTGTAATTCTATAACACGATTATTATTAGTTACAACTAATTTCCAATGTTATATAGTATTGATGATATATGATTTTAACTAAAGACTTGTCGGTTCTGAAAAAAGATACAAAAATGAGAAACTTTAAACTCCGTAAGCTGAGCACAAAAGATGTTGATGTACTTGTGTCTCTCTACTGCACTTTAACACCTACAGCAAAATTGTTTTCACGTTCCAACTCCTTCAGTATTTCACTTTAAATCAACTGAGATATCAAGTGTGTGAACAATCGTAGCTGACACGAACACTTCTTTCATTTCATTCACTATACTTTCTCCATTAGAGGCTATTGTGTGAGCTTCAACGAATCAAGAAGATTTATCTCACAACTATTTTTCTTGGATTCAAGGTTTCATTAAGTAAATGTGGTACTTAAGGGCATAGTGTGTAAATTTAGAGTAAAAAAATGCTGAGATTCTTCTACGAACTATGTTTTGTAAACAGCGTCACTACCCACAGTCATATATATTATTCGATAGAATCCAATTCTGTGTGCGATAAAGAGTTAACTCAGTTCATGTATACTAAGTCATATGAAATGGTAACTGATGTGAAGCTCAGCTTAACAATATGTACCTATATACTAGCTTTTGCTCACAGCTCCAGTTTTATGGAGTTCGGTTCAATCGCGCATCGCATTGAAGTCCATCGAAATCCCTCTGTAACAAGGTGAGTGGCAAACACATGTGTTCCTTGGGGTTTGTATGATATTTGTAAGACGGGATTAAATTTTATACAGAGACTAGCGGCCCGCTGCGGCTTTGCACGGGTATTAAACAAAAAATATAAATTGAAACACATAAAACGTTAGAACTGTAATAGTTAGACATATGGTATTGCGGTATGTGGATATCAATGTCCTCTATAAAATTTTGGTACATCACTTTGCTCTATTGTAAACGATTTCCGCAGCGTACGCGATATAACGATTTCTTTGGTATATTTTTCGCACTTTGGGTTACATTATGGAAGTTTTCATACGGATCCCTAAGTTTTTGAAAATATTCTATTGCCTATTTTCATCAGGAATATTGAAGAATTTTAATGGTTGAAGATTTTTTTAAATCGGTCCAGTTGTTTTTGAGTTAATTTGTTACATATAAAAATGTAAATCTTTCCTCTTTATAAAATTAGTAACGATTAACCTAATAAAACATAAAATTGGTTCACTGGTCACCAACAGGTAAATGGCATCATTAAACTGAAATAAATTCGAAGCAGTTTTCCTTTGTATAACAAACATAGCACTCCATTTCCAGTCATAATAATTTTACATTGTCGCTTTCATTTCCACGACAGGCCTAAATCATGACGTAGCGAAACGATTTCTTTGAGCAATCGTGATTCCAGTTTTGAGCTGGACTCAGAAATCCTTTTGATCTTGAAATATGAATTTGCCGGCTGTGTGCTTAGAAAATAAAAGGCAGCCTCCGTCAGAAAATAGCAAATGAAAACTGTTTGTCATGACCAATGAATAGGTAATCGGTGGACATTTGATGTCATATCACTTCAGATAAATTGCTGTTCGTTTCGATTAAGCGGCCAACGTTGCCTCCGATATGTCAATTTGAAAGAGACAAGTAGGTCCTCGTAAAATATAAAACAATACCGTTATGAGGGAAATGAAATTGGCTATTGCGTTGTTACTTTGTGTTCAATACCAAAATATGTTATGAAATTGTGTATTGTGTATATTTTGACAGTCTCTAAAAATATTAATGTTTATAAGCCCGATATTATTGAGGAAAATAGAGAATTCAACCCTTAATTATTATAAATTATTCATAGTCTTGATCGGATTATAAGGTGTTGAAATTACTTGAAATGAAAAATATTGCAGTGCCAGGTTTCAGATTAACAAAGACAAATTAAAAATCCTTCTTAAGGAATTGTGCGTAATTTTCTAATAATTTCTCTTAAAATAACTATAAAGAATGAGTTAATAAATATTATCTAAAATACCTAGATTACATCTGACAGAGTAAAAAGTGAAGTTGCTGAAAAACATATCAATTAAAAATTGCCTACTACACACCTTGTAATTATTTATCCAATAAAGATGGTTGAAAATTCCGCTGCTATCAAGTCATCTTTTACCAATGTAATGTAAATAAAAATGTACGTAGTGAACTAATAGATACATGTTAGTATCATATTTTTAAAATGCATTTAAAAAGTAATGACTGCATTTTCTAACAAGTTCTTCTCTTAGTGCGTAAATCTTCCTATTTAAATTGAACGCAGTCTAACGCAGTACTATAATTTAGTACCTTATAATGTTACAAATTTAAAATTACCTTAATACGAGCGCGTAGACGCCATACAAAATATGTTAAATATGACTCTGAATTGTCCTTTCAGAACATCTGTTTGAATACACCATTAGTAGGATTAGCTATATTTTTTTACTTAAAGTTTGTAGCTTGCCTAGCGGGATACCCAAAAGGCCCCACTACCTTGCGGGGATTCTTTGAGGCGAGATTTGCATTTTGAATCTTCTACGTGACGGTTCATCAACGTTGCTACTAGGCCATCACTACGTCATGATGCTTACAAATTGCTTTATGTTGAAGCAGTGATGGCTCAGTGGCATTGGCTATGGACTGCCGTGCCGCAGGTCCATGGTTCGAATCCCACCGCGGGCTTGAGCTTCACCACATGGTGGAAGGGCATTTTGCGAATACCCGTCTGGCTAGTGACCACCCGACAGATTTTCTACTTTAGTAGAAAATCTGTCGCCAAGCACCTAACGGTGTGTTCCGACAGCAGTCTTTGAGAGCTAGTAAAATTACAGGCACATGAGACCTAACAACTGTACGTCTCAGTGTGATGGCCACAGTGCAATTTGTCGTTGACGAAATGTATCTGTTATAGGCAGAGGTTAGTCCACTTAACATCAGGTGGGCATCATGCTTAATCCGTCACAATTACATTTAAAAAAAATGTAAGAGTCTGGCACCGTGTCGTGTCTTGGAGATGTGTCCGGGCCATATAACAATGACAAATCTGAATTAAATTAGGTGTCAATTTTGGAATAGACATGAGTATTTTATCGGATAGATAATTAATTGAATCAAACAAGTACTGATTTAATATTTATGGAATTACAAACTGAATATTAATACATTCATAATAAAATACAGATACTATATTCATAATAAAATACAGAGACTAACATATATTTTGATACGTAAGCAATCGATACCAATTTAACGTGTTTAATCCCTAGCGTCTACGTCGAGATGTAGAATCTACCCTAACCACCTTCTTTAGTTGAGTTTCTGAAACCACCATCACCCACCTGTTTCATTGTTAAATAAGTATGTCCATCAATTTGTGTATTTGTTATCTACTAATTGAGACCAATTCAGTGAGCCCAAAACATGCTGTAAGATGTAGACGAATAAAGTACATTTATTTTCACGTGATGTAAATGCTTGAATCAAATAGTAGTGCCACTGGAATTTTATAGCACTCTTTTAGTTGAACCATGAGGTTAAGGCTTGTTGTTACTTATTGTAGTTGATATCAAAATACCAATGAGCATAGATGAATTGATATGAAACATGTTTTATTATTTTATTTTAATGCAATAAAAACAAATTGACTGAGACCAACCAGACTAAAAAAAAACGATAAAGCTTATGGTTTTTATAGTTTTAACAGATTTTTAACTTATCGTCATCAAACTGGTGTGAATATCAAGTCAACAAAATTATAAAAAAAATATAACTGCTTCATACCCAACGAAGTAACCGTTAAGGTCTTACTATAATTGCCGATTATGATGGTTTGAAAAATAATCCTCCATTAAATAATATTCGGATGATGTTAAGTCCTTTTTATTCTGTGGTTATGTTATGACCGTAAAAAATGCCTATAATATTTTCAATTACTCCATCTCGGCGAGAGGGTGCACAGTCGGTGACCCGATACAAATGGATCATAAAAGGCTTAGAGGGTGTTCATGGTCCGGTACAGATAAATGAGCAGTTACTACGTAAATCGCGGTCAATCGTACTTGATTAAGTAACAGTTAGTAGTAAAGTATCGATAGATACGCCTCTCGCCGCCGTCCACCGTCGTTGTCACGTCGTGACAATTGCGTCGTTTTTCATTTACACAGTTTCCAAGCTTAACGATACCTAGTACTGTAGCCATAAACACAATATACTCGTGGCGAGTAACATTGTGGTTTTGATTTACTGTGTTACAGTTCTTTAGAAGGCGCTGCTGCCTACCTTCCAGTATTTCTCCCTTAGCCACCTTTTACGTCACTCACGGGATGATATGGGGGGTGCAATTCTAACCCGGCACGAGGGCAAGGATTTTTAAGGTGCCCTATTATTATATATACGTGATGACGAATTAAAATGATTAATAAATAATAGGCATAGGCGTTAGCTACAAACAATTATATATCTAAACTTATAATACAACAGTAACAGATCCAATTCTGTACATGGCAGATATAATGAAAAAAAATTTAAGAGCAGTTTGTAGCTGACCCTGATGCCAAAACTGTATTTATTTTTATCTTTGTCGGTCTGTCTGTTTGTCAGTTTGTATACCGACCGCGCATCAGTCCAACACTACTGAATGGAATTCAATAAAACTTAGCACGATTTGAGTTCCTACTACTAAGAAGGACATTGTTTACTTTTTATCCCGAAATTCACTATGCACGGTTCCTCGGGAAAAGGGATGAAAGTCAAATTGTACACCGAGTTGTAATTTATTAACGCATAGTTCAATTATTCTTTTTTGTTAGAATAGTGACCCCACGGACATCCCGGCAACCCACGGGCAGTCCGGCACCCCACGGGCAGCCAGGCACCCCAGGGGCATTCCGGCACCCAACAGGCAGCCCTGCACCCTTATTTAGTTTAGCAAGCTTGCTAAGATAATACTCTAAAATCTGGAACATTAGATAGATTGATAGAAAACTCTTTATTGTTACACCACTTTAAAAATATTAAAGTTTACATAATAGATAATGATAACATAGTGTTACAATGGGTGGTCTTATCCCTTAAAGTGATCTCTACCAGACAACTTTAGGATGGAGTTCAACAAACTAATTAATTAGGGCGGGTGTAATCCAAAAATTAGCAAAGAAAAAGTACAGACTAAAATGGTATTTAAAACGTATTTTATTGTAATTGCTAAACAATTGTATAAAAATAGCACACTTATAGGTTATTAAAATAATTAAATTCGTCACAATCAGTTCTTTTAACTATCTATCTTTTGCTGGATATATTTTGGAGACTGCGCAATGGAAGTGCACAATCTGATATATTTTCGTTCTTGCGCCAAACAAGGAGAATCTCGGCAAAGAGACGCCGTTATAAAAACGAAATTCCAAAGAAACGCACAAAGTATTTTACTTCAACATTTATTGTCTGAACCGCGAAGGAACTCTCTGAGTTACTTAACTACTGTTTTCTGGATAATATGACCCGGGAGTTTTCAAACCCAGGTTAAGAAGCCCCTTTCTGAGCTATGCCTGAGCTAGGAGTGCTTTACCGCAGACACAGCGTTGCTTAATAAAAAATGAACAGTGCTCAAATGCGAATAATAAGTCTGAAGGTACGGCAGTCACGAACGAAGTCGCAGGTACAGCTAGTTAATTAAATAAAATAGGCGTTAAATACAAATAATTTCAAAAAAACTCATAAGGCAACTATCACCTTAGTCTACCCGTGCCTACTAATGATATTTATATTAAATTTCGTAAAACAAATCCGAGTAAATCCGTTAAGTTGTATGTAAATACTATGTTCGCTTAGCTTGCAAAGATTCCGAAAAAAATACACTTAATTTGTCCTTACCGTAAATGTCTTAGTAGAGTACCATTTTTAAATGTTATATGCATTCCTACTTCAAAACAATATATATAGTATTTTATACAAACCTTCCTTCCTTAAAACCCGTTCGGAGCCTGAGAGCTCTTATCATTATCATTTGTTTATTTTATAAATATCCTATAAACTACCAATCAAGTCAAAATCAAGTTTAAGACATTTAATTTCTACCATTACTCCCTTTTCATTAAATTATCTCTTGTATGACGTTAAAAGAAGGCTTTCAAATCCATTTTTGAGTGATATTTGTGTACCTTTATAATAAAAAATCTTGGAACTCAAATTTTTATTTCACGCTCCTAACTTCAAAAACATATTACTTTCATTCAAACTTGCAGCCCCAATTTGACCTTAAATACGGCCGGTCGCAAAATCCGTTTACGACCTTTCTACTTCATAGGTCGAGTACTACTTGACCTGTGAAGTTGACATATTTTGTCAAGTATAGTTTATTGGTATTAACGTCAGAGTTTTTATTTTTCATGACGGAATTAACTCGAGGCCCTCCTGATGTTAAGTGGACTAACCTCTGCCTATAACAGATGCATCCAAGTCAAAGACATTTACTCAATTTTGGCGTCTAATGTTATAAACCTTAATTACATAATTTTATTGTTAAGTCTTTTTATATGACTTTGATCTATTTCAATTTGTACGTCTTTTATAAAATTATTACATTTTCATTTGCATTTCTTTACAAGTCACGAAATGCACTGCGCCTGTCACCCTGAGACAAAGTTATTAAGTCTCATGTGCCTGTAATTGTGCTCTCAAGGACTGCTGCCAGAACCAACTATTCAGTGCTTTGCGACAGATTTTCTACTTGAGGTTGATTTTGCGTATAATTTGGGAGCCCTTTATCTTTCATATATAAATATATATTTAAGACATTACGTCAACCCTAGGTAGGTGGTATGAGGGTAGAAATATGGCTCTTCTATTACTACACATCGAAATAAAAATCATTATATTTTGTCAGCCTATGGTCGAGTTTCATAGAGGCCAAATGACAGTTTGGACAAACTGTCATAAATATAAACTCTAATGAGCTCTAAAATTTTGACCCTTAGTCAAAATACACCTCAAAAACAGATACAAAAAATAAAATCCTTAGAGGGCCCAAGTGGTTCACCTCATGTTATTACCTGCTCGTTTCACCATATTAATAGATAAAAAAGTACAGGTATATTTAAATTGGTATATATTGCATATTTGTCACCTCTACAACCACCCTTTACCTCCACAGAGTAACGACCTTGTGCCTGGGACGTGATTTAACATTTACGTAAGATAAGCACGTTAAACCCTCTGAAACACGATTCTTTGTTGCAACAAGGAAATATTATATTACCTTTTCGAAATAAACATCAAAGGCGATGGCGTTGTAGAACATAAGACGTGTGTTCTGCGGATAAGGGTTGTTGAGTGGGTATTACTCGCGTTTTTTTATTATTTATACGCTTTTATCTTTTCCTCAAAATACGACTGGATCAGCTTATTGTGTTTGTATGTTTACATCTGTTTTATGTTCTTCACACCTACAACGTCCTTGTGATAAACCAGAAGTACCTATCTTAATGACTTTAATTTTGATTGTGTTTAATAATTTTAGTATCGTCATCATCATCTTTTATCCCACTATGTATGATGGGCATCCTCAGCTCCACTCTTCTCTATGCCCGTTGTCTTCGTTTACTTTAACCTTTTTTAATATCGTGAACGCCATATAACCACGCCATGAAATATATAATAAACTGGACCTCTTTGAACAATTTAAATAAAAAGATTATTTTATGCACTTGTGCTTAAACTCTGGCTATTATGCACTAGAGCCTGAGAAACAGTTTCGCCGTCGAATCGGTAGTCCGCTTACACCGGGCATAAACAAGAACTTTACATATGGACATGTTAAGTGAAAAATAGTTTTTTTTGTACAAGTGAGGTACGGGCATTCCTCCTTTAAAAACTGCATGGTGGTTTTAATAACAACTTCAAAACAAAAACAATAATCGTCATTTTTAGGGTTATTAGAAAAATACTAACAATCTCTTAGAGTTCACTTCTGTTACTTTAAAAGTCTCTTGTACCTGTTATTAATATTTTATATTTTTTATTACTTTACTTTACGATTGATAAAACTTTAGTCGATAGAAGTTATACACAATGTAGCGTCTTCCTAAAAAAAATACATTCATATTCAAAAGCATGAAATACTTAATAAAAGATTAACATTAACATATTTTATTATACACTTTAATAAAACTTAGGTATTAATAACTGGTCTGAATAAAAAAAGTTTTCGTTTCAATGTGATATTTTCTTATATAAAGATTTATTTATTGTTTGTTTTTACTTTAAATCAATTATCGATCATCAGCCATCACGAAAAAAATATGTCTTTCTTTTTTACATTCAAGATTCCATTACTAGCGCTATCACTTTTTTTGACAGTCTTGCCTCATAGTACTGCTTAATCTGTGATAAGCTAAGCAAAGCCCAGTTGACAATTTGTGTATCGTCTTAAGAACAGTTGCCGAAATACACCATCATTCAGGCAACAAAAGCAAGTCAGTGACAGCTGTTTTTGGCCGTTATAAGGTCGGTAAGTATTTGCTTATCAAAGTCGTCGTTATGACATCCCTGTCTGGTACGTGTTTTCGTCTATTGATGACGTTGTTACGGCGTCCATAATTGGTACTTAATAGGTTGGTACCTTATTTGTCTATTAGTGCTGAGGTCAGTACTTTATTGTCGATAGATAACATAGTACAGACATAAATAGGTTGGTATTTTATTCTTCTATTAATAACTTCGTATTGAAGTCAATATATTGAAAGTCAGTACTTTATTCGCCTATATATAACGTCGTTCCCACGTCTATGACTTAAAAATTTAAGAATACTGTTTTACTTGTTGGTAAAAATTGTAAACAAGCCTAACGTAGAATGGAAGCTGTCTCTCAAGAGCAGCTGCTGGAATATACTATCGTATGGTGAGTTTTTTACTTCAGGGTATAGTACTGGACCATTTCATTATTGGCGTATTAGCAGTACATCCCCAAAGAAGGTTACCATGAAGAAAGTGACTGGCCATAAAACTGAAGTCAATGTTTTTACAGTATGACCTTGTGCTTGCGTTACCTACCCAAAAGAGTGTGGGCCTTCGAAAATACCCTATCATCATAAATCTCAGGGCAGAGTGGATTTTCAAGACTGTTTATACTCATTGCCAATAATACATCACAGATTAAAGTATAAAAAATCAATATTTTATTCGCCTCTAAATAACGTAATCGTTTTCATTTTCGTTACCGACGTTTGTAATCGGCCGCTGCCTACTTTATTCGTCGATCAATGACATCGTCTAGACGTCTATTGTTGGTGGTAAGTGTAATATCCAAGAAAGTTTTTTATATGTGGCGCAGTTTCTCTTTGAACGACTTCCATACCGAAGACTACAATTCGTGTCCCAATACTATTCAACAATCTTTTTTGAATACAATGCCTTATCTCACCCCTTAAACATAAGTGCAAGTGCGAGTGCTTTATAGTTTTGTTACAATTCTGTAACATAAGTAACTAGGCACGATTTAGGTAAAAGGATTTAAATTTAACCACCGTCAATTTTTATTTATGAACTTTATATGTATAACAGAGAATCACGTAACAACCGGGAAAACCCTCAAAAATCATTACAGGTATTCACTAGTATCTTTTTCTTATTAAAATACGTATTAGATGATACTTCAAATTTGGAATAAAATCTCATTAACGATTGGACGCCCTCTTCCAGATTGATGGCTTAGTGACATCAGCAAATAGCATTACACAAGGTACTTTCCAGTATTTTATCTAATAACGGGGATGGGGCCTAATGACAGCGCATGTGCTATTACAATTAGAGTATTAATTAGAGGGCAGTAAAAATTTTAAAATATATTTTAAGAGATACAAGTAAACTAGACACATTCAAGAATGTTATATATATATATATGAGGATTGACTAAGGCAGGTATATAAGATTGAGTTACCTTTCAGCAAATAGCATTAATGTATCCAATATCTATGTCAAAAAGTTTGTATGGTAACCGATTACAAGCAATTTTGGCCAAAAAAATATTTAGAATGGAAAAATCAACCCATTTCAATGCTATACTTTCTTTAAATTCTATGTAAGTCTGAGTCTGATCTTACATCCCACGTGTAGGTACCTTCTTCACGGCTTCAGGGGCACGTTGGTGTCAGCGGTCACAAGCAACACATTAATAATGTGTGGTGTCCGAAATAATATGCCCTCGAAATATTAACGTTCTGTTATATGGAATTAGGCGAAAGCCTTTTTAAAAAAAAGGCAAGATTTAGAATAAATAATATAATGGATTAAAATACAGAATAAGTAGGTTTTAGTAGAAAATGTGTGGCTTTGTTCGCGGTCAGAACGAGACTGCTGGTACTGTATGACTTCTACTCTATCCAAGGCCGGAAAGTGCAGAAGTGCACTTTTCGGTCTTACGTTTTATTATTTGCTAGCTAATTAGGGGTATAACAGTTCGAAGACCGTAATAAACCAAAATGTACGAGTATTGTATACAAAACTCAGTCTGTACATAGAATTTAGGTTAAATATTATAAAATTATTCTTAACAAAAATAAATATTAACTTTATTGGCGAGGTCACTTTGTTGTATGATATTTCAGAAATATTAATATCTAAACTTACGAATAAACGTGGTGTAAAATTTTAGTGTATAAAATTTTGTAGCCCAATCCAAAATATCACGTATGTGTTCTAATAGTTAGTAAATTAAGATCTACAATTCGCCGCTAGCATGCAATATAAAATTAAGTTAAAGTTTTGATTCAAACCCTACTAAGAAACTAGAATAAAAGAGTTTCCCGCGTCGATGATGTCACTTATTTGAAGCACATTTTTGTTAAAGCACTCGTAGCCTAGCTTTCTTGGTCGTTCTTAACCTATTAACTAAATTAAGTAACGTCCGCCGCGGTCATGACTTGGACCGCTAGTGTTACACTGAGGGCTTCTGTTTTCGGAGGGCACGTTAAGCCCTCGGTCCCGGTTGTTGTCTTAGAGCGGCTGTCGTTACAACTTGGTGGCATGGCATTTTGCGAAATCCCGCCTGGCTAGCTACTCAAGCTAGCCCTCAAGTACAGAATCAGTCGCCAAGCACCTAACGGTGAGTTTCAGCACTTATCCTTGAGAACTAGTAATTCGACTAGCTTCAGCAACATCTCCGACCATTAATTAACATCAAGTGAGGTAGTGGTAAAAAGCTAGCCTGTCAGCCATATCTAAAATTAAAATACCAAAGGCATGGTACAACTACGGATACTGCGTAATATATGTTATATATTTTCTTAGTATTGACAGACTAATATAGGGTAGTAATCTGGCAAACGCAATTCTATATTCTTATACTCACGACAGACGGACTGGAACGGAGGCGGTATATGGGTTTGGGTTTTAAGTTGTTTAGTGTATGTCTGTTACCATTTTCCTCGGAAAATAATAAACCAATTTTGATGTTGTCTTTAAGCTACCATTTCAGAGCAGGTTCTTAAACATACTTATTACTCTCGATCGTATGCTCGTAGAGTCAAGACCTCCTGAGGATGCTTCGTGTAGAACCGAAATGCGTCGAAAATCTTCCGGTTTGGCTGCGTGGAGTTTGTGACGTCACGTCGGCTTAGCAGGACAGCTGTAAAAATGATAGTTTAGGTCGTACGTTTCAGTGTTGGTTTCACCTTTGGGTTTAATGTACTTAAAACAAATGCCGAAATGAAGCTGTCAAAGTGACAGTTTGGTCGTACGTACTTTTCAGTCTTAATCACGTATTTAGTATGAAATTGACTTAAACAAACATCTCTCTGTGGAGATAGATATGACAGTTATCAAAATGACAGTTCAAGTTGTCAAAGTTAAAAATTACATTTCGAAAACGATCGAACCTTAGACTATTTGTTTCTTTACAGAAGTTATAGCTCTCACTGTGAACTTTATTTCGGAAGACATTTGTTTAACTCAAATGGGCTATGTCTCAGAAACTTAAGAACGTGGACACAGTTGGATCCGCGGTGGCGGAACATGCTCAGGAGGCGAGCCATTTCTTGAGATTCGATAAGGTTTCCGTATTAGCAAAGGAAAGGTTTCTCATACCGCGAAAAGTACGGGAAGCCATAGAAATTGACCGTCATCCAAATTTTAACCGCGACCGGGGATGGAATTTGCCACTGTAGGAGTCCCTACTATCATCAATATTATATAGTTTATTTTATTATATTTATTTACACAAAACCAAACATTATATGTATCATATTTATATACTTATAGAAATAACACATTACATACACTATTCACATACACGACGCTTATATTCAATCATAACACTAAACAAATAATATTTACATAAACAAGCATCGCCGCGCGGCAATCGGAGTAAAGCGCACGGCCTTATCTAAGGAATGTTGTTGCCACCACCCGATGCGCTCGCTCCGCCGCCGCGTGCGATCAGCTGCCGAGTTCAACCAAGCCTCAGTCGAGAACTGGCGATTACTCGCGAAGCCCGCGTCACTATTTGCAATTTCACTGCACCGCGTATTACGCGATATTTATTGTTTATTGTTTATTGACTGTTAATAATTGTTTTATCTCGTATTGTATGTGCTGTTGACTCGTGTTCGTCCAATATACATCTTTAACTTTCGTGTAATCCTTCTGTCAAATAAATAGTGTGTTCTTGTGTATATTGGAATTTACATTGACACCGCCTAGTACCCATTAGGACTAAAGTGCTTCAATACATACCATGGCACAAGAACCTGCCAAACTGGTGACCCACGCCGAAGAACACCTGAAAGAAGATGTAATGGAATCGAGCGGTTCCGACACAGCACAGTCGCAAATTAACGTGCGACGACGCCGCCATAACGTCAAAATGGCTTCGCCCGTTACGCCTGCAGTCAGCACGATGACCTCACCGCCACCGCCATTTCTCAGAATACCTCCGTTTTGGCCAGAAAAACCGGCTATATGGTTCGCCCAAGTGGAAGGTCAATTCGCAATTATGCGAGTCACGGACGAGACGGAAAAGTTTTACCACATCTTGGCTACGCTTGACCGCCAGTATGCAGCCGAGGTTGAGGACATTCTTACTGGTCCTCCCAATTACCAGCGACTTAAGGAGGAGCTAATAAGGAGATTGTCGGCATCCCGCGGAAATAAGGTTAAGCAGTTGCTGACACATGAACAGCTTGGTACTCGTAAGCCATCGCAATTCCTGCGTCACCTGCAACACCTCGCTGGACCAGATATCCCCGAAGACTTCTTGCGGACGATATGGACCAGCCGGTTACCTACCACATTGCAGCCGATCATAGCGTCACAGCTGACCCTGCCTTTGGATGCACTCGCCGAGCTCGCTGACCGTGTCCATGACATCGCGGCGCCGGCGAATCAAATCGCGGCAGCCGCGATGCCATCATCATCATCATCACCAATGCCATCACCGATCGACGAGCTTACACGGCAAGTAGCGGAGCTGACGCGGCAAGTTAGTGCCCTAACTATGCAGGTACAGCACAACCCACGTTCGAGAGAACGGCAACGTGAAGGAGGTCAACGCAGCCGCTCGTCGTCACGCCGGTCGCAGTCTAACTACCGCAGGTACCCTATCTGCTGGTACCACAGCAAACATGGCGCTAATGCGCGCAAGTGCGTGAGACCATGTGACTATAAGGCGGGAAATGCGATAGGCAGTCAGTGATGGCGACTAATGACTGCCAGAGCTCTACAGGTCGCCTCTTCATCACGGACCGCAGTACCAACACACAATTTCTCATTGACACTGGTAGTGATATTTGTGTTTACCCTGTCTCTGCGCTTAGTGAGCGCCGTGCTAAAACGTGTTATCAGCTCAGTGCTGCCAATGGTTCGACTATTGATACGTATGGCTATTTACCGCTAAATCTTAATATAGGCTTACGCCGTAATTTCCCTTGGCGCTTTATTGTTGCTGACGTCACCAAAGCTATTATAGGCGTAGATTTTTTGTCGCACTACCGCCTCATTGTTGACGTCAGCCAACAAAAACTCGTGGATAGCCTAACTAATGTCAGCACTGTAGCCTGTGTAGATTTAAGCGATAACCTTATATCTAGTGTAAAAGTAACGACTGGTGGTGACAGTATATACCATAAAATTTTGTCTGAATTTCCGGAGATAACACGCCCTGCTGGTACTCCGGTTGTCGTCAAGCACCACACTACACACCACATTCGCACTACACCAGGCCCACCCGTATCATGCTCACCACGACGTCTTGCTCCCGACAAATTAAAAATTGCAAAGCAAGAATTTGACGCCATGTTGGCCAATGGAACAGCACGTCCATCTGACAGCCCATGGGCCTCCCCCCTTCACCTTGTGTCCAAGAAGGACAACGGGTGGCGTCCTTGTGGAGATTATAGGCTACTTAACTCTCGAACCATCCCTGACCAATACCCAATTCGACACATACATGATTTTTCGCACTGTCTGTCTGGTTGTTCTGTGTTTTCCGTCGTCGATTTAGTCAAGGCCTACAACCAAATTCCCACAGCTGAGGAGGACATATGCAAGACCGCAATTTCAACCCCTTTCGGCTTATACGAGTTCCCTTTTATGAATTTTGGACTTAGGAACGCCGGTCAAACTTTTCAGAGATTTGTTGATGAGATGACGCGTGGACTGGACTGCTGCTATCCTTATTTGGATGATTTCTTGATCTTTAGCAGGTCAGCACGTGAGCACGAAGACCACCTGCGCCAACTTTTCACCCGTATGAAAAACTACGGCGTTCTCATCAACTCTGCCAAGTGTGTCTTCGGTGCATCCGAAGTTACTTTCCTCGGGTATCACATCTCTGAAAAGGGTACCAAACCACTAGACAGCAAGGTACAGGCAATTTCAAATTTTCCCCCACCAAAAACCGTCCGAGAACTCAGACGATTTTTGGGAATGGTTAATTTTTACAGGCGATTTTTGCCTAACGCCGCACAAATTCAAGCCCCACTGAATGCCTTGCTGACTGGATCGGTTAAGGCTTCTCATCCAGTAGTCATAGAAGGGGATTCGCTTCAAGCTTTCGAGGACTGCAAAAAGAGCCTATGCAACGCTGCACTTTTAGCTCATCCTGACTCGCAAGCTAAACTAGGACTAGTCACTGACGCCTCTGATACGGCGATAGGTGGAGTCTTACAGCAGCTTAAGGATGGAGACTGGCAGCCGTTAGCATTTTTCTCTCGCAAGTTGAGCCCGTCGCAAACCAAGTATTCTCCATACGACCGCGAGCTCCTTGCCATATACGAGAGCATTAGATACTTTCGGCACATGCTGGAAGCCACTCACTTCACAGTCTATACTGACCACAAGCCGCTCTGTTACGCATTCCACGAACGGAAAAGTAACTGCTCACCACGTCAGTATAGGCATCTTGACTTTATCTCACAGTTCACCACGGACATAGTTTTTATCGCCGGTAAGGACAACTTAGTTGCCGATACCCTATCGCGTGTTGATGAACTGCAGATGCCTGTCAACATCGAAGTGATAGCCAAGCTCCAAGCCTCAGACCCAGACCTCGAAGAACACCTTAAAGGCGACACTTCACTTCGCCTGATCAAGACGAGCATACCTGGGAGTCGTACCGTATTGTACTGCGACGTCAGTACACCGACGCCCAGGCCTTTCGTCCCACAACAACTGCGCCAGCAAGTGTTTAACTGCCTTCACTCACTTAGCCACCCTGGCGCCAACGCTACAGCCAAACTCGTTGCACAACGCTTCGTTTGGCCACTGATGCGCAAGAACTGCCGTGAATGGGCTAAAGCATGTTTGACGTGCCAGCGCTCGAAGGTAACGAGACACGTTGCATCACCTTTAGGTAAGCACGATTTACCTTCGGCGCGTTTCAAACATGTTCACTTAGACCTGATCGGCCCACTACCGCCTGCTGGTGACTATCGGTACTGCCTCACAGCCGTCGATCGCTTTACGCGATGGCCGGAAGCTGTGCCTATTACCGATGTCACCGCCGAAACAGTGGCCAAAGCGTTCATCTCTTGTTGGGTAGCGCGATACGGTTGTCCTACCGAGATCGTAACCGATCGAGGCGGACAATTCCAATCGGCACTGTTTCAACAGCTGTCCAAGTCCATCGGTTTCGATCACCGTAGGACGACAGCATACCACCCACAATGCAACGGTTTGGT
This sequence comes from Plagodis pulveraria, assembly GCA_963890685.1. Lineage (NCBI taxonomy): Eukaryota > Metazoa > Arthropoda > Insecta > Lepidoptera > Geometridae > Plagodis > Plagodis pulveraria. The sequence goes on along the minus strand of OY982950.1, from coordinate 21,698,830 downwards.
TGAACGTTTTCACCGTCAGTTGAAGGCAGCTATCACTTGTCACGCTGACGCCAACTGGACCGAATCTCTCCCATTGGTACTTCTCGGCATAAGGAGCGCTTTCAAAGAAGACCTACAGACTTCTTCTGCTGAGCTGGTGTATGGTGAGCCACTTCGTCTGCCTGGCGAATTTTTTGGCCATGATGTCGCTTACTACACCACCGATATCACCGATTTCTCAGCTCGTATGAAGTCCTTTGCCGAGAATGTACGTCCGGTTCCCCCTCAGCACCACTCCAAGCACAGAACCTTCGTTTTCAAGGAGCTCAACACCTGTAGGCACGTATTCCTTAGGGAAGAAGTGCTACGTGGCTCACTCCAACCCGCTTACACCGGGCCATACGAGGTTGTTAAGAGAGGTGCAAAAACCTTTATACTCCGCGTCCGGAACAGAGACGTGACAGTATCCAAAGACCGCCTTAAGCCAGCCAATATACTGTCCGCCGATACATCCCCACTGCGACGCGACATACCAACCCCTGATCCAGAACCTCCCGAGCCACCGCAGCTACAAAATCAACCTGTGCGGACCACACGATCTGGGAGGAAAGTACACTTTCCCGATTATTATCGCCCTTAGTCGGTCTCTGGAAGGGAGTGATGTAGGAGTCCCTACTATCATCAATATTATATAGTTTATTTTATTATATTTATTTACACAAAACCAAACATTATATGTATCATATTTATATACTTATAGAAATAACACATTACATACACTATTCACATACACGACGCTTATATTCAATCATAACACTAAACAAATAATATTTACATAAACAAGCATCGCCGCGCGGCAATCGGAGTAAAGCGCACGGCCTTATCTAAGGAATGTTGTTGCCACCACCCGATGCGCTCGCTCCGCCGCCGCGTGCGATCAGCTGCCGAGTTCAACCAAGCCTCAGTCGAGAACTGGCGATTACTCGCGAAGCCCGCGTCACTATTTGCAATTTCACTGCACCGCGTATTACGCGATATTTATTGTTTATTGTTTGTTGACTGTTAATAATTGTTTTATCTCGTATTGTATGTGCTGTTGACTCGTGTTCGTCCAATATAGGTACATCTTTAACTTTCGTGTAATCCTTCTGTCAAATAAATAGTGTGTTCTTGTGTATATTGGAATTTACATTGACACCGCCTAGTACCCATTAGGACTAAAGTGCTTCAATACATACCATGGCACAAGAACCTGCCAAAGCCACCAGCGTGGAAACCAGTTCTTAACACTGCCACTTGGAATAATGCACCCGTCAGCTTGCCGCAAGATACAGTCAGTGCGGCGTGCACAAGTCTGGTAGTATGGAACGACAGTGACGAAGAAAACAATGATGCACCTGCGCCGGCGCCGCCGGTGACGTCAGAGCGCGCAAGGAGGGCGGCAGCGCGCGCGGCTCGCTCCACCGCCGCCGCTGGTGCCACCACCAGTGCATGCGCGGGTGCGATCGTAAGCGCACGCACTCCGTAATGAAGCGACTCTGAAAGTCGCGAAACCGGTCGAGACGCCTTCTGGACGTAAAAAAACCGTAAGTTAAATCGGATAAAAATGTCATTTAATATGTGTCAAACGTACGTTAGTTTTAATCAATTATTGTCTCAGAAACTATAGATACTAGACTACTTGTTTATTTGCAGAAGTAATTGCTATCATTAAAATCTTATCCCTGTCTAAAGTCTCGAGACCTATGGAACGTAGATACATAGTTTCTTTACAGAAGTTATAGCTCATGCTCTTTCATTTTGGATATATATAGTTATTTTTATATAAGAAGGTTCTTTATCGTCTATTTATCGTGCCTTTTCATCACTATCCTCGTCGTCCACATTCGAGGATAGTAGATAGAAAGCAGTGTGAAGCCTTCCTACAAAGTCACATATTTAAAAAAAACGCATCGAGGGCTGCCATTCATCAGCTCAGCTCAGCACAAGTTTAATTGGAAGGTTTGCTTTATTATAAGTTTGTGAGTACTTATATAAATAAATGTAATGTGTATGTGTAATACTGCTTTATTAAAATTGGGAACAAAGATTTCAATGGCAGCCCTGCACGGATTTTTTAGGGTTTATCATTACATTAATTATTCATTTTATATTTTGCAACAAGTCAACTATTTTTTTAAATGCATTTTTTTTTTCGTCCCTTCCATCTATTTAGTCTGGGGTTAACCAAACATTATATTTCATCCCTTTTCAATACACAGCGATCATCCATCGTGTTTTTTTTTTATAAATGTTTATTTTCCTTATATTCCAGATTAGTTAAACTTTGGAAATTACTAATAATTACTCCAGAAATGAAGACCAAGGAAATTTATTCATTATTCGTAAATTAAATAACACAACAAAACAGCTGATAACTAGAATATTGTGATGAGATTTAATAAAATATATTAGATATCTGCCTACATCTTATTATGATAAAAATTTTGACAGCAGACAACCAGTGCGATCACAGGGGACAAAAGAGACATTCGTAAAACATGAAATCTGTATTCAGTGCCTATTTTAGATGTAACGGGTGTAATTCACTTTGGTGGACAGATAATCTACTCGTAGTAGTGGGAGAGATTATAATTTTCATGTAAGGTGTTTCAAGCATGCTGACATTGTTTTACACATCAAGACTTCTTTACTTTATGCTAGACACAAAAGTGGCAGTGCTGTTCGGAATCTAGAAATATAGTATTTGGGACTTTTAACATTTGTCATATTGCATTATTCCCTTGGTAAAAAATGTAGAATTAATCAGAGAGCCTTATTTAATTTTAAAATGACAAAGCGATATTTAACTACTAATTTAGATTTACTCATATGCATGTTATACTCTACTAAACAGAAATTTACATAGACATAGTTCGTGAAAGCTTGGTATACCATATACGGACACAGATGTTACTAGTTTATATCGTGATTGTATTAGCCTTGACAAGTGAGGAAGGCGGTCCATCATAAAACCAAAGCCAATAAATTAAATAGCAATTATATGTTCAGGTGTTGTTCTTCGTCATGTTAAACGTGTTAAATATTTTATAACATATTATAGGTAATTTAGTAATTTGTTAGAAAAATCTAAAAACATATTGTGCCATACGTGGGTACACATGATACATGAAATTTAAATAAATGCTAAGCACAGGCGTCAATGCAAAAATATCATATCAGAATCATAATATAATTACAGTCAGTAATTTCAATGAAAAACGTAGGTAATATTAAATTATTATTATTAAAGTGATTGTTTCAAAAAAGGACAGGAACTAACGTGACGAGAAAAGTTTAAGTAGGTATTTAAAAAATGTAATGGTTTTTTTTATCATGGTGTAAACACATTTTATACATATATTTGAAGCGCTCGTAGCGAAGTTTACTTAGCTGTTCATAACAGATCAGCAAAGTTAAGCAACGTCGCCCGCGGTCATGAGGTGGGTGGGTGACCGCTAGTGACATTACCACTGAGCGCTTCCGTGCTTCGGAGGGCACGTTAAGCCGTTGGTCCCGGTTGTTGTCTTAAGATGACAGTCGTTACAGCATGGTGGAAGAGCAATGTGTGAATGCCCGTCTGGCTAGCTACCACCCTCAAGTAGCAAATCTGTTGCCAAACACCTAACCTCCTAACTACCTCCGGCAGCTGTCCTTGAAAGCCAGTAATGCTTATACCTACTCATACTGTATATACATCTATTTACGAGTAGATACCTAAGCATCCTATCCGATTAGACATGAAGTACAGATTGTATCGCATAGTCTCTGCTATGTGAAGCGGAACTTAACGATATCGTAATATTCTACGTGAGCTTTTGACTTTGTTGTATGAGTATTCTGTGGCTTTAGTGAAACGTGCTTTGAAATGGATTAGTTTGTGGTGGTTTTGAATGCTTGCAAACCTCTACATTGCTATGTAATATTCTCGTATGCACTGGCTTTTATACCATGTTTTCTTTGTTTTCTGACGGATATCATAATAGGAATACCAAGTAGGTATATACTCACATATATATATATTCTTTTTTGGACTTGTTGCTCATCGATGAAGCGTAAATATCAAATACAAAGCTGGGACACATTAAACAGTTTCCTGATCTGAAGTACAGCGCATCCCATTGCGTTCTATTTAGTTCAGCCCATTGCATCATTGACACAAACATACAGTTTTGACTACTAAGAATTCACACACCTACATCATCATAATCATCAACAGCCATTACACAATTATGGTTTACATTAAATATGAATACTTACATAACTAATTTAAAATAGTCCATTATTTTGGCTTATTGATAAAAAATATATTTCAAGCAAAACGTTACCATTAATTGCCAAGTACTCTGAAATGTTCGCATTAATTGATAAACTATCTTGGCAAGTTACATAAGTAATTTCACTATGTTATTGATAGACAATCCCCGGAGGTCCACAAAATGATAACGAATTGAAAACGTCTAGAGGTTGAATTAATGGGTCGTTACTGCGACCCGCGTCTCTAATTAGGAAGTTTCGTTTCAATCGACATAAATTTTATTACATCAGAGTTCTAGCATTTCTTTGGGCAGTACCTAAGATTACACGTTGTGTTTCAAATCATAAAACAAACTTATAGCGAAGCTGCCTTTTCTATCCCCATTATTGAACTTTCCACTCATGAAGTTATACTACTAGGTACTACTACTGCCCACTTTAGCGATTATATTTTATACATTGTATTGCTTTATTACTGTATGTGCCATTATCATTTACACGCACACTAAGACATAGTGTACAAATGAAACCTACTCAAACATATACTGTATCAGTCGGATTGTCCGCTGCTAAACACATTTGCCATAATCCCCACGCTTGGCAGGCGTCTTGGGGATCGCAGTATAAGATGGCAGTTCTTTAGAAGGCGTTGCTGCCCATCTTCCAGTATTTTATCCCTTAATCGCCTATTACCACACCCACGGGATGATATCGGGAGGTGCAATTCTAACCTGGCACCCCGCAGGTAATTAATCAAATAAACTCAAATATATGCGCACCAATAATTTACTTTGGAGGGCCGTGCCTTCGTATGTCTGTACTTACCTATCAACTGTTTTGTTAGTAAAACTACAGGTGCCTTCATGTACTGAGGATATAGCTTACTACAATACAATTAAAATGTGCCGTGTGTTGCTAATATAAAATTTAATTTTTCAGATGGCACGTTAAACCATCGGTCCCGGTTGTTGTTTTAGGATAGCAGCCGTCAAAGCATGGAGCATGCCGGCAATGTATTTCGCGACTACTTTCCTGCCTATATACCCTCAAAACTTTCACCAAGCACCAACCGGTGTGCTCCAGTAGCTGACCTTGAGAGCAAGTTATTTTTAGTTAGCGTGGATAACATCTTCAACCTCACATCACTTAAAATCAGGTGAGATATTATATGAGTAATAAAATCTATATGTATATTTATTACTGATAGGCTGCCTTTTAATAATCGTCACAATGCTAGTAACTGATAATGTGGTAAAATTTGGTATGCAGGTTAGAGATAGATTGGGAACTAGCTCTCAAAGACCAGCTACTATATGTCATCGTTAGGTATTCTAAGCGCCAGATTTTTAAATATGAATTTCTTAAATTTTTTAAGTAAGTAACTTCTTCTCTGTTTCACAGACACATTGCATCAGGGACGTCAGGCCTCTCCTTATAACTTCGAAGAAAACGAAATTAGTCAAACGCTGAAGCGGATTTCTAATTTTAAGGTTAAGATGGCTCCAAGTTGGGGAAAGTCCCCGAACTTGTAATAAGCTTGAGCTTTGTGATTAAGGGTTGTTGGAGCAGATGTAATTAATTCGTTTCTTCTCATATTCGTTCGGTCTTATTGTAAATAATTTTCCTCGATTCTCTAGTTCACTTCTTTCTAGACCATAGAGAAATAGCGTAGACAATGTGCCCACCTAGTTTGCTATAAGAACGCTTTCTGTGTAGACAGTTTTCGTATATAATTCTTTTGGTTATTTTTTAACATATTTTTTTTAAAGAAAATAGTAAATTATTGCCTATATTACATGTATACCCACTGTAAATATAATTAATCGTAGTAATCAAACAACTTAAAACGGTTTAAATCGCGTATATTTATCATTAATTTTGTTCCGACGTTTCAAACACTTTGCAGAGATCGTGGTCACGGGGTGACGTTTAAAGTTGTTTAATTACTATGTGTAATAATCGCGAAAACCTAAGACGGCATTATGAATAATCGTTTTCCTGTGATTTACAATAATATAATTATAGTCCTAGTTAGCAGTACAACAAATAAATATACCTATAACCTATTATCTCTAGTAGATTATATTTACAAGAAGTTGACACAGGACCACAGGATTAATGTGAAAATGTGGCCAAACCCGAACCTCAGATTAACTTTCCTTGATAAAAAAATTAAAATTAACATAAAGCAATTAAAGTATAGTTAAGAAAAATTATTCTAAGCATCATAATTATGATGAAAATAATTAAGTACATTATTCATTTCTCATTTTATTTAAAACTAGCTCCCACCCTGGTTTTACCTGTTTAGATAATGACGATACGTAATGATGATGATAAAAAGTCTCTTATGTGTTAATCAAGGACCCACACTAATATCATTTTATTTATTTGAGCTAAAAATCTAATTAAAAATTATTAACATTTTATTTATGTTCCAGGTTTCATATACCTAAATTGTTAAAGCCGTTACAACGTAAAAGATACACACTTAAAAAAAGTGTGATATGAAATACCTAGGTAACCAAATAATAGCCAATAAGAAGTAGCCAAATTAGCGAATTATTTTGGGAACGACACGACAATGTAACCTCTATACAATATCTGCAGATACCTATTACGTCACAATAATTTAGAGTTGACGTGAATCTAAAACCCGCTATAGAACTAGGAAGCGATGCCTTCCAAAACTCGTTTGGTTCAGAATTATCGTTAGTTATGTTCATTTTAGAAACGCTCGTAGCGAATTTTACTTAGTTGTCCTAAACCGATCACCAAAGTAAAGCAATTTCGTCCGCGGTCATGAGTTGGATGGGTGACCGCTAGTGACATTACTACTGAGCGCTCCCGTGCTTCGGAGGGCACGTTAAGCCGTCGGTCCCGGTTGTTGTCTACAAGGATGGCGCAGTCGTTATAGCATGATGGTAGGGCCTTTTGCGAATGCCCGCCTGGCTAGCTACCACCCTCAAGTAGAAACCTCAAGTCTGTCGCCAAGCACATAACGGTGTGTTCCCGCAGTCCTTGAGAGCCAGTACTTCTAGGTTAGCCTGAACTACATCTTCGACCACATCATCACTTACCATTAGGTGAGGTAGTGGACAAAGGCTAACTTATCAGGAATAAAAAAAACTGCATTATGCTTACAGGATTTTAAGGTAAATTTTCTCGTCTTGGGTGTTTTTAAACTGATTCAATTCAAACTATATTTATTTGTTACCTGATATCTTCGTTACTTGGTAAACGATTTAGATAGTTTTTTCTTAGTTGAATAAGGTGAATATCAAGTGTAGGCACCTAAAAAGTTACTCGCTGAGGCCCGTGCTCGTCGCTTCGCGCAATCGTGACTCCCAGAATAAATAGTCCGAAACTGGTCGGAATCTTTCCGGTAAATATAACGCGGGTCCTCGCCAGTTCCTAATAAGTTGACATACTAAAAAGTTCTAAAATTCAACTCTTTTGTTGTATTATGGTATAATCATATCCTTACTTCCTTACTAATATTATAAACGCAAAAGTTTGTAAGTATAAATGTATGAGTGGATGTTTATTACTCGTTCACGTAAAAACTACTGAATAGATTTTAGAGATACTTTACAATAATATAGTTTACACATCAGAATAAAACCACAGGCTATAATTTATTAAGATATTATATGAATTCTCAAAATGTAATGATAAGTGTCAAGTAAGTAGGAATAAATTCTGCCATATGCGACGTACACTGGCGTGCGCTACAAATATATACGTAGGGACATAATGTATAACAGAAATGTTTATCTTAAATTGTCCTATATAAATCCCGCAATTTAAGCATTACAGCATTGAGAACATTTTGACGTGGTTTTTCCTTCACATCGTCACTGTACGTGGTCACTGGATTGAAACTATTATAAAGCAGACCTTTTGAGGGCCTTATATGCTTTTGCCACTGCTATAATACTGGTCCAGATGAATTATTTCGCCAATATCCGATGTAAGTGAATACAAATTCGGTGCAGTTAATCGGTTAGTTGAGTAAAACGTTGTACTCTAATGAAGGTGCGACAAATATAACGATATAGTTTATTTCCAAAAACATACCACAAACATAAAGTAAACATTAATAATATTATATTTAAATTTTGTTGTCTTAAGTAAACTTACACTCAGTCTCGTAACGGCACACGTACGAGGTGCATGTGTGTTGCAGTTTGTTTACGTCTCGCGCATCAAGCTCTGTCGTAGCCGGGACGGGCCGGTGCGGTGTAGGTAGTTATACCTATCTCGTACCGTAGTGTCTTGTGGGCTACTGATAACGATGCAAAATGGAGGAGTGTACACTGAATACAAATGAGCAGTTACCGTGCAGCAGTTCATTGAGTGAAGAAGAGATGGAGGTGTTAGAAAACGATCGATTAGTCAACATTTTAGAAAGTGAGGGTGTTTGTGAAGATTATTTGAGACCAGAAAAGAGAAAAGGAGATGAAGGTGAGGATGATGAATGGACTAAAGTTAAGTCGAAGGAAAAGAAATACAAGCCAGCCGTAAATAAAATAGAGGTTTACATATCATGCAGTGAGCAGTTGCCAAAACAATTTGCCTTGGCGAAACTACTGAAAGAGAATAATATTACCGAAGTCCAGCGCGTGAAATACGTTAGCCCGTACAAGGTACGTCTCGATATGCAGTGTGAAGTAAACGTAAATAAACTTGAAAAATGCCAGGTGATATCTGAGAAAGGTTGGCGCGTACACAGGGCGATGGAAAAGAATATGTCATATGGTGTTATACGGGACGTTGATTTAGATATGACTGATGAAGAGATATTGAATAAAATATCATGTCCTGGTTCTACCGAGTTGTTGTCAGTATTTCGTCTCAACAGACGTTTAAGAGACGGCTGGGTTCGAAGCGAATCAGTACGATTATGTTTTAAAGGCGCTTATATACCAACATACATAACAGTAGATGGTTTAAGAATCAAAGTAGAACCATACATATTCCCAGTATCTCAATGTTCGCGATGTTGGAAGTTGGGGCATATGGCTAAAAGGTGCCCCATGAATAAAATTGTTTGTCCCAAATGCGGAGGCAATCATGCCAATTGTGAAACCGCGACATTTAAATGTGTCAATTGTGGTGGTTGTCACATGGCTATGTACAGAGGTTGTCCGGCTTTTGTAAAGGAAAAAAAATTGAGGGAAATAATGGCTGATTACAACTGTACTTATAGAAAGGCCCTAACAGTTTATGTAAATCCTAGTCCATTACAAAGTGACTCGAACCCTAAAGTGTTTACATTTACCCCGATTCCGGAATCTGTTACCTTCCCCCCTTGTGTAAAAAGTACATCGTCTTCTCAACGTGACCCTACAACCTGGAGCGAAATTATACAAACTAAACCACTACTTCACACCACTGGTAATAAGAATAAACAGACCCCTAAACCGGCACCAATAAAGCAGCGGCGGGAGAAACAACCAGAGCCTTTGGAGGTCTACATAACTTCAGCAGCGGAGCCACAGGAGGCCCCTAAAGAAGAAGAAATTCCAGTTGAGGCGAACAGAGAGAGAAAAATTATTTTCGGCGAACTGTTAATGAGGCTGAAAGAGATAATATTTTTTAGAGAAGCTACTATCCAATCTAAAGTGAAAAATGTAATGAAGTGCTGCATCGAATGGTTAATTTTAGTCGTGGTTGACAATATCGCGGATTGGCCTATACTCAAAAAAATATTAGACTTTTTTATGGACGATGGATAAAAACAGAAAACAAGTGAAACTAACTATACTTCAATGGAACGCTCACAGCTTAAGATTAAAACTAGATTCTTTTGAAAATATTTTAATACAGGAGAAAGTTCACATTGCTGCCGTTACTGAAACATGGTTTGAACCGAACTTTTATCTCAAGGTAACCAATTATAATATTTACCGTATGGATAGGGACGATACGTATGGTGGTGTAGCTATCTTCGTTCATAAGTCAGTGCAGTCACAAAAACATGACGTTCAATGCAATAATTCCGGGATTGAATTATTATGTATCAAAGTTAATAATTGTAACCAACTCGAACATATTCTAGCTTTATATTGTGCCCCATCAGTAAGTACCAGCCAACAAGACTGGGACTCAGTTTTCTCAATATTTAATAGTAGAACTATGGTTCTAGGGGATTTTAATGGGCATCACACTAGTTGGTCTTACAAAACAGAATCAAGGGGTTCAAAAATTTTCAAAGCACTTTCAGATAGTTCTTTTATAATTTTAAATGATGGTAAATCAACTCGTTTAAGATTAGTCAATAATCAACCTCAACTATCTGCGCCCGATTTAACACTAGTATCTTCTGATTTAGCTTTACATTTTGACTGGAATATAACAAATGAGACACTCGGAAGCGATCATCTAATTATAAAAATCACTACTAGTTTTCACAAGTCATCTAGAAATATATTAAGGCGTAATTTTAAAAAAGCTAACTGGGACGGATACAAAACGTTATTGCAAGAGCTTTTTAGTAATTATCAATTTTCCGATAAACTTCAAAATGATTATGATAATTTTGTTGACTACTTAAATATTGCAGCTGAAGTTCACATTCCTTACATCAGATTTAATTCAGACCCTGATAGTGACTTTTCTCCCAAGCCGTACTGGAATACAGATTTATCAAGGTCAGTAGCGAAACGTAGGCTAGCTCTTTCAAAATTTAGACGCAATCCGACGCCCAATAATTTAACACTTCTTGATAAGGAAATAAGCGATTCACAAAAACTCATACGTACTGCAAGAGGTAAATCGTGGCATGGTTTCTGTACTTCATTTGATGGAACTATATCCCAAAATGAGATGTGGCAAAAGATGAGATGGTTTAAAGGGCGTAAAAATGCTCAAAAATATTATGTAGATGGTGAATGTGCTAGTAAACTACTCCATAGTTTGACCCCTGACTACGCAGCCCCTCAAGACTTTTATTTTAATACTTTTAATAATAAATTAGAGATCCCTATTACTAGACAAGAACTAGACCAGTGTATCCGGTCTAAAGACACGTGCCCTGGGTGTGATAACATATCTTATTCTATGATAAAGCAGCTTCCAGAAAACTCAAAATCTGTGTTGCTATCGCTCTATAATAAATTCTTTTCAACTGGTTTAGTACCTTATCAGTGGCGAGATATTTTAATAACTCCGATACCTAAACCTGGACGTAACCCTGGGTCTCCTTCTTCGCTTAGACCTATTTCCATGATGTCGTGTCTTTGTAAAATTTTTCATAATGTTTTAGTAAATCGTGTAGAATGGTATGTAGAGAGCAACAATATATTAACTCCTTATACTACAGGTTTTAGAAAATGTCGATCAGCATTAGATAATCTAGTTAGTTTAGTGTGTCAAGCTCAAACTGGTTTTACGACTAAAAAGTTAACTGTGGGGTGCTTCTTAGATATAGATAATGCCTATAATAATGTAAATTTGAGTTATTTGATGCAAATTTTAGACCAAATCGGAGTTGGTTCTAACATATGTCGATACATTTGGAATTTCTTGAAGGAAAGAAAGCTGAAGATTCTTGTTAATAATTCATATTTATGTAGATTCACTGGACGTGGCTTAGCTCAAGGGGATCCCTTATCGCCGTTACTTTTTAATTTAGCTACAATGATGATATGCAAAGAAATCATAGGTATAAACAATGGCGTGTCGATATCACAATATGCAGATGATTTTATTCTATACACGGTACATAAGAATGCAGCACAAGCTGCTTATAGCTTGCAGGACTCTTTAGATGTTCTCACTAAACTGCTTTTAGACATAGGCCTTGAAATTTCGCCTTCAAAGAGTAAAATATGTGTTTTTAAGAGAGGACGCTCTAGGGACGTAATCAATCTTGCCATTAACGGTACACAGTTAGAGGTTGTGGACAGTATAAAGTATTTAGGTTTTTGGTTAGATCGCTCATTAAAGTGGACAAAACATATAAATGAATTAATAGCAAAATGTTCAAGGTCGGTAAATATTTTCAAAGTACTTGCAGGGCCTGGATGGGGTGTACATCCATGTCATTTGAGGCGTTTATATATTGCTATTATTCGTTCTAGATTAGACTATGGTAATTTTCTGTACGACAACAGCTTCAAAAGTAACTTAACAAAACTAGACAAATTGCAAAATCAATGTATGCGGGTAATAGGTGGTTTTATCAGAACTACGCCGATACACGTGATGGAGTCTGAGCTTAATATTCAACCATTGTATATCCGTAGGTACTATTTAGCAGGCAAATATTGGTTAAAAGTAAAATCTCTCAATAATAATATATTAGACATGATAGAAAATATGGCTGCGTCATGTAAGAGGCAGTATTGGAGACGGAAGAAAATACCCGTGCTGGTGACTGTACACGAATCATTGAGTGCCTATCCTATTTATTCGTCGCGACAGTTGGAGCGTTTCTCTTTAGATACATGGGTGAGCAATGTGGACCTATCCGATGTAGTAAGACCTAATATACACTATATCAACAAACCAAAGAACCAATACGATAGTTGTAATTTAAAAAAAATCTGTGAACAGTATTTACATGAAAATGAAATTATTGTAATTATTATGCTATTTATACTGATGGGTCTCAAGATAAGAATGAGTCGGGATTGGCCATATTTGATCCACAAACAAAAGCTTCAATAAGGCTTAAATTTAATGTAAAGATTTCTATTATGCATGTTGAGTTATTAGCAATCGCTGAAGCTATTTCCTACATTGAATCTTTTGAGTCAGGGAATTATGTTATACTAACGGACTCTAAGAGCGCTTTGCAGCATGTGGCTCGATGTACTTCGAATTTTCGAGGCGCACCGATAGCCTATAGAATCTTAGACTCCGTTAGTAAGCTAAAGAATAAAAAGGTGGTACTTCAGTGGGTGCCTTCCCATATAGGTTTGGATGGTAATGAAGAGGTTGACAGATTGGCGAAAGAAGCCATCACAGATGGAATATATTTAAGCTGTTTGCCTTACCATAATGACCTAGTTCATACAGTAAGATGTAATGCTCTAGAGTGGTGGAGAGGGTATTTTGATGAGAGGTCACGAAGCAAGGGGATTTGGTACAAGACTATACAGCCTAGCCTTTCCCGCATTCCCTGGTTTGTTGGTACAGATATGCCTAGAGATAATGTTGTCATGGCTCTTCGATTACGTTCTGGCCACATCCCGCTGAATAGCTTTACATTTTTAATGGGAATAACTGAATCTCCGAACTGTACTGAATGCAATATTGTCGAGGATGTTACTCATATTTTAGCGGAATGTGTCAGGAATGAGGCAGAGCGTAATATGTTTATGATAAAAAACAGTTTGAATGTACTTAATATTGGCATGTACAACAGTATTTTGGCTGAACCTTTGTCTAGGTCAGCCAAATATATATATAAAATTGCTATGTTAGGTGTAAAACGTAGAGAATAAGTATTATTGATAGTTTCCTCGAGGGTGACATAATCAACCATGATAAAACCCTCTTAAATAAATAAAGATTAAAAAAAAAAAAAAAAGTAAACTTACACTAAGAATTTGTAGGTTTTTTGTAGGTTTCTACTTGCTCTTCAAATTCACTGTTTAAAATATAATTTAGAGAAAAAAATAAATGAAGAATGAGATACCTATGGTAATGATAAAACAATTTTTAATTGAATACAATTAACATTAGTAAAAAATATATATGAATGCCAAAAGATCACTTCCAATAACTATTTTGTTTTCGTCAAGATTGTCATCTACCGGACACAGCTTTCGAGTCTTTTTTCAGATAAATGCAATAATTTTCCAATCCCGGATGTAACCCAGAAGCTTGAGATACCAAGGCGATGCTTTTGACCAAAGAGGGTTGTGTACTTTATATCCAAAGTATCGCTCAGTTATGTTTAAATCCCAGTCCAGTGTACTCACACACTACACGGAGAGTTGATTGATGGAGTGTTCATTTATCAAAGTTAATTGACAAGTCGTGCGCGAAGTGAGAAGCCATAGAGCATGATGTATCATTTGAAGACCGTAAATTTCGTGATCTATTTCCACCTTACTAGAGTAAAGTAATAAAACATTACGTATATAATCATAATGTATATTACTGTAAAAAAAACTTGTGAGTCTAAGGCTGTTGCTCATAGTGAATTCCAGCTGTAGCAGAACCGCTAGCTGTCAAAATATGAGTTTAATAATATATTTCATTTCAAAATTCAAAAACTCTAGAGGCCTTACGGTTTATAATGTTTTGGCCTGATAAACATTTTGGTTCCAATCCGAAACCTACCTTAATTAACACACAGTAGTACATAGAAGAGTACATAATTTTTTTATTTTATTTTTGATTATGTACGTAATTTTTATAGTATACTCCAATTGGACAAGGACTAGTATCTAGCTGAACAATACTATATTTAGTTCTTTGCGTCTAGAGGAAAACTGTTTTCGCTCTGGCGAAAACTCTTTCTAGACTTTGCTCTTCAGATAGAAGCGTGAAGCTTGTGCAATCATTTTTTACCGATTAACTAGGTTAAGTAGTGTTCACTGAGGTCATTACTGGGACTGCTGCGGGGAAGTCTCCTCCCTGGCACGAGTGTCATCTGCTATGCGGATGACACTCTTCTCACCACCCGGGGAGGAGACTTTAGAGAGGCGGCGAGCCTAGCTTCAGCCGGCGGATCCCTAGTTGCGGGAAGGATCCGCCGCCTGGGCTTGAAAGTGGCGCTTGAAAAGACCGAGGCCGTATTCTTCCACGGGCCTCGGCAGCGCATTCCCCCTTACGCCCACATTGTTGTGGAGGGCGTCAGGATTGAAGTGAAGGCCCAGATGAAATATCTGGGCCTAGTCCTCGACAGCAGGTGGCGCTTCGGCCCGCACCTCAGCGGGCTGTCGACGCGCCTGCTGAAGGTTGCGGGCGCCCTCTCATGGCTCCTCCCAAATATGGGAGGGCCCAGGGCACGATGCCGGCGCTTGTACGCCGGCATCTTGAAGAGTATGGCCCTTTACGGGGCCCCTATCTGGGCGGACTCCCTCCGTAGGAGGGAGAACGCTACCGCTCTCCGTAGGCCTCAAAGGGCCATTGCACTGCGGGTGGCGCGGGCCTACCGCTCGGTAGGATTTGCGGCGGCGTGCGCTCTGGCTGGCACCCCTCCTTGGGAGCTCGAGGCGGGAGTGCTCGCCAGAGTGTACGAGTGGACGGCGGGGCGTAAAGCCCGCGGGGAACACCCCGCCTTGGAGGAGCGGGAGGCCGTCCGGCGTGAGGCGAGGGAAGCGGTCGTCCATCATTGGACGGAGGACCTCGCCGCCGCCACTTTTGGCCGCCGTACGCTGGATGCGCTTGGGCCAGTCCTCCAAGATTGGTTAGGGCGGCCCCATGGCTTCCTGTCATTCCGTCTGGTGCAGGTGTTAACTGGGCATGGGTGCTTCGGCTCATACCTGCACCGGATCGGAAGGGAGGAAGCGGCAGCGTGCCACCATTGTCCCGCGGTGGAGGACACGGCGCAGCACACCCTGGAGATGTGCCCGTCGTGGTCCGATCTGCGCACCAACTTGGTCGCAGCAGTTGGGCCGGACCTCTCGCTTCCCAGCGTGGTAAAAGCTATGCTGGGGGGCGATGGGGCCTGGGAAGCGGTCGCCTCCTTTTGCGAAGAAGTAATTTCGCAAAAGGAGGCCGCGGAGCGTGCGAGGGAGGAGGACCCCCTTGCTGCGCCACTGCGAAGACGTCGAAGGGGTGGGAGAAGGCGATTGAATAATCGCCTTCCCCCTCCCAGTGGTGAGTAGCGAGAGACAGGCGCGGGGGCGTCTTCTCTCGCATTGCACATACTCACCACCTCCGTCGGGCGGGAATGGCCAAACATTCCTGGTCATTCCCGGGCCCCTCCTGCTGGGAGGGGTGTGTAGGCCCCGCTGTAAAAGCGGGCGGTCGTAGAAGGAGGACTGGACGCAAAGGCTCTGCCGGTCTCCCAGTCCTCCTCCACACAAACGATGCTGGAATGTCGCTGGGTTGTTTAGTGGGTATACCGGTCGTCTACCGGGGAGTCCCACATCCCCCCTCCATCCCCCGATGGGGGGGCATGCGTAATGCATTTTTCCCAGCGTCAAAAAAAAAAAAAAAAAAAAAAAAAAAAAAAAAAAAAAAAAAAAAAAAAAAAAAAGGTCATTACTGGGACGGATGACCACTAGTGACTTTTACTATTGATCGCTTCCGTGCTTAGCAGGGCACGTTAAACCGTCAGTCCCGGTTGATGTATTACGATGGCAGTAGTTATAGCATGGTAGCTATAACTAAAAATACAAATGTATAACTCATAAGTTATAAATTTGTCGCCAAGCACCTATTGGTTGGCTCCAGTAACAGTACATGAGAGCTGGTTCTCATTATAAGTTATAGCTTTTTAACATGGAAAAGCATATCATGACTTACAATCAAGTAAGGTTGTGGTCAAAGCAAGCCTATAAGCAGTAAAAAAAGTAATTCAAAATAATGACTGAACAGTATGGACTTTATAGGTAACGAGTATTATTAGAAACCTATAGCTGAGAAGGTAAAATTTCCATATATTACTTAGAGTAATGAGAATTGATTCAACAGTGTCAGCGCCAGTCGAACCCTCTCCTTGTTTTACGAGCCTCTTCATTGTAGGATTCCGTGGTTTACGTCACAAATGGACGTATAAATTAAAGCAATTAAGGTAAATATTTCATTGTCTCTTTGCCGATTCCGTCCTTTGTGCAGATAAATACAGGTTTTGGGGTATTTTATTGATGGAGCTGCTTTATTTGATTGTGCGTGAGAGTTGCGCCGGCATTTAAGCAACAGAAATTTATAGGTTACGTAAGATGAATATCTCGTATTATGTGAACCTTAGATGGTTTTATTTTATTATATATTAAAATCATCAGGCCTATCTATAAAGATGGTATATCATATATATTTTATTTATACAAGTAGGTAAATCCATTTTGCGCCCATACTTAATAAGTAGAAATTTTCTTAATAGAAATTTATATAATTTAGTATAGCCCTATATCTGAAGGGGCAGACTGAGGCGGCGAAACACATACGTTATGTTTTGAAGCTATTTAATATATAGTGAACCTATTGCCATCTACCAGGCACAGTTCCAGACACTAGGATCTCTCGATTGCCGTTGTTACAATAACCCAATTACTATCTGACTCGGGGATCAAACCTAAAACTTAAAAAGTAAGTCTCAAAAGGTGTTTTTTTAAATGAGTGAGTGGATTTCATTTTAGAATAAAATATATTTGATTATGAGTGACAAATGTGTTTGATCAGAAAAAACAATTACATTTATTTATACCGATGGAAATATTCATGAATTCAGTTTGAAAAAGATTTGTGTCAATGTAATGTTGTCTTAGGTTTTCGCGATTATTACACATAGTCATTAAACAACTTTAAACGGAGTGACCCCGTGATCACGATCACTGCAAAGTGTTTGAAACGTCGGGACAAAAATACGCGATTTAAACCGTTTAAAGTTGTTTAATTACTATTTGTGTCTATATACTCGTAGAAAATATATTTATACCACACCCACTCATAAAACGTCTCATTACTCGTTCAAAAACATGTTATAAAATTCATCATTTCTCCCTTATTAATGTACGGCGTGGAAAGTTATATGGATTTTCATTTTGCTTCCTGCGCGGCAATTTGTTATGTTTGGTTAAATTTTGTTTTTTATTTAATTGATATTTTAACAATACGCTTTTAATTATTATAAATAATTTTCCAAAATGTCATCAGATAGTGAAAGTGACGATTTTATAATGATGACGCCACAAGAAATAAGAAATGCAACTCAAGAAGTCATACAGAACTTACTGCCTGAGAAGTCTCGAGGTAAGTACGAGAAAACGTATAATGATTTTATTTTCCTCGTAGGTGTAGTATAAGGCACTATGTATCACTCGGGAGAAAGTTCTATTTCGGTTCTCGAGTTGCCTTTAAACAAATAAAAAAAAAAAAAAAAAAATAATCATATGGTAAGTACTTAAACCTCAATATTGTACAAGTTTATTTTCAAAATAAACACGATATTTATGCTCTCACGCGACACGATGTCTCTCCGTCCTGCGCCCTCAGTCTGACAGTTTTCAAAGAATACTTAGTCGTAAAGTTACACTATTCAAAACGGTCTATGGGGAAGCCACCTAGATGGCGCTACGTGTTTTTACCATGTAGGTCAATTTCTACACAAATATTTGTTGTTTATTTTATTTTACCATATATAAAGGTTTCTGTGTTATAACCTAAGTTTTTTTTTTATCTGTAGATGAGTTGAGAACTTCTCAGATTTTCTAGACGAACGCAAGGTAATTAGTCGCCTTCGTCGCTACCTGTCTTGCACTTCCGAGCGTCCAGTAAATACGTTGCCGCTGATTGTGTAGTTAGGAAAAAGTTGTGGACTATATAGTAGTGTTAAAGATCAAGGCATATATAAGGTCAGACAGACAGCGGGAAGTGACTTTGTTTTAAACTATGTAGTGATAGTGATATTGTCTCATTAAAATCTGGCCAAGGGCGATTTGTGTCTCACTTTGTTGCTTTTGATCCTACGAATATATCTTCCAAAGCTTCCAAACAATATAAATCGGCATTTTCAGTATTCATAATACATGTACGTTTTGCTGAAGCCTCTTGTCGTAAGAATTACCAGGAATAAGAAGGCACATACGAGATTTTACATATGTAGTAAAAAGGTTATTTCGCACCAATGACACACCAACAAGTTATATGTAAGATGTAGTCTACTAGTCATAACTGTAGATTTTTACATTAGGGCCGTATTTTCAAGATCTAGAGGTAACGACACCTCGTTGCCATGACTTCGCTTCCTCAGAAAATTGCTGTTCGCCAAGAGTCATATATCAATTCTCAGGTATATCATTACATGATGTCGCTTCGCGTAACGTTGAAATTTTGATCTAAATAGGTGGCAACATTCCAAGTCCTGAGTGCTCTGTCCCCTTGGATGAGTAGTGATTCAGATGACTATAACAAGCTAGATTTCCTTCTTATGCACAAATGAAACCAATGTAATTTGTTTACTAGTGTAGAAATTTTATCTTTAGGCATGCTAAGCGATAAACTCAACATATGTAAAATTGTGCTCTGAAAGAATCGTAATGACGGTGCTATCATCACAAGAGTATAGATTGAAAAACTTTGATAAAAACTTATGGAACCGTTATGTCGAAGAAGCAATAAATGAACACACAGCAAATTGTTTCGTACGAAAAACTTTCATTGTTTTGAGAGATTATTGAATGAAAGCGTTTTGAGCGGTATTGTGTAAGCCACGTATACCTCAGAAACGAACAATGAACTTTCTCAAGTACTGAAGTGATTCCCTATACTGAAAACAAAATAAGTGGTTGTGACTGCGTGGAAAGGGTAAGTTAAAAAGTCGTAAAACGATCGACAAACTAAGTGTTGCAACTATTTCGACAAATATCATGTACGAGTATGTTACTAAGGAAGGGTACTACATTACTGACCCCGTGATCTCATTGTGCCTTCGAATTTTATCTTAATCATGGTAAGTAACTTGATAATGACCGTAACATGTTATAACGCCAAAGATTTTAGAGAAGCTAAATAATAAAAATTATTTAAAACTCACACAAAACCGTTCAAAATTAGAACATGATATATTTATTTTGACCACAAAATTATCTCTATGTTATAAGAATTTGATACAACATTTTTAAATACACTGACATTACAGGAGATGTGCGCCTCAAAGTTGTTGGAAAACATTTTGTGCGGTCTTCTTAAGCTCATTCTTATAATTGTCAAGAAAATTTCTAGCAATTGTTCTACGATTCGAAACCGTCGCGAGTTGTCTATGAGACGGTCGCAGGACTTGGAACAAGGAGCTCAAGTGCTAGAGTTGGCTGTCGACTTATCTGCAGAAAGATTAGTGATACACATAGCTGAAAAACTTAGACGGTGTACGATGTTCATGTTAATAAGTACACATTAAGGGTCCGTTTCAGAATGTCCTAATAAAGATTCGGGTTGCTAACAAACACATAAAAAAACTGAATGATAAAAATGACGGTTAACATGCAGCGCGTTCCAAGCTTTAACCGATGGATAGGCTAAATCGATGACTGTGAAACGCAAAGATAGTGCTTTATTTATTAAATATGTTATGGGTAAAATAACAGGAACTTACTCAAACATTCTGAAACAGGCTCTTAGTCTGCTAGTATATGCACAATAGCACAATAAATAATTAACGTGATATTTTTATTCTAAGTCGTTCAGTGGGAATTTTAATATAATTTTGTAGTAGCGCATAGTTGCTATATAATGACTTTTGATGCTTCCTTTTCTCGTTTAAATTGATTCTAACGCTTATTATTATTATTTTTACTGATAGTAAGTGTGCCTCATACGAAAACATAAATACCTATTTCCAATTTAAACTCAGAATTTACAGGTAATCAGGCTTATTTATTATAGAGTAAAATTAACTGTATAGCTAAGAAAGATTTATTGCTTATAGTAATTGGAGAATTCTATGATAAATATATGTATATATCTGTTGTGGCACAAGTGTCATAACTCATTAATGATAAAGAACGTATTTTGATAATTAAGCTTGGTGAGCGGCGTCACAGTCTCAGATTACAAATCTATTGTCACATTTAATATTATGGAACTCAATTTATTGTTTGCTGTGGCAGTGTCTCCGGATGGTATACTGGCTCCCAGATTCCGAGCGCCAGTAAGTATCGGCTTTGGATCTAGCATCATGTGAGCTTGAGTTCTTTCATCAACTTACGCTTAGTTACATAACAAGATCATTCAAATGAATGTGTACGCTGTTCGTGAAATAGGAATGAAATGTGTCACAAGTCACAAGTCATAAAGAACGTCCCTTAATCATAAAGCTGGGAGCAGTTTCGAGCTGGGAGCGAGCGCGCGTTGCCTTCGGCTTGACTCTCGAGTGAGCTCGAGTACTTTCATCAACTTACGCTCTGTCACTTCAGACGCTCTCTACCGACATAGACTACGGTCACAGGAGGAGCTTCTATAGATGCTGAATGGAATTTTGAAAAAAGTAGGGTACTTTGAATGGTTCTTATTAAAAACTATGAACTAGTACAAGAAAATTTATAATATCAGTGTGCTTGTGATTTCAATCAGCTCTAGTTTTGGCATTACGTAATGCAGTTATCTGCTTTATGACTTTTACGATTTAAAAACATAATTTCATATTTGCAAGAACTTGTCAAATACTTGCATTATTAATATAGGAATGTTATACATACCTATCTAACGCACTATTAACTGCTCGTATATTTTTAGTTTTGATAGTTTTATTTACACTTGCACTTACACTTTAGTGTAGCTATCGGTAGAGAAGTGTATGTACAACATATCTATAGGATAACTGTAAATTTACAAAACAAATACAATAAGTAATTTATATTTATTGTTGAAAGTATTTACCTGCTGCCACCGAATACAACTGAAATGTACATCACATCATATTATAAACCCCACACATTTATGTTATTAAAAACAACTGCTCCATAGACATATATTGCCTGCTGACAGAGTGGTTTTATACAAAAATATTAACATAATATTTGCTACTCGCTCTAACGCATACATGGTAATGTTCCTTTGTATATTTTTATGAATCTGGTATTACAGTGTTGGACTAACTCAGCAGTTTTAAAATTTACCTACATGTGTTCAGTATCGCGGGAAGCTCTTTTTCAGAAATATTGCCCTGCTCTAATTGATAGTTTCCACTATACGTTGTGGGCAAAATCAGTGAATATGGTCGTTGGAAAGTTTCGGTCAGGGTCATCGTGCATATATAGGTACTTCCCATTAGCTTATATTAAGTTTGTCGCGAGGCAATATGTACAGCCAGGCACTTTCTGGTAGGGTGCACTTGGTTACGAAGAGGGGGGAGCGTGAATAATCACGTCTTTATTATGAAGTTCTAGAAAGCATAGGAGAAGCGGCGAATCTGTCGGTAGCTTTTTGAAGCAGTGATGGCTCAGTGGCATTGGCTATGGACTGCCGTGCAGCAGGTCCATGGTTCGAATCCCGCCCAGAGCTTGAGCTTCACCGCATGCTGGAAGGGCTTTTTGTGAATGCCCGCCTGGCTAGCGACCACCCTCAAGTAGAAAATCTGTCGCCAAGCACCTAACAGTATGTTCCGGCAGCAGTCCTTGAGAGCCAGAAAAATTACAAGCTAATGAGACCTAACAACTGGACGTCTCAGTGTGACGGGCACAGTGCAATTCGTCGCTGACGAAATGCGACTGTTATAGGCAGAGGTTAGTCCACTTAACATCAGGTGGGCCTCGGGCTTGTTCCGTCATAATAACATTAAAAAAAAAACGTAGAATAGCCAGAAAAATTATATTTATTTATGTTATAATTTTAAATAAAGCATTTAAAATTGATGAAAAGTATGACAACACAGTTTTATAAACAAATTAAAATTAAATCTGTCATTTTGGCTTATATGGATGTAAGGTATAAATATTACGACAAGAAACCAGCTGTAGGTGTTTCATAAAGAGCTTTATTACTTAATCAATATTCTTTTACCACGAAAATTTATTTCAATCTATATGAAGATACTGGGTATTTTAAAGTGCCAGAGCTTTGTAATGGACCCGACCGTGCTAAGTAACCTATTTGATTATTTTAATAATACTTCCTTTGAAGCCTCAGCTGCGAAGCTCCTGAAGTCTCAGCTGCCAAAGATTCGTCTGCTGAAAAGTAATCGTGCCCTACCTTTGTTCAGTTTTAACCGAAGGTACCTTGCTCATTTTTGTTTCTTTTACGAATATTTTTTATTGATTTGACTGGCAGAACGCTATAGACCAAAAGGTTGAAGGTAAAAGTTTAACATGTATTTTAATATAGATTTGTAGTTGTTGACCTTTCAGTTAAGTACGATTATCTGATGCGTGCCAGATAAGTCAATCCCGGAAATTGACTAATGGCTGACGGAACCATCTCTGCTTGCGGGTCCAACCTACCTGTCGATTACCTGGAGCTTACATATGTGTGAGCTTCTCCGTGCCGGAAATAAGTTAGCCAGTCTTTAAGGCAAACGTCAGAATTCTTATCTAGGTACTGATCTTTTATCACCAACTCATTTATAATGGTCAGGACCCTTTGTCAACTGATCTTTATAATTATATAATATGATTACCTACAAAATCAGAGATCTCACCTTCGTCATCTAGTGATGGAATTCGACTCTTTTATACGCTTGATAAAGACAAAGACAAATCACACAATATGATAAGAGCAAATATATTTCACCTAGGTAGTTTGTGATCTGTTAATCGTTTGAGATTTTTTGTTTTGTTTAAGATTTCAACCACTTAGTTCAATATAAAGCCAAATGAATTTATAACAATGAGTTATAATCTTAATTTTAACTAATATTGAGCTTATTGTCTGTTATGTATAAGCTGCAAGTATGTTACTATAACCCTTTCTGACTCAAAGGAAATCAACACTTATTTCCATCTACTACACGTCACTGCACTTGATATAATCAACCTAAATGACGGGTGTCTTCTTTGCTGCTTTTTAACGTAATGCCCGCCATCTTCCACTCCCACTTTCATGAACTGTGGTCAAGCCATCATACGTTCGAAAAGCTCTGAATGGCTCCATCCAACCGAAGCAATATCCTTCCATATGATTGGATAATGGCCAGCGCCTTGCATCATTCGACCACGTGGTCATGGCAGATAATGGGGGGATCTGGCTTTGCCGCCATTTTTAATTCTGTTACACAACATGTACTAGTGTATATAACATGTACATAATTATTATAAATATATAAATATTATGATATATAACTTAGCTTGGTCAGGATTTACTTCTATTTCATTTTCAATGCATGAAAATGAAATAGAAGTGAATCCTGATTCTCAGATCCATGTATCTGATTTTATCTTACTATAGTAACAGAATGCATCTCAGCTGCATGAGAGCAGTTTATTTACCAACTAACAAGCAGATTAAGCGTTGTAACTACGCTGTCATTGATTTGTGCTCGCACAAGGTCATACATAATCATGTCAATTATTATAAGCTTGTATAATTTCGTCTAATATTATGATGCAAAACAAGTCGTACCTATTTGTACACGGCTTGCATCATTAACACATTTCAAATATCTCTTCTTTTGAAAGACGCTTTATCTTATTTACAAAAGGGTTTCTCTGTTGTTTGAGAATTTTCTTTAGACAGCTTATTGTGTTTTATAACTGACCAGATGCCAGCTCTTTGGACAAAGCCAAAAATTTTACTTTCTCTTTAACATAATCGAAAAAAATGTTATTGCCTTCCACTGTACTGTTACTGCTTCCACTGTACTGCTTATTTTGTTTTGATTTACTTTACCCACTCTGATAAATTTGTAAGTACGGATTTTTTGCTGCATCTTGGCAGACTGCAGATCCAATTCACATCTTAAATTTTGTCTAATAATAATCTTCAACCACATCATCAACTCAACCTTATTATTCCTGTATTTTCTCTCCATTCCAAGGTTGCCTGGAAGAGATCGCTTTTAGTGATATGGCCGCGTATTGTAACACTTAATTGTTAGCCTTCGTATTTTATTATATTGTTATTTAGTGGTGTGTACAATAAAGAATAATCTATCTATCTATCTATCAATCACTTACCAACTGGTGAAATAGTCACAGAATCTTATTTCTGTTTTCAACATAATGTGTTCGAGTATTTTTTACAAAGAATTGCTCATTTTTATTACAATAGTCTCTCATAATCATCTAATTTAACAGACTTATGTTTTTGTAAAAAATAAGATAATATTTGGAAAAACTAAAATAGGCCGAGACAAACATAACCTTATTTATAAACCTCTATTTATATATAAACACATTGCCAGTCCATTGTGTTCCCTGAGCGTATAAAGGAGTGAGATCACATCTTTTTGTCATTAGGCACACAAAGGCGGCCTATGTGAGCTCTCAACACACAATTAATGTATCGCTGAGTAATAATACACCATGACTTTTACTTGCGAAAGAGGAGGATAATGGAGTACATTGATCAGGTAAGAGCACAGTGCTTAATAGTATGCGATTATTTGTGATCGCTGTGTATGGGCACAGTAATCATCTTTTTTTATATTGACGCTTTGGGTATTGTACGTACATATATAATGAACGTATTGCTTTGAAGTTAAAGTCATTCAAATGAACATGTTCTAGTATAGTCACACAGTAGGTGTTAAACTTCCAGATTGCCTAGGCAGGGATTGTAGGCAGAGTTTTTTTGCCTATACAATCTGTTTGGAATGCTTAACTTGGCCGGCGATTCACCGGGCTGAAAAAAAGGTACAAATTATAAAATCAAATTTACAAAAGGTTACGTACAATTATAATAGGTTTTCTTGTTCCGTAGTTGATCCCTCTAGCCTATCGTGACCTACTTAATCTACTGATCAGTAATAATTAAGCGGGACTTACGACTAAGGCGGAGGGCTAGTTTTTCCTCCAGTCTTCTGAGATTGTCCAACGTTACAACACAGTATCATCAAGGCACTCAAATTCACCAAGCTTCACAAACAAAAAAAAGCTACCAAGTACAATTCAAAGTTGCAAGAGAATGATAAGCAAAAGAATTATGTGCCAATTAAAAAGTAAAATCAACTAAAAATTACCAAGCAAAAAACTGAAGTTATACAAAAATCCACAGATCAAAATAGATAATTTACATAAAAAATCCAATATTATAATTATGGGGGACATTAATATTGATATTAAACCTTTTAACTCTGATCGTAATAGCTCTGAATATCTAAATTTTTTGGCTGAAAGAGTAATACTTCCTGCTCACACCCTACCCACTCGTTATGGTAATTGCCTTGATCACGCTATTATATCCAAATCTGATATTTCATTGACATTTATAATCAAGTCCGTAATAACTGATCACTATCCTGTGTTTCTTTGCCTACGTAAATCAAACTTTACCAGACCACCGTTAACTGCGTCTAGGATTGATTACGTCAAAGCTTCTGAGTATCTCAAGAATTTTGACTTTAGCTCAATTATTTCTAATAATGACCCAAATGTAGGTCTTAATCGTTTAATTGATATTCTTTCACAAACCTTAAATATCCACACTAAAATTTATACAACCCCAAGAAATCTAATAACTCTCAAGCCCTGGATAACACCGGGACTTTTGAGATGTATACGTCACCGAGACCGGCTTCATATAAAAAGTAAGAAAGCACCGTTGAATTCTGTTTTACATACGACTTACAAAAGATACAGAAATTTTTGCAATAATCTGCTTAAAAAACTTAAAAATCAATATGAAAAAACTGAACTAGAAAAAGTTACACACAGCCCAAAACAGACCTGGAAGATAATAAGAAAAATAACATCTACTACCAAGCAAAATAACAAAGCGTTAGAATTACTTAAATGCAATCCACTCGGTCATCAGGAATCGGTTGAGAATATCAATGATTTCTTTATTAATATTGGCAAGGAGCTTGCTGATAAAACGTTGTCTAATAATTTGAATTTGATATCTGAGATCCCTGTACAAAAACATTATGCCAACTCATTTGTTCTTCTAAACACAGATAATTCTGAAGTTGAATCTACTATTCTTAATTTAAGAACTGATTCCGCAGTTGGATCTGATGGAATTTCATCAAGATATTTAAAAATGGTACGAACTAGCATTGTTCCTTCCCTTACTCATATTTTTAATCGTTGTTTCGATACTGGAGTTTTTCCTCTGGCCTTTAAACATTCCTTAGTGCACCCTATTCATAAGAGCGGTCCGCAAGATGCAGTCGACAACTTCAGACCTATTTCTGTCTTGCCAGCTCTTTCTAAAGTACTCGAAAAACTGATTAACAAACGTTTAGTTAACTACCTAGAGACACAAAAAATAATAGCAGAATCACAGTTTGGATTTAGGGCTGGCAAATCTACTGAACATGCAATTGCATCTCTAACAGACTATGTATCAAGTAACCTAGATAAAAGTAATAAATGCATAGGTATCTTTATAGATCTCGCGAAAGCATTTGACACCGTTTCGAAGACGCTCTTGTTGAGAAAACTGGAAAATATTGGAATACGGGGTACACCTTTACTTCTTGTTAAAAGTTACTTAAGTAACCGCTCTCAAAGTGTAAAAATAAATGATGCCATCAGTTCTCCTAAAAATGTAAAGTATGGAGTGCCTCAAGGCTCGATTCTTGGCCCAAGCTTGTTTTTGATCTATATCAATGAACTTTGTTTCTACACACCCAATAACGGTAAAATATTTTCATACGCTGATGACACTGCCCTTGTGTATCAGGGCGACACATGGGACAAAGTGAAATTCGAAGCAGAAAGAGGACTGTCTAATGTTTTATCGTGGCTTAGTCATAATCAACTGACCCTTAATATCAATAAATCGAAATACCTCACATTTTCTATCACTGAAGCCACCCAACCATTACCATCTTTTGATATAAAGGTCCACTCTTGTTCTAATACTACTAATAATTCTAACAATACAAAATGCACGTGTCTATCACTTGAAAGAGTAACGATTATTAAATACTTGGGAATCACCGTTGACAATCACTTGAGTTGGGCCCCCCAAGTACAAGCTCTGTCTACACGACTTCGAAAACTTACTTGGATCTTCAAGAGTCTGAGAGATGTTGCTCCACTTGGTTTATTAAAAACAATATATCTTGCACTAGGGCAATCAATCATTGGATATTGTATTCCTGTTTGGGGTGGTACCTTCAAATCTATACTAATTGTGGCTGAAAGAGCTCAACGTTCCATATTAAAGGTAATGCTAAAGTATCCTATAAGACATCCTACTACGGCTCTCTATAAACACTGTGAGCTTCTAACTGTACGCCAACTATTTATTCTTCGTATTACCTTACAACAACACGCGAAAATACAATACGATCCATTAATCCTTACAGGTAAACGCACTATACGTAATGTTACAACACGGGAACAAGGTTCTACTGCCTTTTCTAAAAGACAAATCATATTCCTTGGCCCTTATATATATGATACAATAAATAAAATCTTTAACATATATCCGAAATCTACCTTTTGTTGTAAACAAATTATGGAACAATGGCTTATCGCATTAGACTACGACCAGACGGAAGAACTTATTAAAGTTCATACTTAATGTGTAAATAATATAAATATATGTATACACACACACATATGTATATGTATTGATACTATATTAAAGTAACATTTATGTATTGTAAATTGAATTATTATTTATATTCATACTTATAATTATATATATATATATGTATTTTTATATCTTCCACACGTATGCGTATCATATTTATGAACAATAAACATGCTAGACACTACATTATTTATTCTTAGAAGCACGCATTACGCGCATCATCATTCATCACATTACTAACTACCCTCTTCACTATTAATAAATAATACTTATTTAACTTACCTAGGTACCTACAATTACACTTCAAAACAAACATGCTTCGTTCTTATGGTACGTTGCTAATATTATGTTTTTGTATTGTCGACAGTTAGTTGATAAATAATGACACACTACTCTGTGTTATTTTAGTAACTACCCTGTTCTGGGAGGAGGGCGTTGGCATGCCTTAACACAGGTTTATCCTAGTTTTAGTAAACTACCCCAGGTCGGTAAAGCCCTTACGGGACAATCCGACTCTCCTCCGGGAGGCTGTCCCTCGTATTCTGGGGGGGACACTAATCGCCGCATTGAAAATACTATTGAAATTGAAAACGCGTGTGTCGCGGTAGTGCGTGCATCTGCACGACTCCGCGAGAGGTCGGCGGAGGGTGCGTCAGAACGTCCACCATCTCAATGTAGCGTCGGCCGTAAGGAGGTTCGAGTGGTGCTCCAACGTGTACCGAGCACTCATCGAATTACTCCGGAGGTGAAGGATGGAGTGGATATGGAGCGCAATGATTGTGCCAAACCAGCCACTCCAAACCCCGACACTGAACCTGAGCGGGAGCGTAGCACTTGCGCCAGACCCGTCTCAGCTGCAGCTGTCGGAGATACTGCATCGGAGCCATCCGTCTGCAGTATGGCTTCAGTGGAGTCCCTGGCTTCACTGAACCTAGAGGAGACCTGTCCTGTCAGGTTTTGGCAGCCTCGTAAGAGGTCGAGGGAGGTGGGTGACGACGGCTCTTTGAGCGATCCATCTGCCCCTTCCCCCAAAGTGGTGGCATCAAAACGTGGCCGCGCTCCGACAAGAAGGCAATTTTTGAAGGCCCGCACGGAGGAGACTCGTGAGTTACATGGCTCACTGCAAGAGCTCGCTGGTTCTCAACCGGAGTTAGAGACCACGGCGGTACTGGAGAAGAGAATAGCGGACAGCTTAAAAGCTGTGGAAATGGTGGCGACAAAGTCATCTCATCTCAAGGGGACATTTGTTGCGCAGCTCAAGGGCGCCGTCCGTGATATTAAGACGGCAACTGAGGCACTAGCTCATCACAGCCTCAACGATGAGACTCGGCGTCTTCAGGCTGCCAACAGTCGTCTCAAAGCCGAGATGGACGACCTGAAGAGCGAGATGGCTAAGCTGAGGGCGGCCATGCAGCAGCAATCCGTTGCACCACCGTCGCATCCTCAGAATAACTTAGAGGAGATGGAGGCTCGTATCCTCGGACGTCTTTCAGATAGGATCAATGCCCGGATTGAGGGGCTGGAGCCCCGACTGAACCCGGAGCCCCGCCTCCGTCCCTCATTGGCGCATGACAACCGCAAGATGGACACGACAAACACAAAGAAGGCCCTTCCACGCACGGCAACGTCTGAACGCCCACTGGCCCAACATGCCAAGGTGGAGCCTCAGAAATCGACCTCAACGAAGGCTGCGACTTCATCGGCCAAGACCCTATCCAGGGAGTTCTTCTCCTCTACGGAGACGAAGAAGACGGCCATGAAGAAGAAGTCCAAAAAGAAGAAAGGCGCTGGGGAATTCACTCCAGCACCAAGGTAAGCGAGTCCACTGCCCCCGGAGCCAACATCTATGGCGACGGTTGTGAAAAGAGGCCCGAGGAAGAGCGCTTCCAAGTCCAAGACAGAATTGGCGCGGAAGCCCCAAAAAGAGAAGACTTCCAAGGCGAAATTACGTACTCCCAAGTCCGAAGCAGTGGTAGTTACCATTCTTCCTGCTGCTGCGGACAAGGGACTTACGTATAAAAAGGTGATCGCGGAGGCCAAACAAGGCATTGATCTGACCTCCCTTAATATAGAATCGGTCAGATTTAAGCGGGCTGTGACAGGGGCCACAATTATTGAGGTCCCTGGCGCTACAAGTGGCCCGAAGGCCGACCTTCTGGCTTCCAAGCTGAGGGAGATCTGTGCACAGGATGGTAACATATTGGTGTCCAGGCCTGTCAAATGCGAGGAGCTACTTGTGACCGGCCTGGATGAGTCGGTCACTAGCGATGAGGTGGTAGCTGCCATATCTAAGAAGGGAGGATGTTCCACTGATCAAGTGAAGGTTGGCACTCCCAGGCAGCAAAAGTCAGGCGTGTATGCGGTGTGGGTGAGTTGCCCTACCATATGCGCAAAAAAGATTGCAGAAGGACGTCTCCTCGTGGGATGGGTGTCGGCTAGCGTGAAGCTCCTGCAGAAGCGTCAGCTCCGATGCTTCCGATGCCTGGAAACAGGGCACGTCAAAGCACGGTGCACCGCAACGGTCGACCGTAGCCAACAATGCTATAGGTGCGGTCAGATCGGTCACCGTGCTTCGAACTGTAAGGAAAAACCCCATTGCACACTTTGTGCGGAGCTGGGGAAGCCCGCGAACCATGGGCTGGGGAGCAAATGTTCGGCGCCCAGCCAAAAAGTGGCGAGAAGAGGAAAGGCAGCGCAGATTTTGTCGCAGCCCACCCGTCCACCGAACAGGACAAATGAGGTGGAGATGACAATCCCAGGTGATTAATATGGCGGTCACCTTCTTACAGGCGAATATCAACCACTGCGTCAGAGCTCAGGACCTTTTGGTTCAGAGCATGGCGCAGTGGTTGATTGATATTACAATCGTCACGGAGCCATACTTGGTCCCCTCTCGGGACGACTGGGTCGGGGACCAAACCGGATCGGTTGCGGTGATTGTGCGGCCTAGTGTTGCCACGATAAGGCGGTGCTATAAAGGTCGGGGCTTCGTCGCTGTTTTGGTCGGGGAGATGGTGGTTATCGGGGCCTACTTCTCTCCAAATCGCACTCTCGCAGAATTTGAGAGTTTTCTGGCGGAAATGGACACCAATCTGGCATGGTGCAGGTCCCACCCAATATTAGTGGCTGGGGACCTGAACGCAAAGTCCACGGCGTGGGGTTCCCCTATTACAGCACCCAAAGGGGAAGTCCTAGAGGAGTGGGTGGCGGGAAACGGATTGAACGTTTTGAACCGTGGGACGACCAGCACGTGCGTTCGGTGGATGGGTGAGTCCATAGTGGACGTTTCTTTTGCTAGCCCGTCCCTGGCGTGTCGTGTTCGGGACTGGGCAGTGTGGGAGGGCGTGGAGAGTCTTTCGGACCATCGGTATATCCGGTTTTCCATCTCCCCCTCCCCCACAAGCCCGAACAGTTCCGGTCGGCCCGCGATGGATCTGGGTCCCCGCTGGGCTCTTAAATGCATGGACAGGGACGCAGTGATTGAAGCTTCTCTTGTAGAGGGCTGGACACCGAGCCCGGATACCGTCGATGTAGAGAGTGAGACGGACTGGTTTTGCGAGGCAATGTCGCATATATGCGATGTTGCTATGCCGCGGGTAACCAGACTGCCCTCTCGCCGACAAGTTTACTGGTGGTCGGAGGACCTCGCTCGTCTTCGTGCAGCCTGCGTGTCAACAAGACGTCGGTACACTAGATATCGACGTCGTAGACAAAACGGGCGCGATGAGGACGAGGAGAGGAGCCTGTATAGCGCCTATCAGGACGCGAAGAAAGCGCTGCGCATGGCCATTGGTGAAGCCAAGGAGAGGGCGTGGGAGGAGCTCCTCGCATCGCTAGATAGGGACCCCTGGGGAAGGCCGTACAGGCTCGTTATGAGCAAGCTTCGCCCCTGGACCCCACCCCTCACGTCCACAATGGAGCCAGAGCTGCTGGCGAACGTGGTGGGGATACTGTTCCCTCCTCGTAGTGAGCATGTGGCTCCGCAAATGCTCGATCAGCCCGATCAGGAAGAAGGTGAAACGGAAGAGATCCCGGAGGTATCGGTGGGGGAATTTGGAGCCGCCGTGCTGAGGCTTCAGGCCAAAAACACGGCCCCTGGCCCTGATGGGATTTCTGGTCGTGTGTGGGTGCTGGCCCTCAGGAATGGACTTGATGATAGGTTCAGGGCCCTTCTGACGGCCAGCTTCAGAGAGCAAACTTTCCCCGGGAAGTGGAAGGTCGGCAAGTTGGTGTTGCTGAAGAAGGAGGGGCGTCCAATGGATTCTCCGGCAGCCTATCGACCGATCGTGCTGCTTGATGAGGCGAGTAAGCTCTTTGAGCGCGTTATTGCAGCCCGCCTCACCAAGCACCTCGATCTCGTTGGCCCGAACCTGTCGGAGAATCAATTCGGATTCCGGCGGAGCAGGTCCACCATAGACGCCATTGCGCAGGTGAGGGCTCTAGCCGAAGAGGAAGTCGCCGAAGGGGGGGTGGTGTTGGCCGTGTCATTAGACATCGCCAATGCCTTCAACACCCTCCCCCACGTATGTATAGAGGAAGCACTCCGATATCACGGAGTGCCCCTATACCTGCGGCGGACGGTTATGGCTTACCTAACGGACAGGTCTATAACCTACCCCACCCAAAATGGCTGGGGTAGCTGGGAGGTGAAATGTGGCGTTCCACAGGGGTCGGTCCTTGGACCACTCCTGTGGAACATTGGATACGATTGGGCCATTCGCGGCTGCACTCTTCGGGATGTTCGTGTCACGTGCTATGCCGATGACACTCTGGTTACGGCCCGTGGCCGAACTTACCGGGAAGCTAGCCTGCAGGCAACGGCCGGAGTAGCCCTCGTTGTGGGCAGAATTAGACGACTGGGTTTGAAGGTGGCCCTCAACAAGTCCGAGGCCTTGTGTTTTCACGGGCCTCGAAACGCGCCACCAACAGGAGCTCATTTGATAGTGGGTGGAGTTTCCATCGGCGTTGGGTCGAGGATGAAATATCTGGGCATCGTCCTCGACGGCCGATGGAAGTTCAAGGAGCATTTTACACTCCTTGCTCCAAAACTTCAGCGAGTGACGTCCACCTTGACCAGGCTATTGCCAAATCTTGGCGGACCAAGTGACAAGTGCCGCCGCCTCTTTACAGCGGTGGCACGATCGGTTGCACTGTATGGGGCACCCATTTGGGCATGCTCTTTGAGCGCCCCTAACAGGACGCTATTGCGTCGGCCACAGCGAGTTATGGCTCTCAGTCCCCGGTCATATCGCACGGTCTCATTTGAGGCTGCGTGCGTTCTGGCCGGCTCTTTGCCCTGGGACTTAGAATCGGAGATACTTGCGGAGGTATACGCGAGAACTGCCGATGCGAAGAGTCGCGGACCTATGCCGCTCCCTGAAGAGGTCGAGCGCTGGCGACTTAACGCACGACAAGTGGCCCTCCGCAAATGGGCTCTGAGGCTTGAGGAGCCTAGCGCCGGTCACCGCACGATTGCGGCTATCCGCCCGGTGCTTAAAGAATGGTTGGACAGAGCGTGGGGGTCGCTCTCTTATCGCCTCGTGCAGGTGCTTGCCGGGCATGGGTGTTTTGGCAAATACCTATGCAACGTGGCGAGGAGAGAGCGACTTCCATTGTGTCATGAGTGTGGTGCTGCTGAAGATACGGCGCAGCACACCCTTGAAGACTGTCCGAAGTGGGCTATGGAGCGGTCTATACTCGTATACGCGGTTGGTCCCGACCTATCGCTGCCGGCTGTCGTTAACGCGATGGTCGGGGGCGAGAGGGCATGGGATGCGGTTCGAGCCTACTGCGAGACCGTCATGGCCCAGAAAGAAGAGGGAGAGCGGCGTCGAGAGGAAGACCCATTGGCGGATCCTCTCCGTCGCAGGAGGACTGGGCGTAGACGCAGGGCGTACGCCAGGACCCTCGCTCCCTGATTGGGTCTGTGCAACATGTTGGGGAACGTGGTGCACACAAAATGGCCCTAGGAGGTGGTTGTGTGGTGTGACAGTGTTCCGGCATACCACGCAATGGAGATTTACGTGACTGAGCGTCACCGGAAGTCGGGTCCGAACACGGACAAACGCTAAGCAAGGGAACAGGATAAGGGCAACTGTGACCTTTCCCTTGCCCAAGCGCAAAGGCGGAACACCAGGGTGGTTTTAGTGGGTATTCCTGCCGAGGGGCAGCGAACATAGTCACGCTGCCCGCCGGCAGGCGAGTCCCACATAACCCGCGGCTTTTCCCCAAGGCTACGGGTATGCGTAACGCATTTCCCCCTGTAAAAAAAAAAAAAAAAAGGTTTATCCTAGTTTGGGTGCCAATGATCTTCCTAGGAATATTAACTTTGTTATACTTACAATAAGCTCTTTTAATACCTAACTAAATACTGTGTTTAAAGTTATACTAAGTTTGTGAAGATAAAATAAAAA
Organism: Plagodis pulveraria; assembly: GCA_963890685.1. Classification (NCBI taxonomy): domain Eukaryota; kingdom Metazoa; phylum Arthropoda; class Insecta; order Lepidoptera; family Geometridae; genus Plagodis; species Plagodis pulveraria. The sequence continues at coordinate 21,663,875 of OY982950.1, read as the reverse complement.
TCATTTCATTTCATTTCAAATAGACGACTACCAAAAGGGTGCGTTCCAATTGCCCGATAAGTTGATCGGTCCGAACATCTACCCGCCACGGACCGGGATACCGGTCCGCTAATCTATTGGCAATCGTGCCAAGGTTGCCACCGCTCTCTTCAGCACCAAACCGGCCACCAAGTCCTCAGCAAATCGGGGGACACCATCACTACCGGACACAAGATTGAGGATGCGCCCACTGCGCCACATGAGTGACGGAAGGTTAGGATCCTTAATCAAAACGAGGTCTCCAATTTTGGCTGGATCGGTTTTGTCAGTCCACTTGACGCGTTGCTGGAGAATGTGCAAATATTCCAAGTTCCAGCGTTTCTAAAAGCTCTGAGTGAATTGGCGAACCAATTCAAACCGCGAGAGACGATTCTCACATCAATCTCAATCTCACATCAACATAAGGGTACTCAGGCAAGGCAACAAGTGGCTGAATAATCAAAAAATGGCGTAAGGGCTACAAGGTCATTAGGGTCTGAAGAGATCGGGCACAACGGTCTAGAGTTTAACATAGCTTCAATCTTACAAAACAAAGTCGCTAACTCTTCAAATGTGAGAATAGTATCTCCAATAACTCGTCGCAAGTGTGTTTTGGCAGATTTTACAGCAGCTTCAAATATACCACCCCAATGGGGACAAATTGGGGGAGAAAACAACCAAGTTATGCCCCGTTGCGAGAGTTTTCATCCAATTTCAATATGATTATCAGCTAGGAAGGCGTTAACATCGTTCAAATAGTGGTTCGTACCCTTAAAATTAGTGCCGCAATCTGACCGAATTATAGAAGGCAGTCCGCGTCGTGAAACAAATCTGTCGAGTGTGGCCACAAAAGCCTCCGTTGTGAGCGAGGATACCACCTCCAGATGGACTGCCTTGGTCGCGAGGCAAAGCAGGACGCACAAGTACACTTTGACGGTTTTACTGTTGCGAAGAGTTGACGTTTTGACCAAAAAGGGGCCCACAAAGTCCGTACCAACTCCTGCAAACGCCTTGGTCTCAGTGACACGATCCGCAGGTAGGTCTCCCATCAAGGGCTGCATGGGAGCGGCCTTGAGCCGATAACAAGGCATGCAGCGGAAGACTATACTGCGAATCGTTCTTCGGGCCGACAAAATCCAAAATTCTCGCTGCAAAATGGCCATCAGGGCATTACAGCCGGCGTGCGAGTTTTTGATGTGACGATCTGTCACCGATAATTTAACCAAATGGCCATCCTTAGGCAACAAGAGGGGGTGGCGAGCCCCGTAGGGGAGGTTGGCGTTGCGAAGACGCCCTCCAACACGCAAAAGGCCCGAACTGTCCAAAAAGGGGCTCAGTTTGCTTATAGCTCCCGTCAATTTAGATTTCGCCCGTTTCAAAATGACAATTTCCCTTTCAAAGTGCACCGATTGGCAGGGAGGTGGGCCTTGGAGTGTGACGTCAACGGTGGCGTGACTTGGTGCAAGCAGCGGAACGAGACAGCGATATTCGGGCGCAGAGCGCGCTAACTCACTTCTTTGCGGCTGCTTGGACGAGACGGACGTTACCATAATTTGTTCACATTTTTGTTAGAGATTTCGAGCGGAACGGACGTAGTTCTTTACCTTCCTTAATTGAATTTTAGTGTCAAGTTTATGTTCAAATCTTTTTACTGTTATTATTAGTGCATTTTTCTTTTTAAATTAAACCCGCTTCTGATAACTAATTATATTATTTGACCAACTTCAAACCTATTAAATCACTAAGTTTATTCATCATTAATTTGATCCCGATGTTTCAAACACTTTGCAGTGATCTTGGTCACGGGGTGACCTATTATGAGTATATGTTTATACTCCATATATAAAAATATTTAGACATAGTTGCTATTGTCAACTGTAGAACATTTTTCTTAGGTGTAAATTATATTATTATTCGTATGTTTGTGATTTTGAGTCATTATGTACTACATTCCTTATTTAACCAACAAATGCTATGGTCGCCAACTTGTAAAACATTATTTTTTTACGGGCTGTTGGAATGCCCTCAAAAGAGTAAGGTCCGACTCGCACTGGGCCAGTTTTTTACTACAACAATGAGTGGTTATGACTAGTCCCGTCTAATACAAGCTTAAGCTATTCATAATTATTCTAATTAAAACATAACACAGATAATTTGGGATAAGAGAAAAGAGTAAATGGTAATTTGTTGAATAAAATATTAAAAAATCTAAGCTTTGAACTTTGTTCTAAGGATACATATAGAATTAAAAGTAAATACTAATAAAAGTTCTATTACTCTCAAAATATGGTTCGTTTTTATTCATCCACTCATATTTTCAGAAGGATTTAACTCCCAGGATTAAGTAAACTAAGTATTTATATATTTATCTTTCATGATAATATCACAAAATTCGGCACAAGTAGTTCAAAATTTAGATATCATGACTGTCCCGCAATTTTTAAATCTGTAATATCTTCGAAAATATTCATTCAAATAATATGCTGTAAAGGGCCATATAGACCTATATTAAATCAACAATGTATTTAAAGTATTTAATTAGATAAGGGTTAATGCTATATTGGTTAAAATCGGTTCAAAAATTAGCCATTATTTGTCGTAAAAAGTAAATGACTAAAAAAATATATTGTAGGATATCCATAAGAGATTGACATATACCATAGCGAAGTTTTCTGTAGACCTTTTTAATGTGTACATTACTTAGTACATTGTTTTGATAAATTTCGTAGGGTTCAGCCTGCGTTTCCAATGTAAGCGGAAAAAATGAAATTATTTACGACATCACATTAGAAACCTCAAAAATAACAGTATTTTTGGGGTTGGTACCGTATGCAATAAAAACCTACTTATTATTTTATGGCAGGGTTATAATTTATGATTACTTAAATAGGAACCGTTATTTTAAGACTAATACATTTTGTTATTATTATTTTTATGACGCGTATAATGTCTGATAAAACGAAAAAGATCCATTACTCACATAGTATCATAGGCTTGTAAGATTAATATGGATACTAGAGCTACTAAACCAAAATCGTCATGATGTGGTTGTTGAACATTTTATTCAGTATCTATTGACCCAATTGTGCTTTGCGCAGAAATAAAGCGATTTAAAAAATATACGCGGATATTTTTTAAAATCTAAAAGCTAGTAAAAAGCCTGTCCTGTCCATCTAATCTGTAAAAAACTGTTTATATTTAATAATAATTATGGAATATATATTATGGAATCAGGCATATAGGTACATATATATAGTAAATATATATATATGTGTGTAGTATGTATAGTATATATATTGTAAAAGTAGAAATAAATAAAAAAATCTGTCTGTAATCCCAAATTGCAGTTTATTGGGTCTCTAACAAGTACTACCAAACTAAATGACTGAGTTCTGAGGTAAAAACTAAAAACCCGAATTGATAACCTTCTTCATTTTTGGAGTTTTCTGCTAATGTAGGTATTTAAAATTCTTGATAAACGCCTACGTCCTCTTCTCTATTTATACTAATATTATAAAGAGGAAAGATAAATTTGTATCTTTGTATGTAACAAATAAACATAAAAACTACTGGTTCGATTTGAAAAATCTTTTACCATTAAAATCAACATAATATATGTTTTTTTTTGTTTAGTTTAAGGTTTCGTTAAATACCCGCGCGAAGCCGGGTGGGCTGCTAGTTACTAAGTACTAAGTACTATTAGTAGAAAATGCTTTTACCAGTATTTTGTCATATTTGCTTTAGCATGAAGTCCTCCATATTTTTAATTTTGTGCAATACGTAAATAAAAACCATATTAATTAATTGTGTGTATAGTACAATGTTATTCGTTTGACGAGTTGTTAATCATCTTTTTCGACGCAAACAGTTAAATTTTTTTGTCTTCTATCTAAAATTACTACTACTTTTACAATCCTGACGGAAACGATGCTTACGGAGTTTTCTTTCTAGCAACTTGAAATTTCCTTCTGGGAGCACAAAAATCTATCTAGTAGCTTTGGAGAATATATTTTCATTTGTCTTCCCTTTACTAAAAAACTAGCACTAATATCAAGTTTACTTTGTTTTTGCCAATATAGAAAAAAACATAATTTATTTTAATTTTTTTTGCTCTAAGCTAAAGCGTTCAGCAACATAGCGACTTATTCATGAAATGGTCACAAAATTTCATTAAACATAACACGCAAGATGTTATTTAAAATTGAAACCAAATTAACGACGCAACAGCGAATCTCATTTCACCCTATACGTATAATTTTTATTTTTTCCGCGGACCTGCCTGTCTGTCCCTTCCAAATTGACGTATTGGAGGCAACGGCATCCGCCGAATCGAAATGAACGGCAATTTATCTGAATAGATACGGCATCCAGGGTCTGCCGATTACCTACACAATGTCGTGACAAATAGTTTCAATTTGCTATTTTATACTAGATTCTATCTTCTAAGTCGGAAAATTCATATTCCATGCTTTTTGAGATCAGCTCAAAATTGAAATCACAATTAAAGGAATTACGATTAAAGAAATCGTTTTGCTACAACGTGCGTTCGATCTGTCATGGAAACGACATTGGCAATATTAAATTATTTTAACCTTAGCAGTTGAATGCCACTTTGTTAGACAAGGGATGAATTCTTTGAATTTGTGTAAAAGATATATTTAACGTGATGACGGACAGTGACCCATTTTATATATTGCAAGAATTGTACGTTTTGTTACATGCTTTCACTCGGTAACCAATGTAATCCTACACATAGAGCAAAAAGTTAACTCTAGAAGTAAGAAGTACTTCACCATATAAAAAAAACTGTGTTGTAAATAATTGATTTGCTTAAGACTCTTCCGAGTCCCATTGGCCTGTTTAAAACTTTTCTAGACTTTGTGAATGAAAACTGCTGCAACGAGGCATAAGTTCTTAACGGAAAGAAAGAACAAAAGGTTTGATCTTCCTTGGTGCCTAATAATTAATACCTAATTAAACTAAATAGTACCTGTAGGTAATAACAAGTAATTTTAATTGGAGTATTCATTTACCAGTGCCAGAATTTCTAAATTGTCACTTTTTCGTGAAGCTTCGTAACATTGAACATGAACATTCTGTTTGACTACCAAATATAATCAATAATGGTGAAATTAAAAAGGGACATAGCTTTTCTCAAAAATTATTTAGGAAACAAAATTATAACTGCAGTGTACCTGTTGCCATACAATAATTTCCATAAGTACAACAAGAAGCGCCAACAATTTCTGCCCATCATAGAAAATGTCCCGATATGAATATATAATTACTATGTCAACTCCCAAACTAATTTAAATGTTTCTATAGGAAGCTGGTTACCTAAACCTCCACGAAACTTACATTGAACCTCAAAGCCCACCCGTATGCCACCTGAAATAAATTAAAGTGTAAGCATTTACTATAAAACCATCCATTTACCCCAGAAGACTTACAAGTTTTGAAATATTCTCTAGTGATTGCGCTTGGTTCGAGATTACAATAAAAGTGTCACTCTAACAGATTAAAACACATAGTTTATTAAAACGAATAGTTCTGAGTCTAACTCTAAAACTAAGGCTCTTTGTGGCATTGACAACTAAATTCCTTTGTTGGGTAATTTATTACAATTAGAATTTAAATCGTAACATGTAATTTTTTATTCAAGTATACAGGCGATCATGTTAATTTCAGAAGTGTGCAATAAGTTTACAATGTAAAGAATCCATTCGTATAATCAATACTCATTTTTAGGGTTCCGTACCCAAAGAGTAAAAACGGGACCCTATTACTGAGACTTCGCTGCCCGTCCGTCTGTGACCAGGCTGTATCTCAAGAACGGTGATAGCTAGACAGTTGAAATTTTCACAGATGATGTATTTCTATTGCCGCTATAACAAAAAATACTAAAAATAAAATAAATATTTAAGGGGTTTGTTCCCATGCAACAAACTTGATAATTTTACCATTTCTTGCTCGATACTAATAACGGTGACAGGTAGACGCTTTAACTATTCACAGAACATTTAGTTTTATGTTCTCTTTAAATAAAATAAAAATATATAAATAATAATGGGGGCTACCATTCATTAAAAGAGGTTTTCGCCGTACCTACCCAGCTCAATCGGACACTGCGAAAAGTGTCTGTAACTTGCAAGATTAGGTTACAGATAATGGTACGGAACCCTCCGTGCTCCCACTTCCACTCCCACTCGCACTTTGCCGGTTTTTTATTTATATTTTAGATTTTACATGGTGACTTTAGGAATTAATTAAAATAATTATAAGAGAGGCCCCTAGCTCAACAGAGTATTATACTTCGTTGTCTATGATTTTATCATAGACAACAAAGAGCCAGATTCTAAAGTACGAAAGAACGTAATTTTTGCTTTGATATATAATTACTACCTACTAGAAAAGCTATTTCAAACATAACACCGGTGCCTGGTTATCAGTACAGTTTAGCTAATGTGAAAAATTCAATTTTTTTTATATTTTTTTTTTATATTATTGTGACGGAACAAGCCCGAGGCCCACCTGATGTTAAGTGGACTAACCTTTGCCTATAACAGACGCATTTCGTCAACGATGAATTGCACTGTGCCCGTCACACTGAGACGTCCAGTTGTTAGGTCTCATTAGCCTGTAATTTTTCTGGCTCTCAAGGACTGCTGCAGTCCAGCACCGTTAGGTGCTTGGCGACAGATTTTCTACTTGAGGGTGGTCGCTAGCCAGGCGGGCATTCGCTAAATGCCCTTCCACCATGCGGTGAAGCTCAAGCTCTGGGCGGGATTCGAACCATGGACCTGCTGCGCGGCAGTCCATAGCCAATGCCACTGAGCCATCACTGCTTAAAAATTTGTGTATATTCCTATACATTTGAATAATTCAAATGTATAGGAATATACAAAGTTGGGTTCATTCTGTGGCATAAAATCGATGTGCTGCCAATACATGTAACAGAAGTGAAATGGGGAGGCCTCTGTTGATATACGCCTTAGCTTGTTTTCAAAAGTGGCATTGTATATATCTGAGTATTAGTGAACTACTAATTAATGTAGAATTCAGTTGGGTTAAGGGATTTATAAATATTATATTGCTCAGTATATATAAATGGGGCAATGTAATTATGTCGAGGGTCTTAACACATGTGTTTGAGAAAACACATTTGTGTGAATTTTTTATATCTCAGAATAGGTTAACATTAATGTTACATCGTGTTAAGAGATTACTTGGACTTGAACCTACGAATAAATGATTGGTAGACTTGAACTAATTAAATTATATTCTTAACATATAATAATAACAAATATTTTAAAAGTATTTTCAGAAAACATTTAATTAATTATTTAATAAAACACTTAAAAAATCTTTATAAAAATGATATATATCTAGTGACAATTCCGCCTAATTTCCTATTAAGCCGACGTGACGTCACAAACGCCACGCAGCCAAACCGGAAGAGTATTCGACGCGTTTCGCTTCTAAACGAAGCATCCTCAGGAGGTCTTGACTCTACGAGCGCACGATCGAGACTAAACGTCCGGCGACCAAACACGCCTTTACATAGGGACGATCATGAATCACGGCTCTTTGTTCGTAGCTTACAATAGAAAAGATACACGTTTTTAAAGTGACAATTACATAAAAATGGTTTGTGAATTGTTTAAGTATTATTTTTAAGGTATATATGGTATGAGTCGTGTTTGTAAACATGTGAAATATTGAATAATATAGTAAACAACATTAAAAACTAGTTCTTAACTTAATATTATGCACAGAACGGCGGCTTGCACGATGAGTCAGTCACAGGACCAGTTTGCAGCTTTTCGGGACACGTAGGGATGACACGGTGAGTGGCTTGACTGGCAGGGTGACGTCATCACTGGTTGCTGGTTCGGCGGGTAGCTTGGCTCGGCAAGTTGGCGGCTTCCATGTTGAACCAGTCACAGGTTATTATTAAAAATGGATTTCCGCAAAGTAACGCCTGAATCTATTCATTTCTTAACATATACTTAATGAGTAGGAATATAATTTCCCAATAACCTACGCGTATGTAAATATTTAATATTTTTTTAAATACGTAACTTATTTTCGTTTATAAAAGCCCTTAAGGTATAAGATTATCTTTTATTACAGAAGCGGTGTACATTTTAATGATCATTTCCATTTAATAATGTGCCTCATTAATTAGTAAGAAAAGATTTTTTGGAGATTTATTACGCGCGATTTATAATTAATGTGTTCGGATAAAGAGAATAAATGAATGGGGAAGAGCATTGAGAAATAAGAACATATTTCAAGAAATTGACGTTTCGTATAATTGAATTGAATTAGTTTACGAGGAGAAAACAGAGGAATATGAAAGGCCGATTTCGTGAAAATTGCTCCTCCTCGCTGAAGATAATCATTCCATTTTAATACACTACGAGACGATCTTCGACTGTCTTTTTTTGCAGATTTTTTTTAAAAGAGATGTTATTGAGAGGCAAATTGATCTGGTCATTATTTGGTCACATGCCACTGAATTTATGTAAAAAAAAAAGTTTTTCCTTAATCACGTGTCATGTCATGTATCTGGGGCTTCTATTCAAAATGATTCTGGAAACGAAGGAAGTAGAAGAGGCAGAATTGCAGGTTTCTGAACTGTCACGGAGAATAGTAGTGAAATTGTAAAAAAAATATCATTATTAGTAAGAAATGGTTACTAGATTCATTAAGCGGAACGGGAAGAGAAGCTCCTACAGAAAAATAGGTATTTTAACAAAGTGATGCTGTATCGCCGCTAAATGCCCGAACATAATAGTGCGATAAGGACAATTGCAGCTTCTTCAAGTTTTGACTTAGAATTTGCACATAATTTGCGTTTTGTGAGAAAACTTTTCTCCTATAGTAAACATTAATCAAATCTAAAAATTTTAAATTTTATAACTGATAGTAGATATACTGATAAACTAGGATTATAGGTTTTCTCTTTCTTTATTACTCATTATTTTTCCAATAAATAATTCACAAACTAGAGATACAAGTTTTGAAAAAATGCGTGGTCTGTGTTCTGGTATGGGTATAGCCAGTCTTGATGGTGGGCGTTGAAATCCCCCAGAAGCACTAATTAAGCAGAAGGATACCTCTGTTGGGCCACATCGGCCGACTCACTAAGGTAGTTTGCGAGCCTGGTTGTCTCCTCATCTCCGCTGTGCGACCGGTAGACACTAGCATAAAGAATTTTCTACATGCCATTGTCCACCAGAACCTACATGATGGAAAATTTAGGGAGTTTTTTTTTTTTTTTTTTTAATGTAATTGTGATGAAACAAGCGCGAGGCCCACCTGATGTATACCTATAACAGATGCATTTCATCAAGTGAAGAACTGCACTGCGTCCATCAATCCAAAGGTTGTCTGTAAGATATTACGTTACGATAAAAGCACCGATTGTGTTGCCATTGCAAAATATTTATTTTTAAGTAAACGCACTGCTTTTATATTGGTTTACAATAAAGCGTTATCGTATCGTATTATTAGTTATCGTATTATACCATGCACATTTTCTTCTTCCTCTTATGTGAATTATACTATGTAATTCCTTCGGTAAGTTTATGGTCCAACAACAACTTTTTTGCTCATTTTGGCATCTCCGAAGGGGCTTCTAAATAAGTATTTGCGTTAACCAGAGCATTTAGGAGTGGAAATATCTAACCAAAGCGATTTGATTTGGTATGATTCTTATACCCGTACTACAATATTCGGGGGTGGGGTGAATCCAATATCACTCTAGTAAGAACAGTTTTCTATAATACTTATAATTTTAAACAGATAAATAATTGTTTTCTACAAGTTTTTACCTACTTTGATACCATATTGTGATTTTTTACATGACTGTTCTAGTATTATATCTGTAACGTGAATTGTGTCCTTATTTTATACGAGGTGATTTAAGATGAACACCGAAAACCTCCAAGTAGCTTAACAACACAATGATACGGCTATAGTAGGAATAAAGGCTTATCATGTCGATCCTACTTTCACCAACCATAAAAGCCCAATGGGACGGAAGCTATAGGCATGACACAATATCAGGTGAGGTGTAAACTCAGGAACTCACTAAGGAACTCTCTCGAATGACTTCTCCCATGGTATGTAAACATACGGGTACTACAGGATTATTTTAAAATGACTACACTTATTAACTAGTTATGAAATGTATATTTACAGAATAATGTAAGTTGTTTGTTGTCACTAGACACCGCAGGTGGACCAAAATAATCAGACGAGCAGAAATGTTTTCAAAGAGTCAGTGGTATATCTGTCCACCAGAGGTGCCATAATGGAAAACATGGTTGTCTTATGACGTACAACCAGTAAGGGACGTACGGGTGGATGATTTCGGTTTTTGAAATAGACATCGTAGCAAACATGATATATTAGTGGCAGTATTAACGGTCCATCATTCAATTATGTTTATAGCAAAATATACCATGAATAATATTATTTTTGCCCAATAACCTCGGGAATGTTTTGTTTACCATTCGAAATGTGTAAACTATACTGCATTTTGTTGTTAATCTGCAGATGGCTATATCCATATCCATCGGGTGGCTACGAATTTCGCACATCAACAGCATGGAACGGGAGGGTTAGAAGGTTATAAACGTGTTTCAAATTGTAAAAAATTGCGGCTTAATAACAGAAATTTCTTCGGTACGGCCTCTGTGGGCTAAGCATGAGAGGTAAGATACAAAGTTCCTCTATGGTGAAGTGAAAGTAAACATTACACGTTCAAATACACGCGCCGAACTTTCAAATATTTACTTTCACGATGATAAATAAAGCAATGAAAAGGTAGATACAGTCTATATGACACATATTATAATAAATTCCTTTGAGAGTGAGAGAAGGAGAGGTTATCAAACGTAAATCCTAAAATTTTGAATTAAAAACAAAACATTATATAACCGACAATTCCGGCATACATAATATCGTCTGAAGATTTATTGTTTATCAAACGGGTTATGGTTTACTGCTCGTCATAACGTCACGTGCAACGAATCTTTTGTGTAACAGCAAATAAGCATCCTGATGTTAAGTGATGATGTGGTCGAAGTTACCAAACAAAGATTAGTTGTGTTTTAGTTATTTTTGAATTGAAATTCTCGGCAAAAAACACTCACGTTGAGGATCGAATACGTCGACCCGGGTTTCGAGCATATCAGATGCTCATCATCAAGATTCGATCCTCAACGTGAGTGTTTTTTGCTGGTTTAATTTATAATATTTAAATATGTGTTTTAGTTGTTGTGACTAGGCAAGCTCCGCTTCAAGCATTTAATGACGTATATATAGATAATTCAGCAGTATTCATGTTAGTTCAATTGGTGACTATTGTACACACCGTGGGTTGATGGCTCAGAATGTCACCCCTCATCTCTTCCCGTGGGTGTCGTAAGTGAAATGAAATGAACGTACTACGCTTTTTATGGAAGCCTGACTGGGTGGGTGGTAGAATATTATTTTCATTTTCAAGATAATTTATTAGTTACGGCACAAAATGTTTCTACTAAAATTTTGAAGAAACGATGCTGTATACGAATAGTTTGTCAAACGATTGACAAAATTGAGATTTTGTTGTTTTTTTTTTGGAATAGGTTCAATAGGCGAGATTTTCCATAGATCGGGAAAAGTGCATGAAGTAATTGAGAGATCGAATTTTTTTGTAATAATGCTCAATTTGTGCGATACTGTTAACTATATTATTTATAATGTTTTTTCATCCACTCTCTCAGCATTTGAAGACAAACCTCGGATCACGCTTAAAACAACATCGTCACTTACTTCTGATTTGAACACTCAAGACGTACTCCTCGTGCAGTACCCCTATGGTATGGTTTAGTAGAAGGTTAGGTCTGATAAATGCACATGTTTGTTACCAGGTTTAACTAAAAAATAAGCATCTATTTAATCAGGATTTTAACAATGATTTTGAAGGTCAAAGTTGCTTTTGCCTCGGTAAGGATTATAGATTTAAGGTTTTTCGTATGAGGCTACACAGGGTAAAAAAGCGGAAGTTGGGCAGCAGCACCTTCTGAGGAACTACTATCCTACACTGTGATGCCCAATCCGCCTGCCAAGCGTTAAGTGCCAATTATGGCAAAGCCTCGCTAAATGGCTTAAGGGTGAACTGGCCGGCCCGTTCTCCATACAAACGTGGTAATCACTCCCTTATTTGAGGATTTAGGTCCAAAACAAAGCATAAAACCGATTAATCTCGTCATTATCTAGGCTTGCATGATGCCGAAATTTTAATAAGATAATTAACTTGAGATTTATGACCTTCGAAACATTTTCATATAACATTTTCGAGGCTCATAACTTTCAACTTAATTATCTTTTTAAAATTTCAGCATCATACAAGCCTAGATAATGACGAGATCAATCGGTATTATGCTTAATTCTGGTCCTAACATCTCAAATAAGGGACTGATCACCCTACGGCGTTTGTATGGAGAAGTGAGCGGCTTCAACCTTAACGCTTAACGCTGTTCAACAGTGCCCGATCCGCCTGATACAGTTGTTGCGATACAAATAAGTAGTTTCATAAGGTACACAACTAGTAAGAAATATATTAAGTACTGATTCTAGGACATTTTGCTAATGCCCACCTAGCTGACTACACCCCATTTAGATAATCTATCGCCAAGTACCTTACAGTGTGTTCCGAAATGATGTAGGTTTAGCGTGTTCATCATCTGTGGCAACAAAGCAATACAAAATCTCATACCGCTCGACCATCTTGAAGCAATGATGGCCGAGCGGTATTACCTATGGACTGCCTTGCCGCAGGTTCCTTGTTCGACCCCTGGGAGCTCCAAGCGGAGATCCTCGCCGAATTGTACCACTTCGTGGCGGCGAGGAGATCCCGCGGGGAGCCTCCAGCGTGGGAGGAGGTCACGCGCATCCGACGGCAGGCGCGGGCCGCCCTGTTGCGGCGGTGGACGGAGGACCTGGCTCCACCAGTCCCTGGACAGAGGACGGTGGATGCCATTTTCCCGGTCCTCCGGAGGTGGGTAGGGCGGCGATTCGGGTCGCTCATCTTCCGATTGGTGCAGGTGCTTTCCGGACACGGATGTTTCGGAAAGTACCTGCATCACATCGCAAGACGTGAGGCGACCCTTGCCTGTCACGAGTGTGGAGCGCCAGAAGACACGGTGCTCCACACGCTGGAGGAGTGCGCCGCATGGAGTCCCATGCGGCACGCCCTCACACGGTCATAGGCGCAGATCTGTCGCTGCCGAGCGTGGTTAACGCTATGCTCGGCATCGACGGATGTGGACGTGTGACGGAGTGGCAGGCGGTGGTCTCTTTCTGCGAAAAGGTGATGGCGCAGAAAGAGGCCGCGGAGCGGGCGAGGGAGGACGACGTCCTCTCAGACCCACTCCGGCGTAGACGAACTGGGGGAAGGAGAAGGCGATTCGGGTGCCTTCTCGCTCTATTCTCCACCGGCTTGCACGATCCCACACGTCTAGAGGATGGCCCTAATGAGCTGGGTCATCCCTCTATTGGCCGGGGCCCGTTGCCCGTGACGGGCCAACCGCCGGGGTGAGATGGTGAATGCTAACGCTACCCCATCTCGCCCCGACTAGGCGGCAGACTGCAAAAAAAAAAATAGGTCCCTTGTTCGATCCCCACAGTCAGCTTGAGCTTCGCCGCATGTTGGAAGGGCATTTTGCGATTACCCGCCTGACTAGTTACCACTGGTGAAAATCTGTCGCCAAACTCCTAACGGTGTGTTCCGGCATCAGTAGTTGAGATCTAGTGAAATAACAGGCATATGAGACTTAACAACTATGTCTCAAGGTGAGTGAAATGCATCTGTTATAGGCAGAGGTTAGTCCGCTCAACATCAGATGGGCCTCGAGCTTTTTACGTCACAGTAACATAAAAAAACATCTATTTACCTACTTTAAGGTGAGTTTGTGGCAAACAGCAAGTCTATCGGCAATTGAAAAAAATGAGAAATAAACCTGTAAATAACCGTACGGGAATTGCAAAAGTGTTCGTTTGTAGAAACAAAAATAAAAGGCGTAAAATTTTAGAGCATATCGTTTGCGAGCAAGTTTTAACGTTAGTGGGTCATAGGCAGGCTGTTACACTTCGTTATTCTATTGAATTGTCAAGGCTTATAGGGCAAATGGAGATGGGAATGGAATTTATCTGCAGTATTGTGCAGTACATTTTCAGTGTAAGTCGAGATTCTAAATGTTTCGTCACCACGTAAAGTGTAATAATATTTGTGATTCTGTAGATTAATATATTTTGTGAAGTTTGTAAAATCCATTCCCTTGCAAAAAACCAAATGATATGGACATGCTAATGTTTTATCTGCATACACTTAGCCAAACAATATCTAAGAAGTGCGAGCCGAACTTGCATATTGAGGCTGTATCAGCACAGCTTGTATTTGATGTAGGTATGTATTTTACAACAAATACAATTATTCAAGTAGATGGAGTAGATTCTTCAATTAATAAGGCTGAATTAAGAGAGCCGGTCAACGTCGTAGACGACTGAGATTGGACTAGCGACGAAGGCGGTTTTTTTTTAGTTTTCATTATATAGTATAATTATCTGACAAGGCGGGTTTTTTTTGTTGGTATTTTCAAGTAAGGATTCTCATATTTATTATAAGACTGAATATTAACTCTATCTTTTCAAATGTATAAATTTACAGGCATACCAAAATAAATGCCAACTAACTCAAAATTCAAACTACCTTTTTGGGGTTCCGAAACCAAGAAACATTCTTTTGTTACGGGCTGTTGCGAATTGCACAATGTTCAGAAATGATTCCGCTATTCTGCCGTCGTACGAGAGAAGGGCACATCTATCATTTTGGTCAAACTGAGATAATTAGGGTTAAAGTTTTAACCATATTCTGCTTCATAGTGTGTAAACCTATTACTTTAAAGAAAATATAATACTGATGATATATGTGTGAAAGTTAGTACTATTATATTTAATACTTTTTAGTTTTTTATATATAACTAATTATTAAATAAATTCAATTTTTTCCTTTCAACTTAAAAATAAAATATTTAAATAATACCACTTACTACAAAGAAAAGGCATAGTTAACCAAATGTGACCTTTCTTTTTAATATTTCAAGCAAATTGGTCATTGAGTCTAGAAGAAAGGGCACATTGTGTATTGACTTAATGTTTTCATGTTTTCTTTATAATGTAAATTGACTTAATGTTTTCTATAAAAAAAAAAGACATGTGAGGAAAGTTTAATAAACTATAAAACATATTTATTATCATGTCATTTTTGGTTAGCTTATCCAAATAACTGAAACAAAACAAATCTACTTCTAGGACACCAACATTTAAACAAAAAAAAACGTTCTTTATATTCAATAGTTATTTATAAAGTATTACGGATAAGCATATACCTACGATTTTGGTTAACAAATAGAACTTATGAATTAAAAACTAAAAGTGCTAATACTTAAACTCAGTTACACTTTTTGGTTAGTTAGACACCTAAGGAATGTAAGAATTAAATATTTTTACTAATAGGTGGGACCCCTAACTTAAAAATCTATAAAAAATATTTACTCTACTAATCACAATATGAAAAATAAATCAAAATATTCTTAATTCTTATTAGAAGAGCATACATTTTGGTTTTGAACCTTCATTAATTTACTCTATTAGACCTAATTCCAATTATTTATTGCTCATATACAGGAAATAGCTTACACCCGTAATTATTAAAGGCACTCGTAGTTTAATATAAAAAAATACTATTATTAATATTATAAAAATTAAATGTAACTATAACAAACATAACATGGCACTTGGTTGAATTATCACAATGCAATATATTGGTTAAAGCTATAAAAAAGTTTAAAGAAAATTAATTAATCAGTTTTACTTAAAATATTATTTTAATAAATAGTCTTTAATTTCAGTATTCATAAATTTGTGTGAGATCAGCTGAACAGTCGTTAACAGGTAGGGTTTCCTAATCTTTTGTCACCTACAGGTACAAAACTCTGATTGAAAACAATTAGCATTGGACAAAATATTACCATTTTAAATTATTCCACGCGATTATTTTGCGATAATCCTCCGAGACTTTTGCTGAACATTTTTTTTTACAAATGTTCCCTTGACTCTCTCGGAGCCAGAATCATCCAATAAAATATTGGAATCATGTTTTTTTTTTTTTATTACTTGTAGGTTAGCCTTTGACCACTATCTCACCTGATGGTAAGTGATGATGTGGTCGAAGATGTTGTTCAGACTAACCTAGAAGTACTGGCTCTCAAGGATAGCTGCCGGAACACACCGTTAGGTGCTTGGCGACAGATTTTCTACTTGAGGGTGGTAGCTAGCCAGGCGGGCATTCGCAAAATGCCCTACCACCACGCTATAACGACTGCCATCCTAAGACAACAACCGGGACCGACGGCTTAACGTGCCCTCCGAAGCACGGAAACGCTCAGTAGTAATGTCACTAGCGATCACCCATCCAACTCATGACCGTGGGCGACGTTGCTTAACTTTGCTGATCGGTTGAGAACAGCTAAGTAAACTTCGCTACGAGCGCTTCAAAAGCGCTTTTTCATAATTTTCATTATGACCCCAAATATTTAAGTTTTGAACCGATGATGTTTGGTGGCACATAATCTTTATCGACTACTGAATCATCATAATTTGTGGCGTTTTTAAGACCACGGAATCTGTTCGTCAATATCAGATCTAGGCTTTAGATTTTGTAAAGCGGCGCTTGCTGACCCTTTACCACGTGACTGCATTTTTTAAATTATCTGAAATAAGGATAAAACAAGTAAAATGAATGATACTATATGTTTATTATCACACTTGAACCCGTTTTAGTGTCCCACTGCTGGGCACGGGTCTTCACTTGGCCAGTGTGTGTGGATTAAGGCCTAAACTCTCTCAACTCTTAAGATAGTTGAGAGAGTTTAGGCCTTAATCCACACACACTGGCCAAGTGAGGGTGGGTGGATGTCACAAGTCCACTAATGATTAGATCTTAGACATGCCGGTTTCCTCATGATGTTTTCCTTCACCGATAATGAGTAGCGGTGATGAAACAATTCACACAAAGATGCGTGGGCAGGACCGGGAATCAAACCCGCGACCTTATATTTCAAAGGCGAGGCTGATACCACTGCGCCACCGCTGCTTTCATGTTTATCATATCCCTACTTAATTAATAAATTATTAAGACATGTCACGTTAGGTGTTAAGCTAAGGCATAATATAATGTACGACCTAACCTACAAAGTTATGTACTTCATACTTAAATTAGAAACAACATGTAATATGGATAAACTTACCTAACGCGGGCTGCAGCTGACAAGTGTGGAGTCACTTTGACGTCGCAGGCACAACTGGCGCGTTTTAATCGAACCCTGTCCTCTTTTCCTCACCCCTAATCGTAAATAATTTAAAGAAAAGGCACAACTGGTTATTTGTGTCTTTTATACGTAATTTAATTGAGAGATGCATGGATCATTAATTAAGTAGACATGGCACATCTGGAATTTAGGCCTTTTCTTTATATTATGTTGTAAGTATGCCTTTTCTTAGTAGTTTTTAGTAAAAATCTGTATGAAGTAATAGTCACATTTACGTATTTGTGCCTTTTCAATATAATGGTAAATAAATGAGCCTTTTCATTCTATTAAACATGAATATTAGTGTTATTTGTGCCTTTTAAGCCTACAGTATCTCCGAATTCCTTAAAGATAAAATTCTAAAAAAAATTGAGCAGATGTGCCTTTTTTTTCTGATTCTAAATATGTATATAACTCAATTTTTAAAAAAATGTTAGTTGTGCCCTATTTTCTTACGACGGCAGTATTCATATTTTCATATTTGAGTCTGTTCCGATATATGCTAAGTGTCTGCTTTTTGCTGATGACCTGAAGATATACGCATCCGTCGCAGACATAAAAGACTGTGAAACGTTGCAGGTTGATATTAATAATGTGGCTCAATGGTGTGATAAAAATCAACTCCATTTTAACTTTACAAAATGTCAAGTATTTTCCATCTCTAGACTACACGAACCAATAAACTATAAATACCAACTCGCTGATACAACAATGGAACGCGTAGATAAGATTAACACTGGACACCCAAATCAACTTCAGAGACCATATTACTAACATCTGTAAGCAAGCTTACAAAATGTTAGGTTTTATTATGCGTGCTTCCTATAATTTTAAAAATATTAATGCTCCGCTTGCACTGTATACAGCATATGTGCGCAGTAGATTGGAGTACAACTCAATTGTATGGGATCCCTACGAAACTAAGTATTCTATCATGATTGAGAAGATACAGCGCAAATTTGCTAGGTACATCTATAAAAAAATGTACGGATACTACCCGTACATGTTTCCATCTCTTTTTGTAACCGGTATGGTCGGGCTATACACCCTAGAACTCAGACGTAAGATGCTTCTCGTCATGCATTATTATCAAGTGGCTCATAACAAAGTTGATAATCCGGTAGCCCTAGAGCAGCTGGGGCTGTTTGCTCCGCCGCACTTTGGTCGCGGTGCTAACACTGAGCATGGTCCGCGGTGCCTCCGCCAACTGTTTGCCATGCCAACTGATCTGCACACTGTTCGTGGTAAGAATGCACCCACGGCTAGAGTAGTCACGTTGCTCAACGATATGTTAGCTCAACATCCAGAGATTGACATATTTTATGATACCTATTATATATTTCGACAGAATGTTATTAATTACCTCAGTGGTTTGTCTATGTAATGTGTTGGACTTCATGTCTGTGAATTACATGTGAGAATGAATAAATAAATAAATAAATAAATGTTACTACATGGGCTGGTATACGAATTTCAGTACTGATATTTTATTCGAACTATTTAAATATTTTATACCGATATGCCCTCTCTGTTTGCAATGCAATGAGCAAACCCGAATCGCACTTGGCCAGTGTTTGTGTTTCTTACCATGTTTACCATGAGCTAGTCTACAGAATAAGTTTCAATTATAACAATATTGATCAGGACGTCATGGGCTTCTTCAATACATCGACTAGTTAAATAAAAAAAAACATTTTGTGCATGGTATCGAGGTTCTAGTCGAGGTAGCTGTTCACTGTACTGTACTATATAAGTCAGATCTATAATTATAATATATATAAATATGCACATAGGGTGCTGGGTTAGAATTCCCCCCCACCCCCCTCTCTGTCCATGGGTGTCATATCAGGCGAATAAGGGAAAATACCGAAAGATGAAAAGCAGCGCCTTCTGAAGAACTGATAATTTCTACTGCGATCCCGAAGACGCCTGCCAAGCGTGGGGATTATGGCAAATTCCCCTCAATGAGGGAGACCTTGTTTAACAATGGAAATTCTTGTTGAAGTGATGACGATGATATATAATATTTATTTCCTATTTTACTTAATGATAGGAGGCTCATTCACTTATTAGATTTTCAGAAAACTCTCATTACACAACGTTATATATAACAAACGAAATAACATATTGAATTGAGTGACGCAACAGCCAATCTCATTCAACACATAAAGGTATCTTCATATTGTCTAAAGAACTGCCTGTCCTTTCCAAATTGACGTATTGGAGGCAACGGTAGCCGCTGAACTGAAATGAACGGCAATTTATCTGAAGAGATACGACATCCAGGGTCCACCGATTACCTATACATTGTGACAAATAGTTTCCATTTGCTATTTTCTGATGGAGGCTGCCTTTTTTTTTCTAAGCTCACAACCGGAAAATTCGTACTCCATGATCAAACGGATTGCTCAAAGGAATCGTTTTGCTACAACATGATTTTGACCTGTCATGGAAATGATAGCGACAATATTAAAATAATTTTACTTCGGAAATTGAAAGTATTTGCGTTAACCAGAGCATTTAGGAGTGGAAATATCTAACCAAAGCGATTTGATTTGGTATGATTCTTATACCCGTACTTCAATATACGGGGATGAGGTGAATCCAATATGACTCTAGTAAGTAGGTACAGTTTTCTATGATACTTATAGTTTTAAACAGATAAACAATTGTTTTCTACAAGTTTTTACCTTCTTTGATACCATATTGTGATTTTTTACATGACTGTTCTAGTATTATATCTGTAACGTGAATTGTGTCCTTATTTTATACGAGGTGATTTAAGACCAACACCGAAAACCTCCAAATAGCTTAACAACACAATGATACGGCTATAGTAGGAATAAAGGCTTATCATGTCGATCCTACTTTCACCAACCATAAAAGCCCAATGGGACGGAAGCTATAGGCATGACACAATATCAGGTGAGGTGAAAACTCAGGAACTCACTAAGGAACTCTCTCGAATGACTTCTCCCATTGTATGTAAACATACGGGTACTATGCAGGATTATTTTAAAATGACTACACTTATTAACTAGTAATGAAATATATATTTACAGAATAATGTAAGTTGTATCACTAGATTTTGGTCACCGCAGGTGGACCAAAATAATCAGACGAGCAGAAATGTTTTCAAAGAGTCAGTGGTATATCTGTCTACTAGAGGTGCCATAATGGAAAACATGGTTGTCTTATGACTTACAACCTGTAAGAGACGTACGGGTGGAGGATTTCGGTTTTTGAAACAGACATCATGGCAAACATGATATAATAGTGGCAGTATTAACGGTCCATCATTCAATTATGTTTAAAGCGAAATATACCACGAATAATATTATTTTTACCTAATAACCTCGGAAAGGTCTTGTTTACCATTCGAAATGTGTAAACTATACTTCATTTTGTTGTTAATCTGAAAATGGCTATATCCATCTCCATCAGGTGGCTTCGAATTTCGCACATCAACAGCATGGAACGAGAGGGGTAGAAGGTTATAAACGTGTTTCGAAATGTTAAAATTGCGGCTTAATAACAGATATTTCTTCGGTACGGCCTCATGCTCACGCATGCTTACTCCACCATGAGAGGTAAGATACAAAGTTCCTCTATGGTAAAGGGAAAGTAAACTTACACGTTCAAATACACGCGCCGAACTTTCAAATATTTACTTTCACGATGATAAATTAAGCAATTAAAAGGTAGATACAGTCTACACGACATAAATTATAATAAGTTCCTTTGAAATAGAGAGAAGGAGAGGTTATCAAACGTTAATACTAAAATCTTGAATTAAAAAAAAACATTATACATATAACTGACAATTCCGGCATACATAATATCCTCTGGAGATTCATTGTTTATTAAACGGGTTATGGTTTACTGCTCGTCATAACGTCACGTGCAACGAATCTTTTGTGTGACAGCAAATAAGCATCCTGATGGTAAGTGATGATGCGGTCGAAGTTACCAAACAAAGATTAGTTGTGTTTTAGTTATTTTTGAATTGAAATTCTCGGCATAAAACACTCACGTTGAGGATCGAATACGTCGACCCGGGTTTCGAGCATATCAGATGCTCATCATCAGGGCGAGTGCGCAGCTGCATCTGCGAGCTCCCGGCGGGCACTGACAGTTGACAGTTGACAGTGCCCGCCGGGAGCTCGCAGACGCAGCTGCGCACTCTGCAACAGTATTCATGTTAGTTCAATTGGTGACTATGTATGTAGGTAGAGTACACCGTGGGGTGACGGACCAGAATGTTTCCCCTCATCTCTTCCCGTGGGTGTCGCAAGTGAAATGAAATGAATGTGCTACGCTTTTTATGGAAGCCTGACAGGGAGGGTGGTAGAATATTATTTTAACAATGATTTTGAAGGTCAAAGTTGCTTTTGCCTCTGGTAAGGATTATAGATTTAAGGTTTTTCGTATGAGGCTACACAGGGTAAAAAAGCGGAAGTTGGGCAGCAGCACCTTCTGAGGAACTACTATCCTACACTGTGATGCCCAATCCGCCTGCCAAGCGTAGCGATTATGGCAAAGCCTCGCGCTTAACGCTGTTCAACAGTGCCCGATCTGCCTGATACAGTGCGATACAAATAAGTAGTTTCATAAGGTACACAACTAGTAAGAAGTACTGATTCTAGGACATTTTGGCTAATGCCCACCTACCTGACTACACCCCATTTAGATAATCTATCGCCAAGTACCTTACAGTGTGTTCCGAAATTATGTAGGTTTAGCGTGTTCACCATCTTTGGCAACAAAGCAATACAAAAGCTAATATACCGCTCGACCATATTAAAGCAATGATGGCCGAGCGGTATTAGCTATGGACTGCCTTGCCGCAGGTCCCTGGTTCGATCCCCACCGTCAGCTTGAGCTTCGCCGCATGTTGGAAGGCATTTTGCGATTACCCGCCTGACTAGTTACCACTGGCGAAAATCTGTCGCCAAACTCCTAACGGTGTGTTCCGGCAGCAGTAGTTGAGATCTAGTGAAATAACAGGCATATGAGACTTAACAACTATGTCTCAAGGTGACGGGCGCAGTGCAATTCGTGACTTGTGATGAAATGCATTTGTTATAGGCAGAGGTTAGTCCGCTCAACATCAGATGGGCCTCGAGCTTTTTTACGTCACAGTAACATAAAAAAACATCTATTTACCTACTTTTAGGTGAGTTTGTGGTAAACAGCAAGTCTATCGGCAATTGGAAAAATTGAGAAATAAACCTGTCAATAACCGCACGGGAAATGCAAAAGTGTTCGTTTGTAGAAACAAAAATAAAAGGCGTAAAATTTTACAGCATGTCGTTTGCGAGCAGGTTTCAACGTTAGTGGGTCATAGGCAGGCTGTTACACTTCGTTATTCTATTGAATTGTTAAGGGCTATAGGGCAAATGGAGATGGGAATGGAATTTAACCTCAGTATTGTGCAGTACATTTTCAGTGTAAGTCGAGATTCTAAATGTTTCGTCACCACGTAAAGTGTTAATATTTGTGATTCTGTAGATTAATTTATTTTGTGAAGTTGGTAAAATCCATTCCCTTGCAAAAAACCAAATGTTATGGACATGCTAATGTTTTTTCTGCATACACTTAGCCAAACAATATCTAAGAAGTGCGAGCCGAACTTGCATATTGAGGTTCTGTTTCAGCACAGCTTGTATTTGATGTAGTTATGTATTTTACAACAAATACAATTATTCAAGTAGATGGAGGAGATTCTTCAATTAATAGGGCTGAATTAAGAGGTCTACGTCGTAGACGTCTGAGATTGGACTAGCGACGAAAGCTGTTTTTTTTTTAGTTTTCATTATATAGTATAATTATCTGACAAGGCGGAATTTTTTTTATTGGTATTTTTAAGTAAGGATTCGCATACTTATTATAAAACTAAATATTAACTCTATCTTTTCAAATGTATAAATTTACAGGCATCTCAAAATAAATGCCAACAAACTCAAAATTCAAACTTCCTTTTTGGGGTTCCAAAACCAAGAAACATTCTTTTGTTACGGGCTGTTGCGAATTGCACAATGTTCAGAAATTATTCCGCTATTCATATTTTCATATTTGAGTCTGTTCCGATATGTTACTACATGGGCTGGTATACGAATTTCAGTACTGATATTTTATTCGAACTATTTAAATATTTTAAACCGATATGCCCTCTCTGTTTGCAATGCAATGAGCAAACCCGAATCGCACTTGGTCAGTGTTTGTCTTTCTTACCATGTTTACCATGAGCTAGTCTACAGAATAAGTTTCAATTATAACAATATTGATCAGGATGTCATGGGTTTCTTCAATACATCGACTAGTTAAATAAAAAAAACATTTTGTACATGGTATCGAGGTTCTAGTCGAGGTAGCTGTTCACTGTACTGTACTATATAAGTCAGATCTATAATTATAATATATATAAATATGCACATAGGGTGCCGGGTTAGAATACCCCCCCACCCCCCTTTCTGTCCAAGGGTGTCATATCAGGCGAATAAGGGAAAATACCGAAAGATGGAAAGCAGCGCCTTCTGAAGAACTGATAATTTCTACTGCGATCCCGAAGACGCCTGCCAAGCGTGGGGAATATGGCAAATTTCCCTAATGAGGGAGACCTTGTTTGACGGTGGACATTCTTGTTGAAGTGATGACGAAGATATATAATATTTTTTTCCTATTTTACTTGATGATAGTAGGCTCATTAACTTATTAGATTTTCAGAAAACTCTCATTACACAACGTTATATATAACAAACGAAATAACATATTGAATTGAGTGACGCAACAGCCAATCTCATTCAACACATAAAGGTATCTTCATATTGTCTAAAGACCTGCCTGTCCTTTCCAAATTGACGTATTGGAGGCAACGGTAGCCGCTGAACTGAAATGAACGGCAATTTATCTGAAGAGATACGACATCCAAGGTCCACCGATTACCTATACATTGTGACAAATAGTTTCCATTTGCTATTTTCTGATGGAGGCTGCCTTTTTTTTTCTAAGCTCATAACCGGAAAATTCTTACTCCATGATCAAACGGATTGCTCAAAGGAATCGTTTTGCTACAACATGATTTCGACCTGTCACGGAAATAATAGCGACAATTTTAAAATATTTTTACTTCGGAAATTGAAAAACAATGTTTGTTTTGTAAAAGAAAAGGCTTGAAATGAATAAGTTTTATTGATGTCTTTTATCCATTCGACAGCCAGTGACTCATGACAACAGCCCTTGCATCTATTTAAAGTTTTGTTAAATTCTTTTAGTCAAAAACAAACTTTATCCTGGCCTATTTTTATTCATAATATTACCTTAAAAGGGTTTATAAGTGTGCACTGCGCTTCATATTGCTAAGCGAATAAAAAACAAACAATTTTAAAGCTCAAAATATTCTAATAGAGCCGGAATCGAAACCATACCTAAATTTGAATCTCCGTCCATCTTCGCGATGGCCGAAATGTTTAAGCATCTGATACTTAAAACCGGGAGAGACAGGTTCGATTCTCCCTGTGAATAGTTAACAAGTAGTGAAACTAAAATAAATGTTATTGTTTTCAATAACCAGCTGTACTCACGCGTATTGGTCGAACTTGTCGACCTAGGTTTCGGGCATGTCCGATGCCCTTCATCAGGTGAGTTCACGCGTCTAAATCGCGGCGACGACTCCGCGCAACTTGATTGATAACAATAATATGTCTCATACTCACGGGAACTTTCAAACAAAAATAAAATAAATGTATTTAAAAATTCTTATCAAGTATTTTCCAAAACAGCGCGACGGAACCTATCGATCTAAAGTAACATAACCTAGTCCTAGCTACGCTGGAATGAATGCTGCAGTTAAACCATAATAAATATTTAATATGGTTTACATATAGTACTATAATGTTTATAGTACATTATCTATGAGTTAATCTACATAAACTGAGTTTTTTTTACCGAACAGATATTTTTTTTGTTCTTACTATACACGTGGGTTTGCTATATTTTAAAATCTTCAATGTCAATTCTGAGTAAGCCTGACAATCTTCGACCTTATTATCACTTACCATCAGATGAGATAGTTGGCAAGAGCTAGCCCTTCACCAATTAAAAAAATATATTTCTACTTTAAGTAGATATGTTATTGATTCCTTAAAGTTCATACTAGGGAAAGGATATTAAATTAAATGAAAGAAGTGTTCGTGTCAGATACGATTGTTGACTCAATTGATATCTCATTCGATTTAAAGCGAAATACTGATGTAGTTCATAATGTGGACACAATTTTGCTATCGACGGCAAAAGTGCACTAGAACAGGAAACTGTACATCGATCAGCGTGTGGGGGAATTATTTTCACATCTATTTTTCTGAATCATCAAATATTAACAGAGTCGATTCTCAAGCTACTTTTGTTTCAGCTTTGGATTTGTTACCCTTCATACAGCTATGTGACTTTAGGAAAACCAAAAAACCTTGCCTCTTTATAAACAAGACGTCAACAATGGTACTGTAAAAAATTTCAAGGAAGAGGGTGGAAAGTTTGTAAACAAAATTGCCCCTTATCTGTCAATCAATCAATAATTTATTTGCTTAACACAATACTTTCACAATTTTTACAATAAGATCTTATAATAGCACCGAAAATTATATTCCGTCTGAATTCCGTTTCTACTTTAGGGTGGTAGCTAGCCAGGCGGGCATTCACAAAATGCCCACCATGCTATAACGATTGCCGTCCTAAGACAACATTCAGGACCGACGGCTTAACGTGCCCTCCGAAGAACGGGAGCGCTCAGTAGTAGAGTCTGTAGCGGTCAGCCATCCAAGTAATGACCGCGAGGGACGTTGCTGAACTTAACTGATCGGTATAACGTTTTTCAAAATTCGCTACGAGCGCTTCATAATAGAGAATCAAGAGAGTTCTCAGGAAGGCAGCAGTCAGGCTCAGAGAGATACATTTAATTTCAATAAGATTAAAGCGCTTGGTATGGCAGTCATCTTGATTTCATCACACGAGTACTTCATTTTCTAAATTTGGAGTATTATACTGAGATTTTTCAAACTGCAAAATGTTAGTTACTATTGGCCATAACACTCTTTCGCATTTATTCTGTCCATCCAAAGGTTGTCTGTAAGATATTGCGTTAACGATAAGAGTGCCGAATGTGTTGCTATTGCAAAATAATTATTTTTAAGTTAACGCACTTTTGTGCTTTTATATTGGTATACAATAAAGCGCTATCGTATCGTATTATTAGTTATCGTATTATACCATGCACATTTTCTTCTTCCTCACATTTTCTTCTTCCTCTTAAGTGAATTATACTATGTAATTCCTTCGGTAAGTTTATGGTGCAACAACAACTTTTTCTGCTTACTTTCGCATCTCCGAAGGGGCTTCTAACTAAGTATTTGCGTTAACCAGAGCATTTAGGAGTGGAAATATCTAACCAAAGCGATTTGATTTGGTATGATTCTTATACCCGTACTTCAATATACGGGGATGAGGTGAATCCAATATGACTCTAGTAAGTAGGTACAGTTTTCTATGATACTTATAGTTTTAAACAGATAAACAATTGTTTTCTACAAGTTTTTACCTTCTTTGATACCATATTGTGATTTTTTACATGACTGTTCTAGTATTATATCTGTAACGTGAATTGTGTCCTTATTTTATACGAGGTGATTTAAGACCAACACCGAAAACCTCCAAATAGCTTAACAACACAATGATACGGCTATAGTAGGAATAAAGGCTTATCATGTCGATCCTACTTTCACCAACCATAAAAGCCCAATGGGACGGAAGCTATAGGCATGACACAATATCAGGTGAGGTGAAAACTCAGGAACTCACTAAGGAACTCTCTCGAATGACTTCTCCCATGGTATGTAAACATACGGGTACTATGCAGGATTATTTTAAAATGACTACACTTATTAACTAGTAATGAAATATATATTTACAGAATAATGTAAGTTGTATCACTAGATTTTGGTCACCGCAGGTGGACCAAAATAATCAGACGAGCAGAAATGTTTTCAAAGAGTCAGTGGTATATCTGTCTACTAGAGGTGCCATAATGGAAAACATGGTTGTCTTATGACTTACAACCTGTAAGAGACGTACGGGTGGAGGATTTCGGTTTTTGAAACAGACATCATGGCAAACATGATATAATAGTGGCAGTATTAACGGTCCATCATTCAATTATGTTTATAGCGAAATATACCACGAATAATATTATTTTTACCTAATAACCTCGGAAAGGTCTTGTTTACCATTCGAAATGTGTAAACTATACTTCATTTTGTTGTTAATCTGAAAATGGCTATATCCATCTCCATCAGGTGGCTTCGAATTTCGCACATCAACAGCATGGAACGAGAGGGGTAGAAGGTTATAAACGTGTTTCGAAATGTTAAAATTGCGGCTTAATAACAGATATTTCTTCGGTACGGCCTCATGCTCACGCATGCTTACTCCACCATGAGAGGTAAGATACAAAGTTCCTCTATGGTAAAGGGAAAGTAAACTTACACGTTCAAATACACGCGCCGAACTTTCAAATATTTACTTTCACGATGATAAATAAAGCAATTAAAAGGTTGATACAGTCTACACGACATAAATTATAATAAGTTCCTTTGAAATAGAGAGAAGGAGAGGTTATCAAACGTTAATCCTAAAATCTTGAATTAAAAATAACCATTATATAACTGACAATTCCGGCATACAAAAACATTATACATATAACTGACAATTCCGGCATACATAATATCCTCTGGAGATTCATTGTTTATTAAACGGGTTATGGTTTACTGCTCGTCATAACGTCACGTGCAACGAATCTTTTGTGTGACAGCAAATAAGCATCCTGATGGTAAGTGATGATGTGGTCGAAGTTACCAAACAAAGATTAGTTGTGTTTTAGTTATTTTTGAATTGAAATTCTCGGCAAAAAACACTCACGTTGAGGATCGAATACGTCGACCCGGGTTTCGAGACCCTGTCAACTGTCAGAGCTCGCAGACGCAGCTGCGCACTCGCCCTGATGATGAGCATCTGATATGCTTGAAACCCGGGTCGACTTCGTATTCGATCCTCAACGTGAGTGTTTTTTGCTGGTTTAATTTATAATATTTAAATATGTGTTTTAGTTGTTGTGACTAGGCAAGCTCCGCTTCAAGCATTTAAAAACGTATATATAGATAATTCATCAGTATTCATGTTATTTCAATTGGTGACTATTGTACGGTACACCGTGGGGTGACGGGCCAGAATGTTACCCTTATCTCTTCCCATGGGGGTCGTAAGTGAAATGAAATGAACGTACTACGCTTTTTATGGAAGCCTGACTGGGAGGGTGGTAGAATATTATTTTCATTTTCAAGACAATTTATTACTTTACGGCACAAAATATTTCTTCTAAAATTTTGAAGAAACGAGGCTGTATATAAATAGTTTGTCAAACGATTGACAAAATTGAGATTCTGTTGTTTTTTTTTTAAATAGGTTCAATGGGCAAGATTTTCCAAAGATCAGGAAAAGTGCATGAAGTAATTGAGAGATTGAAAATTTTTGTAATAATGCTATAGTTGTGCGATTTATAATGTTTTTGCATTCACTCTCTCAGCATTTGAAGACAAACCTCGTATCAGGCTTAAAACAACATCGTCACTTACTTCTGATTTGAACACTGAAGATGTACTCCTTGTGCAGTACCCTTATGGTATTTATAGAAGGTTAGGTCTGATAAATACACATGTTTGTTACCAGGTTTAACTGAAAAATAAGCATCTATTTAATCAGGATTTTAACAATGATTTTGAAGGTCAAAGTTTCTTTTGCCTCGGTAAGGATTATAGATTTAAGGTTTTTCGTATGAGGCTACACAGGGTAAAAAAGCGAAAGTTGGGCAGCAGCACCTTTTGAGGAACTACTATCCTACACTGTGATGCCCAATCCGCCTGCCAAGCGTAGCGATTATGGCAAAGCCTCGCTTAATGGCTTAAGGGTGAACTTGCCGGCCCGTTCTCCATACAAACGTGGTAGGGTGATCACTCCCTTATTTGAGAATTTAGGTCCAAAACAAAGCATAAAACCGATTAAACTCGTCATTATCTAGGCTTGTATGATGCCGCAATTTTAATAAGATAATTAACTTGAGATTTATGACATTCGAAACATTTTCATATAACATTTTCGAGGCTCATAACTTTCAACTTAATCTACTTTTTAAAATTTGAGCATCATACAAGCCTAGATAATGACGAGATCAATCGGTATTATGCTTAATTCTGGTCCTAACATCTCAAATAAGGGACTGATCACCCTACGGCGTTTGTATGGAGAAGTGAGCGGCTAGTTCAACCTTAACGCTTAACGCTGTTCAACAGTGCCCGATCCGCCTGATACAGTTGTTGCGATACAAATAAGTAGTTTCATAAGGTACACAACTAGTAAGAAATATATTAAGTACTGATTCTAGGACATTTTGCTAATGCCCACCTACCTGACTACACCCTATTTAGATAATCTATCGCCAAGTATCAGTGTGTTCCGAAATGATGTAGGTTTAGCGTGTTCACCATCTTTGGCAACAAAGCAATACAAAAGCTCATACCGCTCGACCATCTTGAAGCAATGATGGCCGAGCGGTATTAGCTATGGACTGCCTTGCCGCAGGTCCCTTGTTCGACCCCTGGGAGCTCCAAGCGGAGATCCTCGCCGAAGTGTACCACTTCGTGGCGGCGAGGAGATCCCGCGGGGAGCCTCCAGCGTGGGAGGAGGTCACGCGCATCCGACGGCAGGCGCGGGCCGCCCTGTTGCTGCGGTGGACAGAGGACCTGGCTCCACCGGTCCCTGGACAGAGGACGGTGGATGCCATTCGCCCGGTCCTTCGGAGGTGGGTAGGGCGGCGATTCGGGTCGCTCACCTTCCGATTGGTGCAGGTGCTTTCCGGACACGAATGTTTCGGAAGGTACCTGCATCACATCGCAAGACGTGAGGCGACCCCCGCCTGTCACGAGCGTGGAGCGCCAGAAGACACGGTGCTCCACACGCTGGAGGAGTGCGCCGCATGGAGTCCCATGTGGCACGCCCTCACAGCGGTCATAGGCGCAGATCTGTCGCTGCCGAGCGTGGTTAACGCTATGCTCGGCAGCGACGGATCGTGGCAGGCGGTGGTCTCTTTCTGCGAAAAGGTGATGGCGCAGAAAGAGGCCGCGGAGCGGGCGAGGGAGGACGACGTCCTCTCAGACCCACTCCGGCGTAGACGAACTGGGGGAAGGAGAAGGCGATTCGGGCGCCTTCTGGCTCTATCTGTCGTCCTAGTGTCGTGCGGATCATCGGTGGAGAGTCGGGGGATTCTCCACCGGCTTGCACGATCCCACACGTCTGGGGGATGGTCCTAATGAGCTGGGTCATCCCTCCATTGGCCGGGGCCCGACGCCCGTGACGGGCCTACCGCCGAGGCGAGATGGTGAATGCTAACGCTACCCCATCTCGGCCCGACTAGGCGGCAGTCTGCAAAAAAAAAAAGGTCCCTTGTTCGATCCCCACCGTCAGCTTGAGCTTCGCCGCATGTTGGAAGGGCATTTTGCGATTACCCGCCTGACTAGTTACCACTGGCGAAAATCTGTCGACAAGCTGTTACACTTCGTTATTCTATTGAATTGTCAAGGGTTATAGGGCAAATGGAGATGGGAATGGAATTTATCTGCAGTATTGTGCAGTACATTTTCAGTGTAAGTCGAGATTCTAAATGTTTCGTCACCACGTAAAGTGTAATAATATTTGTGATTCTGTAGATTAAAATAGTTTGTGAAGTTGGTAAAATCCATTCCCTTGCAAAAAACCAAATGATATGGACATGTTAATGTTTTATCTGCATACACTTAGCCAAACAATATCTAAGAAGTGCGAGCCGAACTTGCATATTGGGGCTGTATCAGCACAGCTTGTATTTGATGTAGGTATGTATTTTACAACAAATACAATTATTCAAGTAGATTCTTCAATTAATAAGGCTGAATTAAGAGAGCTGGTCTACGTCGTAGACGTCTGAGATTGGACTAGCGACGAAGGCGGTTTTTTTTTTAGTTTTCATTATATAGTATAATTATCTGACAAGGCGGGTTTTTTTTTTGTTGGTATTTTCAAGGATTCTCATACCAAAATAAATGCCAACAAACTCAAAATTCAAACTTCCTTTTTGGGGTTCCAAAACCAAGAAACATTCTTTTGTTACGGGCTGTTGCGAATTGCACAATGTTCAGAAATTATTCCGCTATTCATATTTTCATATTTGAGTCTGTTCCGATATGTTACTACATGGGCTGGTATACGAATTTCAGTACTGATATTTTATTCGAACTTTTTAAATATTTTATACCGATATACCCTCTCTGTTTGCAATGCAATGAGCAAACCCGAATCGCACTTGGCCAGTGTTT
Organism: Plagodis pulveraria; assembly: GCA_963890685.1. Taxonomy (NCBI): domain Eukaryota; kingdom Metazoa; phylum Arthropoda; class Insecta; order Lepidoptera; family Geometridae; genus Plagodis; species Plagodis pulveraria. Next base: position 21,631,981 of record OY982950.1, on the reverse strand, counting down.
GTCTTTCTTACCATGTTTACCATGAGCTAGTCTACAGAATAAGTTTCAATTATAACAATATTGATCAGGATGTCATGGGTTTCTTCAATACATCGACTAGTTAAATAAAAAAAACGTTTTGTGCATGGTATCGAGGTTCTAGTCGAGGTAGCTGTTCACTGTACTGTACTATATAAGTCAGGTCTATAATTATAATATATATAAATATGCACATAGGGTGCCGGGTTAGAATTCTCCCCCACCCCCCTTTCTGTCCAAGGGTGTCATATCAGGCGAATAAGGGAAAATACCGAAAGATGGAAAGCAGCGCCTTCTGAAGAACTGATAATTTCTACTGCGATCCCGAAGACGCTTGCCAAGCGTGGGGAATATGGCAAATTCCCCTCAATGAGGGAGACCTTTTTTGACGGTGGACATTCTTGTTGAAGTGATAACGAAGATATATAATATTTTTTTCCTATTTTACTTGATGATAGTAGGCTCATTAACTTATTAGATTTTCAGAAAACTCTCATTACACAACGTTATATATAACAAACGAAATAACATATTGAATTGAGTGACGCAACAGCCAATCTCATTCAACACATAAAGGTATCTTCATATTGTCTAAAGAACTGCCTGTCCTTTCCAAATTGACGTATTGGAGGCAACGGTAGCCGCTGAACTGAAATGAACGGCAATTTATCTGAAGAGATACGACATCCAGGGTCCACCGATTACCTATACATTGTGACAAATAGTTTCCATTTGCTATTTTCTGATGGAGGCTGCCTTTTTTTTTCTAAGCTCACAACCGGAAAATTCGTACTACATGATCAAACGGATTGCTCAAAGGAATCGTTTTGCTACAACATGATTTCGACCTGTCACGGAAATAATAGCGACAATTTTAAAATAATTTTACTTCGGAAATTTCAAAACAATGTTTGTTTTGTAATAGAAAAGGCTTGAAATGAATAAGTTTTATTGATGTCTTTTATCCATTCGACAGCCAGTGACTCATGACAACACCCCTTGCATCTATTTAAAGTTTTGTTAAATTCCTTTAGTCAAAAACAAACTTTATCCTGTCCTATTTTTATCATAATATTACTTTAAAGCGTTTGTTAGTGTGCACTGCGCTTCGTTTTGCTAAGCGAATAAAAAAAAAACAAAGCTCAAAATGTTCAAATAGAGCCGGAATCGAACCCATACCTAAATTTGAATCTCCGTCCATCTTCGCGATGGCCGAAATGTTTAAGCATCTGATACTTAAAACCGGGAGAGACAGGTTCGATTCTCCCTGTGAATATTTAACAAGTAGTGAAACTAAAATAAATGTTAATGTTGTCAATACCCCGTGGGGTGCCGGGTTAGAATTGCACCTCCCCATATCATCCCGTGGGTGTCGTAAGAGGCGACTAAGGTAACAATACTGGAAGGTGGGCAGCAGCGCCTTCTAAAGAACTGCCATCTTATACTGCGATCCCCAAGCCGCCTGCCAAGCGTGGGGATTATGGCAAATACCCCCTTAAAGGGGAGGCTGTGTTCAGCAGTGGACGATCCGGCTGATACAGTACAGTACAGTACAGTTGTCAATAACCGGCTGTACTCACGCGTATTGGTCGAACTTGTCGACCTAGGTTTCGGGCATGTCCGATGCCCTTCATCAGGTGAGTTCACGCGTCTAAATCGCGGCGACGACTCCGCGCAACTTGATTGATAACAATAATATGTCTCATACTCAATGGAACTTTCAAACAAAAATAAAATAAATGTATTTAAAACCTACTTTATCAAGTATTTTCCATAACAGCGCGACGGAACCTATCGATCTAAAGTAACATAACCTAGTCCTAGCTACGCTGGATTGGATGCTGCAGTTAAACCATAATTAAGGTTAGCCTGAACAACATCTTCGACCACATCATCACTTACCATCAGGTGAGATAGTGGTCAAAGGCTAACCTATCCAGCATAAAAAAAAAATAAAAAAAAAAAAAAAATTTAATATGGTTTACATATAGCACTATAATGTAAGCACTATATATGTAATACTTATTGCAATTATGAAAACCTTGAACATGTTAGATTAAGTAGTTCGTTATCATAATTTTCTAGTATACAATAATGTTTTGAAATTAATACCAACCTGATTGTAAAGTGACTTGCCTAGTGTAACGTTTACGGTTATAATGGCCAATAAAGATTTCTGATTCTGATTCTGATTCTAATGTTTATAGTACATTATCTATGAGTTAATCTACATAAACTAAGTTTTTTTTACCGAACAGATATTTTTTTTGTTCTTACTATACACGTGGGTTTGCTATATTTTAAAATCTTCAATGTCAATTCTGAGTAAGCCTGACAATCTTCGACCTTATTATCACTTACCATCAGATGAGATAGAAGGCAAAAGCACCAACTAAAAAAAAATCTACTTTAGTAGATATGTTATTGATTCCTTGAAGTTCATACTAGGGAAAGGATATTAAATTAAATTAAAGAAGTGTTCGTGTCAGATACAATTGTTGACTCAATTGATATCTCATTCGATTTAAAGCGAAATACTGATGTAGTTCATAATGTGAACACAATTTTGCTATCGACGGCAAAAGTGCACTAGAACAGGATCATCATACATCGTACATCGATCAGCGTGTGGGGGAATTATTTTCACATCTATTTTTCTGAATCGACAAATATTAACAGAGTCGATTCTCAAGCTACTTTTGTTTCAGCTTTGGATTTGTTACCCTTCATACAGCTATGTGACTTTAGGAAAACCAAAAAACCTTGCCTCTTTATAAACAAGACGTCAATAATGGTACTGTAACAAATTTCAAGGAAGAGGGTTGAAAGGTTATAAAAAAATTGCCCCTTATCTGTCAATGAATCAATAATTTATTTGCTAAACACAATACTTTCCCAATTTTTACAATAAGATCTTATAATAGCACCGAAAATTATATTTCGTCTGCAAGCAGGCATATATTAGGTAAGTCCCGACTGTCATGGTTGTCTAAATATAACGTCTATTGTGTCTAGCGCTCAGTAATTCCGGAACGCACCTAGCTGTCACTTTTATACTTGTCTAACTATATAGTTCTATAATAACTTGCCATTCGATTGCACTTTTTTGTTGGTTGGTAATGGTTGTTAAATAATTCTATTAATTAATTTGCGTTGTGTTGAGGACTTTGAATATAACTTGGATATTGAGTTTTTACAATTATGTTTGTTTTGAACTTTTTCCGTAGGTAGTGAAGTTTTGGATTCTTCAAAAAAACGTGCCCTCTGATGTTGAAGAAAGCAGAAAGATGACGCCGGGGTCAGAGTGCTACTGACCCTTCCCCATCCCGCGACCTGACTATAACTACTGACCTCCCTTACACCTTCTGAGGAGATTTAGGTATTTATAGTTACTTGTATGGTAGCTTCGCGACATACGAGCAGTATTTGCCCCACTTGTAGCCTGTTCTCGTGTACACGAAAGTTTTCTTCCATTTCGCTCAGATTTCCTGCAGGAGTCAAGCACGGACAAAGCAGTGAAGATTGTGTTTCTCCGATTGTCAACATTCAAACGTTATTAGTAAGTACAAATCTATGGCTATACTTCTAAACTTATATTTTCATATCAGTAGCAAAGGTGCACTAGAAAAGGAAACTGTACATTTGGCAACTTAGCGTGCTGGGGAATTGATTTTCACATCTTTTGTTTTTTGAAACGAAAATAAATTTACAGAGTCGGTTCTTTCAGCTTATGTTTTTTCGGCTTGAGATTTATTACTACTACGTTAATAAACCTATATAAATTTTGGCATATAAAAAACATGCCCATTATTATAATAATAACAAATATTTTAAGAAAACATCAAATTAATATTTTAATAAAACACTTAAAAGATATAAAAATATATCTAGTGACAATAAAAAATAGTCCAATAGTCCAATGACTTTTTGATAGCTTATTCTTAGTAATTGCCTACAATTTACAATGATGATACACTCCTAATTTCTCAAAATGTTTCTAGGACCAGTGATTTGCTCTGAACGTTAATGTGTCAATGAATCAGTCAGGAATTTTTAATTCCAGCGCCATCCCAACCGTACTTTTGTGATGATATTTTAGAATATAAGGGGTAGTTTTACTCGTAGCAGTGAAAAGCATTCTGGGTACATGTATTTTTAAATAACCCGCCTTTATAACAATCACTAAAATTTTAGGGGCACAATCGAGCCCCACGCGTGTTGCGGAGTGTTATATAAAAAAAAAGCTATACTCATTTATTATTAAGAATATTTAAGTAACTAATTGGATAATATGTATTATTAAGATCTGATTTTAATATCTGTGTGACTAACTATGGTGATGTCTAAGGGTCTCAAATATGGATTATTCAGAAAATTTTCACCAATATGTGCTCACTGGTAAAGATTCAAAAAATCCCCAATAGGCGTGCTACGCCTTGCCAGTGGAATGTTTAAGGATACAAATCGTATAATAATAATAATTTATTTTTGCATAAAAATGTTACATTTAAGTTAATGAATCCATATAGGCTCCTGAACTAGTTAAAAACTGTGTTTCGGGTGCTAGTGGCTTCTCCCATCTAGATAATTTAGTATTTTATGCTTACAAATTAAATTTAACAAATATATATATGTATACACATCAATATAAAAACAAAAACATAGTATAATGTATACTCAACATATAATATATATTTTGAGGATACATATTTATATGGAATAATAAAGCATACATATTAAATTTATAAATGCTTAGCAAACATGTTTTAAAATTAGATAAAACACCTTCATATTTTATATGTTTGTCAGTGTGTGTTGGGATGTTAGTGTAGTGTGTATCTATATGTGTGTGAATTTATGTTGGAGTGTAAATAATCACCGCCAAAGCACCATTCTCATAACAGTGGGTTGGCGGAGATGTGAGAATGTTTTTATGTGAGAGTGGATGTGTAAGTGTAGGTATGAAAGTGATTAAAGTATTATTAAGCACTGTGTGTGTTGCTGAATGCACCGTGCACTGTGTGTGACATTGTGTGTACCGGGCATTGTTTGTTAAAGTGCACGGGAAGCGGTTGAGGGCACTTCTTCTGAGACGGGCGTATAAGGCGAAAGGCGCCTTATACCTCCGTCTCCTGCGGGCGCCGAAAACGCCACGCTACTATCGGGAGGGGTGACAGCGAGCTCAAGGGCACCACTGTGGTTCGGACCTCGGCTTGTCTCGCTGCCGAGAGACAAAGGGGGAATCGGAACTAAATGCCCCGGTACAACTGCAGTGTTGTACCGTTGAGAATGGGCCCTATTGAATATTGCTCTGTGACTATTTGGAGAGACACTAATCGGGATTTTATTTTTGCCTCGAGCTCGCCGGCGAGCTCGGTGTTTGATTGTGTAACCTCTGATTACCGCACACCTGGGGATGTTACCGGGACGACTTGTGGACAACGCTAAAGCTGCCAACGTAATGGCTGCGATGGGGTCATCCGGGTCGTCCAATACCTGCCGTGGTCGGCGACGGGGGGGTTTGAAGTATGGGTCGGATGAGGCAGTCGAATAGTTCGCTGCCTGGACAACCAGAGGGTTCGGGTGGTGGGGGGCTCGATCAAAGTGTCGGCGGACGCAGCCCTTATTGAACTGCGCTAAAGAGGGAAGGTTTAGGTCGCAGTGCAACTCGGCGCTCCGGACGTACCAGGGAGCGCCGGTTGCCCTGCGAAGAAACCGGTTTTGGAGGGCTTGAAGCTTATGTAGGTGGGCCTCACTAGCATGACTGAACACTACGGATGCGTACGTCATGATGGGGCGGATACAAGCAGTGTAAAGTGTCTTCTTGTTACTAAGAGACATTTTACTTTCTTTACATATTAAGGGACTTAGGCGACCCATGACAAAGGCCGCCCTGTTACGGACCGTATTAATGTGATCTTTGATGGTGAGATTCCGATCAAGGGTTACTCCAAGATATTTGGTTGTTCTCACCCAGGGAATGGGTTCATCGAACAGAATTAGTGGCTTCGGATAGCGGGGGCGGGTTTTCTCAGTAAAGCACATAGCTGTGCTTTTGTAGGAGTCCCTACTATCCTCATTATTCTGTAGTTTATTTTATTATATTTATTTACACAAAACAACACATTACATGTATCATATTTATATACTTATAGAAATAACACATTACATACACTATTCACATACACGACGCTTATATTCAATCATAACACTAAACAAATAATATTCACATAAACAAGCATCGCCGCGCGGCAATCGGAGTAAAGCGCACGGCCTTATCTAAGGAATGTTGTTGCCACCACCCGATGCGCTCGCTCCGCGCCGCGTGCGATCAGCTGCCGAGTTCAACCAAGCCTCAGTCGAGAACTGGCGATTACTCGCGAAGCCCGCGTCACTTAATACAATTCCACTGCACCGCGTATTACGCGATATTTATTGTTTGTTGACTGTTCTTAATTGTTTTATCTCGTGTTGTATGTGCTGTTGACTTGTGCTCGTCCAATATATATGTTGTTGACTTTCGTGTAACCCTTCTGTGCAAAATAAATAGTGTATTCTTGTGTATATTGGAATTTACATTGACACCGCCTAGTACCCATTAGGACTAAAGTGCTTCAATACATACCATGGCACAAGCACCTGCCAAACTGGTGACCCCGACGTGATTTGAACACGCAACCTTCTGATCTGGAACCTCCCGACCCACCGCCGATACAAAATCAACCTGTGCGGACCACACGATCTGGGAGGAAAGTACACTTTCCCGATTATTATCGCCCTTAGTCGGTCTCTGGAAGGGAGTGATGTAGGAGTCCCTACTATCCTCATTATTCTGTAGTTTATTTTATTATATTTATTTACACAAAACAACACATTACATGTATCATATTTATATACTTATAGAAATAACACATTACATACACTATTCACATACACGACGCTTATATTCAATCATAACACTAAACAAATAATATTCACATAAACAAGCATCGCCGCGCGGCAATCGGAGTAAAGCGCACGGCCTTATCTAAGGAATGTTGTTGCCACCACCCGATGCGCTCGCTCCGCGCCGCGTGCGATCAGCTGCCGAGTTCAACCAAGCCTCAGTCGAGAACTGGCGATTACTCGCGAAGCCCGCGTCACTTAATACAATTCCACTGCACCGCGTATTACGCGATATTTATTGTTTATTGTTTGTTGACTGTTCTTAATTGTTTTATCTCGTGTTGTATGTGCTGTTGACTTGTGCTCGTCCAATATATATGTTGTTGACTTTCGTGTAACCCTTCTGTGCAAAATAAATAGTGTATTCTTGTGTATATTGGAATTTACATTGACACCGCCTAGTACCCATTAGGACTAAAGTGCTTCAATACATACCATGGCACAAGCACCTGCCAAACTTTTAACTGGATTAACCGCTATGCGCCATTTTCGGAACCAGTCACCGATCTCGGTGATGGCCCGTTGAATGACGAAATATGTCTGTCTATTTATATGCCAGCCAGTGGAATAAATGGCGGTATCGTCCGCGTATTGGGCTATAAAAACTTTTGGTTGGGCGCGAGGGATGTCACTGGTATACAGTGCGAAAAGGATGGGTGATAGCACGGAGCCCTGAGGGACTCCGGCTCTGACTGGATGGGGAGTGGAAAGGGTGCCTTCCACGCGGTAGCGAAAGCTTCTGTCCCTTAGGAAGTCTTGTAAGGTGAGCACAAGACGCTCTGGCACGCCAAAGTGGTATAGCTTGTAAATCAAGCCATTGTGCCAGACTTTGTCAAAAGCTTTCGCTACGTCGAGGAAGACTGCTACCGTCGATTGGGGTTTGGGTTTCTTATTGAAACCCTCTAGGATGTGCTCCGTGAGGCGGTGCACCTGTTGGACGCATGAGTGTTTGGGTCTAAAGCCAAACTGCTCATTGGGAATAAGGTGGTGTTCCCGGGCATGGGACTGGAGACGGTTCGCTAGGATCCGTTCGTAGAGCTTCCCCAGGGCGCTGAGGAGGCTGATGGGACGGTAGCTGGTAGGATCAGAGGAGTTTTTGCCTGGTTTGTGAATGCCAATGACATTTGCACATTTCCAGGTGTCAGGGAACACACAATGGTTCATAGCCGCATTGAAGATGCTGACTAGGAGATGAATGAGAGGGGGGGAGAGGGTTTTAAGAACCTTGTTAGAGATGCCGTCGGCACCGGGGGCTTTACGTTGTTTGAGGTCCTTGATCAGTCTCGTCACCTCAGCGAAGGATACTGGGGTGAGTGGGGGGAGTTCAGAGATGACCACAGAGCTTTTACGTTCGACTTCAGCGTCCACCGTATCGAGGTGAGCTTGGTCTACGTGATCGACATTGGGGGAGCATTGAGCCTCTAGGCTGTCGGCTAGGCACTCAGCTTTGTCTTCGTCAAAGAACGCTGGGACGAGGGGGACAGGTCTGTATAGGGGGGGCATGTCGCTTTGTCCGACACCTTTCATACCTCGAGCGAGATGCCAGTAAGCCTGGTGGCTCGGCACGAGGTTTGAAAGTTTGTCGCCCCAGCTCTGATCACGCAACTCGGACATGCGACTTTCAACCATGCGTTCAAAGTGGCGTTTCCGAGTTTTGTTTACTTTGCTTGGGTAGGAGTCGTAATGTCGGGTCACTGCTTTACTCTTAGTCACTAATCGTCTCACATCCGCTGGAATGACAAGGCGCCAGTCGTCCGGCACTATGACTTCCTTTGCGGATGCACCTACTACGGTGGAGAGGTGATTAGTGAAAGAGTCGATAGCGAGGGATACGTCATCTTTAGTCACAATGTCGTCAGGGATTTTGTCAAGGTCGGGTGAGCTGATAGCCTTTAGGGATTCACCTAAGAGCTTCCAGTTCACTATCGTCTTGGTCGGGCAGGGTACGTCAGATGTTGGGTCGGGGCCTAGTCGCAGTATTATGGGGCGGTGGTCAGAATGTAATTCGTGACACACCTCCATAGAGCGTAACTGAAGTGTTACGCCTTTGAAAAGTGCCATATCGAGTAAGTCGGGACGGCCGTGGTCGAAGTAGGGGTAGTGAGTGGGCTCGAGTGGAGCTATTATGTCAAAGTTTAAGTCAGCGACTAGTCTTTCAAGGTCAACACCGTTGGAATTGTTGACATTACAATTCCACAGGACGTGTTTGCTGTTGAAGTCACCGATCAGAAGGACGGCGCTTCCTAGTGAGAAAAGTGCTACTAAGTCAGCGCGGGCGATACGCTTTTTACAAGGTAGGTAACAGGAAACTATGACTAGGGGTTGATGACCCGTCATGGCTAGCATGCAACAAGATGCTTCCATAGTAGTGAGAGTCGGGGTAGGTATGGGGATGCAGTGCAGGGACCTTTTGTAATAGATAAGAGTGCCTCCTCCACGACCGGTCACTCTATCATTACGTACCGTTCTGAAATTGGCAAACCTGGGGTTCGCCTTCCCCGGTTTTAGTAGGGTTTCCTGCACGCATATAATGTCGATCAGGTGGGTATTACAAAAGTCGTGTACAAGGTCACGTTGTCTGAAGAGGCCGTTAGCGTTGAAGGACGCTAACGAAACTGAGCGCGGTTTATTCCTTAAGGTTGTACTACCCATAGTGGGTGTACTGAGGGGGAGTTTGGGGGGCGAAGCGCTTTAGAGCGCTAAGAAGGCTGGCATGTTCCAGCGTGTATTGGATGACTTCCGCAGGTGATTGTGCGGAGTGCATCTTGCGTGCTAGAGCACGGACCTCATCTATATTGATGGACATAGCAAGGTCGCTGACTAGCGCTATATCCTCTTGAAGAGAGGAGTCCATCAGTGGCATAGGAGGTGGGGCCACGGGCCGGGCGACGCGAGGTGCGGCGCGTGGAATGAGGGCAGGAGGTGCCGGGGGTGCCGCGCGGACCGGGGCCGGTGCGCGGGCAGGGGCCGCGGTACGGGCGGGGACAGGTGCGCGGGCCGGGGCGCGGGCGGGAGCGATGGTTTTAACTATGCTCGGTGGCTTTGACCACGCGTTCCTAGCTGGGAGAGGAGCGGGAGTCACCTGTGAGGCAGGTGCTACTGTCAGCTTAGGGCTGACCCGCTGCCACCTATCATAGGTGGGACGAGGAGGTGGCGGAGGTCTCCTTTCCGTTGCCACCCTGCGGTTTGTGCGTGGCGCCCTCGGGCAACCGCGGTAGTTGGCGGTGTGCCCCTGGGTGCCGCACAGAACGCAGCTGGGTGGGTCGGGTGAGTCCCTCGTGCGAGAACAATTCTCTGTGGCATGATCGCCTAGGCACTTAACGCACCTAGGACGAGCGAAGCAGAAGCGGGCAGCGTGCCCGTATAGTTGGCAGTTATGGCACTGTGAAGGAGAGCCATTCCTGAATGGGGACTGAACATCTAGTCCGGAGAGGCCGCAGACCGTCTTCAGGTTGAAGATGGTCTTGCCCTCCGGGGATCGGTCTAGTACTACGAGTACTAGGTCGTATGGGCTTTTGTCTTTGCCACTGTACATGCGGTGTACGGCAAGGACAGGGAAGTCCTGTCTTTTAAGGTCGTCAAGTACAGCGTCTGTACGGACTTCCTTCGGGACACCGCGTATGACGACGCGTAGGACTTTCTCCTCTTCGAGCGCATAAGTGTGGAAGCTTATGCTCTCTTTACGGAGGAGTTTGGTTAACGCTCTGTGGTCGTTAACTGAGGAGACTTGGACTTTAATGCCCTGCTGCGTAGAGCGGGCGTTCGTATAATTGATCTTACGATCAGTGAGGAGGCGGGATAGCATATCCCATTTGCCTTTGTCCTGTATGAACAAAGGCGGAGGCGGCTTTTCGCGGCGTGCGTTAGCGTCCTGAGAGGGCGCTGTAGCCGAAGCGGTTGCGGAAGGCGGGGACGCGGGGCGCGGGGCGGGGGTCGGCCTATTGCCGGCGGTAGGTGCTTTGGCGGCTGCCTTAGCGGGCGGGGCGGAAGGCCCGGAGTTAGCGGCCTTAGGGGCGCGCTTGCGTTTGCGATCTACGACGGTGTAGCCGTCGTTGTCGGAATCTTCTGAGTCTGTGCGTGAGGCGCGGGGTTGGTCGACCTCCATGTCCGTTTCCGAGTCTGAAACTGACTCGACAACGACATAGGCAGGTTCGATGCTCGCAAACCGACCGATCGGTGAGCGAGAGCGAGAACGGGGTTGGGCTACTACCGCGCGCCTGTTATCAGGGCCGGGGGCGGGGGAGTCCGGGCTCTCCTGTAAGTAGGATGGCGCCGGAGGGTCATCGTAAGTGGGGACGGAGGTCCCGGAGGGAGCAATGGGAGTGTCCGTGAGGCGGGCACTCTCTGCGTCTGAGGTGAGGGTCTGATTAGGCACTCGCACAATGCCTTATATATCCCTATTGCCAGCTGCTAATCTACAACTTCTCTCAAATGGAGTAAAAAAATAAATTAATGTATATATTGATTTATTTTTTTACTCCAAATTAAATTTCGTAGGTTTCATTGAGCGTAAAAAAAAATATTTACATTGTTTTATACCTGATTGGGTAGCCTTTGACCACTATCTCACCTGATAGTAAGTGAAGATTTGGTCGAAGATGTTGTTCTGGCTAACCTTGAATTACTGGCTCCGAAGAACAGGTGCCGGAACACACCTTTAGGTACTTGGCAATAGATTTTCTACTTGAGGGTGGTAGCTAGCCAGGTGAACATTCACAAAATGAAATGCCCCGCCATCATGCTATAACGACTGCCATCCTAAGACAACAACCGGGACCGACGGCTTAACATGCCCTCCGAAGCACAGAAGCGTTCTCTAGTAATGTCACTAGCGGTCACCCATCCGACTCATGACCGCGGTGGACATCATATCAAACATCGCTACGAGCGCTTCGATTGCTTTGGAGTTTATTCAGCGAAACATAATCTAAATATACTTTTACGAGGAAAGCATACTCAAAAAACTGAATATGAGTAGTTGCAACTTATATTTAGAATATGAGATGAATCATAAGACCTGCAAAACTTTACTGTAAGGAGTGTATGTGATGAAGACTTTTCTGAATCCCACTAGCCTGTAAAAAACTAGTCTAGACTTTGTAAACTAAAACTGCTGCAACGAGACACAAATGGCTCAACGGACAGTAAAAACAATGAATTGGTTTCTTGCTGCCAAAATTCTTGTTAATGTTTCTCGTATAATCTACAAGTCTGATCTTGTATGGAATACTGCAGCCATGCAACCATCTCTGGGACGGTTCGGCTAAGTACCAGCTCAAAGTCTTAGACTCTATAGATAACCAAGCAAAGAAGCTCAAGAAGCTCATTTGTGACGATGCCTTGGTGGAGGCTAGACTCCAAAACTTCAAGCATAGACACAAAGTTGCCAGTTTACCGTTGTTTTACAGGCTACACTTTGGAGAATGTGCGATCGATTTATACAACCGTATTACCTTTTGTCCATTCTATAATCGGACAACAAGACCCACAGGAACACGTTATCCATACATGATCTATATTATGAAAATACGCATAAAGCGTTTTATATCAAGCTTTACAAAGCGTGTGGCTGAATTATGGAACACCCTACCAGCGTCTCCATTTCCTTCAAATCTTCAAGTACAGAGTAATAGGTAATCTGCTAGGCAAGCATGTTCCATCGTCTGCCGCGTCGACACTTACCATCAGGTGAGACTGCGTTCAAATGATAGCTAATATTAATAAGAAAAATACGGCTTTTTACCTACTTTTGCAAGAACGTAAAAAGTTTTGTTTAACTACTACACTTTCCTATAAAATTGTTTTTCTACTGTTCATAAATTCTTCAAAACTATGTTCCTAATTATACCTTGTTTCTAATCTAACTAATCCTGATAAACACATGCATGATTCGGGCGATATCTATCAGGCAAGCCGAATCGTTATAAAAGCCAAGTCAAAAAGTTAAAAAGTTTTAGTTGTCCAAATAATTACAACTGTTAATCACTTGCACTTCATCATCACAATTGTATGATATGTATATAATAAATGTACTTATATGCAAACATAACATAATAAGGTATATATTGTATTGTATGTCTGTGATATATATGATATATAATCATATACACATACAATATATATATATATATATTATTATATGATTGTATGTATGTTAAAGTATAGTATGTACACACTTATGCAAAAAAACGGGCACCTAAGGAAATTTACGTTCTAAGGTCGATTTTAGTTAATTAAATGAAATTTATTTCTTTGACGTAGTCTGTATACTTATAATCGTGTAAATTAATGCGCGTGAAGTGAATTCGAGCAATTAAAAGAAAAAAAAACGATGGATTCTTTAAAATCGATGTACACGCCAAAACAATAAGAAGTGGTCGGCAATAAAGACAAGTTTTTTTTTACTTTTTTTAATTAAATAAAGTTACAAATGTAAAAACCTAATAACGAGTGTGACCTCCTCTTGCCAAAATCAAAGCTTGAATCCTTCTTGGGCATGCTTTCCACGATGTTTTTAATAACGTTTTGAGGAATACGTTCCCACTCTTCTGCAATGACTCTTTTTAGCTCCCTGATGTTTTGTGGAGCAGGTTGCACTAATCTTACCCGTCTCTTTAGAACATCCCACACATGCTCAGTTGGATTGAGGTCAGGACTTCGAGCTGGCCAATCTAAACGACGGATCCCAACTTCTTGCATGTACGCTTCCACGTCGCCAGAACGGTGCGGGCGAGCATTATCGTCCATAAAAATGGAATCTTCCCCAAGTGCAGTCAATGTGGGTTCTGCATATGGAATTATGACTTCCATTATGTACCGGTGTGTATTATTTTCTATGAAAACTAACTCCGTACGCTCCGTCGAATTAATTGCTGCCCAAAACATAACGGAGCCTCCGCCATAAGGAGTGATTTCTTCGAAACACACTTCCGCATAGCGTTCTCGTGGTCTTCGCAGCACTCGCCGGCGTCGGTCCTCTCCACACAAAGAGATTCTAGCTTCATCAGAAAACAATACTTTATTCCAGTCCTCCAGAGTCCATGAAGCACGGTTCCGAGCAAACTGAAGTCGAGCAACACGGTGCTCACGGAGTAATTTAGGGCCCCGAGCTAGGCGGTAACTCTTGATATTGGCAGCCAAAAGCCTCCTCCTGACCGTCCACAAGGTAACTTCTACTCCTCTTACTTCTTCAAGGCTCTACTTCAGGTCCACACTTGACGCCTTACGATTACGCAACGCCTGACTCACCAAAAAGCGGTCATCTCTTGGTTCTGTGCATCGTTTTCTTTCCGAACCGGGTCTTCTTTTGACCGAACCAGTGTCTTGATACCGTTGCCAAGTCCTCTGGACAGTTGAACGACTCACATTTAGCCGCTGAGACACGTAAGTTTGCGAACAACCTTCTTCAATTAGGGCTATAATTTTACCGGCCCTTATCGCTTTATCACTCATATCAAAGAGTTTATATATATTAGTATTTAATTTTGTATAATATGAAAAAAAAATTGCTTAAATTTACATCAGCATAGTTTTTCAACCTGATTGTTTATATTAGTTTGTTGCACCCACATCTTATTATTCCTGTATTTCCTCGCCATTCCAAGGTTGCGTGGAAGAGGTTGTTACGCTATATTGTCAGCTTTCATATTTTATTACGTTATAATTTAGTGGTGTGTACAACAATAAAGAATTATCTAGGAAGGACTTTAGAATCGGTATACATACTACATATGTACTAAAGGAAGCGGTGGAGGGGTGAGAGGGGAGTTTAGCATACCCCCAGAGGATTGAGGGGTACCGGTAACTATTTTTTTTTAGTAAAAATAATTGTAAAAAATATGTATACTTACATATTACATACATTGGGAGGACTTTAGATATGTAGGACTTTAGATATGTAGAAGGATGGAGGGCGGGATATTCCCCTCAGAGGGGAGGGGGGTTACAGTAACTTACAGTTTTTAATACTAATGAAATTACTCAAAATTAGCTTCTTCTTCATGAAAATAATTAGTCTCAAATCACTAGCACGAAAACGTCACCAAAAAAGGGTTAGGTAGATGTCTTATTAGAAGTGAAGTAATTCTATGACAGCTCCGGCGCTGTGGGTACGCAGCGCTTTAGTCTTCTAGCTACCTCGTCCCAGCGTGCTCAGCCCAGCTTCGGCTAAAGACACCTTTGGCGTCCAGCCTCCGCCACTCTGGCTTCGCTTCACCCGCTGCTCCTTACCGCGAGTACTCTAGCGCCGCTCCCCCTCCGCGCCTCCGACATATAAAAAACACTCTAGGGGTAAGGCAGACAAGACTGCTTGGAAGGTGGGTGCTCCGATTCGGTTCTGTCATACAATTCGACCTAATCTAAGCCACCTTAATAATTCGCCGTCAGGAACAGTCAGTCGAGTATTTTGAATCCATTAGGATACTTAGTAGAAGTGTAAAATACACAAATAATCAAGGTAACAATTAAAACTTAAAAAAAAAATCTCAAACCTATTGCCTTCCGGTAGATAAAATATTCGGGTGATTATTTAAGATAACTTTATATATCTGTAAAAAAAAAATGTACATTGTGGTGTACATACTGATTCTAAAGCCATCATCTATCTATCTACTTCGATTACACAAATTATATGCAACCAGATTTTTTTTGACATTGTCTATAGTATGCGTTAATAATACGCGCAGTATACAAAAATATTTTGCAACATAATGAATATCGACAATCATCAGCATCGCAACAAGCTCGGCGCATGACGACTGCACAGACGCGGCCGCCGCCGCCGTCACCACCGCATGACGCCAGATACAGTGATCCTGCATTCTTGGCAAACAGCACACACTTTCGATCACAAAATATGCCCGGGAACCATAACTTTCGTCACTAACAACAACAACAACAACAACAACACCTTCAATATTCTAATTCAAAATATGCAAAGTATCTTCGGAAAGCGAGACATATTACGAGCATTTCTACAGGACACGTATTTAATGACGCATGCTTTCTGTGCAACTGAAACATGGTTATCCAAAGCCAAGCTACAACTGATTGACTTGACAGGCTATAACACTGCAGCCGCGTTCTGTAGGCAATATCGCACAGGTGGAGGGACCCTCATATTATTACGCAACGACTTTGAGTTCACGGAATTAACGGAAATAGCGGACCTTTCAATAGAGTATTGTATAGAAATCAGTGCCATAATTATTCATAAAATTAATATCTTATTAATAATAATATACTGGAATGACAAACGGAGCGATTTATTCTATAATCAATTTAAGAAACTATTAGAGCTACTACAAAAAAAATACTACTCAATGGACATAATAATTGGCGGAGATTTTAATACCGATATAATGAATAAAAATGCGAAATCAACCTCACTACTAAACCTCACACGAGAATACAATTTTTACCAATATATAAAAAAACCTACCCGCATCACAAACAGTACAGCAACCTGTTTGGACCTCGTTTTTTCAAACTGTCATAAGAATAAAATGACTTTTTCAGTCGAAGATTTGGGATTTTCTGATCATTTTGGTACTAAAATACAAATAAAAAAACCTCTTTCTATGAACAAGAAACAGGTACTATGGAAAACACAAAAAAGGCTTTTTAACAAACAAAATATGGACAAATTTAAAAATGAACTAGGTAATATTAACTGGACTGATCTTCTAAGCATAAATAAAAATAAAAAATATACAATAAATCAAACTTACGAAGTATTTCATAAAAAACTATATGAAATTTTAAATAAATGTATACCAAAAAAACTTATAAGACTAAAAAATTACAAAAAATATAATTGGCTAACACGAGGAATAAAGACATCATGTAAAAACAAACGGCTATTGAAACCCCTTGTAACATATAGTAAGCATCCAACATTACGAAACTACTATAAAACATATGTGAAATTGTTAAAAAAGACTGTAAATAAATCGAAAAAAAATGAATATATACGAGAAATGAAAAAATCCGGAAACAAAACAAAGGCAATGTGGAAAATTGTAAAAGATCGCACAAATAAAAACATAAAAAAGCTTAAAAATAATATAAAACTAAAATTAAATAATTCTATAATTTCCGATCCGCAACAGGTAGTGAATAGCTTTAACAAGTACTTTGCATGTGTCGGTAGTGCGGACGGTGGCGGAGGGGCGCCCGCGCCAGCGCCGCCACCGTCACCGGTCTACAGCCGGTCTGCACTGGAGCGCGTAAACAACTCAATGTACTTAAAACCGGTTGAACCGCGCGAAATATACAACATAATTAAAAACATGAAAGACAAATACAGTTACGGTGTTGACGAACTGCCGCAAATTCTTATAAAGCATTCTGCTGAACAATTAACTTTGCCATATTATCTGCTGATAAACCAATCTTTCGCCGAAGGAACATTCCCGGACCTGTTAAAGACGGCCTTAATCAAGCCAATACATAAGAAATCGTCAAAACTGGAACCCAGTAACTACAGGCCAATAGCGCTCTTGCCTACTTCATCTAAAATTTTTGAAAAAGCAAAGCAAGCCCGTGTGACTTCATTCTGTGAAAAGTTTCATATATTTGATGACACTCAAAACGGGTTCCGAAAAAACCGTTCGACTATTTCAGCCGTATATTCACAAAATCTTGACAATTTTAGACGATAAAAAATACGCAATAGGCATTTTATTAGATATGACGAAAGCATATGATAAAGTTAGGTACGACATACTATTAAATAAACTATATGACAAAGGAATACGCGGCATAGCACACAAATGGTTCAGCTCATACTTAAAAAATCGCAACCAATATGTAGAAATAGAAAATTTTGACTTTAACACCGGTGAAATAAGTACAGTCAGATCTACTTCTATACAAATTAACCATTCGATTCCCCAAGGATCTGTGATCGGATGTATTCTTTTTTTATTATATATTAATGACCTTCCCAAAACAATTGACGAATCGTGTGTACTTTTCGCGGATGACATCTCTATTTTGACATCTTGCAAAAATAATTCTAATATCAATTATAACCTTACTGACATTTTTAATAATATAACTAATTGGATGACATATCATAATTTAGAATTGAATTTAAAAAAGACCGCGTTAATGCAATATAGACCCTATCAAAAAGCACCCCTTGACATAAATTTCTCTTATAATAATAAATATATATAATGTGTTGACGTATCGACTTTACTAGGCATAGATATTGACACGCATTTAAATTGGAAAAGCCACATACAGAAAATAAAGTCAAAACTATCAAGCTTTACTTATGCGCTTAGAGAATTACGAAAAGTAACAAACGTAGATACAGCTCTAACGGCTTATTATGCATATTGTTTCTCCTGGATCAGCTACGGCATAATACTTTGGGGAAATAGTGTAGATGCTACAGATATCTTTATCATCCAAAAAAAGTGCATTCGAATTTTAGGAAATATAAAGCTTCCCGACATAAATATAGAAAAATTTCATAGGCCCTACTTTATTAGATTTAAAATATTAACACTGGCATCCATATATATATTAGAAAATTGTAAGTTTGTAAAAAAATATCCCCAACATTTTACAAAAATATCAGATGAGCGAAACTACCCAACACGGTCTAATTATAAACATAATCTGGTTGTGTCTACCTCAAGATTAGAAATGCATAGTACAGGACCAAACGCAATGGCCGCTAAAATATATAACAAATTACCGGTTAAAATCAAAAGTATAGAAAATGTACACAAATTCCTCCGAGTCCTAAAAAATATACTGCTCGAAAAGTGTTATTATACTCTTGAAGAATTTCTTAAGGATGCCTCGATTATGGAATAGATCGTTCCCTTCCGCTACACATTGCTATACCCTATTAGGGTCATTATGTACCATTCCACCTGATTTTGGTTTGTTTATATAAGACATGTAAACCGCATTTGTATGTACTAATGATTGCAATAAATGATTGAGTATTGAGTATTGAGTATCCGTAAGTAAGGTTTTTTTTTATTGAGCCCATTCCATATGTTTTCTTGTGTTTTATAAACCTGATCTTATTAGTTTTAGGACTTAACACACACTCCACAAACAATTTAGAGCTTTCATACAACCTCTGAACATCTCTAAACCTTTTGCGACGTTCATAGCTCGTCTTACCCAATAATGACGCCATTATTTTCCTATCCCAATTTTGCAGGTTTGTTCATTATTAGAACTCAGAAATTGTTTTCGATCATCGGACGATAATTTAATTATTGAGAAGTTTGTAGAGCTGCGCCTGTGTTTTGAATGGATCATTATTGAACACTCAATATTAATGCTTCCTGTTCAGACGCCAATCAAGCGGTTGTTGAATTTTGTAAGATATTCACCAAAATACATTCCAAGCCCTTTAAATTATGGTTTAAGTTGATTAACATCGTTAACTTAATCTTCCTATCTTATTATATTTTAATGTTCTGTAGGTACAGAATCTCTTTTTAGGGTTCAGTACCCAAAGGGTAAAAACGGGACCCTATTACTGAGACTTCGCTGTTCGTCCGTCCGTCCGTCTGTCCGTCCGTCTGTCACCAGGCTGTTTCTCAAGAACGATGATAGCTAGACAGTTGAAATGTTCACAAATGATGTTGATGATAATGTATTACTATTGCCGCTATAACAACAAATACTAAAAATAAATTTAATATTTAATGGGGCTCCCATACAACAAACTTAATTATTATTTTTTTACCATTTTTTGCTTGATACTAATAACAGTGAAAGGTACACCGTCTACCTGTGTTTGAGTCTGTCTAGCTATCATCGTTCTTGAGAAATAGCCTGGTGACAGACGGACGGACAGCGAAGCCTCAGTAATAGGGTCCCGTTTTTACCCTTTGGGTACGGTTTAACTATACACAGAATATTTAGTTTTATGTTCTCTTTAAATATAATTAATTAAAATAAAATAAATAATTAAGGGGGCTTCCATACAATAAAAGAGGTTTTCGCCGTACCTACCCAGCTCAATCGGACACTGTGAAAAGTTTCTGTAACTTGCAAGATTAGGTTACAGATAATGGCACGGAATCCTTCGTGCGCGAGTCCTACTCGCACTTGGCCGGTTTTTATTTATGAAAAGCACACTTGTACTTATTTGCTATAAAAGTTTTTTTTTTAGTTCTATCACCTGCGTATCGCCAACAGTCCTTGGTATTTTGTTGGTACGAATTCAGAAGAGTGTTAGGTGTTGTACAAATTAGCCCGTTATATGTTATCTCATAAGGTCGCATAAGTAGCTAATGAGAATTTGCTTAGAGTTTTTAGGTTTCCATGCCTCAATAGGCGAAAACGTAACCGTTATACGATCACTTTGTTGTCAGTCTGTCTGTTTGTCTGTCAAGACCCTATTTCTCAAGAACGCGTGAAGTTATAAAATTGAAATTCATATTTAATACTCAGGTGTCCCTTGGAGCTGTGAAAAAATCAAACTTCTAAACCAACCTAATCAAAAGATAAAGACGTTTATGCCTAAACTTTTCGACACTCGCAAGGGAATCAAAACCTACAGGGTACTTCCCGTAACTCAGAATCTTCAAATTGGGTAAGCAACGTCGATAAGCATACATTTTTAGAAATTTCGTAAATCAAAAATATTTTTAAAAATTTCTAAATGTTATGGATTTCATTTGGCACTAAAAATACCATATCTTTCTATTTATATACCTATCTACTAGTTTATACGGAACCCTCGGTGCGCGAATCCGACTCTCACTTAGCTGTTTTTTTTTATTACTTCGTCTGAACAGGCACGCTTCTCATTTGTTACATTATTTTTTCTTGGTCTGCTACCATGTATATACGAGTACTACAGTATCACTATATTTTATTGTTTACTTTTTTATATTATATATTTTTTTATATTTTAGAGAAATTTAAAAACAACCACCGGCAGATATCTAGTTAAATATAAATATAAATATTTTCTCTAACATTTTGATTAGTGACCTTACTAAACTTCGAATTTACCTATCATAAAATCTCATTTTCCTTCATAAAATATTCATTGATTCTGTTGAATATTCGATTAAATTACAAAAGGAATGAGTAACAGAATTTGCCAAGAATATAAGCTTAAGTATCAGGCAGCCGTTACTGTGTACACTAATTATATAGTAGTCAATTAGTACTGGCATAAATAGTTTAATTTAATTTAAAAGATCTATTCGATCGATCGCCGAAAGTGATAATAGAATGATTGAATGCAAGTTAGTTTCGCGATTACTATGCAAATTATGAATTGATTTCGATGATATTTTCTTTGTTAGATAGAATGTACTTCTGCGGTGATCGTGTATAAATTTCATGAAAATCGATTTAATATTTTTTTTTTTGTTATTGTTAATTAACTTAAAATTGTATTTTGCTTACTTGGATGATTTAAAGGTATTTGCTGAACAGTAAATTTGGCAAGTGAATGATGTTGAAAGCAGTCTACATCACTAAAGAAATGAAATTTGGATACATGTAAAAACTAAGTCCGAGAGAACAAAGGTTTGAAATAATTTGTAGAACGACCCATGCTGATTCAAAACACTGACTTCATAGTGGTATGGTCAGAACTGAAACTGTAGTCAAACTTAGCTACTTCATACTTAAATAGCTAACCTAAAAAAATTGCCTTTGATTTTTCAGCTGGCGCAAATAGGTACCTGCGAAAATGACGCGACTCAACATAGGCTATTCTTCGTCACTAGCGGTCACCCATCCAAGTCATGACCGCGGCGAGCGTTTAACTTTTCTGATCGGTTAAGAACAGCTAAGAAAACTTCGCTACGAGCGCTTCAAAAAAGACATTAGATAACATTTTCTATGGCATTGTGTATAATCACAAGTACCTACTAAAATTTTAAACTGATCAAAACATGGACATGTTTTAAGGCTTATGGGAAACCCTAAAATAGCAAGGCCAGACTTTCACTTGGCCTGTTTTTGTAGTATTGCCTGAAAAGTCCCTAAAATTGCTTTACATTTTTGTTACTTTTATTAAAACATTAAATTGAATACTATTCTCGTGCTGTCAGTGTTCATTAGAAACTAAATGTTTCTAACAAGTGAAAAATACAATTATTTTTACGTTACTAACGAAATTGAAATACGATGGTTCCAGTTAGATACCTAGACTTTACATGATCAGACAGATGAAAATATGGACTCATGTATTCCGTTAGAATTCCAGTAAAAAGGCGCTCCATATTCAGCATATGAAATATGCAAAGTGGCTGCAAACCGATATGCAGGCGATGTAGCAATTACAAAGAGAGCTCTCTGAATCGGAGAGCCGATGTTCGATACACCGCATTGGAAAGCATAGAGTAAATGTCTCACTCATTCGCTCGTTGGTTAGCACGATACGAGAAATTCTGTGTTTTTTTTAAGTTATCCATATCTAAACTAATCTATACTAATATTATAACGAGGAAAGACTTGTATTTTTGTATGTAACGAAAAACTCAAACTAATGAACCGATTTGAAAAACGGGCCGCTAGTTATTAATGAGATAAGGTTTTAATAGGCGTGAAGCGTTTTATGTCCGGGAAATAATGATAGACTTTACTTCTTAAATCATATTAATATTATTTCCTAAAAACTTTTACAACTTCTCAAGACTGAGAATACAAAATGAGATTGTATAACAATTTATCTAAGGATAACTAAAAAGGTTCAATGTACGCCGCCACAGGCGTATCTGATTCATATGTTGACAGTAATATAGAGTCGTAAATAAAAAGACTATATCTATATATGCAGTGACCAACTATTTGTTTCTTTACTTTTTGAAGCGCTCGTAGCGAAGTTTACTTAGCTGTTCTCAACCGATCAGCAAGCACTGTAGAGAAAGATGTTATATTTCGTCTCCACTTCTCGCGTTTTTAGTTTGCGCCATGTACCCCATGGCGCCATGTTCGCAAGTCAATGGCAATATTTTATTTTATTAGAAATTTAGAGCGCTCTCTAGTAGACCTAGTAGAAACTATCTTCTCACACACGAATTATATATGAATGAATGAATAAAGCGCCATCTAGCACGCATATATGATACCAACACATTAGTAGGCTCATGAATTGTTTTAAAGCTGTCAATGTAGTGTGGCACAGTTAATAAATTATACCTACTAACCTACAGTAGAACAAGTTTAATCTTGATGAACACCAGCTTTTTCTTGCATGTTTTTGTGTATGCAAATTTTCAACTTGCCGATTTTGGTGAACTAATTGCTTTGATGTAAGGCGTAACCCATTACAAAAAAGATTTGCGGTGACCCCCATTGAGGTGAATTTGTCATAATCCCCACGCTTGGTAGTCGTCTTGGAGATCACAGTCGAAAGTGATAATTAAAGGCGCCTCCCCATCTTCCGGTATTTTTCTCTTGGTCACCTCTTAGGACACCCGCGGGAAGAAATTGGGGAGTGACGTTCTAACCCGGCACCCCACAGGTCTTCTAATATACTCACTCCTAATCAACATCACCCGCATCTCCGCCATGTGCACAAATTATTTATGCGCTTTTTCCGTTGCACGACATGTCTAAGTGAGCATCTACACATAAGTAATATCACGATAAAGTGCCCCTGGCAATGGCAATAACCGCAATCGTCCCACATTCGTGGTCATAATTTACATACGCAGACTAGTTCAAGTTGTTGAATAGTAGCACAAGTTTTATTAGTTGAAATTTTGTTCTGTTAAAAACGGATGGAGGTGCTTCTCGGAATAAAAATTATGCAGTTTTAAATTGTATAAACTGAAATATACATAAAATACAATGGTATTTATTTCGGACATAACAACGTTATACCATATACGAAGAGAGAACAATAATTAAACAAACAATAAAGAAATAATTTGTAAAGTTGTGTGATGACAGAAAAGTGTTTTAATAGTATACATTATGCAACAATTGCGCGAAGTTGTTTATTCCAATCGAGACGGGTTTTAGGAGAATGAGAGAGATCGAAGATCGAAGGCCTAAATGGAGTAGAGATTGTAATAAACAACGCGCACGAGTTTCATACGACGTTTTTCAACACACTTGCGAGGAACGAATACGAAAATTTCGATACGAAAATATTTTCTTGATCTTTTTAATAGCAATAATAATCTAATTAACTATTACTACTAATGAGAGATATTAATATTGCTAATGATAACTCGGGTAGGCATTCAGACGAGTATTTAACCATGTTGGCTACCCATGGATTACTGCCGGGTCATCAATTTCCCACAAGAGACAAAACCTGTCTTGATCACTGCATTATAAAAACTAAAGCTACAGCTAGCACATTGGTATTTACTGCCGATGTTACTGATCATTTTCCAGTTCTAGCGGAAATAAATATAAAATGCAAATCGAGGAAAACAACCAAAAGAACATACAATCAAATAAATTATGACGAAATATATAAAGAATTGTCTCAAATAAGTTGGAACAAATTTTTGGATTCAGCGAATATCGAAAAATCAATTGAAAC
Organism: Plagodis pulveraria; assembly: GCA_963890685.1. Taxonomy (NCBI): domain Eukaryota; kingdom Metazoa; phylum Arthropoda; class Insecta; order Lepidoptera; family Geometridae; genus Plagodis; species Plagodis pulveraria. The sequence goes on along the minus strand of OY982950.1, from coordinate 21,607,512 downwards.
ATTTATAAGAGATATTCAAGAAATGGTAGAAAAAATATAATCACAAAAATAGTACTAAAAAGCAAAGCAAACATTAAGCCCTGGATTACAACTGGTCTAATAAAGTGCATTAGGAAAAGAGACAAGCTGCATAAAAAGGTAAAAAAAACATTCTGATAATTTTACTTTAAAAAATACATACATAAAATACAGAAATATTTGTAATAACACACTTAAAAGATTAAAACGAGAGTTTAAGAGATCGCAAATTAAAAAATGTAACAAAGATAACCAAAAACATGGGAAACTTTTAAAGGTAGAATCTGTAATTTTCCTTTGAAAATTAATCCAGTAGAAGAGCTATTAAAATTAAAGCATGACCATGCAGAATCATTAAACACAGTAAATGATTATTTTTCAAATGTTGGTTATAACTAATGACACACTTGCTTCCTTAAAACATACTGAAAATTACCTAGCAAAAAAGTATAGACCCATCAAAACTTCATTGGAATCTTTTAGTCTTCTAGACACCGATCAATTAGAAATCTTATATATTATAAAAAACCTAAATAATAATTCTGCACCTGGTTGGGATAAAATTTCTGGAAAACTGCTTAAACATATTATACCTTGTATATTAGACCCCCTTACTAATTTTTTTTGTGAAGGAACAAGCGTGAGGCTCACCTGATGTTAAGCTGTATCCTCTGCCTATAACAGATGCATTTCATCACATTTGACGAACTGCACTACGCCTATCACCTTGAGACATACCTGTTAAGGCTCATTTTGCCTGTTATTTCACTGGCTCTCAAGGACCGCTGCCGGAACACACCGTTAGATGCTTGGCGACAGATTTTCTACTTGAGGGTGGTCGCTAGCCTTGCGGGCATTCGCAAAATGCCCATCCACCATGCGGTGAAGCTCAAGCTCTGGGCGGGATTCGAACCATGGACCTGCTGCGTGGCAGTCCATAGCCAAAGCCTCTGAGCCATCACTGCTTAAAAATATGTCAAACTAGTCATAGAACTGGTGTATTCCCTAAGCAACTAAAGAAATCAATTATATGTCCGATATACAAGGGTGGAGATGAAGGCGGTGTAGAAAACTACAGGCCCATTTTTTGTTACCAACAATGTCTAAAGTATTGGAAAAGATAAAGAGTATTCGATTTCAAAAAAAAAATTGAATTTAGAGATCTACTTTCAGACACCCAGTTTGGTTTTAGAGCAGGAAGAAGTTTAGAAGATGCAGTATTAAAAGTCACAGATCACATCAAAACTAATTTAGATAAAGGTATAAACACCATCGGAGTGTTCCTAGATCTCGCTAAAGCCTTCGACACCGTCTCTATTTCCCTACTTATAAAGAAGTTGGAAGCAATGGGCGTCAGAGGTATATCCCTGCTGTGGTTTAAGAGTTATCTAACCGACAGAAAACAGTGTGTAAGAGACCAAAATACCGTCAGTGATGAAGTTGACGTTAAATTTGGGGTACCATAGGGCAGTTTATTCGCTTCCACCCTATTTTTAGTTTATATTAACGACTTCTGCAATTTAATTTTATATAACTGTAAAATAGTTACATATGCCGATGATACCATGCTATTGTTTAGCGCAAACACTTGGAGTGAAACACAAATCTCAGCTAACAAGGGACTTGAAACTGTGTCAAAGTGGTTGAGAGCCAATTTGTTGACAGTGAACGTATCAAAAACTAAGTTTGTTACTTTCACTATCAATACAAGTACCCAACCTGAACACAACATCCAGCTCAAAATGCATTCAGCTAAATGCGAACAGTTAGGAAATTGCGATTGTCATTATCTCTGCTCAGTTACAACCACAAAATACCTAGGTGTCCTACTAGACAATAATTTATCTTGGCATGATAATATTAAGAATCTCTCTGCGCGTACGCGTAACTTATTTACGCATTCAAATCTCTACGCCATGTCTTAGATTTCAAATCCTTAATATCGGTCTACAAAGCATTAGAGTCATTACTCAGCTATTGTATTGCAGCTTGGGGATCTGCCGCAAGAGATCACATGTTAGCTCTTGAGAGATCCCAACGAGCTCTCTTGAAAGTGATGAGTTTTAAGCCTCGTAGATTTCCGACATTATATTTGTATCGGCACTGTTCTGTCCTCACAGTTAGACAACTTTTTATAAAATTAATAATAACTAGACAACATGCACTTGTAGATAACAATATTCTTTTAATAAATAGAAAGATGCGTAGGAAAGACATAGTGTTTTAAACTCGGACTTATACTACGAATACTAAATTCGGTAGGAAAAGTTTGAAAAGTTCATTGGTCCATTTCTTTTCAATAAAATAAGTAAATACATCACAGTCGCACCTCTAAATCGATATAAAAGTATGTCATTTAAAAATAATTATCTAATTGATTTAACCTTCAAAGAAACGGAAAATCTCTTAGCTACGATTTAATAAATATAACTTGTCTTTAACTTCCTCGTTTCAATATCGTAACTTTTATGAAAAATCACGAAAACACAATATCACACACCTATATAAATTAATTTAATAAACTCAACACAAAACACTTTACAAACAAACTCACACACGTTTACCCAGTTAAATCTTTAGTTATAGTTATTTAGCTAAATATCGGAAAACAGATGCTATTACATATCAAAGATAATGGAAAAATAAAACCTCTAAAATTTTGCGGTAAATGTATGGAGCAAAATATTAGGTATATAGAACATCACCACCTAAGAACTGTCTCATTCGATTGCCAATGTACCAACTTATATGACGACGAAATTTGCTTGGAGGTACCCGCAGCTGCACGGAATATTTTTTATCATTATAAGGTGCTGTACCATTTTGGAATTTACCATGTTGACGACGTTAGTGCATGGCCTATTTTTTGTTGACGATTGGATTAAAGTGACCCCGGAGAGTTAATGCAGGCCCACTACACAGGCTCGAATGAGACCTAGTCTGGGGTGCAGAGATTCCCAAGGGTACAAATAAGCTAACTCAACAATCTGTAATATTATACTGTAATATACCAACTACGATATTTTTAAGCTTATGTAACAAAATTTGTTTTTTGAGCTACGAATAAATTATTATTATTATACACTGTTAAAAACGTATAGAAGAACAAATTTACCTATGAGACACTGTTGTAAAATATGTCAAATTCACTATAGTATAGTAAAGGATAAATAAACTAGTACAGCGAAGACTCTTTAATATACATCATCTAACAACGGCTTTGATAGATACTGTTAAACTGGAGAAAATTGACCGTGAATGTAATAAAAAATTTACCGCAAGCTCAAGAAATAGTTCCAGTTCAGAAAAAGAAGGTAGAATATAATGGTCAGTCATTGTGGTGAGTGAATGATGGGTATGGTGAGTACAATGGTCAGAAGGTAGAATAAAATGAGTGCAAAGTGTCATGTCAAAAGTCAAACTGCGCAGTTACGATTTTGTATAATTTTGATATAATTAATGTTAAGCGTCAATCAACTTATCCGGTATTTATTTTGAAGACTGAATTAAAGTGTGCGCCAAGTTTGGAGTAAATAACAATATTAACTCCACATTTATCCTAAGGTCAAAGTTATTGTCAAAGTTAAATCAAAGTTGTTGTCTGCAGTTCCCATTAAAATACCTGCCTGTACCTACCACTCAACAAGCACTCTCAGAGAATTTGATATGCGGTGCCATCGTCAGTGATATAAACGAGTTAATTAATGAAATCTTGAGGCGCCTACCACGCGTACGGCGGTGCGTGAACTCCGCCTAATTGGATGGCTGTCTTTATCTATGTTATTTACATATTTGATGCGGGCATGTAATACGGTTGGGTATTTTGTAACATACGTTGTGACTGAAATATTCAAGTATGACTCACAGCATTCATGTTGATATTCTATGTCAAGACTCATTTTGAGAATTTCTTCACTTGTAGGTTGTCTAAAAGCTTTCATTGTAGTAGCTGTAGTGTTGTGCATAGTTCGTAGTATTTTGTTATTGCAGGAATAACGCCAGCAAAAGCCCTATATCACCGACATTAATCACTTTTAGGGCATACACATTGAATACGTTTGACTTACACCAAACTTTTGCGATATCAATACAATACGGCTTTGTAGTCTAGTCGTGATTGATGCTACTGTAAGCAAAGTACGGGGAGGTATAATGTTTTGTTTACTAGCTAGAGAACGACTAAGGTAAAATATGTTTCGCACAAACTATTGTATGTGTTTAGTGTGCTGTTCGCGTGTGTCGAAACGTACACGTCGTCCACCTGTAAAAGACACGTCTATCCATTAACATTTCAAAGTTACCATTCTGGATGTAATGTATTCAGTACCGAAAGGTCCAATAATTATCATTACAACAATGTCTTCAAATAAATACATTGCAATGTTTGCTTCTACTGCTTGGAGCAAAATATCTAAATCTTCGTAGGGACCCACAACTGATAAGGACTTTGCGAAAAATGTCTGCAACCAGATGTTCTATGTGCATTTTTTATTTACTATATCCCTTAATGTCAAAATAACAATTCCCAAATATAACGATTTTTTGAATTATTGTTGAAAATACTTACTACTAATATATAACTATAATATAAGCTTCAAGAATATACATGCAAAAATTCACTGAGTTTGAAAACTTGGCACTTAAAATATGACGAAACTACGTTTCTATGGAAAGCGCTCCGTGAATTCTACTCTTAATAAGAGAGTGAGAGTGAGTGCGATATAAACAAGTAACAAGCGAGAGAAGCCGCGGGAAGAAGATAGTTATTTTATAATTAATGGCCATATACGAAAATTCAAAAATATGGGTGACCAAAACCAATCGTCGTTTTTATATTATTTACTCATGATCTGATTACCTAATCAAGTTCAGCTACATTAGCGCAGTTGCATTTCTAGTTTGGTTTCAATCACTATTCTTAATAACTTAATAAGGATGTGCTGATCCTTTCCGTTGTTATAACGATAATTTTGCAAATTCTTTATTATAATTTGAATTAGCAACGATAAATCCTGTCAACAGGCAATCTCTGCACGGCTGGCAGTCGCAATTATATTTTGTAGATAAAAAGCTCTTCTAAATATGAGGCATTGCTTATGTGTTCGTTTAAATGATGTATGGAAGCACACGTGTAAATGATACGAGATGACAGATGTATTCTCAAACGTGCCAGGCAAAAGAAAGTAATATTTGTTCATAGCTTCAATAAAGTACATATATAAGTATCACATCACGTTTAAGATTATTTTTGGCCTTATGAAGTGTTGAAAACAATTCAAACACAAAAAAAAGTTAGAAGAGCATTTTGTGATTGTCCACCTGGCTAGCTACCACCCTCAAGAAGAAAATCTGTCGCCAAGCACCTAACGGTGTGTTGCGGCTGCAGTCCTTGAGAGCCAGTGAAATTACAGGCACATATGTCTTAAAGTGACGGGCGCAGTGTAATTCGTGACTTGTGATGAAATGCATCTGTTATAGGCAGAAGTTAGTCCGCTTAACATTAGTTGGGCTTCGATCTTGTTCCGTCACAATAAGAAGCAAAAATTAACATAGTTTCAGAATAATCACAATTTATTTAACCTTTGCTCCTTGCAGATTATATCTGCAATGCTTTGTGTCGATACGCATTTTATGTCTACATACTTGTATATGTGTTGGCTATGTGTTTATTATTCGTAAGAATCAAGAGAAACAATTTTGATAGTACACTGACTACCTTTCAGGTCATAAGATAGTTGAAATACAGCAGAGTCCAACGTTTTGGGAATCATTTTAAATCTCAAGCGTGAGAATTGTAGGGTAAGGTTGCATTTAAAGCTTGGATAAACTTAAAAATTTAGATCAAGCTCACCCTCGATGGAGACAGTATTTTCCCCGAGGAGAACAAACAAGGCATGCTGATCCACTTAGTGTGGAATAAGAAAACGCAGGAATAACACTTATGCGTTAACAATTTTAAATATGTAGGTACTTATTTAGAAAATGATTTTTGGTTAATTGGCAGTGATGGCAAGGCAAATATTATATTCCGTTTCCTTCCTATTGTTTTTGTAAAAAAATATTTGTTATTTCCCTCTTGGTGCATATTGTTGTTCACTTGAAAATTTAAAGGATGCAGCATAGGCTTTTTGTGGCTGACGATTGCTAGTTACAAACTTGAAGCACATATACAGACAGACTTGATACTTAGAATAATTTTCCATATATGTAAAATGAAGGCTTTAGAGTGTGTTTCTGTGAGTATATAAACAATATTAGCTATTTTGCAAAAAATGTTTAAACAACAGCCCCATGAGAAGCCGGACTAGAATGTTACCTGACCCATTTCTACCTGTCAGTGTCGTAAGAGGCGACTAAAGGTAAAATACCGAAAGGTGGGCGGCAGTGCCTTCTGAGGAACTGATAACTTAAACTGCGATCCCCAAGCCAAGCGTAGGGATTATGGCAAGCCCGCCCTTACTGGGGGGAGGCTATGTTCAGCAAAAGGACAATCCGGGTGATACAGTAGTTAAAGAACATTACATTGAATTGCATATAAACAGATCGTTTTCATGTTACTTGTTTTGTATTCAATTCATTAAATAAATATGTGGTTCTCATATAAAATATCAGAGTGTTTGTAGTCTAATAATTTTGTTCTTTATACAAACAAAACTAGATTCAACAAACTATTTTTAACTAACTTCAAAGTTTAGTAGCGTTGTATTATCAGCAGCGACACAACTTACTGCACATTAGTACGTTTAGTGGTGGTGTACTTTATATATCTACATACATAATAGAGTGGGGATCTGCTCTATGTAGGCACATAACAACTTGTATCTGCTGTTGCTCAACAGTCTCGAAGTAGCGTCCAATAAACGTACACACATCTTGGTGCAGTTTCATTTGAATGTCATCTTATAGATTACTAATAAATTATCCATATGCGTACTTTATTCTTTACTTTACTTAATATATTATATAGTATCACATGGACTACAGTAAAAATAAATAACAATACCTTCCTCTGTAATACAGTAATGATTAACTAACTAGGGTAGGATAATAATAATAATAATAATAATAATATCTCTTTATTTCAGGTAACAGGATTACATAAACACTGACCCATAGAAATATATACCTTACAGACTAACATACATAATATATGGAAATTAAATAGTTTTGGGATTCATTTTCGGCCTCGCCTCCCTATAGCGCCTGTATACTACTCCTTCCGGCCAGAAGTCGGAGACAAGGAACGCATCCTTATTCTTCGCTGGAACCCGGAGCACGTAAGATTTAAAAGTGTTCACCCGGTACAGCGGCTGGATTCCAGCCGCTGTAACGCCACTTCAAATGGTACTCGACGTCTTTCACATCTCTCTTTGATGTATTGCAGTACATCGTTCCCGGATGTTGTTGGGTCCAAACGAGAGAGATATATGGCGATGGTCGGCTCCACAGCATGAAGTACAGTCTTCTCTGCTGTAGGCGTAGCTGTGCCACGATGGTTACGCGATGGTCGAACTCTCGATTTCTTCTTCACGAGAGTGAACCCCTCATTATCGCTATTGGCAGGCCTCCCCGTACCCTCATTCTTTGTAACTGGTATTGAACACTGTTCACGATGTGCCACTTGTGCGTATGATTTCTTCTGCTTCCCGGATATTGGTAGTACGTCGGAAGAAATCATAACTTGAGGGGGAGTCTCGATGATCGAGGTCGGTTGCGTGGTTCGGTCAATGCCCCGCGGTGAACCGGTGACATTTGATTCCGAGGGACTGCTGAGTCGAGCATTTTGTCGGACGTGTCGCATAGTCACATTTTGCATAGACTCCGGTGACGGCAGTTTTGCCTGCGTAGCGTTATTGCGCAAAGCTATGACTTCAGTTTGCAAACTAGAAACCACAGCATTCGATTTTTCCAATTGTTTCTTCAAATCGGTGACATCAGACTTCAATCGCATGATATCCTTTAAAAGGCAGGTCACATCGACTGAAGAAAAATCTACCGGAGGTAACAAATGGAGGTCCCTGGCGACATAGGTTACTGAAATCTCATCAGGATCTGTTTCCTTGAAAACCCTGAAGATGTCTTGCAGGTCTTTCTTGCCGCTTCCATCTTTTTGACGTGTTCCCAGCCGAGTCGACGTCTTAGCAGTGTCCGCTAAGACCTTCTTGGCTGCGAGGATGTCTGTCTCCTTGTAGCTAGACAGACATATCTGCTGCAAACTCAGCTCGTCCATGACGTCCAGCTTATTCTGCACGAAGGCCAACAACTCGTTGACCACGAGGGTGTCCGAGCGCGTAGATTGCGCCATCACGATTTTGCAGCGCTCACGTAAACGGTGCGCCGCGCGGAAAGTAGGTCGGCATCGGAGAAGCCGTCAATTGATATTTGAAGCGACTTCCCTTGTCGGCGGTATGAACGCGACTGAATAAGAAAGTTCAATGGGGGAACTTTCAACATTACTGTATCAGCTGGATTGTCCACTGCTGAACACAGCCACCCCCATTTTGGAGGGGTTTGCCATAATCTCCACGCTTTGCAGGCGTCTTGGGATCGCAGTTTAAGATATCAGTTCCTCAGAAGGCGCTGCTGCCCACCTTCCGGTATTGTACCTTAAGCCGCTACTTACGACACCCACAGGTAGAAATGGGGGGGTGACATTCTAAGACGGCACCCCACGGGGATTTCTACATTAAGTATTTAAAATATCACATAGGGTAATTCAAGGATAGATGGCCATGGTTTTTTTAAGAGCTCATTTCAGTTGCAGCGCAGACCCGCGAGTCGCGTGATTGGTTAATTTTAAGATGGGATGTTGTTCGGGGAGTTGACTTTATGGCGGCTACATGTTTGTATGTTTTTCGTGTCAAGAAATTAAAGTTTAGTCTGAAGCAAGACTCCTTTTAATTAGCTGACCCACCCCGACTACAACTTGGACGCCCAACGTGTTTTTTCTTGTATCTTGAGGGGTTGGAGTCTTAGTTTTGGTGAACTTTTGTTTCGTCGTTAATTTTGGACTTTCCCATGTGAAGTGAAAAGTGAACTTTTTCGTATTAAATCTCTATTGAGCCTTGCCACAGTGACTTGCCATCGCGTTTTGTCGTCGGATCTTTGCTGTTCGTGGAATAAAAAACTGTCGTTTTAGTTACTATCAGTTCGCAAAATGCCGCGAAAACGCCAGTCGCTGCCGGCCGAAAGCTCCGAGGAACAGGATGAGTCCAATATTACAATGACACGGGATGCTCTCAATACGTTAATTACGAGCTTACAACAGGCTCAAGCCGAGTTCTGTCATCAACTTCTGCGAGAAGTCCGTTCGTCGACGCCGCAGCCGGTCGACGCTTCGACCACCGCCACCGCTGCCGCAGTCGCCGCCGTCACGAAATCGACGGCAAACTTCTCAAAATGCTCTTCCAGATTTAGCGGCAGCTCTAATGAATCTGTAGAGAATTTTATAGACGTGATACAGGTGTACAAGTCGTGCTTGAACATCAGCGATGTGAATGCGCTTCTAAACATGTCAATGCTGCTCACGTCATCTGCAGGTATGTGGTGGACAGGTGTCAAAGGAACGACAAAAACCTGGGATGAAGCCATTGATAGGCTGAGAAGTGCCTACGGCGAACGCCGCTCACCATTCCGTATCTACGGAGAACTGTTTTCGTTAGTGCAGGGCCAGGAAAATACGGATTTGTTCATTTCAAAAGTAAGAGCTTTGTTAGCTAGCCTGCCCGCTGGAGACCTGTGCGAACGAGTGGAGTTAGATATGACATTCGGGCTATTGGATCGCCGCATTAGAAAGCGCCTTGACAGAAACACGGTTAAGACTTTTGACGAGTTGTTAATGACAGCTCGTGCCATCGAGGACTCCCTCAACGAAGTGCACAGTACCAGATCTGCTCCAGTACAACAAGCGCAAAGCCGCGGAGAAAGCTTACGAGACGGAGAAGCCGTTCGCACTAACAACTCCACCGCCTCTACGTCTTCCAGATCGTCCGGCCAACCGGCCACCGTTCTGTCCGCCAATCCGGCCAATTTGAAGATGGCCAACGAAAAAGGAACACGTATCTTTTGTGTCTATTGTAAACGTAATAACCATTCAAAAGAAAATTGTGAAAAGCTATTAAAAGCGAAAATTGCTCATAGCAAAAGTGATGCGAAAAATACGGAAACAAAGTGTTACGGGTGTGGTGCCGCGAATGTTATTCGATCTAAGTGCACGACATGTAATCCGAACAATAACGGACCAAAAAATGAACATTCCGCGTTTTATTCGGCTGAATTTTTCGGGAAGTCGCCGGATGCGCCGGCACAGCGCTCAGGCGGTCGTAATGGCAACGAGCGCCTCGCGCTCAAGTGCCTCTTGCCGCTGCCGCCGCCGACCGCGGCGCGGCCTTCGCAATCCTTCGACTCGCCCGCGCGTTCGCCGAGTTCGTCGCACCGTGGCTCGACGGCGTGCTTGCGAGATGTCGCTAGCGCATCGTCCATCGCGTGCTACCCGTCTTCTGCACATTGCGGTCGAGGTAACCCAGCGCATGTCGCAACAAACAATAAACCCGGTCGCCCTCTAGGCCCTCGAAAATGAATTGAACTACGCGGTTTTCCCAAGATCAGTGCCTTTTGAAGAGATAATTTGCTCTGTGGAACATTGTCTGGCCAAAAACAGTGTAAAGAAGGAAGATTTGGGGGCGTTACGCCAAGATATTTCTGCTGTTTTGCGTCGAAATAAAGCGCCCACACCGAATCTACCTCGTGAACAATATCTTGAACTTACCAACCTACGCAAGAACCCAGACATAACCATTATTCGAGCAGATAAAGGTAATTCTACTGTGATCGTGGATAGGTCGGATTATAACCTGAAAATACAAGAACTTTTGTCGGACGAGAGCACATATGAACCAGTAAAAAGCGATCCAACAGCTAAAATGGTAACAAAAACCAAAGAAATAATTTGTAAATACTCCGATACTCTTGGGTTAGACGTCACGGCACTGGTACCTTCGTGTGTGAAACCACCAAAACTTTACCATTACCAAAAATACACAAGACAGACGTTCCTTTGCGCCCAATTGTAAGCCAAATTGACTCGCCAACATACAAACTAGCTCAACACCTAGCTAAAATACTGTCTCTTCTTCAACCAGTGCGTGAAAAATCTACAATTGACTGATGATGAAGTTATGGTCAGCTTCGTCGCACGTCAGTCGTTATTCACCAGCCTACCTGTACATGATTGCATTGAAATTGTCAAGAAAAAACTTAGTGAGCATGACCTTCCCATGGAATATGCAGAATTACTAGAACATTGCCTAACATTTGACTATCTATTCTGGGAAAATAAGTTCTACATACGGATTGACGGTGTAGCTATGGGCTCTCCAGTCTCCCCCATTGTTGCCGATATTTTCATGGAGGACTTCGACGAGAGAGCTCTCTCCACAGCTGTGCTATGCCGAAGATCTACAAACAGTACGTAGATGATACTTTTACCATCCTCCCCAGTAATAAAGTTTCTGCATTTCTAAACCATTTAAACTCCTCACATAACAAAATTCAATTCACAATGGAGCCAGAGGTCAATAAATGCTAAGCTTTTCTTGATGTTTTAGTCATCAGGAATCCTGACGACTCCCTTAGTCATACAGTGTATAGGAAGCCCACCCATACAGATAAATATCTCAATGGTAACTCCCATCACCATCCGTGTCAGTTGGCTACCGTAGGCAAATCTTTGTTACAGAGAGCACATGGCATCTGCGAGACTGACCATCTCAAGGAGGAGCTTCAGTATGTAAAACAAGTACTGCGAAGCAATAATCACAAGCTCCCTAGAATGCGTCACAGAAGCCGGCTTAAGCCTTCCACAGTTGAGAGACAACCTGCCATCTTACTTTACATCAAGGGTGTCACGGACAAAATTGGTAATTAAGACGAGCTTTAATAAAAACTAACTTCAAGCCGCACAAGAAGATCAACCAATTTTTAAGACCTGTTAAGTGCAATATTCCCCTACAAGATGCAGGTGTTTACAAACTTAATTGTGAATGTGGGCTGACATACATTGGGCAAACAAAGAGGAGCATTGGTATTCGGGTAAAAGAACACATTGCTGATATGAAGAACAGACGTTTGACCAAGTCTGCGGTTTGTGAACATGCACAGGACAAACCTAACCACTAGATTCAGTTCGACAACCCACAAATCCTCGCCAGAGAGACCCAGTTAATGCAAAGAATGTTACGCTAGGCTATTAAAATCAAAACCCAAAACCCAAATTTCAATAGAGATGATGGTTGGCAAGTACCACCTGCTTGGGATCCTGTTATCAAATTAATTAAATCCCATGGCCGACACAAATCTGCAAGACCTCTGGACACTGTGAGCGAATACTGCGTGAATAGGGAACGTTATGATTAATATAAAATTTCTGACAGTAAACCAAATAATTTTCTTAATGACTCATGTGACAAATAAAACCAATTAGTCACCCCGTGACCACGATCACTGCAAAGTGTTTGAAGCGTCGGGACAAAAATAATGACAAATATACGCGATTTAAACCGTTTAAAGTTGTTTAATTACTATGTGTGATAATCGCGAAAACCTAAGACAACATTACTTTTTTTGGAGTTATTATGGTTTCTTCTATAGGTATCATTCTATAATATTGTTTTATGTGGCGATTAGTATTATATCTATAACGTGTATGTCTTTCTAATTTTAAACGAGATGATTTTCGACTAACAACGAAAACCTCCAAAACATAAACAACATAATGATATGGCTTTTGAGGGAATGAGGGAATGAAGGCATGTCGTGTCAATCCTATTCTTACCAACAATAAAACCCCAATGGGACGGAAGCTTACATGCTGAAACAATATCAGGTGAGGTGAATACTCAGGAAAGCAATATGGAACTTTCTCGAATGGCTTCTCCCGTGGCTTGTGGATCAACATACTATGTAATTTTATAAAGTGTTATGGTTTCGGTTACAAAGCTTCTTCGGGCAGGATTTAAAACCATAAGCATACATAACAACTATTAATAAAAATTTTTTTTTATTAATAGTTGTTTTTGGCAAGAAAATATCCTTCAGAAGATGGCCAACACATGCATAGAAGACAGCGGGAATAATCGGTTTTTGAGATAGACTCCTTTATAAAAATGGTCTGAAAATATGGCACTATAATGGACTCCATTTACATACTTTATAGTAAAATAATATCTTTTCAGGTCATATTAGTGCCCATCACAATTCACGTGTGGCTGGGGTTAAGTAAACCGCCACTTGGCGAGTAGTGACCTAAACCAGTCGTTATTAATTATTTATACGTGTAACCTTCATATCCAGAAACTAGATGTTATTGCAGTATAAATATATAATATATGCTTATGTTTTGTTTGTTACCAACACCGAAATTAATATATTTTTTTCAGTTATGATGTCATACATGTAAATTTAAGTTACAAATGTGTAATTTGCAATTGTCACGTATAATATGTTTTTTGTATTGCTAGAAAACTTATCATAATAAAATATTTTTTTACGAGAATTCGACTAAAATCCTCACGAATTGCATTGTGTTAGGGTATTTTGCAAATGCCCGCCTGGTTAGCTACCACCCTCAAGTATAAAATCAGTCGCCAAGCACCTAACGGTGTGTTCCGGCAACTATCCTTGAGAGCCAGTAATTCTAGGTTAGGTAGGATGAACAACATCTTCGACCACATCTTCACTTACCATCAGGTGAGCTAGTGGTCAAAGGCTAACCTATCAAGCATAAAAATAAAATAAAAAGAGTGGTCAATCTATATCACATTACAAATATTATCTCAATTTTATCCGGGGACAATACCTACCTACATTTACAATCACTTTTCATTCTTGAAATGTACCGCACAAATACTACAGACAAACTTACATCTCTCTTTGCTCAAGAGAGTTAACAATTCAAAAGAATGATAAAGTGCCTGTCTTTCGTCCACCAATGATCATATCTGCTTGCAAACAATTTACTCTAAACTTTTATGCCTTTTTTGTGGGTCTATAAAAGAACGATTTAACATTTTTACAAAAATAACAAGTAGGTAGTTTATATTCAAGTTTTCTCTTTGCCACAATTAAAAAAAGTAAATAAATCTGAAATGTAAAAAATTTATAAGTTAAGTGATTCAAGGTTTCCTTGAAAATAGACGAAACAATCAACAAAAGTAATATTGCTGTGGAAATGTTTGGTGAACTAAGCTCACCAAACTGCTACCTATGATATTATCTAAACATATTTACAATAAATCTTACATTGGTACTTGAAACGATTTTTAAATATGGTTTAAGTACGAGTCGGTAACTGGAGGGGAGGCTATATTTAGCAGTGGACAATACGGCTGATATGTACAAACATTTCAGGTTTTGTCTTATCGATATAGAGCGAGCCCTAAGTTATTTTTACGGAACTACAATCCAACAATTAAGAACGTTATCCGAGATAGTATTGCTACTGAATGATCTGTCAATGGTAGAATACGGCATTGTCAAATATTTTGTTGGGCTTTATCAAGCTTTGGATAGAAAGCTGAGAGTCAGCTTTTGCGTGAGAAGCAGACTTCTTAAATCACTTCCGTTATCTCTAAAATTTCTAAATTCATCATAACGCATTTACAAAAAAATGCGCGCCTTATACATTTTTGCAAATAGGTAACGCTGGCTATATATACCTTGATTTTAATAAAGAAGACAACAAGAAGAACGGGAAGAACCCCAAATAAAAAAACCTAGGGACATGTATAGGAAGCGGTGAAAATACTCGCTCAACAAAGTAGTTTTTCCCTTTTACCTTAAGTTTTGGCAATAAATCATTACTATTATTATTAAGTATTATGTCAGGCACCGGCATTCTGCAAGCAGCGCGAACACGGACGGCGAGCGGCGCGGCGGATACGGCTGTGGCGAGAGAAGCGCGGCGCGGTGTCAAAGTCAAAGTCAAAGACAAAATCATTTATTCAATTTAGGCGTCTATGACGCTCTTATGAAGGTCAATTACAAATTTTAGTATTGAAATATTCTACATTGTACTGCCACGTTCAGCAAATAAAGTGTATAGAGCCACTGCGAGTAGAACGGGCAAGAAACCCGGGGCCATTCTTTTAAACATCTTTTAACAATGTGTTACATACATACTATATAATAGAGTTATTACAATATTTGTTTAAATTATGTAGGTGACAGGCAATAGTTTGGCGGAGGCGGAATTGTCCAGGCATTTTTGTCGTTTATGTAATCAGAAACTGTGTAGTAGGATTTTTTAATCAATATGTTTTTCACATGCAACTTGAATTTCCCTTCTGTGAGCGTTGTAATATGTTTAGGAACTTTATTATAAAACCGCACACACTTACCTAAGAAGGACCTTTTATTTGTCTTTGCTAATCTAAAACCTGGCACCGCTATTTTATCTTTATTCCTAGTATTGTAATCGTGATTGTCACTGTTTTATTTAAATTTACTCAAATTTTTACGAACATACATAATATTTTCAAATATATACAGACTTGGTAAAGTTAAAATATCAATTTCTTTAAAAAGATCCCTCACAGATTCCCTAGGACCCATTTTATATATGGCTCGAATTGCACGCTTTTGTATGATAAAGATTGTCTCTATCTCAGCAGCAGTTCCCCACAGCAATACGCCATACGACATAATACTGTGGAAGTACGCGAAATAAACTAGGCGAGCAGTAGCTACGTCTGTTAACTGTCTTATCCTAAGAACTGCATATGCAGCAGAACTAAGTCTTCCGGAGAGATCATGTATATGTGGATCCCATTGTAAAGTGGAATCCATTTTGATTCCCAGGAAGACTGTCGCTTTGTCAATAGGGAGTTTATCTGGTCCAAGCTTAATGTTTGGTTCAACATAAGGAACATTTGGTAAAGAAAACTTTAAACATTTCGTCTTTTTTGAATTTAGGAGAAGATTATTAGCGGCGAACCATTTACAAATCTTAGATAATACATTATTTACATGCGTCACTTCACTGTCTTTCCTATCTACTTTAAAAATCAGAGAGGTATCATCTGCGAATAAAACAATATCGCAGAAATCTTTGACCATGCAAGGCAGATCATTAATATATGTTAGAAACAGAAAAGGTCCCAAAATTGATCCCTGTGGTACTCCCATTTTTACCAATGACCCGGAAGAAGTATTGCCACTTATTCCAACCCTCTGTAGCCTGTCTGACAGATATGACTCTATAAGATTCAGAGCTTTTCCACGAATACCATAGTGGTAAAGTTTACGGTGGGTAGGTGTAGCGCTTGCACTCACCCAGTTAAATATTTTAAACTAGCTGTGCCCCGCGGTTACACCCGCGTGGTGAAGTATGACGATGATGATGATGAAAAGTATCCTATTTGTTAATTCTGAGCGTCATCTACCTCCAAACCACATTTAATCAAAATTGGTCGAGCAATTTGAGCGTGAAGAATTAACAAACATGCAAACGAACTAACTAACGTTCGCCTCTATGATTTTAGTTTACCGTATAAGCCGAATAATCCACTGCTGAACACAACCTCTATGTAGGGGTTATACGAATATGGGGGGGTTTCCACTAATCCCCTCGCTCGGCAGGCAGCTTGGGGATCGCAGTGTGAGATATCAGTTCCTCAGAAACCGCTGCTGCCCACCTTGTGGTGGCTGTGACCTTTAGTCGCCTCTTACAACACCCACAGGTAGAGATGGGAGTGTTATCTATCCCGGCACCCCACGGGACATTAGTTTAATAAAGATTCATTTGTTACTACCATATATTCATTAGAAATAAATTATTACTTTTATTGTATATATGGTTCACTATTTTGGCGATAATAGCTTACACATAAAAGATATAAATGCCGTCGCGGGCTTCTTTGGAGGAAAATTTAAGATATACATTTCCGTTATACTACGTTATGTACGTGTGACACATATGGTTTTTGCAGCGCACGCCAGAATAGCTCGCATATGGATGTTTTTTTTCTTACTTACTTGACACTTATCGTTATATTATCGACAATTCATGCAATATCGTAATATTAAATTAGATTATTAAATAATAATAATTATACTAAATACTAATCATAATGAGTACTATTACAAAAATACCCAAATGTATCGGTAGTTGTATCGGTTACCGTTTCATAAGGGAAAAAACTGTACTACCGTCACATTGCGGTTACCGTTTATATATGTTACCAATAAATAGGGTTATCTTTCAAACCTTTATGAAGCGGTTTTAAAATCCCTGAATTCACAACAAATAAAGTTAGTACCTAAGTAAATTCATAGAATAAGTGTAAATATTGGTATTAGTCGTATATGCTACCTACTACGAAAGTTTTTATGCATAGTAAACTTAGCGATGGTTGTAGGCACTTACCTACCTTATCAAAAATAAACTATACTTCGCTATTGACTGTTATTAGATATACCTACCTATGTGTAGAGAGGCTATACATCTACCGCACGAACCAATGAGCCAGAAATCCAGAGACTCAGAGAAGCTATGGTCGAACGCTTGAACTTATCCCCTAAGGCTGTCTCTGACTGGGGACTTGGGGCGATGCCAACCTGGTTAAGTTCAATGCCAATAAGACCCAGGCTTGTTTGTTCTCCGCTAAAAGGAGACCATTTCAACTGTCTCCAACTTTCCGAGATGTATCCGTGCCCGTCATAGGCCACCTAGACCTCCTTGGTGTCACTCTATCATCGACTCTAAACTTTGGCTCGTTTATCGAGTCAAAGGCTCAGTTAGCCGCCAAGAAACTTGGTATCCTCTCGAAGGTGAGACGGTACTTCACACCGGAACAGATGCTAACTTTGTACAAAGCGCAAGTAAGGTCCTGTGTTGAGAACTGCTCTCACCTCTGGGACGGCTCTGCCAAATACCAACTTGAGGCACTGGAGTCGATTGAGAGACGCGCCAGGAGGTTAATAGGCAGCGACTTTCTGAAGGAGTCTCGGCTGCAAAGCCTTGAGCACCGCCGTAAAGTCGCTTGTCTATCGGTCTTTTACCGGATACATTTCGGTGAATGTGCACAAGAACTGCACGACTTAGTTTCGCCCTCACCCTTTTTCGATCGGCCGTCCAGACAAACGGAGAGGCGCCATCCAAATATGCCAAATATGCCGAATACCGAATATAAAACTAATATTCGGTCCATCCCTACTTACAACCATCGCTAAGTTTACTATGTATAAAAACTTTTGTAGTAGGTAGTAGGTCATCATCATCATCGTCATACTTCACCACGCGGGTGTAACCGCGGGGCGCAGCTAGTTTGAAATATGTAACTGGGTGAGTGCAAGCGCTACACCGCGCCGCGCTGCTCTCGCCACAGCCGCCGCCGCCGCGACGCTCGCCGCCCGTGTTCGCGCTGCTTGCAGAATGCCGATGCCGATGACATAGTACTTAATAATAATAGTATTGATTTATTGCCAAAACTTATTCAGCTATTACAATACATCGCCTTAACAAAATGTATATGACACGCGAAGGTTTGATTATTGGACACAAGGATTGTATATAAGAACCTGTGTCACCTGAGCTAGTATAACCTGTGTTACAGGTGACAAAGCCCTCCGTTTGTAGGAAACTGATATATAACTATTAATTGTCTTTATTAGGGTTTAAGTGAACAAATATGTGACGTATTCAGAATAGTAGTGTGTATGCAATGATATTATATCTTTGTGTGTATGTCTCCAGCTTACTATTTCGTGGTTCCGTAGTTATTCCGTATATTTGTATAGTAGCCGCCTCACATCAGCCGATAATATTAAAAAAAAAAGATAGGCATACCTACTCTTGTAACTGACACGGTGATATTATTATAAAGTGTTACAGTTTTATGATTTATCAAATTATCATACAGCTGAATGGCTTATAGCCGCTATTTCACATGTTGGGGAGTGATGATGTGCTCGAGAATGATAAGCGTACTAGGCTTAGAATTTCTGGTTTCTCAAGAACTGCTGCCGGAACACACTCAAAGGTGCTTGGCGACAGATTTTCAATTTGAGGGTTGTAGCTTGGTGATAGCCGTTATAGCATGGTGGCATTTTAATAATGCCCGCCTCGCAAACTACCACCCTCAAGTAGAAAATATGTCGCCAAACACTTAACGGCGTGTGCTGCTATGTGTCCTTGAGAACCAGTAATTTTGCATGATGGAAGGGCATTTTGAGAATGGCCTGGCTAGCTACCATCCTCAAGAAGAAAATCGGAAAGTCCAAACATGCTTAAGGTATGCATGCATTGGCGCCAATATAACAGAATAACTGGACTGGACTGGCAAGTCGAGCCGGGCGATCGTCGTGGTGCGCAGCGCGCGGGGACTTCGGTCGTTGCCTGGCAACGGCGAGTCAAGGTCACTACAGTCAGACGTGATATCTAACTACACCCCCTCTCCCCCGAAGCATTTTTGCTTTCAAGCCTCATGTGATTAATGTCAGCTGTTTTTTTTTATGTGATTGTGACGGAACAAGCACTAGGCCCACATAGTATATTTTTTTTCTAATGCTTAACACGCTTTATTTTTGCCATGAAACCTGAAAAAAACTCGTTTTATGTTTGCCCCTAACCGTTTGCCTTAATTTGCATCTCAAAATTGAAAAGGTTCTGTTTAAATGTCTCGTTGTAAAATCCACTATTTTCTATATCGATATTATCTTCCTGTGTGGGAAAAAGATGAAAGCGTATAGACGATTTTGTTTGCGCTTTTTTTATTTTTTTATTTTACCACCACCTTCTATCCACTGTTTTAACTTTTTCTGTAAATTACTGGTATACAAAGTACAAGAGATATTTGCTGTAGAATGAAACCCTTATAAAAACGTATCGTTAGCAGCCACTCGGCAGGAGAAGAGAGTGTTATGGACGTTAGACTTCCTGTTGAGAAGTGATATTAATTGCTTTCCCGTCGACGAGAAAGTTGAAAGGAACAAACCTCTTGCATCTGCAAGCTTCGCTTAGTAATAATAAACTAATTTTACGAGTAAATTTGTCATGGTTATCATTTCTAACTCGACGAATTTTTAAGGAACATAAAAAACTTTAAATTTTATACTTTTTAATTTACCTATCCGTTTTTTAAATGCGAACGTCGTCAAAAATCGTTAAAATTTAACGAATGATTATCGAATTACCTACCGATTGGTTGAGTTGGTTTCATAATTATACTTTCAACGTCGACAACACATCGATATCACCAGTTTTATATAATTCAATTATTTTAAATGTCAAATTTAGTGATCGATAACTACCGTACTTGCGCTGCTGGTAATTTGTTTATGTAACTGAGACAATTAAACATGGTTTTAAGGTATGGTAAGTTAATATTGAAATGAATTTTCATTCGAGCCAGTGTATCTGCGTATAAGGCAAATATTGTTTCATATCACAAGGCATGAGATTGTGATTGACAGCTACCATTAAAATGCTTTTATTTAGCTTGTTTCGTTCGTATATTTTTTTGATTCAATAATTAGGGGCAAGTGCTGTTCATAAGAACACTTGTACCTGTGGACACTATCGATTATGACGAAACTAAAATTTTATACGTAGTGCGAACATAAAGCTTTATCTAGACTTGACAGTTTTGTCGAAGCTATTGCGAAACAGAAAAATACAAAAAAAATAATTACCTATAAATGGAACCGTCAACAATCAATTGTATGAAATAACTAGTTGAAGTCGGTACCATGATAGTTCAAAAGTACCTATTATCACTCCCGCGGGGTGCCGGGCTAGGATGTCACCCCCCACCTCTAGCTGTTTATGTCGTAAGAGGCGACTAAGGGTAACACACCAGAGGTTGGACATCGGCGCTTTCTGAGTAACTGATATCTCACACTGCGATCCCCAAGACGCCTGCTAAGCATGTGGACTATGGCAAACCCCCCATCATGGGGGCGGCTGTGTTCAGCAGTGGACATTCCGGCTGGTACTTAACCAGTACAGTACAGTACAATATTTAACTAATTATATTAATATTAATAAGCATAATATTAAAATAATAATATAATTTAATATTGTGCGCATGGTATCGACTTCGACAAGTTATTTGACACTTTTAGTGTTGAAGTCGGTTCCATTTTAAGGTAAAAAAATGTTCACACATTTTAGTGACCCTTGCTCGGGATCAATTGTCATTCACTGTCAACGGCTACATAATAGAGTTATGTTTTTTTTTCAGTTATTGGAGTGTAACTCAAAAACGGCTAAACCAATTTTGATAACATTTAAATGGGATCACATGACAAGCATCAGCCTTCAAATAAAAAAAATCATCAAAATCGGTTCACCCAGTCAAAAGTTCTGAGTTAACAAACATTAAACAACAGATGAATTGAGTACCTACTTCTTTTCTGAAGTCAGTTAAAAAGGAAAATGTAAACTATGCGACCTCAATTTAGAAACTAAGAGTTTGAGACAGATATACTGCAAACCGAAGTAGTCCATGCTATACGGCATTCAAACGCGATAAGGGTTTCGGTACAGATCTCTTTATAGCAGAATCTCTAAAAGCATTATGCGTGAAAGAAATCCAAAGATTAGCAGAACTTTGCATCTGTATTTGGACATTTGGAGATTAGTGGCAGTAGCTAGTAGTAACACTTTGTGCGAGTTCGTCCTGAGGAATACTACCACTATAACTTTTTTACTGCCAAACAGTAATGTTAACATAGCTGTTTTGAAGCGCTCGTAGCGAAGTTTACTTAGCTGTTCTTAACCGATCAGTAAAGTTAAGCAACGTCCGCCGCGGTCATGAGTTGGATGGGTGACTGCTAATGACATTACTACTGAGTGCTTCCGTGCTTCTTAGGGCACGTTGTTGTCGTCTTAGGATGACAGTCGTTATAGTATGGTGGTAGGCGCATTCTCCCATTTTGCGAATGGTCGCCTGGCTAGCTACCACCCTCAAGTAGAAAATCTGTCGCCAAGCACCTAACAGTGTGTTAACACCTAACTGGCAGCTGTCCTTGAGGCCCAGTAATTCTAGGTTAGCCTGAACAAAATCTTCGATCACATCATCACTTACCATTAGGTGAGATAGTGGTCAAATGCTAATCTATCAAGCTTAAAAAAACTGTCCGTTTAAAGGGTATGGGTGCTGGTGAATTCACAGCCACATGAGACTTTACAACTTTATATCGCTAGGTAATGGGCGCAGTGTAGTTCATCACTTGTGAAGGACTGCATCTGTTATAGAGATCCAGAAGTTACCGCTCAATATTAGGTGGGCCTCGTGCTTGTTATAACAATAGGGTCGTATTTAGGTAAGAAAAAATTACAAGGCAATAAGAAACTAGTGATTATGTTCTCAAAGACGGAAGTGAAGTTAAAGGCGGAAGTGAAGTTAAAAATATTAAGAATGTTAAATAAATAGAAAGACAGACTATATTAACCTGGAAGTATATAATAAGTTACCTATCAGCTACTAAGAAAAGTATATCATACTACATATACTAGTAAGTGTACCCTATAAACTAATCAAAAAGGCATTATCTACGTAACATAACCAACCTAGTCAACATTCAAAGTAAAACATTTTTTGTATATAGGTATATCTTTTTACTGTCTGAACCTCATTTCCATATAGCTCATTACCCTCTCTGGTTTGATCTCATACCCCACATGTACCTTCTTTACGGCTTCACGGGCATGTTTTTGTCGACAGTCACGATTTACACATTAATAATGTGTGGTGTCCGAAACAATATGCCCTCGGAATATAAACGTGCGTAGACCGCAATAAAGGAAAATATAGGAGTGTTATGTCTATACTATACTCAGTCAGCTCAATAAAATATAATTTACTGGATATTTTTTTCTAATGATATACTAAGTAGCTCTAGCCAACAATACGGACTAATGAGTCATTTGAACTTGACTTAAACTGCTAAATAGAGTAAAGTTAAGAATGTGTATTCTATATAAATGTTCAAACTAAAACTTTTGCGTACCTATCTTTAAAAACCAACATGTTATAAATAAAATATAATGTTTATTGCTTTTCAAAAAACTCTCCTTCATATTATAAATTTTGAGGAGTTGTACTTTTTCGAAAGCTAAAAATGACTTTGTTTTATTGGCCGTGTGTGAAGAAGCGTTTTCATGATAGGAGAACGCAGCTTTTTGGTGGTCTTTCGCGAACTGTTTGACACCCTGTCAGTTCATAAGGGATCCAACGACAACAAAATTTCCGGACTTTTAATTCTTCGTGTAACATTTTCTGAATTTGGCTCAAACCAATCTTCAATAGTCTTCGAATTATCTCATAGGTAATCCGCGGTCTTTCTTCAATTAGCCGCTTAACAGCAGCCACATTATTTTCGTTGACGGCAGTTGTAGGCCACCCTTCACGAAATTTGTCATGTAAAGAAACCCGACCTCTCTCAAACTCAGCAAACTATCGCCTCACGGTGCTTAAACAAAGTGCTTCTCTCCGAAAAGCATATAGAAGACGAGCGACACAGTCTTGCGGAGAGAGGGAACTTTAAAAATCATAAAAAATAATCGCTCTAAAATATTTTCGACTTAATTTCATTTTCCTTGCCTACGTAGAACTTTGATGTGTGAAAAAAAAAAAACAATTGACAAATGATTACCCGCAATTTTTTTTTATGACTAAAAAGGTTGCATGTCGTTTCAAATAATATAACATTCGAAATTCAAATAGTTCCGATTAGCTAGAAGTGCAAAACTTTTAGTGTGCCCCATGTATGTCCAACACTAACACCTATTTTATTGTCTCTATTAAGGGGAAGATACTATGTGTTCTTGTGTTCTATATATAATAATTTACTGGTAATAAAATTTGTTCTACAGGAAAATTGCAATAACATTTTAAGCGGGTTGTAGTATGCAATATAATATTTATACATTTTTACAATGTTGCAACTGGGCGTTAGCTACGTTATAAATGGGCATGTTATAATATATGCCCATAATATAATTGCTCACAATCGACTTTCACTCACACATAAAAGTTGTTTATATCCGGGGCCTACGCGTATTTAAAAAGTATCTATATCTAGCTAAAATTATTCAATTATTCTTAATCTTAAAAGTTAGGTTTGAAGACCTGCTCCTTGAATGCTACTGATACTAACGCCAAGTTGCATGTCGGTATGATCAAAGGGATTCTGCTCCCGTGTATCGTTTGTCGATAGTACCAACAAACGAGTCCATCGGGGGCGTGCCCAGCACATTTTCCTCCATGCTAGTGTGTCTTCCATGAAGGTAAGGAGAGACACACGTAAGGTCAAACATGTTTTTTCGTTTATGTAGCACTTTACAATATAAATTGGCCTTGGAATTTAGGTCCCCGTTAAAAGGGATCATTCACCATGGAACTAGTGAGAAAAAAAACTCCCACTAGTTCCATGGAACTAAAACACGATGGAACTAGTGGGAGTTTTTTTTCTCACTAGTTCCATGGAACTGGGCACTGGAACTAGTGAGAACTATTTTTCTCATTAGTTCCATCATTGCAATATAGAAGCCCAATGCAGTGCAGCATGCCACTGCTCTAGTGGACGTTAGTATGCTGCACATAGGGTGCACATCAGGACACTACTATCTTAACGCCTCTTTTGTAGCGGTTGTAATACCAACGAGTTTTTTAGTAGATATTTGTAAAAGCTTAACTTTATTTGTAAGTATATAATGTTTATATTTATTTATTTATTTATTGGGAGGGTGTCAATTTTAAAAAGGTGGTTGTATTGTATAGGTAGCTATTATGTGAACCTTTTAATGGGTATTATAGACAATGGAGAAAAGTCAGGTCATTGCATGGCACTCGGTGTCGTTATTGTCATCCTGAATAAAATTGTTTTACACAATTCACAAAGTATCTTGTGTTATGTAATTTGAGCTGCATTCTTGTGATAAGCGAATATGTCTGGTGAAGTTGAAATTCTTAAAAGAGGGCGGGGAAAAGTTTTATTATTGGCAGGCTTTCAGTTTTATAGACACAGTGTTTATCACAATGGTACAAGCATCTGGCGCGAGAGTACTATGTGAGTGCGACAAATGGATGCTCGATTAACGCTTGTACGACAAAACTGTACTGCGACTCACCATAGGACGATTGTACGCTGTCAATCTTATAAGAAAACTAAATGTGCAGGATCTGTAACAATTTCAACAGTAAGTACCTAGCTACCATGTTATATTTTCTAAGCAATATTATTTTTAATTATTTCTAAGAAATATTTTCTAACCAACAGAGGCGTTATGATTTTGAAGCGAACTGAACTGAAGTTTTTTAATAAGTTCAATGGAAATGTAGGTAATAGAAAGCTGATGTAAGGGGACAAATTTTAATTTTATAATGAAAATTAAAATTAAGATTTTAAATGACATTGTGATACTTTCAAATTTGGAGTCAAAGTAAATTCAAAATAATTTTGTTACCACAATAAAATCATCACATAAATAATGTTAGCACTTGAGTAATAAACCAGCCACCTCTTCGCCTATTTGGGGATTTAATCATCTATTCTCGTCAAACACCAGCAGTGTCATAGCTTATCTATACTTTATATTTATGTATTTATATAGATACATACGGTACAGAATATCTTATCCTATTGGTTTCCTCGATGTTAAGCGGAACTGAATGGTATTGTAATATTAAACGTAGGCCTTTGACTTTGGCGTATGGGTATTCTGCGGCTTTTGTGAAATGTGCTTTGAAGGGGATTAGTTTGGAGTGGTTTTAAATACTTGCAAACTTCTTTGTTGCGATATAATATACCCATAACTTCCATTTCATGTTTCAGTTGAAAATCACTAAAACCCGTAATAGGTACCAAGTATCCAATACACTATTCAGTCTTAGACTTTTGACATCAATGAAACGTAAATGTCAAATAGAAAGTAAGGAATGACAAAGCAGTTTTCTTGATCTGAAGTACAGCGCATTCTAGTGTGTTCTATCATGCCAGCCTTGGCCAAACCTTGATACTTTTGAATACACGAATTTCAAACAAATATCTTTGATCGAAAATAATAATTAAGTATATGATATAGACGAAAACTTTAAAATACACTCGTGTTTCATACAAATCACTAAACTCTAACTAAATATTAAAAAAAAAAATTACACTCTTGTCTGATATGGACATATCTAATACCAAAAAATAATAGCTATTGATACTAAGTAATTACGCAAAATTTAACCATTAATTACCAAAGTGCTCTGAAATGTTCGCATCAGGTGATAAATTATCTTGGCAACTTACGTAAGTAATTTTACAATGTTATTGATAGATATGCCCCGAAAGGCCCAGTTAGTTACGAATTGAAAACGTCTAGGGGTTCGATTAATGGGGCGTTACTTGAGTCCTATCTTATCGACCCTCGACACTAATTTCAAAGTTTCATTTCAATTGACCTACGTTTTAATGAATCAGATTTGTGGCATTTTGCGAATGCCCGCCTGGCTAGCTATCACCCTCAAGTAGGAAATCTGTCGCCAAGCACCTAACGGTGTGTTCCGGCAGCTGTCCTTGAGAGCCATTACTTCTAGGTTAGCCTGAACAACATCTTCGACCACATCATCACTTACCATCAGGTGAGATAGTGGTCAAAGGCTAACCTATCAAGCATATAAAAAAAAACAATAATAGTCCAAAATTGAGTTGTCAACATCTCGCGATAGCGTGATCCATTGACCGTTACCGCACTTCCAGCCTTGATTTTGATGAAAGAATCGACATCTGTCAGCGTGCGGGTGGTGGAAATTTGCCAGAAATCATTTTACATTAATAATTGCCAAACTTTTCTCTTCGTAATACAATAAAAATTTGAATCATCTTCATCTAAATTCTTTGTTTTAGAAAACAAAGTTCTTGTTGTAAACCCTATTTATATCTTTGTAGATATTATTAGAAGCCTATAATCAAAGTAATGTTATACATAACTGAGAGTAAAGAAAATTGATTCGACAGCTTCAGGGCCAGTCGAACCCTCCCTGTTTTACGATGCTCTTCATTGTGGGATTCCGTAGTTTACGCCACTAATGGACGTGTAAATTAAAGCAATTAAGGTAAATATTTCATTTTCTCTTTGGCCATTCCATCTTTTGTGCAGATAAATAGGTTAAGGGTATATTGTTGACGGAGGTTCTTTTACTGGATTTTGCTTCAGAGTTACGCTGGCATTTTGGAGAAAGAAAATCGTAAGCGACTTAAATGGAATACCTGATATTATGTGAATCTGTGACAGACTATAATAATTTCAAGTTCTTATCAGGTCTATCTTATATGATAATGTATCACGTATTAGAAAAGTATAATACGTGATTGTGGAAAAACAAGCGCGATGCCCACCTCATGGTAAGTGGATGCCCTACCACCATGCTATAACGACTGCCATCCTAAGACAACAACCGGGCCCGACGGATTTTTAGTAACATGCCCTCCGAAGCATGGAAGCGCTCAGTAGTAATGTCACTAGCGGTCACCCATTCAACTCATGACCGCGCGCGACGTTGCTTAACTTTGCTGATCGGTTGACAACAGCTAAGTAAACTTCGCTACGCGCGCTTCAAAGTATATAACAGATGCATTTCGTCACTAGTGACGAATTGCACTGCGCCCGTCATACTGAGGCGTACTGGAGTTGTTAAGTGTCATGTGCCTATAATTTTCCTGGCTCTTAACAACTGCTGCCGGAGATACTGTTAGCTGCTTGTTGCTCCCTTTATTAATTAGTTATTTTCTGCAAAGAAAGTTGAATATGTTAAGATTGCTATCTATCTCAACTGAGGCAGACTAATGCGTCTAAAAATCCACGTCTCTACGGGTTTGTTTGAGTCTATTTGAGGAGATGAACCTATTACTATCTAACAGGAACAGTTCTAGACTCTGGAGTCTCTCAATTGCCATTGTCACAATACCTAACCCCATTACCTCAATTACCATCTGATCTCAGGAACAAACCTAGAACCTAGTAAAGATTTTAAAGCAACGCAGTAAGCCACTCAAGACATTCAATTAATAATTACAAAATAACCTGAGGGGTGCCGGGCCATAATGTCACCCCCATCTCTACCCGTGGGTGTCTAAAGGAACGACTACGGGTAACACACTATAAGGTGGGCAGCAGCGCTTTCTGTTGATCTGATATCTCACACTGTGATCCCAAAGACACCTGCCAACCTTGAGGATTAAGGCAAACCCCCCATAATGGATAGGCTGTGTTTAGCAGTGGACAATTGGGGTGATACA
This sequence comes from Plagodis pulveraria, assembly GCA_963890685.1. Taxonomy (NCBI): domain Eukaryota; kingdom Metazoa; phylum Arthropoda; class Insecta; order Lepidoptera; family Geometridae; genus Plagodis; species Plagodis pulveraria. The sequence continues at coordinate 21,579,207 of OY982950.1, read as the reverse complement.
GTACAGTAATTACAAAAAGAACATACATGATTATTTAGATTAGGTTTTACTTAAATAGTAACGGTTTTTTCAACTTTGACTTCACCTGCCCAAGGCCTGCATATTTATTTTAGTCGTTTTTTTATTGTATGACAACACTTACATGATAACTAATTACGAACCAGCTGTAAATGGCGTGATGTTTGTACCGAAATGATTCGGACCCATTTTGGACAGTTTTGAAGTCCTTCGTCTGGGAACTGGGAGTTTTGTGCTCGCTGGTATGTGCAATCATGATAAGAGAAAAATAACCTTAAACTGGTAGGAACACTCGTAAAACCAGTTCAATATCATGCAAATTCTAAGCGGTTCCTATTCCAATTTTTTCAACCGACATAATGCCTTTATTTACAAAATACTACGAAGCCATTGCATATTCACAGGCAGTCCAAATACTCCAGCTCAGTAACAGCTAGTGGAGTGCCCAGCAAGGTGGCAGCATTCAGCAACAGAAATGGTCGCACCCCACGGTACGGTAAGCCTCCCAAAACGTAGCAGAGCTTGCAACACTGCTACTACTTATGTTTTGAAGATGAAAGGGGAATTTAGTATTTAAGGTTGAACTTTGTTTGGTGAATTTTAAGACCTTTTTGACCTTTAGTACTTATAGCGAGCAAGAAGGCACTGCGGACAAAACATCTGGCTAAATAAATATAATGTTTTGATATACTTACTTACAAAAACATTTTATATATATATTACCTGTAATTGGTGAAATATTATGGGAGGGCAACAAATTGCTCCTCTATTTTGTAAAAGTCATCAAGTCATCTATATGAATTCTATGAATCAGGTTTTTTGTTTACTTAAAAAACCATTGTCACACCATATATCTACGAGTCACTAGCATAGAATATGAATACTGCTCCAAATAAAATAAAAAATTAAAGTGCATTGCACAACAGTTTTTTTTTTGTAGTTTTTTTTTTAAATACGAAATAGGTTCGCGTTTGACCACACCCTGCCTGATGTTAAGCATTGATGTGGTCTAGGATGGAGCACGCTAACCTAGAAGAAACCTATTTACTCTCGATTTGAAGACACCCATATTGTATTCATCGGGAAAGACTGACCACGGTAAGGAGTTCCACTCTTTCGACAACTCCCAATGTGCGTGGCGTTTGTGACGTCACGTTGACTTTACAGGAAAATAAGGCGGAATTGTCACAAGTCATTTTTTTTATGTTGTTGTTAGATATTTAATTTATGTTTTCTTCATACTTTTAAAATATTTGTTATTATAAAATATGTATTTCCGCAAATTAACGCCTGAATTTATTAATTAATAAATAAGAAGGCAAAAGTCCGTATAAATAGACGGCGTGAAGAAGGATATGAGTGCAAAAGATGCATGTATAGTGGGATGACGGGCAAAAGAATCGTGTAGAGACACGGTGTACCAAGCCAACCCCACTACGCATGGGATAAGGACAAAAAGTATAAGAACAAGGATAACTGTATTTTAAAGCCTTCGCGGATTTTGTACCCAAAGGACAAAATTGACTTTAGTCTTGACATTTTGCTGTATATCTGTCCGGCCGTTCGATTTATAGTAAAATGGTAATTTCACACCAACCAAAAAACATGTAACGCGTAGTCATAAAATAATGACCGCATTTTCAAGATTTTAGACGAAAGGAAACGACTCTTTATTGCCATGACTACGCTTCGTCAGGAAATTGGTACTTCCCTCGTGTGACATATAAACTCTCAGGTCTAATATCATCAACTCTCGGGTATAACATTATTGCATGAATCTGGCGCTTCGCGTAACGTAGACTTTTTTATTTACAAAAGTGGCAACATTACGTGTCTGTCCCGAACAGATGAGTATATACAGACTCAGTGTGTATTTAAAAAAAATAATTTTCCTACTTAGACAAAGAACAATATATATATTTTTTCCAGTGTAGAAAGTTACAGCCTAAGGCATGTTAAGCAATCAACTCTAATGTGCTCTGAGAGGATAATTAAGAATAATACAGTGCCATCATGCACATTGAAAATCCTTTATAAAACCTTATGAATACCATTTATATTACGTGAAATAGACCATCGTTAAAATATTGAATGACAAAAACTTTCATAGGATTGGAGACTATCGAATGACAACTATTTTGAGCAATGTTGTACAAGTCACGTATATTCCAAAGGCGCACCTTGAACTTTCTTAATAAATCTTCAAGTACTGAAGCGATAACCCAAACTGCAAATAAGGTAAGTGTTTGTGACTGCGTTGAAAGGGCAACTATTAAAGTCTCAAAATGATCTAGAAACAAGGTCTCGCAACCATTTTGACATATACCGTGCACGACTATGTGACTATGGATAGGAGATAAGTTACTACTCTCTTGTAACAAATACTCATGTAATATAAAGAAATATAGCCTAATTCACTTGACTAGCGATCAAAACTAAAACTATGAAAATCAAATTCTTCTGACCACAGAACTATGAACTTGTGACAAGAATTTGATACCTACAAATTGCAAATATACTAAGGTAACATTAGACGAGCGCCTCAAAACTGTATTAAAACATTTTTTGCGACAGTATTAAGCAATAGTTTTAACACTCGTAACCGTTGCGAATTGTGTACGAGAAGATAGCAAATCTTGGAACATTGGGCTCGAGTGCTAGAGTCAGTCGTCGACATATTTGCAGAAGGCTTAGTGATATACAAATGTAAAAAAATTGGATGCACGTTACAAATGCGGTTTACATTGTTAATATCAATTACTTACTATAATTAATATAATAAGTTTTCCATTTGCTAAAGTAAAACTCCAAATTTTAAAGTGTTTTAAAGGGGCCCTTTACTCCACTCCCTGGGTTGCAAGTCCCAGACTCCTCTGATCATTTCCTCTGCAACGCTATGGACCCTGCACCCGCACGGTGAATCCATGGAATGCTATGTTATTAGTCTAAAGTTTATTGGTATTTCACAAAATTAGGGAATAGCTTTATTATTTCACGACTAAGTTATTGGTACATAATTTGCACACATAGAAGTCAACCATCTTCTACACCAGCACACTTTTCATGAGCCTATAACTTACAAGGTGAATGCTGTAGATATAATATAGAGCTCAATATGTTTGATGTGCCAATGACTGAGGGCAATTATGGGTCGGGTTCAGCTCTACGCTCGTGTGACCTTGAGTGTTTTAATCAACTTACGCTTACTTACTTTAACGATCTTTTCAATAACTTAGCTGTTCGTGAAATTGGAATAGAGTGTTTCACAAGTCATAAAGAACGTCCCTTAATCATAAAGCTGGAAGCAGCTTCGAGTAGGGAGCGAGCGCACGTCGGCTCGACTCTTGAGTGAGCTCAAGTGCTTCCATCAACTTACGCTCAGTCACTTCAAGCGCTTTCTACTGTCACACACATCGGAGAACTTTTCACTGTGCCCATTAACCCGGCAAGGATGTGGTACAAAAAGGGTACATCGAGGATGTGGAGGGTCTTGATGACCCTGTATTTAATTCATATTTTAAAAGTATTCATTGCAATTTTTTAACATAGGATAGGAAGTTAACTTACGCATTAGTTATTTATATAAGTATTTTCGTGAAAAGAAACACTATTATGCGTATAAAATGTTTCATTATTTCAATTTTACAAAAAGTCTTATTTTAATAAACTTTAGCAGGACTCTGCCACACATTAAAAAAAACAACACATACTAATATTATTACAAGTAGTTGGTAATTTTTGGTAGGAATTTATATGATATATCATGTTTTATCACAAAATCAGTAATTATCCAGTCTTTTAGGCTACTAATCATCTCTATATATGGGTCATAATTGCCCTATTTGAGTTTGCGCACGTTTACCTGCTTGCACGTGTTGCACCTGTTAGTTGGATTTAAACAACAAAGTCAATAGTCAAAACCATTTATTCAATTTAATGAAATTTTAATATTGAATGATTCTACATTGTACTGCCACGTTCAGCAAACAAAATTGTATAGAGCCACTGCGAGAAGAACGGGCAAGAAACTCGGGGCCATTTTTTTATAAGTCTTTTAACAATGTGTTACATACTTACTATATACACTTTATTTACACTTTCACTGGATTATCAACTATTAATTAACATATAAAGTCATTGTTGACATAACCAGATATTTTCTTATTCAATATATAATTGACATAACCTTTTTAACAAACCATGTAATGGTCCAAAAGGACCATTACATTTAAACGAGGTTTGTCGTTATGTAATATCAGAAAAGATAATAATAAATTACTTAACTTCACAACATCTTGATCGGGCAGCACTTCGTCACTAAAGACTACTTTCCAAATATATTTCGACACCCCCGGAGCTCTGCTCGGCACGGCGGTCCGACCGAAACTGAATCAAGCAGCACTTCGTCGTCAAACACTATTTAAACACCACTGGAGGTCTGCTCGGCACGGCGGTCCGACAGAAAGTGAATCTACTCGCTTTACACTACCCCTTTTATAGGAAGGAACAAACAAGGTGATGAAGCGACTACCGTCACAAACACAGTACTCTTTTAAATTGACAATTATGTGATTTCAAGCTCTATAAATCTGGCAATAAGTATAATAAAATCATCAATGATTTTACACATAGATATAAAGTACATAATATATACTATTTTAAATAAGTATCTTTACAAGTATCTTGTCACATGATCAGTTATACTACTAATAAAATATACTTGTAGTAAAAATATTATCAAATAATGATTCCAGTGATCATGATAATCCATATATGATGCTTAATCACAGTCTCACATTATACAATATTAGGTACAGTATAAAATTCACACCACAGATAAAATATACACATAAATAATTAAACCAATACTTATTTTCATCTTAAGAACCACAGAGTATTTCTTAAACGAAATTAGAATGTCACATTATACCAGTTGTTTAAATCTTAAGCTTAAAGCCAATCAAGTGAATATGAACAAATATTTCAATAAATAGTGAGCCAATTTTCAAATAATCTATCACACCCGACTAAATGGAGGTGGGAAAAAGGGAGGGTATTTTATTGACTACTATTATATATTTTACTGCTACTGATAAACTCGACAGCATGCGACTGCAGGTAAAAAAACTGTACATCAAACAAAATGAGCAGGGTCAAATTGACCCTACCACATCCTGGCCGGGTTAAAAACTTTGAAGTTTGTACTCGCTCAAAATGTAATTCGTTCATTACATGTTTTTCATAGATTCGTTCAGATAGGTTATAGGTTATAGATTCCCACAAGTTTTTCACGCGAATAAGTACCGTCAAATACTACTAAATCAAACATTGATTAATTAAGGTATAAGTTCCAATTTACGAGTAACACTGTTCATTGCGCGTTTTTGCATTCATTTCGACTGTAACATAATTGTTTCTCACTGAATATTAGGTGATGACGCTTTATATGCGCAAGTACTTATTAAACTTATCTACGAAAAAAAAATGTGAAACAAATATAAAGATGTTTCTACTTTTTGCTGAAAAATTTGACCAACAGCCATGAAATACTACTGAAATTGTACATTACACCTGCCTGCAATGACCTTTGTGTTGCCTAAATGTTTTCTTTACAATAGCTGTAGTGACGTATATACTTTGTATTGTTTTAATAATAAAAACATACAGGCGGTAGAAAAAAAACTACTTTATTAATAATAACTCGACTGGTTTCGTTGCTACTTGCTCTCGAGCAAAAACGGTTATCGGAAAAAAAATGAGCCAACCCTGCGGCTGTTCCGTTATAAATTATAATGGATTTGGGAAATTCAGGGTTGGACTAACTCAGCAGTTTTAAATTTACACAAATTTGTGTTCAGTATCGCGCGAACCTACCCTTGTGAAATATTGCCCTGGCCTAATTGCTAGTTTCCACTATACGTTATGGGCAAAACAGTGAATATGTTCGTTGGAAAGTTTTGGTCAGGGTCATCGAACGTACTTCGTGTTACATATCTTTTTTATATTTTTTATTGCTTTTACTCAAGTGACAAGCAACACATGGTAGACACCATGTGTTCTGTTAAACACAACAATCAGTGTATGTTTAGCCTCTATGGCTATAATGTAAAACATGGACTGCGAGCAAACTTATGTGAGAGTAAAGGGCATTGAAACTTTAAAGGTACACTTATATGTAATAATAAATTAATATGTGTATAAATAGTGACTGTAGCGGGGGCTTGCCTTGTTCATGAGCTTAAACAACATTATCATTCACTTATGCATTCACTGGTTAGATAGTATGTAATAATAATAAATAAATAAGCATTTTGTACAGTACATGTGTCACATATAATATAAATAAATAAACATTTTGTACAGTACAAGCGTGACATATAAGTAGTGGTCGTACCGGGGCTTGCCTAGTTAACAAATTTAAACGACATTATCATTCACTTATGCATTCAATGGTTAGGGGTAACGGTAGGGTATAGGTGACCGCTATTGAGGCCTTGAGGTGGTCTGAAAACTGAAGAGTGCCGATTATCTTCCAATCTTCACTACGCCTACATATTGGATCAGGGCTCACACTTCTTTCTATCTTCCTGAGGAAACTATGTCCCAGCAGTGGGAATGTGATACCCTGATATGGTTTAGGCAACATTTCAATCCACACTTCTTCGACTTTCGTTTTTGATCCATACTTCTTCGACTTTGGTCTTTATAGGGGCAAAATATCTCGAACGATTCCGCCTTGGAAGGTATCCGAGTGGACTGTTAACGGCTCATGGTACCTCCTACACTTATTTATTAAGTGCTTTTGGGTATCAACGGGGTCAACTAACGCCAAAATGTGGTCCTCTAGAAATGAAGTATCTTAGGTTTTATAATGCGATTACTTATTAAAACAAGTGTTCTACTTCAACAGAGAATACACTAACACACATTTCCAAACAAATACTTTTAACAAACAAAGTGCTTCAGACCGTTATTAACTCTCTATTTATACTAGTAAATTTTACGAAAATAAATATGTCGGCAAACAAACAATCTCGGCTCAATCTATGAATATATTAAGTACTACGTGACATCTGTCACAAATAGTGGACTACCGATTTTGCCTCCCATTGAGATACAAGGTGCCAGCAGACTAGAAATAAGTCCATATGAAATCGAGATTGAATCAATATTTAACTCAACGTGAACGATATGAAGTTAGTAGGCTACCAAAGGTGTCAAAATTGACCAGGCCGAGTACATTATAGATTCATATTAATTAGCAGACTTTACGCCCTCATAGTACGACTCTGGTTCCATGGAAGATGGGCAGCCCTTAGTGTGGGAGCACCGCGGCTTTTTCAGCGGAGCGACTTAAGCAGCATAAGTATGCTAATCTCAATAGCGGTTACACAATTTTAATCGTTCGGTGTTTTTCTACACCACATTGGGAATATATTTATAGTTCATCTTATTGTTAAAACTTATAGCTCTTGGTCGATATGACGCGTAATCAAAATGCTGGCACTTGTTTTGCTCAACGATGGCAATGATGCCAGCACGCTGGGCAGGTAGTGGGCTGGAGCATTTGGACTATCTATGAGCCTGTAATGGCTTTTAGGTCGCCTAAACTCTTTCATTGCAGTAGATGAAGTGTTGTTTATAGATTGTTATGTTTTGTTAATAAAGGTATACCGTTTTAAATAAAGTACTGTAATAGAAAATGAAGCCCAATGTGCAGCAAAACCGTACTAAATAGTGGTGAGGTGGTCTTGCAGTATATCTTTTGCCTTATTTTGTTTTGTTTACTTTTTGCACATGCACCATTTAGCCTACTCGACAATGTTTACGTCAGTTAAAATATTAGTCAAGTTACATAAAATAATTTCTGGTGCTTTTTACCCACTTAGAAATGAAATTATATTTACACAATGTTTTATGCCATAGATGTAACTATGAAATTTAGACAAAACTTCGTAAATCGACCAAACGTAGTAATTGAATAACTAGCAACTCTTTAACGTTTTTTATTTTTATTTTTCTACAGTTTAATATTTTACGTATGTTAATACTATATAATATATGAATAATATTAATTATTAAGTCCGTTACTATGTTTGCAATACAAATGTATAAATTAAGGAAACTTGTAATTTCTCTGCTAAGTGAATGTACCTATATTCTTAAGAGAAATAAAAGTCTTAAACCATATTATGCTTTCCGACATCTAACAGACGGATAAGTGACATTCCTTATATTTTTAGCCGGAACCGGAACGGAAAAAAAACCTGGGAGTATAAGTACAGACTTACCTACGTTTTTATGCCAATATAGTTAACGATATTTCGGAAATCTAAAAAGCGAACATTAATGTATTTATAAACCTCTATTTATATCAAAACACATTGCCATTGTGTTCCCTGAGCGTACAAAGGAGTGAGATAACATATTTTTGTCAATAGGCCCCACAAAGGCGGCCTATGTCAGCTCTCAACGCACAATTAATGTATCACCCAGTTATAATAGACCTACGTTTGCTTCTGAAAGAGAAGGATAATAGGACTACATTGATTTGATCTTAAATCACAGTACTTAATGTTGTGTTAGTGGAGATGGCTGTGTCTGCAGTGCCCAAGCACAGGATATATCTTTCATATACTAAGTTTATTTTTTGTTGTACAATGCTTTAAAGTTAATGAAATGGACATATTCTGATGCAGGTACAAAGTAGGTAAACCCGAATGGAGTTGAGTTACCTAAATATTGTTTTGGACAAGTATGTGTATAACAGTCTTCTCAGTAAATCTGAATGCAATATATCTCTTGAAATTTGCTATATATGTGGATGTTCTTGGTCGTTTGCCTACAATAGCTTTTTTATGGGGGGAAATGCCTTCGCACTGCCCCTCCACCACGGGGGTGAAGGGGATGTGTAGGACTTGACCCACTAAAACCCCCCGTGAGCAGTCCTCCGGCGAGGTGGGTCGCTATAGCATTTACCATCTTGCCCCGTCGGTAGGTAAGCCCTAAGTTAATCGGGCTTCTGTGCCAATGGAGAGGTGACCTTGCTCACCAAAGCCTAGCATGTTTATATATTGGATATACATAGAAATACTAATATATACACCGTGTCCCAAAATTCAACGATAAGCCGGCATCGGTGCATGGACCTACTCATGACTACTCGGGAAAAAATAAAAAAAAAATTATAACTCTTTTTTTTTTAATTACAGAGACTTTTATAAAGTTGCGCCGCGCCAACTTTTAATAAAACTTGCCATGGTAGTGTCCATACTTTTTTTTTTAACCCAGACTATAAAAAGTGCATAGAATGTTAAAATCTATGAAAATTATAAGAAAAAAATTTTTTTTTACTGATTTTTGTAAAATAACTACAGACTTTCTGTAATTTTAAAGGATTGTGGTAGATAGCCGTCCTTCTTAGGTTGCTAATGCACAAAAAATATCAAAAATATTTCAAAAATTGTGGTCATGGTAGTTGAAAATAGCATAATGGGTATCGAATATCGATGAAATTTATAAAAGTCTCTGTAATTAATAAAAAAAAACAGTTATAATTTTTTTTTTTTTTTTTTCCGAGGAGTCATGAGTAGGTCCATGCACCGATGCCGGCTTATCGTTGAATTTTGGGACACGGTGTATATATATATATGACCCCCAAACATTTAGACGTCCTCTGAAGAGAAAAATGCATTAAAACTGGCGGCCACCTGCGTCCGCATACTGGACGCCACTTTGATAGCCAGTGGCATTTGCGTCCCATTGGTCCTGACTAGCCGTAGGGCAAATATCGATAGAAGCCAAAATATCGCTCAAATGGCTGCAATAATATATTAAAAGTTGGCGACGAAATCTTAGCGCAGGTGTGGCACTGCTGTCGCGCGTATATTGAAAGCCGCATATCTCGGGGAGTTCCTGACTATGGATCCGCGTATTTGGCGTCCACAACTGCGACGTTGCCAGCTCGTTTGCAAAAATAGATCACAATTATCACACGATATATAATCAAAATCGGGCTCGAGACTCGGGGGTTTTGCGCTCATAGTTTTGGATTTGGCCATCCAGTTCCACTTGAAAAATGCACCTGTATCAAGTTAGAAAGAGAGAAGAAAGAGAGAGGAGCTTAAATTTCTTTATCTTATTATAAACTATTTGTGTACTTAACTTTATCAAAATCCATTGTCACTTAAACATGTAGGTAGATAATAATAAATTATATAAAAATATCGGGCATCCGTATATGTATAGATTTGACGAAATTGGTATAAATGTACAGACAAGCGATAGTCAAACAAAGAGAAAGAAAACATAAAGATGGCAACGTCGCACTCACAAATGTCGTTCATCCTATGAGGACGCTAAATAGTCGATGCCATAGGTAAATCACGATCAATATATCCAGGATGCCTATAATTTATGACCATGATTCGGGGTTCAAAAATGTTGCGGCACAAACGCAAGAAGAATATCGCAAAAAATAAAATTATAGGAAAATGACGTATCTCACAGAGCTGGCAATCAAAACACTAAGCAATATTCATTAAGACATGTTAAAAAAAGCAATGGGAAGTGGAAAACGTCGTAATGATGCACAACGTGCATGACGCCAAAAAGATTGTATGATGTAAATATATATATATATATATATATATATATATATATATATATATATATATATATATAGTATTTCCAATAACTTGTATATATATATAACTATTCGGCCTTGGTATATATATATATATATCTATTTATAAAGAGCAAATAAGAATCTCGGACAAAGGTAGAACCCACGCTTATACAAATACTTATTGTATGCATTCTGCAAATTTCTATGTGGAATTAGAATTGCTGTGTGGTCAGCGCTATGATTTTTCCAACAAGTCTCGTCTCACCTTTAAATTTCTTAAAATACGTAGCAATGACTAAGCATAGCGAGCACGTAATAGTTCTCTGTGCAGCATCATTTGAAAACATTTGTAAACAACAAACCGATAGTGAGATAGTAATATGTAGGCGCAAATATGAACAAAAGGCTTATAACTTGGTTCTGCTTAATAAATGAAAAAAATGCATATTACGGATTTTACGACGAGATATGCCATGAACTTAGCATGAAGCAAAATAAACAGAAATCAGCTACGCAGATAACGTGGTTCTGCTGAACTCATCTGTGGAAGCATTTTTTCTATGAATATAATATAAGCATCGTTTATTATGTAATTATTAAGCGGCCGTATTTATAATTATTAATAAACATTCAGGATTTGCTGTATCTCAAGATTCAAAGTAGCTCCCTTGACGTATGACTTTGCATTTTGCCCTTTTAAAACAGTCGATATAAATCTGTATTTTAATATATCTTTATTGTTCAAGAGTGGCTGGAGACCAACTGGTTATAACTAACTAACGGCTACTGAAATTGAAAAATAAGATCTAAGTTACCAGACCTGCTCAGAATAAAAAAATATAAGTCTCATCAAACACTATATCTGCTGAATGTCCTGTTGGATGGCGTAATTTTACGCAATTAAGGATACAAAGTTAAAACACCAAAATATCGGTTACTGATGGCAGATTTGGTAAAAAAGTACGTAATCTAAGTATATGACAAGTGTGTGTAAATTTCTACCCATTTCCCTACATGCAACGCCCATGTCTACTTAATGAGCGAGATCAATCAAAGGTGAACTGAACACGGCAGGCGTGCTATTGATGAATGATTTGCGCTGAGCTTAATTGAGCAATCAGCTGCGCACGGTTATGTATTTTCAATACTTGTCAGACTTTTGTGGCATGAACTCTTATTTTATTGACTGCTGCTTTTGTTAAGACATTGAAGTGTTCGTAGCGAAATTTTCTTAGCTGTTTTTAACCAAACAGCTAAGTTAACCTTTAACTACGGACGTGTGGCCTCACAAACCGCTATTTTTACGGGCTGGTTTCTTTCTTGATGAGTAAGTATTGTATAATTTAGAAGAGTTTTAAAAAGTGTAAATGAAATAGGTACGTAAATTTGGTGAGAAGTTTATTTTTTTTAAACTAAATCTAACGATGTAACAATCAGAGGTTCTTTTTTGTTTTATTTTAGTTTGCGATCGCTTTATAGGTGTAAATATTTACACATGAAAATGACTTTTTTAGTTACTTTAACTTCATTTACAATAAAAGTTGAAGAACAAATAACACAAAAAACTTAACATAATCTTATCAAAACTAAACTTAAAAATTTCGACAAGGGTCCAACTTTGACCTTTTATGTATAACTAAAAATTCTATCGTATAATATATATAATATTTAGTGGGAGTCTTTGCATAGCGGCATTATAGACATATTGGCTGTTTACAGCCTACACAAGTGTGGCTCGACTTTCGTTTAGTCTTTGGTGGGCATACCATAACTCGATGTTCGTTTGCCTGCAGTCTTTGGTTGATCGTTTTGTAACATTTTAGTTTACAAAATCTTAACCGTCAGCGTCAATTTATAACACAAACGTGGACGCGCGATCTGACTCACAGACTGAGAGCACTCAAAAGATGGAGCAAAATTACTCACGCTAAATTCAGCCGGACCGAGCAGGCCGGCATACGAGTGGGGTACGTGGATGGACGGGGGCACGAGAATCACAAACTGCACGTAGCCTGTAAGACCGCACGTCCATAGTTAAAGGTTAAGCTACGTCCACCGCGGTCAGGAGTTGGATGGGTGACCGCTAGTGACATTACTACTAAGCGCTTCAGTGCTTCGGGGGGCACGTTAAGCCGTCGGTCCCAGTTGTAGTCTTATAAGATGGCAGTCGTTATAGCATGGTGGTAAGGCATTTTGCGAAAGCCCACCTGGCTAGCTACCACCCTCAAGTAGAAAATCTGTCGCCAAGCACCTAGCGGTGTGATCCGGCAGCTATCCTTCAGATCCAGTAATTCTAGGTTACCCTGAACAAGATCTTTGACCACATTATCACTTACCATCAGGTGAGATACTGGAATAATATAACCTTTTAAGTATAAGTGGTCGCTAGCCAAGCGGGCAATTGCGAAACGTAGGTACACGTTTGTTTTGACATACACACTTTATAAGTTGAAACGAAAATAATTTCTTAATTATAATTTACATTGTTCGTTCCCTAATACGCAAAACATTAAACTTCGCTTACCGAAGCATCAATCACTACTCGACTACGAAGCCGTGTTGTGTTGATTTCGCAAAAAGTTTGACGTAAGTCAAACTTATTCGTGTGTGCTTAAACAGTGATTAATGCCATATTAATGCCATGATATATATTGTGAAATAGAAAGGATTAGATACACAATAGTTTTCTTCTTAGGATTCCATACCTCAACGAGCTATAAGCGCATTCAAAATCGACTTAATGCAACTTGAGAAGGCGCAGCGAGCAGTGATGAAAGTTTTGCTGAAGAAACCTTTCAGATTTTCCACCGACATCTTGTACAAAGAAATGGAAGTGTTAAGGGTGCGACAGCTTTTTATTATGAAAGCAATAGTCACACAGCATAAAACCTCAGAAAAAGAAATAGAATATAGAAGAAATTAAAATGGTCTTATAAGGAAAATACACATGGCTAGTTAATTTAGGTCCAATTCAAGAGAGCCGAGCGTACTTGAAGCGCTGGTAGCGAAGTTTGCTTAGCTATTCTTAACCGATCAGCAAAGTTATGTCAAGCAACGTCAGCTGCAGCCATGAGTTGGAAGGGTGACCGCTAGACGTGACATTACTACTGAGCACTTCAGTGCTTCGGAGGGCACGTTAAGCCGTCGGTTGTCGTCTTAGGATGGCAGTCGTTATAGCATGGTGGTATGGCACTTTGCGACTGCCCATCAAGTAGAAAATCTTTCGCCAAGCACCTAACGGTGTGTTTCGGCAGCTGTCCTTGAGAGCCAGCAATTCTAGGTTATTCTGAACAACATTTTCGACCACATCATCACTTACCATCAGATGAGATAATGGTCCATATAAAATACAATATAAGCATTGCAATTCAACGGGGCAATGCTGCCAGCATGCTGGGCACGCTGCCAACTGACAGTGGGTTAGAGCATTTGGACTCCCTATGAGTCCAAATGCTTTTACTGTAGTAGCTGTAGTATTGTAGTAGCTGTACTGTTGTTTATAGTTTGTAGTATTTATATGATAGAACATGTAAAATAATAGCATTTTTTTTTATGTTATTGTGATGGAACAAGCTCGAGGCCCACCTGATGTAAAGTGGACTAACCTCTGCCTATAACAGTTGCAATTCATCACAAGTCACGAATTGCACATTGAGTCCCGTCCCCGTCACATTGAGACATAGTTGTTATGTCTCATTGTGCCTGTAATTTCACTGGCTCTCAAGGACTACTGCCGGAACACACCTTTCGGTGCTTGGCGACAGACTTTCCACTTGAGGGTGGTAGCTAGCCAGGCAGGCAATCGCAAAATGCCCTTCCACCATGCGGTGATGCTCAAGCCGGCGGTGGGGATGGAACCAGGGTACTGCGGCACAGCAGTCCTTAGCTATTACCGCTCGGCCATCATTGCTTCAAAACATGTAAAAATACAATATGCTATGCAAAGTTTAATTTCAACTCAGAAATTCTTCTTAGTGAAACTCGGCTTTTATGACCATAGAATCGAACCCAGGACCTCATGAGATTGTTACGCCACTCCAATATAATATCTCGCTATGCTTAGTCATTGCAGTGTTTATTTTAAGAAGTTTAAAGGTGAGAAGAGACTTGTTGGAAAAATCATAGCGCTGACCACACAGCAATTCTAATTCCACACAGAAATTTGCAGAATGCATACAATAAGTATTTGAATTAGGCGTAGGTTCTACCTTTGTCCGAGATTCTTATTTGCTGTTATACTATCTCACTATATCGGTTGGTTGTTCACAAATGTTTTCAAATGATGCTGCACAGAGAACTATTACTTTTTTAACTATTAACATTTAAAATCGGCGTTTTCAGTCAGTTGGTTAAATAAAAGATATGGTACGTGAAATACCGAATTCCAGATACCTAATTTTGTTTAGTTTTGCCGATATACCTTGTAGATAACAAATGTGGTCTAAAATTTACCATTTTTATGGCCCCATATTTGTTTATTTTAACGTTAAAAATATAGTTCTTATGAATGAGCTGTAGACGTAGATGAGATGGAAAAAGTTTTATATGTGTTTATTATCTCATGGTCTCCTGGAAAATGCTAAATAATATAATTGAATTAAGAAACCAATTTTAATACTTAATGTTAAATTTTCAGTTTTAGGTCAACATTTTACACAAAATATCTAAAGGAGTTAGTAGTATTTAGAGAACATTTTTGTTTGGAAGCTAGCATATCCAATATTTTGTTTTTTTTTTACTAAAATTTCCGCACACTAAGAAAGTATTATAATATGGGTAGAAGGCACTTGACAAGTGACATGCAGTAATTACTTATGTTTTCATTTCATTGTATTCAAATATTAGTTCCTAGGGTGGTTTAACCATTTATCAAATGCAACACTAATAACTGCATGAAAATACTATTTTTATTGAATATTTAAGATACCACATCGAATACTGCATACACGTTATTACTGCAGTTTGATCATTGTCATTATTCTCAAAACTCGATATATACCTCCAAATATTTCGGAAACGTGACATTTTAGGGTACCATTATTCTCAATATGTTTGTTTGTTTTAGTGTCCCTACCCCTCCCCTACTAAACTGCTTTCAGCGTACGCGGAGACTTAAAATAAAACCGGCCAAGTGCGAGTGGGACTCGCGCACGAAGGGTTCCGTCCCTAATCTAAATATTCTGTTAACATTTCAACCTGTGGTCTTTTTAATAACGAGAAAATCAAGTTTATCGTAGGTATAGGGCCCTCCTAAACTATTTGATTTATTTTGATTTACCTAATTGTTTATTTTTTATGTATATATACAACTAAATATTCGGTGAATACATCAAGTTTCTACCTGTTTTCATTATTACTATTTTTGGCAAATAAACGGTGAAAACCGCTTTTATTGTATGGGACCCCCCTTAATCATTTATTTATTAATTTTATTCAATTATATTAAACTAATTATTCTGTGAATAGTTAAAGCGTCTACCTGTCACCGTTATTAGTATCGAGTAAGAAAAGGTAAAAATATCAAGTTTGTTGTATGGGAGCCCCCTTAAATATTTTATTATTTTATTTTCAGTATTTGTTGTTATAGCGGAAATAGAAATACATCATTAGTGAAAATTTTAACTTGCTTGCTATCACCGTTATTGAGATACAGCCTGGTGACAGACGGACGGACGCGAAGTCTCAGTAATAGGGTCCAGTTTTTACCCTTTGGGTATGGAACCCTAAAGAAACAAAAACAAAATGGCGACGAGGCAATATGCCAAAATGTTCTATCCCCTTTCAGGTTAGGAACTCATTCCGTTTACGAGCTGGAGATCCTTGACATACCGACGGATCGACAAATTGGCGAACGGAGGGACGACGATCTGTTGGATGGATGGACAGAGAGACAGACATACAGTCGAGTCTCATTAAAAAGAACCATAGAAGTGAGATAATACCTGCATAATAGACTAGCTGCGCCCCGCGGCTACACCCGCGTGGTGATAGATGATGATGATAAAAATTATCCTATGTATTAATCGAGCGCCTCATCTACCTCGATACCAAGTTTTATCAAATTTAGTCTAGCCGTTTGAGCGTGAAGGTGTAACACACATACAAACACACTCACAAACGTTCGCCTTCATAATAATATAGTTTAATGAGGATCAATTTGTTACTACCAAATATGCATTAGAATAAAATTATAATTTTTTATGGTATTTATGGTCCACTAATTTAGCGATAATGGCATACATAGAAAAAAATTGCAAAAAATGGAACCGACTTCAACAAATACCATGTTGAAGTCGGTACCATGATGGTTCAAAAGTACCTATAATCACAATATCGTGCACATGTTACCGACTTCGACAAATTATTTGACACATTTGAGTGTTGAAGTAAGTTCCAATTTTGCAAAAAAAAACATTCTTTTTAGCGACCCTTCCTACTTATGGGATTGATTGTCAATAACTATATCATCAAGATAGGAAAACATTTTTCAGTTATTGGAGTGTAACTCAAAAACGGCTAAATCGATTTTGTTGAAATCTAAATAGCTTTTAAATAAAAAAAAGAATCATTAAAATCGGTTTACCCAGTCAAAAGTTCTAAGGTAACATATATAAAAAAACATACGAATTGAGCACCTTCTCCTTTTTGTGAAGTCGGTAAAAATATAGATATATGCTGTCGCGGGGTTTTTTGTAGGACAATTTAAGATATACATTTCCGTTAAACATTATGTACGTCTGATACTAAAGGTTTTTTATGAGCATGCCAGAATAGGTCGCATATTATGGCAAGAACTTTTTCCTACTTACTTGTCACTGAACGTTATCTTTTGGACAATTCACACAATATCTTTATAAATTAAAGCATATATGTGTATAAGCTATATGATTGTAAAGTTTAATTAAAATATATTCCGCAGTTTTTGCGTAAAAGTGTAACAAACATCCATAGATCCATACTTACAGACTTCCGCATTATAATATTAGTAAGGTAATAGCTCGAGAATATATAACATTGTTTCAATAGAGAGTCAATATAGAAATAATTTGTTTTTTTTTCATGTTATTGAGACGGAACAATCACGAGGCCCACCTGATGTTAAGTGGTATCCTCTGCCTATAACAGATGCATTTCATCACAATTGACGAACATCACCTTGAGACATACTTGTTAAGTCTCATTTTGCCTGTAATTTCACTGGCTCTCAAAAACTGCTGCTGGAACACCCACGGTTAGGTGTTTGGTGACAGATTTTCTACTAGAGGGTTGTCGCTAGCCAGGCGGGCATACGCAAAATGCCATTCCACCATGCGGTGAAGCTCAAGCCCGTGGCGGGATTCAAACCATGGACCTGCTGCGCGGCAGCCAATGCCACTGAGCCATCACTGCTTCGCGATTTCAAACTAATCGTTTGGTCTCATTGCTAGGACGCTGTAATATTATACCTTTTGGGAATGGTATTTTCTATGCTGATAAACCTATGTGACATAAAATCAAATTAAGTGCTCTTCATTTGTTAAAATTATTACATAGTACGAGTACATATCAACGAATATAAACGAATTCCAGCAAAAATGTAGAATATGTGGCTATTTAATTAATTTTGTCCAACTTTCGGGTGCAGGGCTCATTTCGGGCAGAGAGGGCTGGTCAGTGGACCGTAATCCGACCACAAGACCGGCTGCGAATCGAGAGATAGTGGAAATTCGAATAAAGTGGAATTTACAGGCATGTTATATAAGGTGTAAAAATAGACTTTAATTCAAACGTTGGCAATATGAAATCAAAACTTA
Source organism: Plagodis pulveraria (assembly GCA_963890685.1). NCBI lineage: Eukaryota > Metazoa > Arthropoda > Insecta > Lepidoptera > Geometridae > Plagodis > Plagodis pulveraria. Next base: position 21,560,769 of record OY982950.1, on the reverse strand, counting down.
CAGTATAATATTGGGTGTGCAGGGAGCGATATAACGTTTTAACTTTACTGGCCATTGTGTCCAAAAGGGATCGTGTAGGATCTAGCAAGCCAAACCCGTGTGAACAAATTAAAAACATTAATAGAAATCTTTATTTTGTTGAAATATTCTTTAACATACACAATTGTGGATTGTACAATGAGTGCATGAAACAAATCATTTCAGCCGAGACGTTTAACAGCCGGAGCAAAAAGCGTGATCTTATATCTAATTCGTAGCTTAAATAGGTTTTAAGCATAAGTTGTTCACTTGACTTTTGACTTTGATTGAGGGGAAATGAAACAGTGATATACAACCTGCAGAGCGATTATGTGCCTTGGCATTAGTTGATTGTTATCATTAATAAAGTATTTCGTTTATTGACCCGCATTATTATACTCGTAGGGTGGACGTGCAGTTGTAAAATCATTATTCTTCCTGAAGGCTTGCTTGATGCAATATACAAAAAAATATCTATGCAACCATCACTTTGTAAGCCGACTTGAGGTCATTTTAATGTTGAACTGAGAATCCGGAGATTCGGTTGAAAAAAATTGTCGCTATTTTTGTGTTTTATTGTGTCCAGTGCACAAGAATGAAGGTCAATGTTTCAATTGTAGTTGGATTTGGTTGCTATCTAGCGTTCTCAAACTGACGATTTCAATCACAACCTGCTTCTAACGAAGTTATTAAATATGATAGCCATACTGATATTTAGACTATGTTCTATTTTGAGTGTCATTGGCTCGACAAAATGTATGCCTGGGTCATTAAAAATACCCGTGATCTCTGGTAATTATGAAAAAAGATACACAAAACAAAATTCCGAAATTAAATATCACAAACGTAACTTCTTTGAAACATTTTTAATTTAATAATTATTTTGATTCACTTTTGCTTCAAAATAGACTTTAATGCATTAGAACATTAAAATCCTTTTTAGTCAGCTTACACCAGACGTAAACAAGAACTTAACGAGTGAAAAATATGTTTTTCAATGCTGTATTTTACCCTTACAGCTGGAGGGCGAATAAAATATTCTAAATTTTCATAGCACACGAAGACTATAGCTAAGACTGAACTATTTTTATTAAAAAAAGAACATATAGCATAACGGAGACCAATCATGATGTGCATACCTAAAAAACTTTATATTATAGTATATATTCGGACACTGCCAATGCTATAGACAGCCTCACATGAAACAAAGTGATGGTAATAAACTACTATTTGTTATCATATTGACAATAGAATAAAATGTATTATGATATTTATGTCTACTGTTCATATTGAATACTTTGACTTTTTTTTTTATGTTATTGTGACGGAACAAGCCCGAGGCCCACCTGATGTTAAGTGGACTAACCTCTGCCTATAACAGACGCATTTCGTCAACGACGAATTGCATTGTGCCCGTCACACTGAGACGTCCAGTTGTTAGGTCTCATTAGCCTGTAATTTTTCTGGCTCTCAAGGACTGCTGCCGGAACACACCGTTAGGTGCTTGGCGACAGATTTTCTACTTGAGGGTGGTCGCTAGTCAGGCGGGCATTCGCAAAATGCCCTTCCACCATGCGGTGAAGCTCAAGCTCTAGGCGGGATCCGAACCATGGACCTGCTGCGCGGCAGTCCATAGCCAATGCCACTGAGCCATCACTGCTTCAAAAACTAAATTTAAGATTTGTTTCTAATTAGGTAATGTATTCTCTAGTGTTTTTTGGTAGGTATATAGTGTAAACAAAATTACTCGAGGTAACGGGTTAGTTATCGTTTTACGGTGTGTTGTGTATTATTGTGTATATTTACATTATTTATATATTATTGTGAATATATACGAGTATATGTCGGAGCGTGAGCAGTTAGTTTGTTACGAGACTGGCAATATTATGATATACCGATGTTATTCTTATCTGTGGTCGCTAATAGTCTATAATAGTTTAAGACACTGTGACTCAAAGCTTACGTCACAAGACAAGGTAGTTGATGTACAGGCCAGGGGCATAAAAAAAAAAGAAGAATAAAAACAGTGTGATCACATTTTCGGTTGCTTTTAGTTAGTTTTTTTAGTAACGAGCAGGCAGCTCATCTGGTGGTAAGTGATCACCGTCGCCCACGAACATCCGCAACACCAGAGGTCTCAAGGATGCGTTGCCTGCCTTTGAGCAGGGAATATGTTCTCTTCTTGAAGGTCCCTAAGTCGTATCTGTTCGGAAATACTTCGTAGGAATAAGGTTCATTATGAGATGACTAAAAACTATAATATAAGAACGTTTTATAGTGTTCCTAAATGTTCATTCTCATGCCTTTTTAGTGATACAGTGTTGCCTATCTATATTATATTATCCTAGATCCATTTGAGTGTCATGCGATAAAATAAATAATGAAGTACGCACATATATTTCGTAAAATTTGTACGATTTTTTTTCATTTACACGATAATTTTGTAACGAATTCTGATCGTGTAATGGAATGTAATTTTTATAATATATTTTTATTATCTATGGCAATACAAACAAATGTAAAATGAGAAGGGTTTTTTTCTACGGAATTTATTTTCTTAAATTAATTCCGTATAATCAAAAAGCCGAAAACGTCATAAATGTTAATAGCATAGTATAAGCTGATCAGGCTGTAAGAGGCAATATAAGTGCAAAAACCTGATGTTGATTTTATACCAAACCGAGCAATGATTGAGCCTCTACTTCCACTCCGACCTACTAAACCTGATCAACTAAAACTAATCAACTATTTTTATTCCTAACAAACAACTATTCAGTTGATTAGTTAGGAAATAAACGGGTCAACTCTTTTTTATCCCAACGGCACAACTTATAGTTGATCCGTTAGTAACAAAATATAAATATAAGAATAGTAGTAATTTATGTGGCGCATCGCCGGCCGCTGCCGCGGCACGCTCGCTTCGCTCGCTCGGCTCGCGCGTTGTTGTAGTCACAAGTAACCTAACGCTCCTCCTCGCTTCGCTCGTCGTCGCACCTAAATATGACTTTGCCCTAGACTAAATGACTAACTAACTTCTTCATTGTAAGTTGATTCGTTAAGACATTGTAAGTTGATTCGTTAAGACCATTAATATTAATATTTAACAGATCATATTAGTTGGTCCGATTAGGAAGAAAGTGTCTCGGAGGGTATCAAACGGATCAACTAGTTGATTCGTTTAGTTGAACGGAATGGAAAGATCCGATTGAGCATACTTACAACGCAGGAATGTACGTTCCTTAGAAAACCGTACCAAACCCTCAGAACTTGATTTTAACTTGATCAGTACTCAATAAGTACATTTCTATGACGTGCCTTTCTTGTCCTTTGTTTAGAGTTGACAATGGAATGAAATTTACTTCTCATTCACTGTAAAACCAAAAGTTGTACTCCTTTGAGATATATATAAATATATATAGACATATATATACATACAATGCGTCTATATTATTTACCTTGAACGAAATGAAAGAGACGCATTGTACTACATGAATCAAGAAATTCTCAAACGAGTCATGACAAGAATCATGATCTACGAATACTTTAATAGTTCAGAGTCACAGCGTATGTTACAAAATACGCGACCGTATTACATGCCCGCATCCAATATGTAAATAACATAGATAAAGACAGCAATTCAATTAGGCGGAGTTCACGCACCGCCGCCGTACGCGTGGTAGGCGCCTCAAGATTTCATTAATTAACTCTATTATGTCACCGACGATGGTTCAAATTCTGTGAGGGTATTTCCATATTGTAGTATAGTAGGTACACAAGGGCAATTCTGAAACACAATAATACCGGACTTACTTTAAGCAGTTTGGAAAAACACGGTCATCTTTCCAAAGAATTTTAATAAAAATGAAAAATGAGGACGTTATTCCTCGTTTGTCCCTATCTAACCTATTTACTATAAACTTCGCTTTCGCTTTTCAGTTGCACTGCAAAATATACCGGACAATTTGAAACACGCTTCACTGCAACCATATTTTGTTTTCGCAAATTCAAGATATAATCATATTATAATTCTCTACACTCAACTATTTACACACTTTGAATTCATTTTACTTATCCAATATAATAAGCAGCAAAATAAGTTTTAAAATTCATTTATCATAAAGTTTTGAAGTAAATTGGTCTGTTGAAACATCCTATTACTTAAAATACTTGTAAAATATTTGTTTTTTGTTCTTTTTCGGTTTCTTCTCAACGAATATAATCGAAACAGTATTCTGTTTTTTTTTAGTTTGAAGATTATCTTCAACAGCCAGAAGTAGAGAAAAAAATAGGTAATAATTCACGAGTAGGAAGGTACTTAAGGAAATAGTAGATAAACGTCCAAGATCAAACATTGTGAGTAATAGCGTGAAAGTCATTACCTATATAACAGTTTTTGTATCATTTTTTCAACTCCATGCCTACACCGCTTATGTTTTTAAGTCTATCCCCATGATCTATAACATATGCGAACGTTACAGGTCTTTTATCTATGAGTAAATGACAATTCAGAACAAGTGGCTAATACTAACCAATCAGAAATAATTAAAATTCCTCTTAATAGAGTTCGAATTAAGACATGTTTTTCAAAAAAATCTCATTAAATATGATTATTAGGTATTCCAAATTTTAAACATTTCTATATATCAGCTTTTACCATTTTAAGTTATGCATGAACTGGTTTCATTTTTTTTAAATTGTAGCTTCTGTTGTAGTGTGTACATCAAAACAGTTTCTACACGATATGTTAAACACCTGCAACAATTTATAAACAATTTTTTAAATTATATGAACCCCACAGATATTCAAAACTCCAGTTTATTAAAAGTCCAATTTTTTTAAAAGATTGCATCATTAACGAGTTCATTTTAATATCATTATCTTCAATCAAGCTTATTTTCAGCTAAGCCTTAATAAAAAAAAATGTACTCACTAATATATCTATTACCTTAACTAACTGAGAATTGTTTATATTGCCGACGGTGATAATTATCGTGGGCAGATGATACAGTTGATATATCACTGAATATTAATAAATCTAAGCACAAATAAAACCTTTCAGAAGAAAAAAAATTAAAAGAATTCTAAAAGTCGAGGCCAAGACCAAGAGAAAAGTGTGAGACTAGAATGTACAACAAGTTATGTCTTATTTTTCAGAGATGTAATATTAAAATGTTCCGTTCCACTTTCACAATTTAATAGTCTACTTTAATCTGTAGTAAAACAGAAAAGCTAGAAGTAGATTCTGGCCAACGAGCGAGTTATTGAGGTATTAACACTTTATGCCATGAGCTGCGGTGTATTGAAACATAGGCTCTACGATTCAGACCGCTCTATTTGTAATTGGATCATCGCATGAATACGGCCCATGTTGCATATGTGTATGTGTATAATATGCTGAATATTGAGCGCCTTTTTGATGAAATTCGAACAGAATACGTGAGCCCATATTTTCAACTGTCTGACCATGTAGCATCTATGTACTTATATTTAACAGGAGCCAGGGTATTTCAATTTCGTTGAGCCCGTTAAAAAAATATAACGTATTTTTCAACTTATTCGAAACATGTAGGTCCTGATGAACACTGACAGGACGAGAATAATATTAGAGTAAATGTTTCAGTTAAATACAGTAACAAAGATTGACAATAAGTGTAGAACTTTAGAGACTTAGCAAATGTAGAAAAACCATCGATTTATGAAATCTATATGAGAAAAACAGAGGAATAAATAATTTCAATAACTTGTCAAACTCTACTCAAACAAATTGAGGAGACATTAAGGTCCATTTAAATGTGCTATGATCACTTCAAAAACTTATGATTTTCTCCTTGGGTCAGAAAAGTGGTTTGGTTTTCACTTGGCTTCGCCTCATGCGATAAACATACACTTGTGTTTTAATAACCCTCTTATATGACAGTTGTATAAACTACTATGGGCGTATTCCACTCGACGCCAATTTCGTTATTTTAGATAATTTTGACCACATATTGCGTTCACATGTTTGTGATCACTGTGATCGTTTGTAACTGTTCTCGCTTTTTCCATTTAGGATGAGAACGCTAAGAATGCCACTAAAATTTTCCACTTTTGTCCATCCCACGTTGATGGGGAAAAGTTTGTAACTGTCAGTTTTGACAGTTCTCATCCTAATACAAAATAAAACGAAATTTTCAGTAGCTGCTCTGCTACTATTTTCCATAAATTTCATAATTTTTATTAGCTAGAAATACATAGCTGTAACTTTTAGAAGAGAAGGTATTGTTGCGCGCTAAGCAATTGCAGCTAATTTGTATCCATTTTCTCTAGACGTGAGTCATATTCGTAACATGCAAATGTGACTCCACAACTTATCAACTTAAAATGGATCCACGATACTCAAGGACATTTGTTTGACATTGACATTAGATGTAGGTACAACAAGCTGTTCCAGTAGCTTCATAGCGTTTATGGCGAAAATAATTCCAAGACCCAAGTGGAACAACTTTTAAGGAGTGTGATCATTTTTATAGTTTTTGGCGAATCTAACTCCAAGTGGTACGCACCCTATATAGAAGGGATTTTGGTAGATCGTTACAATATGGTGCCAAGACCCTATGATTTTGGCACCATTAATTATAGACATTATTATTATACACCAATGTTTGTTTTTATGATATAATATCATAAAAAACTGTAACTGTTATAACTGTAATTTAAATAAAATTAATTAAATTAAATTAATTTAAATTAGCGCCATCTGTCTAGTTAGCGCACAATCGACTGTCTAAAACTATCACATGAATCACTGAACCTAACTACCTTTGCTGCGCGCTGAGGTAGTTCAGCGATACACCGATAGAGATCGCATATCACAATCTAAAGTCTTAGTTACCTTCCGATTAAAATAAACTTTCTACACGAGACAATAGATGTCGCCATGGTACTTATAACTTTTTAGAATATATCAGCATTACTAAATAATTATTTAAACCGTAAAATAAATATCAATCATTATTTGGACTATTTAATAAGAAAAATATAGTTCCAAAAATCTAAAATATTTTATAGTAATTACTCGTCTATTCGACTCATATCGTTGACAGTTCTGCACAACTGTCAAGCTAGCTGATGTCAGAAAAAATACCACGATAAATTTTGGAACGTCTGATAGACGAACGTTTGATTTTTAAAAATCATTTAAATTCAGTGTAGTGATTGGAGTGATGACTCTAACTGCTTTGAGGCTTGTGTGCCTTACCATATTAGGCAATGAATAGAACATGAGACTTCCGGCAAACCTCGGATGTCTTTCCTCAAAGATAATTGGCCTCACTTTGGGACCAGCCACACAACGTGCAACTCATAAATTTATGACGTTGAATTTGTTACTAAAATCTTCATTAAACTTGACTCCTAATCTTCTAAAAAACCCCAAATCTGGGTAAGTGTGTTTGTAGTGAAAGTGTACTTGACCACCATAAATTCTAACCTACACTTTGTAACCTTTTTTTAAAAAAAAATATATTTTTTTTTATTTTTTTTTTATTTTTTTTTTCTGTATTTCTATTATACTTCATTCTACAATCTATTCTTGTTTCTTTTTCTATGCTCCCTAATACCAACCTTAGGTAGGCAGGTGACAAAACAAATGCTTAAAGATCAAATTCTTATACAAGTTAATATATAAAAACCGCTGCAGCGCTGGATAAACATATCCATACCCACATTCACACACCAAAACCGAAAATTCCAGAAACACTTGGAATATATTCTATTACAAGTATAATATGTGGTAGTGTCCGAGTGAGTTAAAGAGCAGTATGCTGAACTCGGGCACCGCAATAAAATGAACGCCGCCCTAATGTTCGGACACGCAGCAGGATGAAACTTGAGTTGCTACATTAGACCATCCCAATGGTGTTGTTTATTGTTCTAACGCGCTGTATTTTACAGAGTAAATGCTACCTAGAATTAAATCTCACATTTATCATCATATAGTAACATATCTATGTATATCTATCACATTCGTCACAATAACATAAAAATATATATTTTTTTATGTTATTGTGACGAAACAAGCTCGAGGTCCACCTGATGTTAAGCGTACCTCTGCCTATAACAGATGCATTTCATCACAAGTCATGAATTGCACTGCGCCCGTCACTTTGAGACATAGTTGTTAAGTCTCATGTGCCTGTATTTACAATGGCTCTCGAGGACTGCTGCCGGAACACACCGTTAGGTGCTTGGTGGCAGATTTTCTACTTGAGGGTGGTCGGTAGCCAGGCGGGCACTCGCAAAATGCCCTTCCACCATGCAGTGAAGCTCAAGCCCGCGGCGGGATTCGAACCATGTACCTGCTGCGCGGCAGTCCATAGCCAATGACACTGAACCATCACTGCTTCAAAAATATATATAAGAATCAAAGTCCTGGCTCACTGACTGACAGACAACGCACAGCCTAAACCGCTGGTCGCAGAGACTTGAAGTTTGCAGGGTGTATTCGTCTTAATGCATAGGAGTGTACTAAGAAAGGAATTTTTGAAATTCAACCCCTAAGGGGGTGAACATTTATGAAAACGGTTGTATGTAAGTCCTTTGTTTTTTTAACTAACAGTTCTGAAAATTTGTATACGGATAGATAATTCAATATAAAAAATATATGTTCAACATATTTTTGACAGGAGAGACTTAAGTGTGTGAAATTGGGGATAAAACTTTCTATGAAAAGGTTTTTGCCGTTATAGTGATGATAATTGGTATCTGGATTTAGTTTTAAAACAAAATCATGCCACAATAAATTTTTGCTAGGGTTGATTAAAATTAGTGAAAATGTGGAGTAAAGTTTGTAACCTGAACCTAAACCGCTCTGCCTGTTCGTCCATCTGTAATGTTGATGTATCTTTTGAACCGGAATAGGCAGACACATGAAATTAATACAATTAATATATAATAAAAAAGATAATAAAAACGAATAAAGCTTCATTATAAAAAAATATCAGTTATTAAGCTTATAATTTTTTTTTTTTACAATTTTGTTTTACATGGGTGATGGAGAGAACGCTACGCGCTGAGCATCGGCATTCGGATAAGTCGTCCGTCGCGCGTCGAGTATGACAGGCAAGTCGTGTATGTTGCCACTTTAAATTCCTGTCCTATTTATTCTATAGGACTCAGGAAATTCAGAGATTGTCAGCCATGTAGTTGTTAATTGGCAAGAGTTTGCGTTATCGTGTTATGTATGATGCTAAGTGTAACGGAGACAATTTCACCACTGCGGCTGAGTACGTACTCTATCGATATGTTACAGCACTCGACATGGGGCACTACGTTGATTGAACTGGTAGCCGTGGCCAAGTATATAACTATGTTTTCCAAAAGTACCAGAATGGAAAATTTTATGGAAAAATTGGTACTGAGGGTCGACCTATAAAACGATTACGATTAACGGGGCAAATTTAAAGGGATTAAAAAAGAACCTATTTGTATATGACACGTTTTACGCGGATCCCAAAAACAAGTAACGGTTCCTAGGGGTAGTCCACGCGGGCAAAGCCACGGGCAAAAGCTAGTATAAACATAAAAAAGTAATGGTTCCCTAAGCTATGGACATCGGAAATTGTTTGGACATTTTCAAAAGTTACTTTAAAAGGTGTCTATTTTGTATAATCTTCGAACTACTATGATCAAGTTTATAAAAACACAATAACACGTATGTTTAATTATAACAAATATAACACGAGTACAAATTTATTAGGGTACCAAATAGTTGGTAATGAGATTTTCCCTTGACACGCAATAATGCTAGAAATCATATTTAAAACAATCTAACACGATTATCAAAATTAAAAAAATATCTATATTTCGTTAAAAATATATACATCTTCGGAATTGATAAGAACGTAATAATTACATATATTGTAGACGATTACATGTCATTTAGTTTATAGATATGTGGGAAACATATACTCAAGAATTTTGGAAATCTATTTAGTAATTATAGTTAACCTAACGTACCGAGCAGAATTATCGATTATCGCTCGTGATATATTATTATGCTGCTATAAGTTGGCATCGGACTGGACCACTATTGCCAATTTATGAATGAAATTCTATTGTTATAATTATCGCCGATGCCAATGGGAAATGGGCGCGCTCATGATATAATAATAAACTGTTTTTTTAGATCATGGGCGCGCTGACAAAGTACTCGTAGGTTCATACCATAGATGAGTGTAATACTTCTCTCTTATATGGTTCATACCGTAAAACGCCGCAATTTAACTTGAAAATAAAGAACAATTAATGTTCTATCCGACAAGCTGGTAGATAAAAAAAAATTTGAAATTATTTATATACTATTATTTATATATCACAAATATTAGTTTTTTGAATTCACGAATTAAATAATATGTTCAACATAACCGCATTCTCGAATTGTGTTTTGTTTAAAAAAGTATATTTCATACAATCGATTATTTTTAGAATATTTGGATAAGGTTAGAAGGTAAAATATTTGTTATAATGTTTATTATATCTTGATAATTATTTTCTAATATAATCTTATGATGCTTATCTGGTTTACGAAAGTAGGTACGTAAATTTATGGTAATTACCTTTTATTTTATTTAAATGGCAATTGGTATATTTATTTTTACCTAAGTACTACATCTATGACATGTGATATTGGCATTTGGTTAATGTGTCCTTTGTGGCTTGAAGTATTAAAACAAATATGATACCTTTACTCTGGTTCTGTTTATTCATGTTGAATTTTATTAACGTATTTTGTTTTAACTGGAAGGCACATCTGCTTCGGTTATGGTGGGTCCAGTGAGGTGTTGAGCTGGTGGGTCCACTGTCCATCTGCTACTGAGCATATGTATATACATATCTATATATATATATCTATCATGGCTATGTTTCGTCTGCTCTTAAATATGGTTTATTGTTATGGGGTAACTCGACAGACGTCGATAAGGTATTTGTGGTTCAAAAAAAATGTGTACGTGCATTATGTGGTAAGCCACCGTTTGAGTCATGTAAACCTCCTTTTAAGAAACTTCACATTTTACCTTTACCGTGCATGTATATATACGAACTTGCAATATTTGCCAACGTCAATCATCATTACTTTACGAGGGCATTCGAATTCTACCCCACAAATACTAGAAATCGAGACAGACTGGTCATTGATAGAGTAACTAAAGCAGCGTTGTATCGTAGACAATGCCATAGCATGTGCATAAAAGTGTACAATGCCCTACCTGAACACTTCAGAAAATAAGACCTAAGGTCATATAAACGAGAACTTTTAAAGTGGCTTCACACAAATATATTTTATTCAATAAAAGATTTAATTAAATGACATAAAATAAATTTAAGTAAATGATATTGATGATGAAAATGAAATGAAATAATTGAAATGTAATGTGTAATTATGTGTAAATATGTAATCCAAATATAATTATTGTTTATGTTGTTTTAAATTATTTTAAATTAAATTAATGTTTGCATGCCACAGTTTGGCAAAATGTACTAGGCGCACTTTGCAAATCACTGTTCCATCCTTTGTACCTACATTTTATGCGAATAAACGATATTCTATTCTATTCTATTCTATAGGGACTCACAGAGGGCCTAAGTTGGAATCGTCCTGGACCACTATGGCCTAGTTATGAATGAAATTCTATTGTTATCATTATCGCCGATGGTGGCCCGCCTGCAAACAACAGATGCCATTAGGGCCAAAGGTTATAAAGTGATGCTGCTGGTGAAGAATTCACATCCACTACGGCTTCCGCTACCGAGCATAAAGGGACTAGCTAGGCCTTTCGCGGATGTGAACCACCAGCTGCATTAGAGTGCCTGAAGGGCCAAGTCGGTATGTTGCTGGTCAGAAGGGCGCACAATCCACGAGGTCTGTTCGCTACCGAGCATAAAGTAACTAGCCCAGGTCCCTCGTGAATTGCGAGCTACCAGCAACACCCTTTAGTCTGAAGGACTCAAGTTCTGCCAGAAGGGCGTAGGTATGCAAGTTAAGAAAGATTTACGAGTTGTGAAGTAACAGAAAAACACAGAAAAATATAGAAAAGGTACACAAGATAGTTATGCTAATAGCTAGAAGAGCTATTAGCATGTTCAAACACATATTATAATACTGTAAAGTCAACCCAAGAATTATTTACACAATTAGCACAAAGAAATTTAGAGGTTAGTTTTATAGTTTTGGTCAAATATATATCCACTCATCCAAGTATACTATGGGGTTTCAGAAGTTAAGAATAAATAACGTTAGTTTTATATAATTGTAGCACTTTTAGTTTGCTCTATTTGAAGTACTTATTCAAATAGTGGCCAATTGCGAAATGACGCTGACCTTCACTGTATTAAACTTGACATCTATACCGGATGTTCATGGTGCGATTCATTACCTTATATGGTCATGAAAAAGGCCACCAAACCGTTGGAAAGTTAAATCTAAGGAGGACTGTGTATTCAAAAAGTTTTTAAAGCACCAACGTTCCTCTAAAAGGAAGTGCAATGACCCATGGTGATATTTTTGACGTTCATTCTTTTGAACTGGCTAACTGAGCAAGTAATAATCAGATATTTATTATTTTGTATCTTTGATTTTAATTGTTATATGATCCTATTAATAATTGTTATTATTTATTCTTATAATAAAGTTAAATAATTATGTGGATAACTAGATTATTTTATTAAATATTCAATCTCCTAGGGCGACATCTATTTTTGTCGATCGAAGGTTTCGATTAGAATTTGCGACCTCTATCGGTTTATTGATAAATTACTTCAATAAGTTGCGCTGGTAGTGAAATTGCATTGAGAACCGATTGATAATTATATTTTGTAGTTAATTGAGTAGATGGCGCTAATTGAGTTTTCATTTAATTTGTTACAAAATAATATGATTTTCAAATGTGTGTTCACCTGGATTTTAGCAAGGTGATAACTGCGCAAAAAGACGTTAATGGTTTAGCGCGATAACCGATATACTGGACCGATTAGGATGAAATTTGTTATGAAAATAGTTTGAGACACGGGGGAGGACATAGGATAGTTTTTATACAACTGCGCAAAAAGAGGTTTATTTTCTTTTCTTAGTAACCTGACTCAAATAGAAGGGTTTATGCGAGTGTATAAATTATACTTTTTTTTAATACCCGTGCAAAGTCGGTGTGGGCTGCCAGATAATAATAAAAAAAATATTTCTTAAAATAACTCAAAAGAAATAAAATTTTATTACAATTTCTTCACTAATTAATCAAAAGGAACTTTGTTCCATCCGGGTGTCCCTTGACACCTCTCAAGTTTTTATTGCTTTTTTATTTTATAACTGAATATTACGTTCATCATATAGTTTAATATATAAAATCATACAAAAAGATAATGTGCCATGCATGCCATTCATTTTTGTTCAAATATCTGCTTGACACTATCATTTTCCTACCATTATCAAACATAAATGTGGGGTCAGTATAACATGTTTCTCAGACAACACAAAGAACATCATACTGTTCAAAGTTTTTGCTTAGGTTTTTTGCCCGCGCTTTTATTGCTATGTCGCCTTCAACCATAACCCAATAGGAGGATAAGGAACACTTAGAATAATTTATAAAAAAAAAATCTGCGTTACCGTAAATAAAAACTCATTTCTAATTGATAGTCACAAAATCTGTTGATCTAAGAATAGAGGGAAAATAAATATTTTTTGCTAAGTAACGAATATACAAAAACAAATAATTTTATTGTACTTAAAGTGAATATTAAACATAAGTAGACTATTATTTAAGTATCTTTAAAACTAAGCATCTATAATAGACAATTTTGCTACTGTCTAAGTTACAAATATAAGTATCAATATGAGAACATTGCCTAAATACTAAATAAATAACTAAATAACTACTAAATACTAAATAAATTAGTTGAATTAGGGAAAAAAAAAATAGTACGAGTTATCATACGAAGAATATATAACAACTTGTAGGCAAATCTTGTTTAATTTTTAGTAAGCTGGATTATGTGGGACAGCCCTCTAAAGGCACAATGTTCCATTTCTTTGATCCCACGTACCTAATCTCTGCTCTCGTTTTCCTAACCCACGCAAATCACGCGTGCCTAAGCAGCCCACGCTCTAGCTTTACTCGAGAATAAATAACACGGCAATATCGTTAAATAATGAAAAGAAAATATAGTAGAGCATTTCATATTTCCGTTCGTATCTTTCAGGATACGGTACAATAGTACCGTATTAAGGTGGGCCAAATTGAATCTGACAATGTGAAATCGAATAGTGATGCCATGTGTTTTGTTTTGAGGAAAGTCGTCTGAACGCAATTGATCGAAATTTGTTGTATGATAAGTAATTAAAGGTTTTAGATCCCCAAAACACATTTAATTCCCGATTTCCTAAGTGGTCCCTGAGGATGTTCAGTGTATCAAACTCCAAACTAGTGAGAATGATTGTTACAAATCACTCAGGTATTGAATGTGTAAATTATTGAAACTATTAGCTGTACTAAAAACACTGATAATTCTGTCTGTTTTAAATTACCAGTACTGAGCTAAGGTTCGGCATAGCCAGACGATTCCAATGAAATCTATGGTAACCATATTTTAAAGAGTTTTGGTAAATCCTAATACAAATATAATATTGTATTCACACTGTTTTCGACAAAATTATTTTTTTTACCATCCCTAACGAACGGTTCAGTGGTAGTCGTTCGGTTGAAAGCAACAAATTACGCATTCACTTTACTTCGGCTGATTATGCCATTCATCCGCGTACCTTTTCATGCCGGGTGTATAACTGATGCGATTAAACGATTTGCCTCGTGTCGTGTCACGTGAATAGATTTAACGATGTTACGAGCATTTCTAGGAGAAAATCCTTTGTTGTATCAGAATTATTAAACCTTTCATTGAATAACTTTGCTATATGGAACATGAAGCCAAATTTGCTTTTGATAGAAACAAAGTGCAGTAGGTGTGTTGAGATATAGTAATGATAAGAATTATAAGTAAGATGCTTTTAACACGACTGCCCACAAAAAGAAGTGTCTTGTTTTCAGGGTTCACGTATGTATTTATTTATGTATGTATGTTTCTTTATTCCACCGTAACTTCTAAACGGCTTTATTTAACGATTTTATTGTATGTTACATCATTAGTTTCGTCTTAATAGCGCATGTGACACAAGGTACATAAAAAAAGTAAAAACTAAACATACTGGCAAATTATAGATGCCATTTTTAAGAAAAATATTTTTCTCTCTTAAACCCATCGTGTGGTGGTATCAAAATGAAGGGCTTTAAGATGTGATTCTATACAATATATGTATAAGTGACTCTCCAAGCTGTAAACCTTGCGAGTGTGCCCTAGCATAGCTTACATTACTTATAATTGAATAAACGTTCACTGCGCACGCTGATGGGGGAATAGGTCACAAAATTCAAATATCTACATATATATATAATAAATTATTTATTAGAATTCAATCAATATCACGCGGGCCCTAATGAAAGCTAGTTGTATCAAAATTAAGTAGGTTATTAGTAAATATACAATAATTGTACATACGTGGTATTGTTATAATTACATAATTTTGTTGTTTGTGATCTGGTTTTCTCCCGTATTTATCTCGCATACAGAAATATCGAAATTAAAAAAAAATTATACAAGAGAGAGAGAGAGAGAGAGATTATCACTTATAGGTGACGTGCGTATCAAGGACATTCGAGAGACACTTCGCTCGATCAATAACTTGCAGTTTTAATTTGAATGGAACGATAAAACAGTAAACGAAAATAAATAATTTGCATTCAGATTTTGTAAATAATTTATAATTATTTTTCAAGGTGGTAGGTGTCTTTAGCAAGAGTCCGTCTTGGGTAGTATTACCGCATTGTCAGATATTCTGTCAGAAAAAGTAGTGTTCAAATAATACTGTGCTTAGGCGTGAAGAGCACTGATTGCTAGTGGATTCATTGGGCGAACGAGACTATCATCTCGGCGTGACTTGCGTAGTAAGCTGACGGTGCCACTTCAACTGTAATGGACACCCATTTGTTGATGGTTGGATGGATGGCGAGCAACTTGTCCGTCTCGTCACTTCTTATTAATAAATCCTTTATTACCTTTTAAACGAAACCATACTTTTCATCGATGCAATTGACAAACTCTCAGCGGTTCAATGCGGTATGTAAGCAATATCGTGAGTGACTGACGGCTGTTAGGCTGCGTTTAAACCTCAGATCAATAACAATTGAGATAGGTAATGGAGGCGTGGCATGTGCGAACGTATCTGGCCTAAATCAGGCTTGTTTGTAAGAAAAACTTGGGCCTATTTATGAATGAACTTCTATTGTTATCATTATTGATGATCCCAATACACAATGTACTAAACATTGTATATTTCACGGACGGTACGAAAATTACGAACCTCGACTCAGAGAGCCCTAAATTTTCGACTTTTGATTTCTACTAGAGCCTCGATCGTAATTCCTTACTTATCGCCCTTAATGTATAATTACTTATTGTGATTCATAGATTTAAATTCTTAAATTAAAGGATGATTTTGTAATGGATAAATAATAAAAATGTCCATAACCCTAGTCACAAAGTCATGTAATATAATTTGCACTTCTTTTGTAGCATAGGCACTAAATTATCAAATTGATAATTTAATAATTTTTGGGAAAACTTAGGATTTTCGTAGCTGTTTCCTTTCAAACGTAGTTTTGTCACTTTTTTAAAGGCAAGTGTTCAAACTTGGTGAACTGTTGCATGCATGTCCTTGAGCCTGATAATTATGCTTCTATGTTTCTGGTGTGCTTTGTCGTTCACCTTCCAAAATTCAACACTTGCCATAATTTGAGATAGCAGGCAATCGTTATAAAAAAAGTAATACACATATGAAAATCGACTTATAGTATATAACACATAAACAGAATCATGTCAAAGCTTTGTCATATATGAATTTCTGTTTTCTTTATCTATGATTCACTCGCATTAATATTCAATAATTTTCTTAATCCAACAAATCAATTATCAATTGCTCGTAGATCTAACAAAAACTTTTACAAGTTATCTTCCCTTACCAAATATCGTGTCAAAATATTCAAATGCAAGTGATCATTAAAACGTACCGCTCCAATCATAATAGACTGTTAAACCAAAAGAGCTTTTTAATTAATAAAATGTAAGAATATAACTTTGATAGAAAGTTTTAATATTGTAATGTTTGCAATAACGCCTGCTATGCAGATTACATAACAAAATTACAAATATACGATAAGAAAAAATTAAGTCATGTGCGGGACTCAAACCCGCGTCCATCCACCCCTTTAGCCGTAATCCCAATACGATGGTTAAAGAACGATAGGAAAGATTTGAGTTATGACGTCATGTCATGTTAGCTCAATTGGTTAGATCATACCCCGGCTAAAGGGGTGGATGGACGCGGGTTCAAATCCCGCACATGACTCAAATTTTTCCTATCGTATATTTGTAATTTCATAAAAGTTGTCTGATAAAAATTTACAGACACACACTTTGCACACGTCTTTATGCTAGCTATATAATATATTAACGTAAGCATAGGTTGTAAGGAAATTATATTCCTACTCATTAACAAAAGCCCAAGTCATCTTTAAACATGATGGCACGTTTACGTTAACATATTCAGACATCAAAAGCCACACAAATGAGTTTAAGACCCTCGAAATAATTACTTTGTCACATCTAAGCTGACACGTGTCTCTTTTGTATTAGCGGATACGTGAAATTTGTTAATCTCTAATTTTAAGAAGAAAATTTCGTATAAGACTCTCATTTTGGTTCGATGATGTCAGCATATCACGATTCTCTGATTCGCGAATTCCGGAACTTTTGTGTTAATAAGTTATCAGTTGCAACATTCAACAGTGGTTTTCACCAGGTATTTTAAATCGTAACCTCCAATGTGTAGGTTTCCACACGTGTGCAAACTTCTACAGTATGACTATTTTAATGTTTAAGCGTAATGTTGTAAGAAATTAAGGACGATAGTTCAAGAAATAAATACCTCGGCTTTAAGCAAACAAAATATATGAAGGCTTTTACAAAATACTAAATAGAAAGAGAAGTGACCATGTGACATCTGTCAAACTACAATTCCTTATTCTCAATGGTAGGAAGTAGTTAAGTAAACTTAAAAAATAAAAACAAAGCACACATATAATAGCAGTTTATTTTATTTTAGGTGCAATATACAATGCGATAAGAAAGCAAACAAGCAGACGTCTCACCTGGTGATAAGTAATCACCGTCGCCCACGGACATAAGCAATTCCAGAGGACTCGAGGATTCATCGCCGGCTCATTATGCTTTCTTCTTGAAGTTGTATCGGTTCGAAAATACTTCACATAGCAGCTAGTTCTACATTGTGTCGCGAGGCAGAAAGTGCAAATCCCTTGGTTGTGGACTTACAGACATCGACATGAAATTGATGAAACATCATGCCAATAGTGGTACGTCCGAAGGCGAAGTGCACATATAGAGCATTGATTGCGTACCAAAGATAATTACTGCGCATTAACATACTGATTGCTTATCGTAATAAAGTCTATGGCTAGTCTGAGAAAAAAAACTAGTTTGGCATGGAGGTAGTGCATTTTGCGAATGTCCGCCTGGCTAGCTACCACCTTCAAGTAGAAAATCTGTCGCCAAGCACCTAATGGTGTGCTCCTGCTGCTGTCCTTGAGAGCCAATAATTCTAGGTTAGTCTGAACAACATCTTCGACCACATCATCACTTACCATCAGGTGAGATAGTGGTCAAAGGCTAACTTATCACGCATAAAAATAAAATATTATCTACCACTCCGGAGAGACATTATGGATTTATTTAAGTAACCTAACTCGAAAATGTTCATACCTAATAGTCGTTTAAGTTTGTGAAATCATACAAGCTGTTGTCATAATAAAATAACAAACAAGTACTAAAACATTTAAAACAAATCACAAACTGAACAAGTATAAATTATTTAAAAATTTAATAACCCGACTGCAAATTATTTCTTTTCGTTAAGCGTTTTATCGTTACACTGAAATTAAAACTGCAAGTTATATATATTTATGGAATCTTTTTTAAAGCCCATCATTTTGATACCATACACGATGGGCTTGGAAAAATATCACGTCTTTAATCCAGCAGTTAGTATTTTTTTTTATAGCTATTGTCTTTGCGCTATCAAGCCGAATATATCTCACAAACTAAAATCGGTTTAGCTGTTTAGAAGTTTTTGTGGTATAAAAAAACTCACAAATATACATACATACATGAACGCAGAAAATATAGCACTCCTTGTTTTGGGCAATCGTGTAAAAATACACAATCCCGTGGGCATGTTTAATGATTATTTGCTAATCTCCGAAAGGGTTAATAACTCAATTTCCATGCAAAACCTTTTAAGCTATTTCCTTAATTTACTTTATCAGACATTGAGTTTCAATTAATTGTGTTTATTGCTGATTTTCAGCAGTTAAAGAGTAAGAGCAAAATTATAAAAAAATTAAATAATGTAAGTTAATTATATTATGAAACTTATTTGAATCCTTCTATTTAATCTAGAAAGAACTGGCTCTCAAATGCCAATTAATGTGGGTTAGCTGTATAATATTTTTCATTAACATTGTTAAAATTAAAATATGAAACATATGTAACTGTTAAAACTGTTTTTAAATTTTCCGTATTATGAATCTTAAAAGTTGATTATTGCTTACAAAGACAAAGTAATCGGATAAAGCAATTCTTTAGTGAAACAAAGACATGCTGAATTCTTTTTTTTCCGGTACGGACAGAGGCCCTGCCTAAAAGTTACTTGTCGTCACCCTGTGACATAAAAAAATAAACAAACCTGTACTTTGCAGAAGGAAAATTATAGCATACAAACGTATTATACTACATACGCCTTGACTTAAGATAAATTGGGTTCATTTGAAGCCTTTCAGATTCTCGTAGACATGTCTTTTCCCATCTTTCCACGGATATCTTACATGTGAAGGGTCATAAGGGAATCAAGACGAGTAAGGTAAGGTAAACGCCGGGAGCGGTAATGTGTCGCAATCTTAAGGTTGTACATTCACAATCTCACAATTTCAACGAACAATAGCTTCCACATTTCTCAACATCGCGGGATCACATTGTGAACTATTGCGCACTTTGCGAAATTAAATCGCATCGCCCGTACACTTGAAAAGTTGACAGAGACACGATTAAAATTCTAATTGCAAAAGGTGCCTAACAAAGGAATTTCGTTGTCAATGTCACGAACAGCCTTTGTTTTCAAGTTGGACACAAAATTATTCGCTTTAATTAACTAGGTGTTTTAAATTAAAAGAGGATACAAATTGTTATCTCAGGAGTTTATATATTTAACTTATTAAGCAATAATGTGATATTTGAAAACGTTGAAAAACGTGTGTAAATGGATGGCTTTAGAGCAAATGTTTACAGTCTAACCGTGGGGTTTTAAATGACAAGCCTCCTAAAGCAACAATTCAATTAGTCTGGGAATTGGCATGATTCAGAAGTAGTAGCAGTTTAAATTCATAAAGCCCAGACAAGTATTACATAGGCTAATGGGACTCTAAAGAGAAAAAATCAAACTACTAACGCAATCAAATGATAAAGCCGTTTATGGCGCAAATTGTTGACACTCGCAAAGGAATCAAAACCTACAGGGTAACTTCGCGTGAACTCAGAAACTTGAAATTTGCTAAGAAGCAGCCCCTTTAGTACATATTATTAAGGACATCTTATGGTACATTTTAAATTGCGTAAAACATACATTTTTAGTTACATCATTCAATAAAAATATTTTTTACAAATTTAAAATGTTATGGAATTCATTAAGCAATATTAATTTTATATTAATAACAATACAAACCTTAATATTAATTTTAAATTAATATTAAGGTTTGTACGAAACCATCGGTACGAATCGCATTTGGCCGGTTTTTTGTTAAATAAATAAAAAGTAGGGTTATTAATGATAGTATTTCATATTTCCATAAACATCTAATACATAAACTAATCTACTTGGACTGAGAACTTCTGTGCTTCGAAGGGCACGATAAGCCGTCGGTCTGAGATGTTGATGATGGCAGCTGTTATATTGAAGGCTCTGGACAGTCTCAAAATAATGAAACTTTGCGTGGTGAAAAATGTTGCTAAAACTTATTTAATGTTATTTTATTTTAATTTACTGAAAGTCTAACCTTTCACCACTATCATACAGATACATATAGCTATGGACTGCCGTGCCGCAGTATCCTAGTTCAATCCCCACCGCCGGCTTCACTGCATGGTGGAAGGGCATTTTGCGATTGCCCGCCTTACTAGCTATCACCCTGAAGTAGAAAATCTGCCTCATGTTTCGGCAGCAGTCCTTGAGAGCCAGTGAAATAAGAGGCACATTAGACTTAAGAACTTTGTCTCAAAATGACGGGCACAGTGTAATTCGCGACTTGTGATGAAATGCATCTGTTATAGGCAGAGGTTAGTCCACTTAACTTCAGGTGGGCCTCGAGCTTGTTCCGTCATAATAACATAAAAAAAAACTACAGGCTGAGTACAAAGATAATCAGTATGGCGATATACAGTTTTCTTTTTCTTGTGAACTTTTGCATGATTATGTTGACGTACTAACTCCTTCAGCATTTCACTCTAAATGGATTTAGATTTCAAGTGAGTTTCAACAATCGTACCCGACACAAACACAAAAGTCTATTGTGTCAGGTTCAAGGAATCCTTAATTTTTATTTCAAAGTTATATTTACTCATCAACTTATTGTAGAATATTTTAGTACGAATTGATTTGCTCTTGTATATCATACATTAAATAGATATCTACGTAACTTTGAAATATGAACTTGCATATCCAGACTAAAGCAGGCATTTAACTTTCATTCAGGGCTCCATTCTAACTACTTTTCTGGTTTGACTATGATATTAGCATGCTAAAAGTAGGAAAGAATAAAATTTGTTACTCTATGTAAGCACCTAACAATACTTTAATAAAATGCAATGGCTAACGTCATGGGTCACTAGCTGACAAAATTTAAGATATCAGTGAAACTTAATAAAGTCATAGCAGTTACCATTTACATTAAAAACGTTGCATTTAATTTCCAAGATCAAAATAATTTAACATTGGCTTTCCCGTTTCCAGGATATACTTAAATCATGTTATAGGCAAATAATCCCTTTGAGCAATCGTGATTTCAATTTTGTGCTTTTCTCGGAACCTAATTGATTATAAAATATAAATTTGCCGGTTGTGTGCTTAAATAATAAAAAAAAACAGTCTCCACTAGAAAAAAGTTATGAAAAAACAATGGAAACTATTTGTCACGACAATTTATAGTTAATCGGTGGACCCTGGATCCCGTATCTCTTCAGATAAATTGTCATTCGCCTAGATTCAGTGGCCGACGTTGCTTCTAATACGTCAATTCGGAAGGGACAGGAAGATCCTCGAAAAATATGAAATAATTCCTTTATGGGTGAAATGAGATTGGTTGTTCCGTAGTTATTTTGGTTTTGATTCTAGATGTTATCTTGTATTGTGTGGAATACCATGCTATTACAGTTTTCTGAATAAAATTCTACATTAATGAACCCGTTATCACGAAGAAAAATATGGGAAGAAATATATTCTCAAATAAATAAATATCATAAAGGGCCATATCATAAAAATAAGATACAGATGTCAGATTTTAGATAAGTGAAGGCAAATAATAAAATCGGCCAAGTGCGGGTCGGACTCGCACTCTGAGGGCTCCATACCAACACAGACTATACCATGAAATCGTTATTTTTCTGTTATCATTATTATTATTTTTTATGTTATTGTGACGGTTCAAGGACGAGACTCATCTAATGATAAGCGAGCTAACCTCTGCCTATAACAGATGCATTTCGTCACATGTCACGAATTGCACTGCGCCCGTCAGTTGTTAAGTCTCATGTGCCTGTAATTTCACTGGCTCTCAAGGACTGCTGCCGGAACACACCGTTAGGTGCTTGGCGACAGATTTTCTACTTGAGGGTGGTCGCTAGCCAGGTGGGCATTCGCAAAATACCCTTCCACCAAGCGGAGAAGCTCCAGCCCGTGGCGGAATTAGAACCATGGACCTGCGACACGGCAGTCCATAGCTAATGACACTGAGCCATCACTGATTCAAAAATTTATGTCCATAAATTTACATACCAACACACATTATGTGCACTTTTCATCCAGTTACTTGTATCTATTTCAAAGATACAGTCCTTTAAAGGGGGGCCGGACAGATAGCCGTGGCCTAGTAAAATAGTCCCGTTTTTCTAGTACGGAATCCAAAAATATTTTTTTTTAAAGACTAAGATAGATTTTAGTTACCACAGATAGAAAGTTTAAGTTACTAAAAAACATTTAATTAAAAGAGCTTCCTAGGCACACAGTCTGTCATTAGTACTCTTAAGACGATTATCATGCTTAGAAAATTTTTACCACACAGTGTAATGTAAATCATTTAATAGTGATAAAACATTTGTGTAATATATTATAAAGACATTTAAAAAGAATTGCTCTGAGCTTCTTATCCGTTTAATTATATCCTTCAAAATCAATGGAAAGTCAAAACCATTCAGCAAATACAAACGTCTACTACTCATATGGAGATCAAATATGTACATAATTAAACATTGAAATATTAAATTATGTACATTCTACTCACTTAACTAATCACGGCAGCTAAAACGTAGAATCCTTAAATGTATAATGTAGTAACTGACCTCTAAGAGCGCTTAGACGCCGAAATTTAATAATGACTGAATTGAATCTGTCTCTCAAGAACTTCACACTTTTGGAACACACCATTATTATAGGTGTTTTTCGACAGGTTATGTAATTAAGGGTAGTAACTTGCCAGGGGGGATTCGTAAAATGTTCTATTGCCATACAATGAAGCCCGAGACCACAACGATATTTAAACCATGGATTTCCTGCGTAACAGTCAATAAATATTGCCACTGGTCTGTCACTGCTTCAAAATATTGTAGCTGTGATGGCTCAGTGGCATTGGCTATGGACTGCCGCGCAGCAGGTCCATGGTACAAATTCCACCGCGGGCTTGAGCTTCAACGCATGGTGGAAGAGCATTTTGCGAATGCCTGCATAGCTAGCGACCACACTCAAGTAAAAAAATTGGTCGCCAATCACCGAACGTTGTGTCCAAGCAGCTGCTCTTAAGGGCCAGTAATTCTAGTTAATCCTTATTTGTTGCTTATTTATTATTGCTGATATATAAGCCTTTGACCACCATCTAATCTGATTGTAAGTGATGATATGGTCAAAGGTGTTTCAAATGTATCTAATAATATGAAATAATTTGAAAGAAAAACTTTATATTTGAAGACAGACTAAGTAATTGGCTCTTGTTCAAATAGTTTTATAGTATTTAGGAGTGTATAATTTATAAAAGTATTATAAGTATTTTCCAAAACTTATCAGATCGCTTGGTCGTTGCGTGATCAAAATGCTGGCACCTATTTGGCTCAACAAATAAGGATTGCCCAGGTTTTTGAAATGCTTTTATTGTAGTAGCTATAGTGTTGTATATAGTTCGTAGTATTTTGTTAATAAAGGCATACCGCCGGAATAAAAAAGTTAATATGATAACTAACATGGATTATCTCAATTATAAATAAACTATATAAAGTATAGATGTATATTGTTTAATATTATTTGGACATCTACTTGCTGGCTGAATGCTGCACTCGACTTTTTTAAAAGATCTTCATATGTATGACGATATATTGTATTCTTGCAATCATACCATTAACTATGAATAATTATGATTACAATGAAAAATCTAGAAAAACTTACTTGCGCTTAAATATTTTAACAAGTCATTCATACCACTTGTCAAAAATATACATAACATATCTAAATATTACAAAAGTTTTATCTATAAATCCGTCATCAGAACTAATTACATTTACAATGAAAACTTAAAAAATCGGAACCAACGTAACTTAACCAATCTCAAACGTCTACGTCGTAGACCTGCTCTTTGAATAGTCGTAGAATATATTCCACCTACCAAAACCCCGTAATTGAAACCAACCACCTCTCTCATTGTTTAACATGTTCAGCCAACTGTGTTACATACCTACTCATCGAGACGAACTCTATTAGCCCAAAACATCTGCTGTTAATGTAGACGAATTTGGTTCGTTTATTCTCGCGTGACACATCTTAAATAAATAAAAAATTACTAGGTTTTCTTATGATTCTCTTCATTAGATTACTCTGCATTAGTTTAAGGCTACTTTATTACCACAGATCGTCAAAACAAATATATTTCATGATTACACTTGATTTTCATGTTACCACAGTAAAACGTGCCTGTAATACTTTCAATAACTACATCCGGACGAGATGAGGCACTGTCGATGAACCGATACAAATGGATCATAAAAGGCTTTGAGGGTGTACGTGGTCCGCAACATATAAATCAGTAGTTACTACTGAAATCGCGGTCAATCGTACTTGATTAAATAATAGTTAGTAGTAAAGTATCGATAGTTACCCCTCTCGCGCCGTCCACCGTCGTCGTCACGTCGTGACAATTGCGTCGTTTTTCATTTACAGCCCATTAAATACACAGTTTCTAAGCTTAGCGAAACCTATTGTTGGAGCCATAAACAGAATATAGAGCGTGGCGAGTAACAACATGGTTTCAGTTTACTCACAACCTAGAGAAACATCTGAAAACCTATTTTTAAGTATTTGGGCTTTATCGTTATTGAACTTATTTAGGTGTCATAGTATAGTATGTCTGGATAAGTTATTATTAAGAGTATGAGTATACATAAGATAATTAATTTTAATTGCTCTTTTTATTTTTTGGGATTAAACTTAGAACGTTAAAATAATTTGCATTTAACATAAGTTACTGCCCTTGGCATATATTTGTTTATTTTTGAATGTTTAGTCAACAAGAGTGATAGCGCCGACTTTATTGAATTATATGAGACAAAAAACTACATGATCATCTGAACATTACTTATTCACTATCCTTTCAATTTTTTATTATAATAAATAAAGACAGCCACTATAAATGTTTCAACGCAAACCATTTGATTATATATCTTTTATGAATTAGATGTAGAGATCTTTCAGTCTAAAAATAAACGGCTCTCCAAAAGTCCAAGAGTTGGTACCACGCGTATGATAAATGATGATGATGCCATTGGCATTTCAGGGGTGATATAGTCTCTATACCGCCAATTTCTTGTTTTAAAAATGGGTTAGTATTGTTAAAGTATTCGAAAAAAAAAAACAAACAAACATTGGTGTAATTAGTTACCTACCGCCAGTTAGCATTTTACTTTCGTAATATATTAATTTATATTCAAAATAACTATATCAATTGTTTAGCGAAACCTAGATTATAATAAAGATTATAGTACGTTAGTACATGAGACATTTCCTGTGATGCTAGTTTCATACTGACCGTCCATCAATCTAATACCCTATCATTACGGGGCGCAATTACTCAACTGGCTGATGTACAACGTGTGGTAAAAAGCTTAATCGAGAGTATTATCAAACTTAGCATAAGCTGAACATGAAAGATACACATTTTCACTTTTAAGTAGAGGTCGCAGTTTTAAATAAATTTAAAATTTTGATGTTGTGTTGCGAAATTTTATTTATTGATATTCTTATATTGAAGTGACAAGAGTGCTGCAAGAAAAGACTCTTGACGAATGTTGGGGGTAGCCACACTTATGTCCAAAGAAATGAAATTATATTCTCTGAAACACCACATACTGTATCAGCCGGATTGTCAGCCGGAGTGAACACAGCCTCTAGGAAATTTGCCATAAACCCCACCGCTTGGCGGGCGTCTTGGAGATCGGAGCTGAAGATGTTCCTAAGAAGCGCTTAAATTTTTAATTCTGGCAATTATCCGATTTTATGCCCTTGGTCGCCGTTTACAACCCCCAGGGGAAAATGAGGGAGGGTGACATTCTAGCCAGGCACTACCTACGTGTTTAAAACCGAGGGTTCGCATACCGAGAGAGTGTGTGCCAGTGCTAACATTGACTGTAGATACCAAAATGTCATTATTTTTTCATACAGCTTGAGATCCTTTAGCTGTAGTCTTATCCGCACTTGACTGGTTTTTATTATTTGCTGTTATACGTTAGAAATTTCCCTATAATCACATAAAATATGAGCCTTCTATGTTCCTATGACTATTTTTAACCATAAAGAAAAACAAAAAAAAAAACGTTGAAAAATCACAGGTTTTCAGTGTTAAATCCCTTTTATTAGCTTTTCATTAATGTTTTTGTCATCAATACTATTTAAGAAAATTGTTATTATGACTCATACTATGTGAAAATCAAAACTTGCTACCCTTAACTCTTTCAAGGATACAACCTTAAAGGTCATCCACTCGCCAGCCTAGGTTTAGTAATAGAGGTCTGTTTTCTAGTATGGAACTTTAAAAATACGTTTTGAATGTAACATATTCCATTAAATAATTCAATAGAAAAAATGATACTTTGCAAGTCAGCTCGACACGAGTATGTAAAAAATCCAATAGAGCAGATATAGGCAGTCTAAGCTTGACACGCTGAGACAAAGAGACATTAAATTTAAACCATAACATAAGATATGAGATATTAGACTATTATTCTCCTTACAGACTCATACAACCCTACCCTGAATAATATAACACAACATACTATCAAATAACCCATGATAGGTAGTTGTCTACGAAATATGACATCATTGTGTCACACATCTAAAGATATGAGACAACTGAAGCAAGTTAGTACTAACATCATCGTCTAAATTTACAACTAAGTACATGATTTACCTCAAACGTTGTATACATGAGAGTAAACGAGTATAATAATTTAACCGGTAGATAAGTGACACCTTTGAATAGTAACCTACACTGTAATACATAGGTACTTACACTGAATTTTAAACACAATTTAGGTGAAAATTAATAACGGCAACTGTTTAGGCTAGCCCCCAACCACCATAACATTGATATATAAATAATTTACGATATTTATTAAATTTAACGAAGAAGTCGAAAATATTTTCCTATGTACAGGTGATATAGGGTCAGAGTGGGTAAGATTGGCATATATTTTGCAAAGTTAAATTGCATACCATTTTACCCTTTCTTTTGAAAGCCATTGTGAATCCAAATGAGTCAATCATTTTAGTATTTTATGGACATATATTTAAAAGTTTGACAAAACACTGAATCAATAAAACTTCGATAAAATAAACCAGTTTCACTAAAACTTTATGAGAATACGGACTTCCTCAATCAAACGGGGTAAGTCCGTATAGTGTCGATGCCTACGTTTAGATAGGTATGCGTTTTTGTTGTCTTGCCAAATGTCTGTCAAAAAATAGGATTGATTTTGTATTCTGTGTGGCTCATTAGAAGGTCTTGTTATGGAAATATTCATTATATAAATGTTATGAAACGTTTTTGGAGGAGGAGGAGGAGGGAGGTGCATTTATCCCGTGGGTGGTGGGTGTCGTAAGATGCGACTAAGGGTAAAATACTGGAAGGTGGGCAGCAGCACCTTCTAAAGAACTGCCATCGTACTGCAAGCGTGGGAATTATGGCAGATAGCCCCTTAATAGGGGAGGCTGTGTTCAGCAAGGGACGATTCGGCTGTTACAGTACTGTATAAAATGACTACCTCATATTATGTTAGTTCCGCTGCTATCTCTCAATTTACATGAGTTTCGGGTTTGCTTTCTTTTTTGTCTATTTTCAACTAGGGGGTTTTTAGCATTTTTTCAAAAACCCTGTATATATTTTCAAATGTAAACTATCTTTGTCAACCATACACAAATCAAATTTGTATAAAATAAATAAAATACTCTGGGACGCGCCGCGTTCCCTTTGAATAGAGTTTTGAATATTTACATCCGGCAAAGTAATAAAAAATATGAAATAATAAATTACAGGCACAAGAGACTTTTAACATCAGGTATCTTCGTGCCTATTCCGTCACAAACACTTAAAAAAAACATAAAAAGAAAAACATTTTTAGTAAAAATTTTTGGTAGGACTAATAGAAATGAAATCTAAGCGGTTGTTAGCATTTTTCCAATTACCCTGTATATATAAACTTTGAAGGTGCCAAACCACCACAAAACTGGGTTCAAACGTTGTACAATTATTTTGTGAATACTTACTTGCTAAATAAAGCTCATGATATATCTAATTATGTTACGCAAACCTGAGATACTGACCTAGATAATATAAAATGTTGGATAAAATGTCCTGCGTCCTATGTAATACATATATGTATAATATCCAAAAAATATAATAAGTAGGTAGAAATTAAATTATAAATGTAGTATTTGTAATAGAATCTACATGACTCCCTGTGAAATATCGGTTTAGAATATCACGCGCCCATTTCTTTCCGAGGGTGTCGTAAGAGGTGACTAAGGAAAAAAACCAGAAGGTGGGAAGCAGCGCCTACGGAAGAACTGACAACTTCCACTGCGATCCCCAATACGCCTGCCAAGCGTGGGGTTAATTGCAAGTCCCACAATGGGGGAGACCTTGTTCAATGGTAGACGTTCCAGTTGCTGTGATGATTACGATGTAATTAAATAATATTTTAATATGGACATTTTAATAACTCCCATTCAAACCTATACAATTTTTAATTTACTAAAAAACGCGAATCAATGCATTATGTAGTAATCATAAAAAAAAGTTATAATTATTTGTTCATACTTTTTATTTAACTTCTGTGTCAGACTGTGTCTGTACATTTTTGTAAACTGTTAAACCGCCTCCTTCCACAAACACAAATGCATCAACAGAAGAACCAAGTGTCCCGTTTTTGACTCAAACATCTCACACAAGTATAGAGTTTTTCAACAAGAACTTTGTATTTCAATTGGGGCAACACCAACAGCATGACAGTTATGACATTTAGTTTTTTGACGTATTCGTAGTAGATGCTTTGACAATTGTTACAATGACACAAATTAAATTTAGCTCAAAAATCGCATTAAAATAATTAAAATCTAGTATAAAAATGGTGATTCTGTTAAAGTTACATTTCGTTAAATTCGTGGTATTTTCGGACAACATCCTTCTGAGACCGCTTTTAAAAATTTGCTCCCAGGCTCAATACAAAATATCAACACCAACGCGTGTTCGACTGGGTCGTTCAACTGAAAACATCGCAGCCGTATGCCATAGTGTTGAAGAAGATCCAAATGTGTTATTCCTCGTCGTTATCAAAAATTGGGGTTATTCAAAACAACTCCATTTTGGCCTATTATTGAAAATGTGAATGTTACTGACATGTGCTTTCAACAGGATGGTGCCACATGTCACACAGCCAATGAAACGATCAATTTATTGCAAATGAAATTTCCCGATCACATAACTTCACGTAATTCATCGGTCAGTTGGCTCCGTAATTTTAACTCAAAATCCGTTATGTAATTAACATAAAATAATAGACTCGTCATTTTGCCAAAAAGTTATTAAATATTTTGATGAAAGAATCAACACCTGTCAGCGTGTTCGTGGTGGACATTTGCCAGATATAATTTTTCATGCATAATTGTCATACAATAAAAATATGAATCATCTTCATCTAAATTCTTTGTTTGATTTTGTAATTTCTTGTTGAAAAATCCTTTACTAGACTCCTTGGAAAAACGTCTCTGTACATTTATGTAATTGTAACAATTTTAATATAAACTTTAGTTATAGTAATATTGTCTTTTATTATCCTCATAGTTATAGTATGAAGCACTATGTATCACTTGGGAGAAAGTTCTATGTCTGGTCTCGAGTTTCCTATATATATACCCTCCGCTGCGCATCGAGCATAAACGTACTCTCGAACAGAAATAGATTGTTTTCTCCCATCGGTATACAATATACTATAATCGTTTCTTTTAACTCATAATACATTTTTTATAAAGACCATGTAACGAAAAAGACAGTTAACATTGACTGTTTAATTCAATGAACACGTTAAAAAAATCATTTGAAAATATATATGTTACTCAATGAGTTTTAGATGATAATAGGGGTAATGTATAAATAAATTAGGCTGACTCTTAAGGTAAAAAAAACTGAGAAATAAATTAATTGAATTTGTAATCTAACATTCGTCAACGATACCTGGAGCTAGATACCCGTGACATACGCGCGGACAGATAGATTAGCAGGTTTCCGTTATGCTTTTTGGGAACGGAACTCTAAAAAACAGCAGGTGAACAATATATTTTTTTATATATTTTATGGGATTATGACGGAAGCCGCACGTTGCCCATCTGATGTCTGATGTTCAGTTAATATACAGCAGGCCATTCGCAAAATGTCCTTTGACCATGCGGTGGTGGCGGGGATCCAAACATGGACCTGCGGCGCGGTAGTTCATAGTTATTACCGCTCGACTTCATGTACTGTATCAGCGGAATTGTCCACTGTTGAACACACTTAGGGGGATTTGCTATAATCCCCATTCTTAGCAGATGTCTTGGGATCGCAGTTTAAGATATCAGCTCCTCAGAAGGCGCTTCACCACCCTAAACATATAAACATATAGGTATATAGACATTGGTATCGCGAATTTCCATTGTTATCACTATCTCAAAACCCAAGAGCCTGCGGCGTGATTTAACCTTTACCTAAGATAAGCGCGTTATGACTTCTGAAACAGAACCACGGAATTCCTTGTTTCAACAAGGAAATATTATAATACCTCTTTGAAATAAACATCAAAGGCGATGGTTTTGTAGAACATAAGACGTGTGTTCTGCGGATAAGGATTGTTGAGCGGGTATTACTCTCGTTATTTTATTATTTATACGCTTTTATCTTTTGTTCGAAATAAGACTGGATCAGCTCATTGTGTTTGTTTGTTTCTTTTTGTTATAGGGCATGTAAGGTGTGATAAGAAATATCCAACGTTACTTTCTTTACTTTGGGCAATATTTAGTAACTCTATAATCTTTTTATTATAATTTTATTCTAGAGTGTGTTATTGAAGACCAGTGCAGAAGCCTTTGAAAATTGAAATGAAATGGAATGGAAAAGAATGGAATAGAATGGAATAGAATGGAATAGAATGGAATGGAATGGAATGAAATAGGATGGAGTGGAGTGCAGTGGAGTGGAGCCTTGAAAACCAGGAAGTCATGTAACTTTTTTTTAAAATTATTATATGATTTACATCACGTATAACGTTCGGATTTTATTATAGACAATTGGAGCCATTCATAATATTGTACCAATTATTATATTATTATAGATAATTGGTACAATATTACGACATAAACTCATTCAATCTTCTTTGTTGCCCGTTATCTCTCTTCTTACAGATTCAGTGTGTCATCTTCAGCTATTCATTGTAAGTTTCTATGGTGCGCTCTAATAGTCAACATATCCTGAAAACGCTTTGTTTAGAAGCAAATCCTAAACTTTCAGGTTAGGCTACTTGGCGGTCTTGAGGTTAATTCTGGCGGCGAATAATATATTTTTCATTTATTTTTACTAAATCCTTGAAATAGTTAAAATGTTCCATAGATAAACTGGAGGGACTTTAGAAACTGTATACATACATATTAGGTTTTAGCCATAGACGTAGGATTTTTTCGCTGTACATCCTAAGCCTATGGTTTTAGCATACCCCCAGGGTGGGGGGTAACGGATCGGTATCTACATTGGAAGGACTTTACATATGTACAAAGAGATTTCATATTAACCAGTACTATGTAATCTGTTAAGATGAGGTGTGCTACCGGAGACGCAACTTTTCATATGCTACACTCTATATTTTCTATGTGAAATTAACTTTGTCATTTCCGTAATGTATTGGGCGTGGTATCCCTTAATTAGTCACAAATAACAAGCACGAATACGTCAAAAAAGCTTAAGACTGATATGTCTTATTAGAAGTGAAGTAATTCTACGACAGCTCCGGCGCTGCAGTACGCAGCGCTTTAGTCGCAGCGTACTCGCTACGCCTTCGTGCGCTGTTCCTCGCCGCGAGTATACTAGCGCAGCATCCCCTCCGCGCCTCCGGCTTATAAAAAACACTCTAGGGGTAGGGCAGACAACACTGCTTGGAATGTGAGTGCTGCGATTCGTTTCTATCATACAATTCAACATTATCTAAGCCACCTCAATAATTCGCGGTCAGGAAAAGTCGAACGAGTATTTTGAATCTATTAAGCTATGCCATGTACCTACTTAGTAGAAGTGCAAAATACACAAATGATCAAGGTTAAAATTGAAATCTCAATAATTTATTTCTCAAAAACTATTGCCGTTGGATAAAATTTCGTGTGATTTCTCAGAGTAGCAGTACCTATCTATCTGTAAAAAAAGAATGAAGGGACATTATGGTGTATACAGATTCTAAAGACGAACTACCTATCTGAATAATATTTAGTATAGTACCACCAACTTAACTGTGCAGTTCTCGAGGGCGCTACTGGTCATGGAAATCAACTACAAACTTTCACAATTTGAAGGTATGTTGTAGTTCTTTTTTCTGCCGCCTGAACAGATAAGTTGGTGCGAGATTGTAACATTTTTCGTATGTCGTCTCTGACGAAGAAGAAGATGAAGCAAACGTCATGTTATTTAAATTATATGGCGACGATCAAATTACTGTTTATTTTTGTTCTGTGGCGGTGAACCGTCTGATAGACGCATGTATTATCCCGTCGTTGACTAGGATTTAGCTGGGCAAGTTAATTAGGTACCGAATTAAATTATTGCCTTTTATTATTGATTTGATTATGAGGCTAAAAATTTGTGTAATCTAATATATTATAAGGGATACGGGTATGGGCACCACAAACAAAACCAAGGAATTTAGATCGTCGAAGATTTGTTCACCATTTCTTCCGAATAAACTGAGGTACAAATATCTTTTGTAAGAAAAATTTACTGATTGCTAAAAGTCATGTCTCCTGCGACAAAGAAAGTGTGATATCCAGTAGATACGCCTAATACTCGTACCTACTAACTATATGTTTAGTATTTATTCGTAGGCTGTCGCTAAATGGAATGGTGTGGATAAAAAATGTGTACTCTTAAAATGTATATAAATATATAAATTACAAAGTTAAATCAAACAAACTAAGCTTTACCTTACCTTCAATATGGTGTTTTCAGTTTTTTTTTTTCTTTTTAATGTAGTGTTTGTCGCTGTGATTTAAAAGAAATGTAGGTAATAATTTATTTTATTATATTCCTAATGATATACCATAGTATATGATGGTATGCCAAGGATTAAACTACGTAAAATAAATTTAAAAAGGCGTCGTAGGGGATTCTACTTGTTCACGCGTCCTGCGTATTTTGCAAATTGTATTGATATTTCGGCGCGGTTTACAATTAACAAAGTTTACAAAAATCACGGAGACTTTTACCAGCGAAATAATGAGTAGGTATTGAACTAGTTCATCATACAGTCGACAGTATTTACCAAACTGATACCTAATTTATTTTAATCAATAAGTTACTTTGGTGACCTTACATGTGGTTACATTGGTCGCCTTACATTGTTGCAAAAAAGTGTTTTTTTTTTTTTTATGTTCTGCAGGTTAGCCTTTGACCACTATCTAACCTAATGGTAAGTGATGATATGGTCAAAGATGTTGTTCAGGCTAACCTAGAATTACTGGATCTCAAGGACAGCTGCCGGAACATACCGTTAGGTGCTTGGCGACAGTATTTCTACTTGAAGTTGATAGCTACTCAGGCGGGTATTCGCAAAATGCCATACCATCTAAAACCTTCTTATATTGGGCCATTTCGGTAACCAACGGTTCCTACTTTAGTAATCTTAAGTTATATCCGTGCCATAAAATATTTGGGAGGTTTTTATTGCCAATTGTACCCACCCTATAAATTATTTGTCAACTACGATTCGAGTACAGACAAAACTCCGACCCCAACTTCTGCCAATTAGTAGTATTGCGAATAATTTATCATTTGGCTTTCTGGACATAATTAAACTGACTTTTATAAAATAAAATGATGTACTGTGTAAGTACTGATTTTGTTTGTGAAATGTCTATATATATCATATTTAATCATATATAAGATAGTCTTTGATCATAATCTGACAAGATGTTAAGTGATGTTACAATCAAAGATAGTAAAGAAATGAGAAAAAGCACTCAAGGAAAACACACTAGCATAGCGGGGTCACACGTACCGAGTACACCAGTAGCGAGAAAGTGCCCGCGTCCAAGTGTTCAGTTCGTTTTTACCCTCTGGCGAGTGTTCAGCCTAGCTCAGCCCAGCAAAATAGCGAGCTCGTCACTTGCACTTCGCTTTGTTTGCTAGGCTATGTAGATATATGATAGTTTACTACATAATCGTTTCTAATAATTTTATTTTTACTATAGATTTTGACTAATGTTTAACGAAACGGAACTTCTCGCTTTAGGAAAAGCAGAATGGAATGTATGTGAACATTACTTGCTACCCTACTCTACCGCGTACGATTTGCTGTCTCGTCACTGTACTTAGCACGTGTGACCAGGCCGTTAAGTGTTTAACAACAGATGAGGGTTAGCTTTTTAGTTGTTGAGGGTTACTTAGCTAGGCAGCGGGCATTTATCAAAATGCCATACAACCGTCATAGTTTTCGTGGCACCCGACGGCTTCCAAAAGCCTTACGATTTCCATCCTAAGACAACAACCTGTAGAGCTCTTGTTTAACTAAAATAATGATGAAGATGACCTTTGTTTTCACAATTGAACTCCAGAATGGGTATTGTTTTCAGAGGTATGGTATAAGAATTTGATGGATGTGGGCTTGGAAAATGAACAAATTTAAAGTAACTTTACAAAATTACAAATATACGATAGAAAAAATCTAAGTCATGTGCGGAATTCGAACTCTAGTAGTAGTAGTGACATGACGTCATAACTCAAATCTTTCCTATCGTTCTTTAACTATCGTATTAGGATGGAGCGACATCTATAGTACCACTTACGTTGTACTACAAACAAGAACAATTTTGCAATTGGTTTTATACTTGCAAATTACGCAACCTTATAATTTTAATATTGTTATGTTTGCAATAATCCACATAGCCGGCATTATTGCAAACATAACAATATTAAAATTTAAAACTAAAATATAATGTTGTAGGTGTAATAGTTTCGGAGCAAAAAATAAAACAAAAAAGCAATAAAAATTGTTCCCCGCGCTTTTCCCTCGTGTTTTCAAAACCTTTATCCAGTACAAGTTTCCTTGAAAAATTATATTTTATTAAGTTCTTCCGTAAAGCCGATATGGTCAGGATTAAGAAGGTGATAGTACTAAGAAGTTTTTATGTGCCACTGAAGATGGCATCAATAGATTTAAAAAAACCTCACAATGTGAAAGTATAAAAGTGAGCACCCTTCGAAGTAGTGACCGCTAAAACAAAGCTTAGCATATTTGATCAAGCAAGTAACGCCATAGCGTTACATGATCAATTTGGTGAAAAATCAATTGCCAGTCATATGTGGCTCGGCTATATATACTTACATTACTAGTAATAGTACCTAGTAGTAATGTAGTAGTAGTATTTCATTAATAGTAGTACAGTGGTAAACTTCTGCTTACTAAGCCTAGCCTTACAAATATAAAAGGAATGTCTATTTTAATTATGAGTGAGGCTCTGGAGTCCACGGTACAGCCGATCCCTTGGAGGCCGGGCATGCTTTATCTGAGTCATCGTAGAAACTACATCAGAGAGCACGATGTCCAAGCTGACCCGCTTCAGCGCAGACGTGCGGGGGCGAGGAGGCGGCAATTCACTAGCCTCCTGTCTTTTCCGTAGTGGGGTCACTGGTAGAAAGTCAGGAGACCACTAGGTCGCACGGCCCCAAATGTCAAGGGAGCAGCCTTGGTGAGTTAGGTCGTCCCTACACAGACACCGTGCGGGCCGTATCGCTTGGGCGAGTTGATGAATCCTAACGTGACACCATCTTGCCCCACTTCGACGTAAGACTCACGTGCGGGTTTTAGAGGGTTCAAGTCCCACACATCTCCTTCCATGCATAGCGGCAGGGAAGCGCGAAGGTATTTTCCACAAACTAAAATAAAAAGATGACTACACTTAGTTTCATTTCGCCATGCAGAGCGGATTATAGCATATCTACCTTAGTTTATATATATAATAAATCAACGGCTCCATCTTTTGACGATGTCTTTGTAATGTTAGAGCTGGTTAGTCCACAAAGTAACTGAACAATCAATACGCTGTTTAGTGTGTGATAACGATACACAGTCCATTCTAACAACTGCGATTACATTCGCTGTAAATCGATTTCAATGACGTCTTATGAAATATTATGTCCAGATTATAGATATACATTTTTAGTTGCACTGTGAAATT
Organism: Plagodis pulveraria; assembly: GCA_963890685.1. NCBI lineage: Eukaryota > Metazoa > Arthropoda > Insecta > Lepidoptera > Geometridae > Plagodis > Plagodis pulveraria. Next base: position 21,523,274 of record OY982950.1, on the reverse strand, counting down.
AGTGTCATACCTCATCATGATTTAAGCATAATAGATTTCAATATTATAGATCAGTCTCTGGGATATTATAATTAAATACACTCATAAATGTTCAGAATCAAAATTGTCTTATATAAGTGGAATGTAACGCCTTGATTACCTGAAATATAGCAGGTTTACTACCAATGAAAACATTCTTCAGAAGGAATGCCGTCCGAAAAGTGGCTGGCTATAAAACCAAAGGCATAACTTTTTACAATTATGTCCTCTATTGTGTATTGTTAGCAAAACCTTATTATTTAAATGTTCTTGCGTTGTCCTTTGTATTGTTAGACCAGAGACATGGTACATCCATTATCTCACCTGAAATAATGGTAAACAAGAAAATGATCCACCTTCGAATTTGTAGCAAGTTTTGATACTGCAGACATTACTCACCCTGTACTATAACTAAGTCCTAGGATTAAGTTGTATTTGCATGAAATTAAACGAGGCCTAACAGAAAATCAATACGCTCACGGCTGTGTAGTGCTGCATTGAATTCCAACATATTGATACAGCTGTAGGAATATTATGACACGGATTAATTAGTAAGACCGTAGAATTTTGAGGCTATTCATATTGCAGTAATCACTGTTCAATTTGTTTGAATGATCACTTATGTAATTACAATGGATTCTAAATAGTAGCTCATTAGTTTGCAAGTAATGTATTGAAGCAGAACTGTTGTACTGTATATATGCCGATACGCGGCAAATTTACTGCTAAGAACAGCTTTTAGAAAACACTGTTTACTGCGAGTCAGTTGATTTTTGACTTGTTAACCTACCTTAGGTTAGTAGTTTGAGACGAGCGATCAATTAGTAAATGTCTTTATTAAATACTCTTTAAGCTAAGTAGTGGCCGTTGAGAACCATTGATATACAAAATATAGATTAGAGTAATTGGTGACGCTTGAGCGGTGCAATTACAAACTTACCTACAATGGCTATTTCAGACAGTTAATTCTAGTAAACTTAGTATAGGCATTTTTATATACGGAAGAAATATCATTAAGTGCCGACATTTTGCGATTGCCCAACTGGTTAGCCTCAAGTAGACGATATGCCTCCACCTAAAGGTGTGTTCCAGCAGATGCAAAGTTCACATTCAATCTTTAGCCTGTTCACCATTTTCGCACACATCATCACTACTAATAGGTGAGATTGTAGTCAAGAGCAAGACAGACAGTAAGAAACATAAAAAAAATAAAAAGTATGGTACGTTGTACATTTCTAGAGCCACAAATAAAAGACATAAATGTGTTTAGCATATCGTTTGCGAGCAGGTTTCAACGTTGGTGGGCCATTGGCAGGCACTTCGTAATTCTATTGAGCTGTCAAGGGTTGTTGGGCTGAAGGAGATGTGAATTTATCTACAGTGTTGTGCATTTGTGTGAATGTATCGTCAAAATGAAATAATTTGTATAAGTAGAATAGACACGAGTGATCAAAATAAGAAGAAGTAGGGTCAGCAAATGAGGATATAATATCCCTGCATACTGCTTTAGGAAATACAGGCGTGTCAACGTTGTGTTTTTTTGTGTTCCTTTCGAATGACAATTTTATTAATACTTAGATAACGGAACAAATGATACTTCATGAGTGCCATTCATCCCGTTGAACGACAACACTAGATCTATCTTCTACCGGGACTATGTTTTTTTATTTTTTTACCTGGTTAGCCTTTGACCACTACCTCACCTGATGGTAAGTGATGATGTGGTCGAAGATGTTGTGCAGGCTAACCTCGAAGAACTGGCTCTCAAGGACAGCTGCCGGAACACACCGTTAGGTACTTGGCGACAGATTTTCTACTTGAGGGTGGTAGATAGCCAGGCGGGCATTCGCAAAATGCCCTACCACCATGCCATGACGACTGCCATCCTACAACAACCAAGACCGATGGCTTAACGTGCCCTCTGAAGCACGGAAGCGCTCAGTAGTAATGTCACTAGCGATCACCCATCTAATTCATGACCACGGGCGATGTTGCTTAACTTTCGGTTAACAACAGGTAAGTAAACTTCGCTACGAGTGCTTCAAAATTTACTTTATATGCCCCGGAGGCTGAGAGGCACCAGTGCATATGGCAGCAAATCCAAATCGTGCCATCTTCCTTGTTCAGTAAATGATTTATTTTCCCGGTACCGGGCCATAGACACTGCGACAGATCGGACCACGCCATTTTTAAGTTTTATTTTTCTTAATAGAGGATATTCCTCATTTGCTGATCTTACTTACTTTTTAAGACTCTGACAAATGATGAAATTTCATCAGACTGCGCGATAAATTTCGAACTATGATGATTTTAATTATTTAAATATTGTGACAGTTTAAATTAAAACAAAAACACCATTCTCAAATTAGCAACCCCAATATAGCAAATATTTAGTATTGTTGATCGCGTGATGATTGAAAAAAATGGTCGCTGATACCTAAGTATCAGAAATCAGTCTATAAAAATGATTAAAATTCTGGTTTTAAGACCCTTGAAATGAATATAGAGAGTCTCAAAAGGAATTCAAAGATATTTAAAAAAAAAAATATTACGAGTTTGTTTGTCAATTTTGTTGTCCCGAATATGCACCCTCAATATAGTACCAGAGAAAAATGGCAGCACAATCGCCATTATTTTTGAAGCAGCGATAGACGACCGATAACAAAGATCTATGGACTGACGTGGCGCAGCTCCATGGTTGCCCCACCACCGTCGTCGGCTTGAACTTTAACAAAAGGATCAAGTTTAAGAGAAAGGCCATTTTGCGAATGCTCGCCTGCATAGCATCTTCACTTTCAAAAATCTGTCGCCATGCACTAGGAATTCGTTCTGGCAGCAAAATCTTATCTTAATCCATTTACCACCTCGATCATATCATAAGCAGGTGAGATATTGATCTAGGTCTACGCTAGAAGCTGTAAAAATAAGCACTAACTCATTGTCATACCCACATACACACCCTCACACATCCTAACTGTACCGCCCGAGAACCCTATACAACCCAAGTTTACTCAGTAATTAACTTAATACTAAACTGCACATAGATATTCGAGATAATTATTAGGACGTTCTCGTAGGCACAGAATATGTAGAAAAATATAATAATATAAATAGGCAGAAAAAGGCATGTATCTTTTTATTCATAACAAAACCCCAAAAATGTTTAATTCCATTCAGCTTTTAACTTTTCCTTTATTTTCCAAACATTTTCTACATACAAGGAATTACGACGTGGGTGTACTCTTTGTACGCCCATTGAAGATCAATACAACACTACAGGAACAACTCAGTAAGTTAACTTACAGTATAAACAAGATCGTCCAGTGATGAACACAGCCTCCCCATTAACGAGGCGTTCGCCATAATGCCTACGCTTGGCAGACGGCTTCGAAATCGCAGTGTAAGAAGGCAGTTCTTCAAAAGGTGCTGCTGCCAAATTTCATGTATTTATCTCCTTGGTGCATATTTTTTGTAAGTTTGCCTTGATCGCACACTGCACGATCGTGTCATACATGCAATTTAGTTCTTTTTATGTGATTCTTACGAAACAAGCACGAGGCCCACCTGATATTAAGCGGATTAACCTGTGCTTATAACACTTGCATTTTGTCTGAAAGAATTGCAATGCGCCCGTCAAAGTAAGATAAACACAGTAATTGTCAAGCCTCACGTGCCTGTAATTTTATGGCTCTCAAGGACTGCTGCCGGAACACATTGTAAAATGCTTGGCGACAGATTTTTAACTTGAGAGTGTTAGTTAGCCAGGCGAGTATTTGCAAAATACCCTTCCACTATGCGGTGACGCGCCGGCGGTGGGGATCGAACCGTGGACCTGTGGCACGGTAGTGGGTGGACGGAAAACTGTATAGCTTTGAACGGAATCGTCGATCGCATTCGATATAGAAAGGTGTTTGTGCTACTACTAGCAATCGTTATTAGTAGTAGTTTATTTTGAGAATACCTGACAAGACCGCTACCCTCCTCAAGTCGAAAATCAGTCACCAAATACTATTGTGTAAAGGTATTCCTTTGTGCGCATCATGACTTAAAATCAAGTAAGACCCGTAGGAAAAGATTGTAAAAGTCTTAATTCAGAGTATTTGCTATTAGATTTCTTACTGTATATTGTTTCAATATACAATATCACATCAAAGGATTTGTGGAGTTTCTCCCGGTGTTATAATTTATGAACGTACCGATGTCAATTTATCTGTGTGTGTATATCGAATATTAATATACATACATCGCTTTTCGCTTTTCAATATTGATTAATTTTTGTTTTATACTGGCGCTTCGTAGCTGATGTAAGCCATTGAGAGAGTCAACGATGCAGCATGGTTCAGGATTTTAATATTGTTACGATTTACAATAACGCCTGCTAGGCGAATTACATTACAAAATTACAAATTTACGAGAGAAAACATTATAGTCATATGCAGGATTCGAACCTGCATCCATCCACCCCTTTAGCTGGGGTATGCTCTAAACCAATTGAACTAACATGACACAATGACTCATAACTCCAATTTTTGCTCTCGCTCTTCATCCATCGTATCGAGATGGACCGACACCTATAGTTCAACTTGCGTTGTACTACAAACAAGACAAATTTTGCAATTGGTTTTAAACTAGTAAATGATGACGAATCCTTATAATTTGAATATTGTTATGTTTTGCAATAACAGCTGCTTGGCGAATTACATTACAAATTACAAATATACGAGAGAAAAATTATAGTCATTCCCGGGATTCGAACCCGCGTCCATCCACCCCTTTAGCCAGGGTATGCTCTAACCAATTGAGCTAATCAAAGTCTAATGTATATTTTTATGCAATAAAATTTAGTTTATTTTAATTTAATTAAATAAAATAATATGAATGTTTTTATAGGAGTTTAGGGTTGAACTTTATTTGTGTCACTAAAATTGCGGAAACGTCACTTTTTATTAAATCATGTTTTATTGAAGAACTCGTAGCGGTGCTTGTCTAGTTGTTCTTAATCGAATATGTTCTGTAGTTTTTACTTCAAAGGGTAACTGCTAGTGGCAATAACAGTTAAGTGAGAATTTTCGTACTTTGATTGTGGCAGCTGTCCAGACGTATATTTCAAACTTCCGTATTAGCATCTTATATCTTAAGTGTTTACTGGCACTAACGGACAGTTTCTGGAACACTCAATAGTGATTGGCGACGGATTTCTTGTTTGAAGACAATAGCTTTCCAAATTTTCATAACTAAGCTCCCTACTACATTAAAATACCTAATATTTCCACTGTCACTTAAGGCCATTTACCGATACACTGCGTGGTGCATGACCACAGATTTTTTATTGGTAGGTGGTAACAAGCACTGGTAGTGAAATGAAGCGCTCGTAGCGAAGTTTACTTAGCTGTTCTTAACCGATCAGCAAAAATAAGCAACGTCGACCGCGGTCATGAGTTGAATGGGTGACCGCTAGTGACCCAGAACAAGTTGAACAGTTCCCGAAACACTAAATAATAGTGGTTGCTTACATGTTTTTTACATGGTGAACACGACTGCAAAATTACATATAAATCTACATCAATACCAATGTTATATCATTAAGGGTGAATGTCATCAATCTAAGGTAAAACTAGACGAGGGTAATTTTAATATCGGTGTCCAACAAATTATGAAAAGCCCTAGTCACCAGAGATGTACTGCCCTATATAAAAACCGATATTGCAAAAGAAAATTTTAATCCATTACAAAAAATATATAGCGTTAAGTTCGGCGTTATAGCTCCATAATCTAAAACTAAATATGGCTACCTTGCAAAAGCTGATAATAATAATACTTAATTTTTTTGTGCCTAAGACCACATGTCATAAAAGTCCAACCAATAAGTTTTCTTTTTTCGACGACAGAAATTCAACAAACTCGCCCACCAGGTTGACGTTCTATAATGTTAAATTAGTTACTTAACAAGAAATACTGGTACCTACATATTTACAATCCATATATGAAACTTTTTCTTATTTACAATAATATATACCTACTTAAAAAAATTAAGACACCATGCTGTACCAGTAATTACTTACAGTTACATAAACAATATGATATTGATTAATACAAAAGAAATACCTTTTGAAATGCAAAACGACCGATACACAACCCCTCGCAGTTAGGGCCCAATGAAAATAAACTATTTATTTTCGGCTACTAGTTACTTCATACCCCGTGGTGTGCTGGGTTAGAATGTTATAGAAATGGGAGGAAAGAATGTTACTCTCCCATTTCTATCTGTGGGTGTCGTAAGAGGCGACTAAAGGTACAATACCAGAAGGTGGGTAGCAGCGCCTTCTGAGGAACTGATATCTTAAACTGCGACACCCAAGACGCCTGCAAGAGGTTGGTTTTTTTTTATACGATTATGTCACCCTTAATAGGGGATGTTGAGTTCAGCAATGGAAAATGCGGCTGATTGAGTATGTAGGGATAATCAAGATTATTTTAATTATGATGGCGTTCTTTATACTACACTATTTAAGTATTTATTTTAGTTCATAACTTAAATAAACTCTTCTAAATATCCAGTTGTAAAGATGAGAAAATTCACGAACAAAATGTAAGTAAAATTTTATATATTTCTTTGTAATAAGATGCGTAGGATAAACTTTGTTCAAAAACTTTCCGCGAGGTCAACGTTAAATTCCAAATCTAAACGAATTCATACTTACCGAGACTCCTATAAAAGCTTCTCCAAAAAGTATTTATCTTTCGTCTTTCTTTGCCATGAAAAATGTCAATTTGCAAAATTATACCAACTTTGCCAAAGTTTCTGGCTGATTGATGGGTATTTACTCGCTTTTGAAATAAATTGTATTTTCATCTCATATAACACCTGATTTTGTTATTTTCTGTTGTTTTTAGTTGTATTGTATTAATTTTATTATATATTTTTCATATATCTTGACTCAGTTACGGTCCAGTAGCTATTACCTATTATAGATTGCCACGCAAATGATCCATTGTTTGAATTCTGTCGCAGGCTTGTTTATTTTGCAACTTTGTGAGTTGAAATTTAGTCCTATAATTAGATATCATTAGTAGTTATGCACAAAAGCGATTTAGGTTAGGTACCATCTACGACAACCTACCTATTTATACAATTACCATAAAGTAAGATTGTGGTAAACGGCTATATTGTCAATATGAAAAGGAAACATCTACGTTAGACTTTGCCTGCTATTTGTCCACTTAGGATGTCGTTATATCGCCTTTTTGAGAACTTATTATTATATTTCAGAATTAAGGTATATTATAGTTGCAACTAAATGCCAATGACTATCATAGGTAACGTTTTGTCACAACTGATCCAAACATAAAAATATTTTTAGATAATTATAAGTATTTTAAGGGACTTAATCGCGATAAAACATGTATATGTCACCGGATAATTGTACGATACGTTAGATTATAAAAAATCTAGTGAGATTTTAAACTGTCGATAGATTGTGAACGAACATTAAAATGTACAATCTAACGCTTACATTTTCGTCAGATTATAAATTGACCATGTCTAGCTGGCAGTTTATAATCTAACAATCTATAATCGCCCGCGAAATTGTGAACCGTCCTCTGATTGGTCGCCGTTATAGTTGCCATGAGTTCATTTCATAGAGTTAAGAACAAAAAGAATAGTCACACAAAAAAAACATATTCATTTTGAGTTTGTGCATTAAAAAATCTAAGGAATTTAAAATAATGACCACCATAAAATGCTTTGATACCCTTAGTTCTTTTACCAAAAAATTTAATCGGACACCAAATGTAGTAAATGATCACTATATTTTAGCGAGGGGTTAAATATCATTTAGTCTACGGCAAAGTCATATTAAGGTGCGACGACGAGCGAAGCGAGGCGTTAGGTTACTTGTGACTACAACAACGCGCGAGCCGAGCGAGCGAAGCGAGCGTGCCGCGGTAGCGTCCGGCGATGAGCCACATAAATTTAATTTCATATACTACTTTTGGTGATCATTTACTACTTTTTGGTTTGGTTTTGGTAACAATGATTTATTTTGAGTAATTTTGCTTAAATATTATAATTTACTATTTTTGTCTGTTATATGTTACTCTACTATATCTGGTGGTAAGTTAAACATAAGCCATAAAATAGTACATTAAAACCTGTACCTACGTATTTTGCTTATGGCCACTGTAATACTTTCGTAGATATGTGGTAAATTATTGTTGATCCACATAATAACAATTTGACGGCTGGACATGGTCAGTTTATAATCTTACGAAATTTTAAACGTTAGTTTGTAAATTTTAGTTTCCATTCACAATCTATCGACAGCTCATAATCTTACTAGATTTATTATAAACTAACGGTTAGTACAATAAAACGGTGACATATACATCTAAGTTAGCTACATCCTGGTATCCAGTGCTAAGGAAATGCACGGAACGCGTTTTACCTTCATTAAGACCTGTGGATATGTTGTGTGTCGAGACGATACATTTCTAAATCAAATGCGGGTAGCTGGAGAAAATACTCGCCCTTCAAGACGTTGACACCCGCCTCTTCAGTCCGCTCGTGACCACGACCAATGCAACTTGGTTGAAACGTCGAGGTAAAGAAATATACACATATTGTATCGCGATTAAGTCTTGTTAAATACTATGTGTTCAATTAGCGAAAGTTTTAAAGTTACTACAATATTGATATGTTATTTTCTAGAGAAGTGAATAAGTTTAAGTCTCTCCCTAAGCTCAATTAATAATTTATATTTTAAATGTCTATAGAGGACAGGACCAATATATTATATTAGCTGTTATCCACGGCATTGCTTGCGTGGACAATGGACAATGGTCGCACATTATATACATATTGGTGGGGCTAAGCCCACCATAGGATCGATATTAGGGAATTTGGGAGTACTTACGGGATGGATGTTTTGGGGTGCTCAAGAGCTGGCCGCGCCTCTTTTGTGTGCGGATGGCGGCGGCGTGGTTTCCGATTAGTGCTGATGGCTGGCACTGGTGACTGTGCTGATGTGAACGACCAGGGCAGAAGCACTCACTATAATATACACTTTAACACTACTAACTGTTCTCTTGATTGTGCTGATGTTGGTTGCACCGGTGGCGCGGGAAGAAAATGTATGGAACCCGACACGGGCGAATGTGTGTGCGCGTGCGACTCCTGTCGGCGACTGTGTCCGGGCTACTGTCAAGGTCAAGCTAGCTAGCCGACCGGGCGCCGCAGCTATGCGCGTGCGGTCGGGAGAGGGGTGACGCGGCCAGCAGATACGCGGCAGGATGGTAAACCGCCCGCAGGCTGATACGTCGCGCTTTTGGCACGAACATCTTCCCGGGGCGTCAACAGTGCTGAAGGGGTGTTACTCGATGGGCAGCCGGGCGACCTTGAGGACGGGGCGCTTCAAGATACCCTGGGCCGTCTTGAGTTCCACCACTCGGGTGACGCCATCCCTTCCTGGGATCGTCTGGGTGATGCGACCCATGCGCCATTGTAGTGGCGGCACATGACAATCAGGACCAGCTCTCCGACTTGAGGTGGGCTGGATCGGGAGGTCCATTTGGAGCGGGTTTGAAGTGTGTGCAGATAGGATTTGGACCAGGATCGCCAAAAGTGTTGGGATAGGGACTGGACGAGCCTGAACCTTTTTGGAGCTGAAATGGGCCTGCCTTCTACCGAATACTCCGGTAGGGCTGTGAGCGGACGGCCTATGAGGAAATGACCTGCAGTGAGTACCTCAAGATCCGCAGGATCAGAAGAGAGAGGGCTGAGAGGGCGTGAATTGAGCACGGCTTCAATTCGAGCTAAAAGGGTTGAGAATTCCTCAAAAGTGAGGCGTTGTTCACCGACCACACGATACAATAACTGCTTGGCGGATTTTACCGCTGTTTCATGTAATGCACCGAACCAGGGTGCTTTAGGCGGGTTCAACCACCATGTTATGTGCTGTTTAGAAAGCGTGTGCGCGATGTTATCGTTGCTTGATGCGAGAAAGTTTTGTATTTCCTTAAGCTCATTCCTAGCGCCTACGTAATTCGTACCGCAATCGGATCTAATAAGAGTAGGTACGCCGCGTCTAGAAACGAATCGCTGTAATGCCGCCAGAAATGCTTCTGTGGAGAGCTCAGACACTGGCTCGAGATGGATAGATTTCGTCGCTAGGCAAGTAATAACGCAGAAGTATCCTTTTAAGAGTTTGGCGTTCCGAAGTGTGCTGGATTTTATCAAAAATGGTCCAGCAAAGTCCGTGGTGACTTTGCTGAATACGGGCTGAACGTTCACGCGGTCGGCGGGTAAGTCTGCCATGTAGGGGGCCTTAGGTTTAGCGCGGAATCGGAAACAATGCATACATTTGTATACTCGATGTCGAATTACTCGGCGTGCTGATAATGTCCAGAATTGCTGACGTAAGAGTGAGTGCAGGGTATCAGCGCCTGGATGACAATAAATCTTGTGATAATGATCGATGATGAGATCTACTAATGGGCTTGAGCTGGGTAAAATTAATGGGTGCTGAGCGTCGTAACGCAGTGCAGACTGGGTGAGTCGGCCACTCACTTTTAGTAAATCGTTTTCCAAAAATGGTGACAGACGTTGTACGCGGATGGTACATTCTTTATTGTGGCGTAAGCGATGGATGTCGTCAGCAAAACTGTTGTGCTGAACTGAACGCACCCAGTGCAGTAGTGCTTCTTTGCGTTCGCCGACCGTAATGGGCCCGGTGACACGCGCAGAGCGACTCGACTGCCTACAATTGTGTATGAAGCGTTTTATACAAGCCGTTACGCCTATAAGCTTGTCGAGTGAGCTGAATCGTGTGAGCAGAGTTGTGTCGAGGTCAGGGACCGCTATGTGTGCTACGACCTTTTTTGGTAGACCGGGTAACGCGTGTTGGCCTAATGCGGGCGGAAGGGATGGCCATGTTTGTGGTGGGTCCTTGAGCCAAGGTGGTGACCACCACAGGTCATGTTTCAAGAGGTCTTGAGCTGACATTCCCCTGCTAGCGCAGTCTGCAGGGTTCAGAGCTGAAGGGACATGTCTCCATGTGAGATTGCATTTAGTAGCCTTAATTGAGGAGACTCTGTTGGCTTCAAATACTTGAAGTGAGTGTATTGGTGTATTCAGCCAGGCAAGTACGATGGTACTGTCTGACCAACAGGTGTGCTGATGAATGGAAATGTGAGCTGATAGCTGAGTTGAGACGTGGGACATGAGCTTAGCTAATAAGTGGGCGGCTGATAGCTCCAGTTTTGGAATAGTTTGTCGGTTTTTAATAGGAGCGACCTTTGATTTGGACGTGAGCAGGTGGACATGTACCTGCCTATCGGGTGTGGTTTCGTGTAGGTATATAACCGCGGCATAACCTAACTCTGATGCGTCCGCATATCCATGAAGGGTGTATGTGGATGCTTTGTTTGAGCAGACGTTTCTGGGTAACCTAAGAGCTGAGAGATGGGGTAGGTCGCGATAAATATTTTGACATTCGAGTGCTGTGTCACTAGGTACCTGTTCGTCCCAATCTAGTTTTAAGGTCCATAACCTTTGCATGAGCGTTTTAGCGCGGAAGATGACGGGGCTGATCCAACCGTTTGGATCGTATAGTCGGGCTATAGTGCTAAGTATAGATCGCTTTGTTAAACTATCTACAGTAGGTACTGAGACACTATATGTGAACTCATCAGTTTGTGGCATCCACTGCATACCAAGTACTTTGATGACGTTATCATCTGGGCTAATGTCAAAGTCTTTGGGTATCTCGCACTGTTCATCTGGGAACCTTTCTAAGAGCTGACGGGAGTTGGAGGTCCACTTACGTAGTTGGAAGCCACCCAGGGCGAGTAAACTAATTAACTCGGTTTGCAAAGTCATGGCTTCATCGACAGTGTCATGACCTGTGAGCACGTCATCAACAAATATTGACCGGGAGAGTACTTGAGCGGCCTTGGGATAGCGTTGACCTTCATCGGCGATCAACTGCTGAATAGTGCGGTTTGCTAAGAATGGGCTGGAGCGCAAGCCGTAAGTTACGGTGGACAAAGAATAAGTTAATAAGGGCTGATCTGGTGATGAGCGCCAGAGAATGAGCTGAAACCGTCTGTGGTCGGGATGAACCATGATGTTTCTAAACATTTGTTGAATGTCTGTGCTAAAGACGACCTTGTGGGTTCGGAAGTTTAAAATGATATCTGTGATATCTCGTTATAGGGCTGGCCCCGTGTGTAAAGTGTCGTTAAGGCTTGTGCCATTTGAACTTTTACAACTAGCGTCAAATACTGTGCGTAGTTTATCTGAGTTGGCCTTGAAAATGCCGTGATGCGGTATATAACAGTGGGGCTGATCGCGGAATGTCTTTGGGTGACAGGGAGTCATGTGACCTTTATCTAGGTAATCCTTCATGAATTCAACGTATTTTGAGCGTAGTTCGGGGTTTCTTTGTAATTTCTTTTCGAGGTTGAGAAACCGTCGAAGTGCTATAGCATGGGTAGTTCCCAGCTTGGGAGCGTCTGAGAGGAATGGTAACGTGACCACATACCTACCTGTTGATTCCCTAGTGGTAGTAGACTGGTATATTTGTTCACATTTGTCATGTGCTGAAGTACCGTTGGTAGTACTATCACTAACTTCTTCTACTTCCCAGAATCTTTCTAGAGCTGAATGAACGTCTTGGTTGGACTGTTGTGCCATTTCGTTATTATTTATTTGAGCAGAGTTGACCTGAGGCTGTGTGCCTGAATGTAGGGAGATAGGACCTAATAACGTGAAGTTAAAAATCGTGCCGAAGGCTATTGGCCTGCCGGGGCCTAGGAACACTTTAGAACCATCTAATATGCTACCCAAGATGTCTGACCCTAACAAAAGATCAATCGGTGCAGGTATATTGAACGAAAAATCTGCGAGTGGAACGTAATTCATACTTTCATCTAAACTAGGTAATTTAGTGTGCGGTAAAATTCCTGTTACGTTCTTTAGTACATACGCCTTAACACTTATTACGGGCCTGTCCGTATGTACAGGGCGAAAAGTAATGTCGACATATGACGTAGATTTTTCTGAGGGCTGGTCACCTACGCCTTTTATTTTAAGGTTTGTGTGCTGAGTAGGTAAGCGAAGTCGCTTCACTATGTCCTGGTTGATCAGTGTGATCATGGAGCCACAGTCTAGTAACGCCCTAGCTGTGTGAAAATTGCCATTGCAATCTGCTATCTCTAGTGAGACTGTAGGCAGTAGTACAGGCCTGTCGTGGACACTGTCTGGGGGTGCAGAGATGTTAGCAGGCCTACCTGATATGTTAGCGTGGACATTTTGTTGCTGCGCTGAAACAAGTGTGAGCTGATTATTTGTGGGGCGGGCGGGTGCGGCCTTGTGTTTATGCCAGGGTGATATGAGCTGAGAGGGCTTACGTTGTGTGTGCTGAATGTGCCGCGCTAGTCATTGCCTAGGCGGTGTGGGCTGTCGTGGCGTAGGGCGACGGAACGGCACCGACCTTCCCGTGTCCGGTGAGGGGCGGCGGCGAGGTGTCTCGCGCAAGTGCTGAGGCAATAGGTGTGCTGAGTTGCGAGTCGGTGACGTGTACCCTAGCCTGTGTAACGTAGTGTGGTGGTTTGCACTGCCACACTCCTTGCATTGCCCGGTTGTACTGCACTCGTTTTCGTAGTGCGGGCCGAGGCACTTAGAGCATCGGTTGCGCGCCTGAATAAAATCCCAGCGGCCTTGAACCGGCTGGTTGTTGTATTGAGTACATACCCTCAGTTTGTGCCCCTTAACATTACACCAGGCGCAATAATGGTTTGGATTTATAACCGGTTGGGGTTGGCGGGCCAGTGCTTGCTGACGATCGCGGGTTGAATCCGTTGAGCGTACGGGTGAGTACGTGTTGTTATATACCACGGGGCGTGCCTGGGCGTGGGTGGGCTGGTATTGACGCCTATAAGCTTGTCGGGGTGTGTGCTGATAACCGGATCGTCGGTTAGTGTCTGTGCTGGGTGTTGTGTAAGAGGCGGATGGTATGGGCACGGTGACTTCATTGCAGCGCGCATGCTCTTCAAGGAACCCAATGAGATCCCTCAACGTCGGCAGGGTGTCAGTCGACCCATGTTGCCGCTCGAAGAGCGACCTCAGTTCGCCTTTAAGCTTACGCGCAGCAATGGACACGAACACATATCCACACTCCCCATCAGTGGGCATGTTGAGGTTTTTTAGGGCCGACTGTGCTGAAATTAGCGGCGTTAGAAATTGCCGCCGTATTTCTGAGCGACTCGAAATGGTGGGCAGATCAAAGATGATGTCTACAAAGCGGTCTATTAGTAGACGTCGGTTTTCATACCTGCGGGTCAAAATGTCCAACGCTACTTTGAAATTCTCGTTGGTTATGGGCAGATGAGAAATTAAAGAGCGCGACTCCCCAGACAGACATGACAGTAGGTAATGGAGCTTTATGGCGTCAGATAAATTCGCGACGGTGCCAGTCAAGCTCTCAAAAACCGTAATAAATGAAGGCCAATCTTCTAATTGCGACGAGAATTTTGGGAGTTCTATTTTGGGCAGGACCGAGTTTGATATCATAGGTGGCTGTTTTTGTGCTGATGGCTCAGTGTCATTTTGGTCTGATGGTAAGACATTGATGTCTATTTCGGCTACAAGTATAGTGTCGTAGGCGTCTACTATTTTCTCGTAGCTTTCCAGATATGATTTTTCCTGGACCTCCGTCAAGTCATCGGAGTCCAATATTTCGTAGTATACCGTGTCTAATTTTTCTTTTACCACTCTTACCTCAGCAAATCTGGCGTTAAAATCCGACCTTTTGTATTTCGGTTTACCGGACAACAAAGATGTACCTATCTCATAAAGCGTAAGGATTGTCTTTTGAGCCTCCCGGAAGCGGGCGGCTTGGCTGTTGGTAGGCATTGCGGAGGCCTTTGTTCACTGTCAAGCAGTAACCGTATCGTAAGCGAGCGATTAATAAGAGTAGAAAGGAAGAGAAAAAAAATACAAATCAAATCCTATATCTATAAATCTAACGTTGTAGGAATGTCAACCTTCTTTTACGGAAGTCGGTTAAATAATGCCTGATTAGGTATTAGTTAATACTATAAACTTTACCTGAGAGCTGAGTTCAAAACCGTTATACCTATTAACTTAATAACGGAACGCTTAAGTTGTTCACGGAACCCTTATTAAACTCGTGCGGAACGCTAGGTTATAACTTAAATCTATGCTACCTAACTATTAAAGGTAATGAGCTGATAAGAAACACCAAAACATTGTCGCATACAAGATAACAAAGAATACAAGTTAATATGTATCCAATTTAACACGTAGTGTATTAAATTTAGTAAATAAATCGCAATATAAACATAAGTACAATGATACAAAAACACGAAAATCCAATGCAAACACACTCGGCTTCAAAACTTGCCGGTTAGTAACAAGGAATAATGCAACAGCTCTTATCTATCTATATCGTATTGTGCGTTGTGAACTTCGTCGATTAATAAACTGTAGGTAGGCGATTTATAAGATATAAACATTTACGTAATTATGGATACGAGCTGATTGATATTACGGGAAGTACAATAATGGAGACGCTATTTCTATCTGAGGGTTGAAATTAAAAATTCTTATCTTATATGCAAATTTAAAGTTTAAATTTGTCACAATGTGTGCGGAGTGAAATGATCCTTAGCGTAAGGAGACAAGGTTGATTTACTTTGGCAAAAATGTTACTGCCATGCGGTTTTGCTTGATTTTACCGGGAAATTATTTTGGGTTTTAAAATGAGTGGACTGTAATTATAATGGGATTAGGGCTGATTCGTGACGGCTCGAAGGAAACTTGGGTGGGGCTAAGCCCACCATAGGATCGATATTAGGGAATTTGGGAGTACTTACGGGATGGATGTTTTGGGGTGCTCAAGAGCTGGCCACGCCTCTTTTGTGTGCGGATGGCGGCGGCGTGGTTTCCGATTAGTGCTGATGGCTGGCACTGGTGACTGTGCTGATGTGAACGACCAGGGCAGAAGCACTCACTATAATATACACTTTAACACTACTAACTGTTCTCTTGATTGTGCTGATGTTGGTTGCACCGGTGGCGCGGGAAGAAAATGTATGGAACGCGACACGGGCGAATGTGTGTGCGCGTGCGACTCCTGTCGGCGACTGTGTCCGGGCTACTGTCAAGGTCAAGCTAGCTAGCCGACCGGGCGCCGCAGCTATGCGCGTGCGGTCGGGAGAGGGGTGACGCGGCCAGCAGGTACGCGGCAGGATGGTAAACCGCCCGCAGGCTGATACGTCGCGCTTTTGGCGCGAACACATATTAATATTTTTTCTGTTTCCCGGAAAGGTGCAGATGCTACATTTTTTATACAATGAATATATATAATATACATATATATATAAATATCATACGATTTTCGAGAAAATTATATTTTAAACATTTACAATTATAATGCTGTCAGATTTAGTGTATCTGTTAGGTATTAAAAATTTTCACTTTTAAAGTTTTAAATATTTATGTCTCTGGGAGGGGAGTATCACAAAATATGCTTTATGAATCTGTGCCGCCAAGTTTTTAGTAATATACTGGACTGTGGTGCTGCGCCAGTATTGCAAAAGACTCACTCATTATAACACAGGTAAGATTTATTTATTTATACATAATTGTTTACATACTTACGGCAACAGGCGTGTGACAAGCCAGTTTTATATTTTAAGTAAGAAAATTTGCTCCCGCACTTTATCAGCAATAATTTCCTTAACTTTACGGCCAAGGGTACGATATGCATATGTGCTTCGCGATCCTGCCCACTCCGTTGGGGCCGGCGCGCAGAAGGCAACCTGTCTAGACTATAATGTAATGTGAGAACTATAATGTAATGTGTCAATACCAAAATTTTTACTTTTTTATAATATGGTCACTTGACTAAGTATAAAGTATTTTAGTATTTACTTACACCACATGAATAAAGAACCGTACTGATACTGACCATCTCATCTTTATTTTGAATATTACAGTGCCACCAACTAATTGATTTGAAGGTTTATGTGGTGACAAGAATATCTTAATTTTTGTAAATTATCTTGATTTTTATGTGGTTCTTTACCAAAAAAAACTGCTAATTTAAAATATCCATGTGTTGTTTGCGAAAACATACTTGTATTATGTTATTGTGTTAATTGGACAGAGATTTTGTACCGACCTCAGTTGAGTAAGTTAAGGATAGGAAATTTTACAGAAAACGTATACAAAAGGTAGTCAACCCGCCCCTTAAAATCACTAGTTCATGAACATTGAGTTATATGTAATAATTTAATAAAATATATAATTCTCAGAATACTACTGCAACAAATGACTCGTAAACGCCAGTGACAGTATTTTATGGTACCATTAAATGGAAGTTCATACGCCCGCAATGCGGATAGTAGAGCACATGATCTCTGCATCAATTTTGGGATTCAGATTATATCGTATTAATTGTAGAAAAATAATGTATCAACCGTAGCAAAGAAAGGTAACGGTTGCAAAATAATTCCTATAATCTTTTTTTTTTTTTATAGCTGATAGGTAAGCGTTTCACCACAATCACACCTGATGGTAAGTGATGATTTGGTCGAAGGTGTTCACAGGCTTAACCTAGAACTAGTGACTCCCAAAAATAGCTGCCCGACATATCGTTAGGTTCTTGGTGACAGATTTTCTACTTGAGGGTGTTCGCTACCTAGGCGGGCATTCGCAAAATGCCTTCCACCATGCGGTTACTTATTATTTTTTCTATGGACTTTAGACGTTCATTGACAAATTCTCATTAAATATCACCTGACTCGTCCCCTATTACATGTTACTAAACGTAGCTAGTTAAATGTGAACTTAAAAAGATATACCTATCCTCGCGGAGTATACCAGGTATTTTTGGATGTATATAATCATAACAAAAGTAAACAAAGACACCAATAATATTAACTTATCACCAATAAATTAGCTTATTAAATAACAATTAAACTCTTAAATTAATTATCTCCAATATTAATTCTGTATGACTGATATTGTAGCGATTAAGAATATGAGAGAGAACAAAAACAACAGCAGCAATAGTACCGATTAAATCTTCAATATAATATTAATCTGAGTAAGCAGGATCAAATAACCATATTACCTGGCACCGTCCCGTAAATGTCCCGCTCATTTCCTTCGAATGACAAAACCAAACGTAAACGTGAAATTAATTTGTTCATTTCAAAGCGAGCAGGTACTTATTTATAAGATTTGAGGAGCGGAATATTTTCATGTCAGAAATATTTTTATTCATCAACGCTCTCTGTAAATAATATTGTTGAATTCTATTAACATTTTGGTGCCTTTACCTAAAAATATTTTTCATTTATCTGCTTGGTCCTGAAAGAGGCTTAGTTCAAAGTGAATTTTATCATAAGTATAAATTATTTAGGTGTTGTATGGGAGTTGTTTTGGAATTTTAATTTCTGCTGGAACGAAAGCTGAAAGCCTGGCATTCGTAATGAGCAGAGCACTTTTTCATGAATTCCCACCTTCTTCCCTATATCCTACTCTTATGGAGCTGGTACATTTTGCTCTAACAACACAAGTCAACAAAAACATTGCAAAAATATGCTATTGCCAATAGCACTCAGGACAACACAAAGACGTAATTGTAGATTGTTTTGAATGGTGGTAGGGATTTTTTTAAATCCCCGCCTAGCTACCACACTCAAGTTATTTTGACGGAACAAGCTCGAGGCCCAGCTGATGTTAAACAGATTAACCTCTGCCTATGACAGATGCATTTCATCACAAATTACGAAATGCACACTTTGAGACATAGTTGTTAAGTCTCATGTGCCTGTAATTTCACTGGCTCTCAAGGACTGCCGCCGGAACACACAATTAGGTGCTTGGCAACCGATTTTCTACTTGAGGGTGGTAGCTAGCCAGGTGGGCAATCGCAAAATGCCTTCCACCATCCGGTGAAGCTCAAGCCAGCGGTGGGGATCGAACCAGGGACCTGCGGTACGGTAGTCCATATTTTGTCTGTTACCGCTCGGCCGTCATTGCTTATAAAAGTTTTCCAGCAGCAATCCTTGAGAGAAAATAATTCTATGTTAGCAGGAACAGCATCTTCCACCAAATTATCACGGCTAGAATATTAGCTATGTAAATAAATAAAAACATAGTTTTTGATTCGGTTCTATGGCCAGCCATTAATCTGACGCCAACCATTTTTTGCAACAAGTTCGTTAGTCGTCTAACTACTACCATTCGGGTATCGAACTGTTTAATATGTAAGAAGCAGTATTTTGTGTCCAGTGTTCAGCAAACCTGTGGTAGTCGTTAGGGGCGACTTAAAAATAATACTAGGAGGGCAGCAGTGGCTTTTGAAGAACTGACATCTTACACTGGGATCCCCAAGCCGCCTATCAAGCGTGGGGATTATAGCAAATACCCGCTTACTAGGGGAGCCTGTCTTCAGCAGTGGACGATCCGTCTGACAAAGTTAGAGAAGTAATTAATTAATTACATTGCAGCAAAGACCAACTCACGTCAGAATGGTGGCATGCTGCTCATTAGCCGCAATTTTCTTTGTCGCCTTTAGCAACATTAGAAGGATTAAGTGTTAATTAATTAGAATAGTATATAACCTGAATTATGTCAACAGTTCGTATTATGTCAACCCCTTCCACTACATCTTCACATACCAGTATAAAGAGCTAGTTTGACATTTGTAAATAATAAAAAAGAAATAACTACTTGGATCACCTTCGAACATTAACAAAACTTCAAGAGCTTTATGTAGTAGAAAAAGCTGCTGTTACTCTAAAGCAGAAGAAATATCCATTAATTAAGAGGGATATAATTTTCTGACAGATATACGCCAATTCACAAAGGAGCGGTCCAGATGATTACTGTACTCGACAGGTGACTAAATAGCTGACGCTTACCCCGTTTAACACATAGAACAATCAACGTTTCGAAACGATTGCTACGTTTCGGCCCCACCACCGCTAGCTTGAGTTTCACCGCATGGTAGAAGGACATTTTTTCGCTCGTTCCACTACGATCCCCTATTTCAGTCCCCTAGGGGACTGTACAACACTCACTATTCCACTACGGTCCCCCAGGGGACTCTAAAGCACTCACTATTCCACTACAATCCCCCATAGGTACAGTGCTTACCAGTGCAGCAATATCTCGACAAAGATGTCAAAGTGACACCAGATGTCATAAAACTCGATTTTGAATTCGTATTTAGGGTATTTTTTTTTCTCAAAATGGCTAACAAATAGGTTCAAAATGTGACAGGTGTCAAAGTGACAGTTGATGTCGTATTTTATGTACTCAATTACTTTTCGTTTTCGTGACTCCTGTCAAACTTTTATAGATCTCATAGAGATCTTCATTTCAGATGACAGCTGTCAAATTAAAATAGTGTTTATCTCGGAAACTATTGATTCTAGACTACTAGTTTCTTCACAGAAATGATAGATCTCATAGAGATCTTCATTTCAGATGATAGCTGTCAAATTAAAATAGAATTTATCTCGGAAACTATTGATCCTAGACTACTAGTTTCTTCACAGATATGATAGATCTCATAAAGATCTTCATTTCAGATGACAGCTGTCAAATTAAAATAGTGTTTATCTCGGAAACTATTGATTCTAGACTACTAGTTTCTTCACAGAAATGATAGATCTCATAGAGATCTTCATTTCAGATGATAGCTGTCAAATTAAAATAGAATTTATCTCGGAAACTATTAATCCTAGACTACTAGTTTCTTCACAGAAATTATAGATCTTATAGAGATCTTCATTTCAGATGACAGCTGTCAAATTAAAATAGTGTTTATCTCGGAAACTATTGATTCTAGACTACTAGTTTCTTCACAGATATGATAGATCTCATAAAGATCTTCATTTCAGATGACAAATGTCAAATTAAAATAGATTTTATCTCGGAAACTATTAATCCTAGACTACTAGTTTCTTCACAGAAATTATAGATCTTATAGAGATCTTCATTTCAGATGACAGCTGTCAAATTAAAATAGTGTTTATCTCGGAAACTATTGATTCTAGACTACTAGTTTCTTCACAGATATGATAGATCTCATAAAGATCTTCATTTCAGATGACAAATGTCAAATTAAAATAGATTTTATCTCGGAAACTATTAATCCTAGACTACTAGTTTCTTCACAGAAATTATAGATCTTATAGAGATCTTCATTTCAGATGACAGCTGTCAAATTAAAATAGAATTTATCTCGGAAACTATTGATCCTAGACTACTAGTTTCTTCACAGATATGATAGATCTCATAAAGATCTTCATTTGTGTGAAAAAACTAGTAGTCTAGAATATTTGATAGTTTCCGAGATAAACACTATTTTAATTTGACATTGTCATCTGAAATGAAGATCTTTATGAGATCTATCATATCTGTGAAGAAACTAGTAGTCTAGGATCAATAGTTTCCGAGATAAATTCTATTTTAATTTGACAGCTATCATCTGAAATGAAGATCTCTATGAGATCTATCATATCTGTGAAGAAACTAGTAGTCTAGGATCAATAGTTTCCGAGATAAATTCTATTTTAATTTGACAGCTATCATCTGAAATGAAGATCTCTATGAGATTTATTATTTCTGTGAAGAAACTAGTAGTCTAGAATCAATAGTTTCCGAGATAAACACTATTTTAATTTGACAGCTGTCATTTGAAATGAAGATCTCTATGAGATCTATCATTTCTGTGAAGAAAGTAGTAGTGTAGGATCAACAGTTTCCGAGATACACACTATTTTAATTTGACACCTGTGATCTGAAATGAAGATCTCTATGAGATCTATAAAAGTTTGACAGATGTCACGAAAGCAAAAAGTATTTGAGTACATAAAATACGACATCAACTGTCACTTTGACACCTGTCACAAATCACACCTGTCTAGCTGACATAAACTGTCACTTTGACAGATGTCAGAAATAAGACCTATTTAGAGGATATTTCGGAGTGAGATTAGGCTCGCCATTTTACTGTGATGGAATTGCATTTTCTAGCACTAGTTGAATCCTGAGCGTAGAAGAAAGCATAGGGGATCGAAGTGGAATTGCTTTTTATAGTACTAGTTGAGTCCCCTGAATAGGGTACTGTAGTGGAATAGTGAGTGTTGTACAGTCCCCTGGGGGACTGAAATAGGGGATCGTAGTGGAACGAGCGCATTTTTTGAATGCTCGCCTAGTACTCTCAAGTAGAATATATCGCCATGCACCTAACAGTGTGATCATAGAGCAGTTTTTGAGAGCCAGTATTACTAGCACATGAGACTTGTATGTCCGTATGTCTCAGGGTGATGGGCGCAGCCCAGACGAAATGCATCTGTTATAGGTAGAGGTTACCGCTTACCATCAGGTGGGCTTTAGTGCAGCAAGTTATATATAACAGAGTGTCGAATTGGACAGTATGTCGTCCTTGGAGAAGGATCCGTTACCTACTCAGGTTGGTCGTCCATTATGGGCGTGCAAGTGCAGATTTTCACAAAATAACAGCCAGAGAATATCGTACGATCACAGTTGTACATCACAAGAAACTTATTAAAGCGAAACTACAAAGGATTACGTGAATTTATATGGATTAAGAGCCAATGGGTTTGCACGCGTGCATCACGTTCGGTTGTCCGTCAAGAAGTGCGCTATAGAGAAAAGTAATATACTGGGAATAGAGAGGCACTTTACGATTTTTTATGCCGACCCGTTATGTCAAGCGCTCGTAACGAAGTTTACTTAGCTGTTCTCAACCGATCAGCAAAGTTAAGCAACGTCGCCCGCGGTCATGAGTTGGATGGGTGACCGCTTGTGACATTACTACTGAGCGTTTCCGTGTTTCGGAGGGCACGTTAAGCCGTCGGTCCCGGTTGTTGTCTTAGGATGGCAGTCGTTATAGCATGGTGGTAGGGTATTTTGCGAATGCCCGCCTGGCTAGCTACCACCCTCAAGTAGAAAATCTGTCGCCAAGCACCTAATGGTGTGTTCCGGCAGCTGTCCTTGAAAGCCCGTACTTCTAGGTTAGCCTGAACAACATCTTCGACCACATCATCACTTACCATAAGGTGAGATAGTGGCTAACATAACAGGCATAAAAAAAAACCGGAACTAAAATTTACTCACACATTCACGACTATGAATGTGTGTTTAGATTAGTATTACTTACACATACATTCATATAATACCTATCTGCTACGCCAGCGGCGTCGTTTATGACGCAGATATAATATATTTCGTTTCTAAAATGTAACATGTTTAGCTAACAAACATTTTCTGCTGGGAAAACTATTTGTTAAAAACGCGTCCAATATTAGAAAGACCATAAATATACCAGTGGCATACACGTCACGCAGATTTACTCTTCGCCGAAGAGGTAGCCCTGCATTGGCACCATTTCAAAATCATTACTGAGAAACATAATTTTGTAAAAGTTGGTTTTGAAATGATCAGGATTAGGATGCACCTTACTTATAAATTAATATATATGGTTATCATTATGAAACAATATGAATGGAAAACACTGGGTAATTTTAAGAATTAGGTAAATAAAAATAAATTTACAGTTGATAAAAGTTATAAAATTTTACAATGTCATATTAAAAATTTAATAAATATTTGCTTATGCCTATTATAATATATTTGGCTTCATTGTTAATTACATCCTTGCCTTCATAAATGAATTTATCTACCAGTCAATATATTAAAATAGTTTCCTTTAATTTTTTTTGCGTGGGTCGTACGCTTTTCACATATAATATATTAATTACTTTACTCAGGTAACTATAAAGAAGCGACACATTCAAAACTAAATTATAGATATTTGTTTTATTAGCTAAACATTTTTTTTACCTTACTGACTATATTACAAATGTTCACTAATAATATGAATAAAATAAGTATACACAAAACCTAAAAATAACTTAGCAGCCTAAATAGTGACCGACCACTTTTGGACTTAAGCCTTCGTTACCGGCTGTACTATGTTCTGGTTCAAAGGTTTAACAAATAACCTTAATTGCAACCCTCTTAAACGTATTATTTTTCACAAAATTATCAGAAGCTTGTGAAATATTATTTTGAAAATGAATTTAATTAAATATGTGACTAAACCGTAATTAAATATTGTCTTTTGCTACCTGCGACTTCGTTCGCGATGCCGTACTTGCAGACTAATTAATCACATTTGAGCACTGTTTATCTCACGTAACGCTGTGATCTGCGGTGAAGCACTCTTAGTAAAACATAGTTCAGAAAGGAGTTTTTTACTTTATATTTGAAAACTCCCGGGTTGTATTTTCCAGAAGACAGTGGTTATGTAACTCAGAGTTCCTTCGCGGTTCGCACAATAAATGTTGAAGCAATGTATAGGTACCTACATTGCTACCCTTTGTCTGTTTCTTTGGAATTTAGATTTTTAAGCGGCGTCTTTTTGCCGAAGTTCTCCTTATTTGGCAGTAGAAAGAACAAAAATCAACCAATCCAAAACAATACTTATTCACAATATTAAGTATAAACACGGCAAGAGGTAATTAAAAAAAATCCCTCTGATAAGAAATTTACATGGTATTTTATTGTGACTGAAATGCCGTAATTTGTCCACAAATTTATCAACCATAAAGTAACTTACACTGAGCAAGTAGTATATAACTTATTTATAACAATAAACCTTTTACTTAATACCTACTTATAGTACCACCAACTTAACTGTGCAGTTTTCGAGGGCGCTACTGGTCAGGGAAATCAACTACAAACTGTCACAATTTGAAGGAATGTTGTAGTTTTTTTTTTTGCCGCCTGAACAGATAAGTTGGTGGGACTGTATAGTACCACCAACTTAACTGTGCAGTTCGCGCGGGCGCTCCTGGTCAAGGAAATCAACTACAAACAGTCACAATTTGAAGGAATGTTGTTGTTCTTTTTTCTGCCGCCTAAACAGATAAGTTGGTGGGACTGTACACAGAAGTTGTTGTTGAGTTTTTTTTAATCCTGCATTTGGCTTCGCACGTTTTTGATGTAGTTGATTGTTCTGTCATCTTGTGGTTATGTATAGCATTAGATAAATCGTTTGAGATTGTGTTTTTAGAGGGCGCTATTAGCCAAAAATCACGGAAAATCTGACTTTTCAGGAAAGCGTCCCGCGCAAACTGCGCACACTGCACAGATCAGAGAGGAAGTGCACGACTTCGCAACCATCCGGCCGCCATGACATCTACAACTCCATTCGGTGTTACCAGTTCTAAAAATTAATTATCGAATACAAAGCAATATCGATTATTGTACTGAACATAATAGTGATCTAATTAATCATAACGTTTCATTTTTAATTTTCGTAACTCCATTAAATTGTTCACGCGCCGTTGTATAATTGCACAATAACGTGCAAACCCATTGGCTCTTAATCCATTTTAATCCACGTGATCTTTTTTTAGTTTCGCTGTAATAAGTTTCTTGTGAATTCCAATTGTGATCTTACGATATTATTTGCTTTTATTTTGTGAAAATCGGCACGAGCACGCCCATAATGGAAGATAAACCTGAGTAGATAACGTATCCGCCTCCATGGACGACATCGTCTCGGTACTCCGTTATATATATATATATATTTCTTATTGCCGATAGGTAAGCCTTACCACTATGTCACCTGATGGTAAGTGATGATGTGGTCGAAGATGTTAGTCAGGCTAACCTAGACGTACTGGCTCTCAAGGACAGCAGCCGAAACACACCGTTAGGTGCTTGGTGACAGATTTTTTTACCTGAGGGTGGTAGCTAGCCAGGCAGGCATTCGTAAAATGCACTACCACCATGCTATAACGACTGCCATCTTAAGATACCAACCGGGACCGACGGCTTAACGTGCCCTCCGAAGCACGGAAGTGCTCAGTAATAATGTCACTAGTGGTCACCCATCCAACTTAAGACCGCGGGCGTCGTTGCTTTACTTTGCTGATCGGTTAAGAACAGCTAAGTAAACATCACTACGAGCGCTTCTAACTTAATATGTAGATCATCTATTTACTGTGTAATTTTATCTTTTATTATCTGGCTAGCAGTTGTTTGCTGTAAACTTGTACTCTTATCTGTATTACGTGTTTCTCGAGCCTACTCTCGTATTCGTATGAAAGGGAGACCAAGTGTCAGCTCACGTTCAAGAATCGGAAACGTTTTATAGCTGTTAATATCCCGCCCTCGATCACTCGTAGATGTTGATTGTAAGCGGAATTGTCAAAGCGCTGTGACCCGGAGCGAAGACTATAAAAACTTTACGGTCCGAAGTGTAGAAACGCCCGATCCAAGGGTCGTGGGTGCGGGTGTCCTTTTTACTGGTAGATTAATTTTAAATAAAAAGCTGGATGTGCATTTTTGTCATAGCACTTGGGACGTTACTAAGCTGTTTCACGGGTGTTTCATTATGAATATAAAATAAAAATAATGATGTGAAAAACGTTACAACAGGCACATATAAATTTGTAAAATAGCATACTACTTACATTTACAAATTTTAGTGTAAAATATGATTACAACCACTTTCGCGGGCATTGCGAAAATTACGTTTAGAAATTTAGTTTAGAGTAAAAATCCCTCTCGAGTTGGAATCGATCCCAGTGGTTAAATCGTCTTTTTTTTTATTCCTGATAGGTTAGCCTTTGACCACTATCTCACCTGACGGTAAGTGATGATGTGGTCGAAGATGTTGTTTAGGTTAACCTAGAAGTACTGGCTCTCAAGGACAGCTGCCGGATCACACCGTTAGGTGCTTGGCGACAGATTTTCTACTTGAGGGTGGTAGCTAGCCAGGCTGCATTCGCAAAATGCCCGCTCGTTATAACGACTGCCATCCTAAGACAACAACCGGGACCGACGGCTTAACGTGTCCTCCGAAGCACAGAAACGCTCAGTAAAAATGTCACTAGCGGTCACCCATCCAACTTATGACCGCGCGCGACGTTGCTTAACTTTGCTGATCGGTTGAGAACAGCTAAGTAAACTTCGCTACGAGCGCTTCAGAAAAGTCTGGTGCGTAAAGTCAGGGGACGTTGGTTCGATTCCCACTCGAGGTGAGACATTTTTACTCTTAAATTTTTAATGTGATAACAAAATTAGAGGTAAAAAATATAGTCATGTGCGCTATTCGAACCCGCGTCATCCACCTCTATAGCCGGGGCGTGCTCTGACCGTGTATGACAACATGACAGTATGACTTATAACTAATTTTTCTTTAACCATCGTATGGGAATGTGTTTCCCCTCGTAAATATGCAATTTTGTA
Organism: Plagodis pulveraria; assembly: GCA_963890685.1. Taxonomy (NCBI): domain Eukaryota; kingdom Metazoa; phylum Arthropoda; class Insecta; order Lepidoptera; family Geometridae; genus Plagodis; species Plagodis pulveraria. Next base: position 21,495,922 of record OY982950.1, on the reverse strand, counting down.
ATGTAATCCACAGACACACTATACAAAGAAAAAAAGTAAATGCGATTTTCGCACAGCATTGTGATGTTAATTATATTTGGAAATAACACTAGGAATATAAATGCTATTTATTCTGAGTGGGTGTGTTTCATACTAGAAAGGCTTAACAGATTTGTATGAATCTTAAAAAACAAATATTGGGGCCTGTATTTTTTGGACATTTTTTATTATAATCATCATTGACTACGCGGGTAAAACATGCGGGATGCAGCTGTTTGAGAGCTAGTGAAATTACAGGCACATGAGAAACAACTATGTCTCAAAGTGACTGGCGCAGGGCATTCGTGACTTGTGTGATGAAACGCATCTGTTAGAGGTATAGGTTAGTCCGCTTAACATCAGGTGGGCCTCAAGCTTGCTCCTTCACAATAACATAAAAAAAATATAATTGCATGATCAAAAATACATACTTAATATTTTTGTAACACATGTTATTACCAATGATAAATACTAAGCTTTATAATATTTCGTTTCATAACGCACGCCTATAGTGGAAACTTCGAACGGTAAAAACGTTTTTCTCATTTTCAGCTAGGTTTGGTTATACATGTGCTACTATACAGTTTAGTTGCCAGTAGAATAATATTTCTCCTCTTATTTTTGGGTAATTGAACATACAAGTGAAAAATATTTCATGAACATATACGCGTAAGAAAATAATTACAAAGTGAATTATCACAATGCGGGACTCTGATCCTTTGCGGGATTCCGACTCGCACTTGACCGATTTTTATTATTTGCTTTACAATTGATATTAAACTGTACTCATACTAAGTTTGACGTTTGACGACAAATAATTCCCTATATACAAGAAACGTGTATTTTTTTACATTATTGGTTTTTACTCCGGTATGGTAATACATAATTATCATACCGGAGTAAAAACAAATAATGTAAAAAAATACACGTTTCTTGTATATAGGGAATTATTTGTTTTTAACTTTTTTAATTTATTATTATTTGGTAGGCAATCGGCCATACCAACTTCTCTGTGATTATTTGACCATTTCTTATGGTTTTAAATATACTAACAGATATTTTAAGTATCATTCGTATGGACGGACAGCCAAGGTGTAGTAAAAGGTCCGTTTATATCATACGCTCTGAAACACTCATGGCGCAGTGGCATTATTACAAAAAGCCTTGCCGAAGGTATTGACCTATACTAGACGCGACATCTCAAACGAGGATAGTCGACCAGTGCAAGTTTTCCGGCCGGCATACTCTCCCCCACAAGCAGCTGGGCACTCGTAGATTTTACACGCGCTTTACGTTCGAAAATTGTGAATTCAAAATACACAATTGATACACAAACTAATATACAGAGTGATAGGGCGTTTTGCTTATACTCGCCTGGCTAGTTACCACCCTCAGGTAGAAAATATGTTACTAAGCACCTAACGGTGTGTCCTCGCAGCTGTTTTTGAGTTCCAGTTCATATTCTAGAAGTGTTTTTGGTATCTTTGCGCTCTCTCGAATTACGTAAACAACATTGCCATAAAACACGTGATTCAATAGGTACTCTAATTTATTACCTACATTGCTTCTCCCATCGTCGAACGCCGAAGGGAGCAGAGCAGTCTTGTTAACTTGTCTGCCGAGCTTCCGATTTGTCGTCTCGTGTCTATACAAATTACAAGCTGTCTGCTTTTATTGTATGGGGTGTGTATTCACACTTATTTTCTTTGGTTACACTCACAGATCAGAGCAATAGATTTCCTGATCTGAGGTTTTATTTCTAAGCTTTTCATAAGTTTATTTACAAATTCTGGACATAGTCCGGATAAAACGCTTGCTGGCTTACAAAATAAGCAGAAATACCCACATATTATTTGGCTTAAGGCCTTAGTGCAAGATTTAGTATAATTTATTTTTCCCATTATCGTTATTTTTTATGTGCCTTGTGTTATCTGCTCTAACAGAGCGAATCTAAAGATATAACATACATTAAAATCAGTAAAGCCGTCTAGAAGTAATGGTCAAATAAAAAAACTCACACACATACATACCTGAACCCTGAAAACATTAAAACTCCTTTTTTGGGCAGTCGTGTAAAAAAAATAGGAATGTATACCCCAAATTTGTAACGAAGTGATAAGATTGACAAGTCAAGCACCTTCACGCATGTTCATTACAGATTTAGTGTTACCATCCTTGCCCTGCTTCACATTGCCGTGCACCCGTTACTCCGAGACTGTTTTTATGTCTCGTTTACTCAATGACTTCACTTGCTATGGTGCCCTTAAGAACACTTAAGAACAGTAGTGTTTGCACACCACTGGTTCGAGGCAGAATACTAGGACGCTATGGTGATACCCACCAAGACGAACTATTGTCAAACATGTATTTTTGGTTCCAGGTAACAGGAGGTAGAGCTATTGCCACAAATCAAACTATCACTCTCTGGAAAAATATACACTTCTGAAAGCTATAATTTAGTCAATTTAATTGTCCCAACTCGCACTTGACTGGCTTTTCTTGAAATCGTTTTATACCTATTCGCTCTGGTAGGAAACGTCAAATTTCGATTTGTCGTATGTTACTTTTGATAATCGAGCTTTGGCTACACTGGTATTGAATGCATTTGTTTGAGAATGATTAAAAATATGGAAGCAATGATGGCCGAGCGGTAATAGTTATGGACTGCCGCGCTGCAGTACCCTGGTTTGATCCCCACCGCCGGTTTGAGCTTCACCGCATGATGGAAGGGCATTTTGGGATTGCCCGCCATGCTAGCTACCACCCTCAAGTAGAAAATGGTCGCCAAGCACCTAGTGTGTTCCGGCAGCAGTCATTGACAGCCAGTGAATTACAGGCACATGAGACTTAACAATAGTGTCTCAAAAGTGACGGGCGCAGTGCAATTTGTGACTTGTGACGAAATGAATCTGTTATAGGCAGAGGTTAGTCCACTTAACAACAGGTGGGCCTCGAGCTTGTTCCGTCACAATAACATAAAAAATAAAGAATGTTTGTGCGGAGCAAAGTTAATTGAAATGAAAAGAAATGTAATGGCAATAGTGTTCATCGTTGTTTCCTGCAATTATTATTCAACATCATAACCCCACACTTCCGGTTGATTCTATAAGCATAGAACTATTCCCTAAAGAGATGAGAGTGTTTAAGTCAACAATATAATATGAAGAAAACGCCTTCCATGTAAGTGAAACATTTCCCCAACGTCCCAATTCTGCCTATAACAGATGCATTTCGTCGACGACGAATTGCACTGTGCCTGTCACACTGAGACGTATAGTTGTAAGATCTCATGTGCCTGTAATTTTACTAGCTCTCAAGGACTGCCGGAACACAATGTTGGTTGCTTGGCGACAGATTTTATACTTGAGGGTGGTCGCTAGCCAGGCGGGCATTCGTAAAATGCTCTTCCACCATGCGGTGAAGCTCAAGCTCGCGACTGGATTCGAACCTTGGACCTACTGCACCGCAGTCCATAGCCAATGCCACTGAGCCATCACTGATTCACCTTTGATCTTCCGTTTCCTCTTTAAATTAGATGAAAGTATTATATATTCTACGTCATACCCTTGATTCGCTTTCGGTGGCCATAACCTACTGCCGCCGCCGCTGGTGGTGAATGAAATCTAGAACAACTACTTTGAAATAAATAATTACTTACCGGAACGAATGTTATAAATAGTTTGTCAGCAACAGCGAAGTACCGCTTCGTTGAAGTAGTTTTATTTATTAAAGCAAAAGTAAGCAATAATAGGTATATCTTTTGCTTTCCGCATCGCGTGTACTTGGTTATACTTCGCAACTTAAGGAACCATCCCTTAAACCAGAATAAATATGTCTTGAAAAAATGAACTCTACATTTATATCTTTTAAAGTTTGATATTATTAATTTGATTATTGCTTTGAAGCGCTCGAAGCAAAGTTTACTTAGCTGTTCAGCAAAGTTAAGCAACGTCGCGCGCGGTCATGAGTTGGATGGGTGACCGCTAGTGACATTACTACTGAGCGTTTTAGTGCTTCGGAGGGCACGTTAAACCGTCGGTCCCGGTTGTTGTCTTAGGATGGCAGTCGTTATAGCATGGTGGTAGGGCATTTTGCGAATGCCCGCCTGGCTAGCTACCACCCACATGTAGAAAATCTGTCGCCAAGCACTTAACGGTGTAGTCCGGCAGATGTGTTTGAGAGCCAGTACTTCTAGGTTAGCCTGAACAACATCTTCGACCACATCATCACTTACCATCAGGTGAGATAGTGGTCAAAGGCTAACCTATCAGGCATAAAAAAAATTATATATTATGTGTGATTATACACAGGTTTTAATTCGTACATCTACAATTATCATCCATAAACAATGCACTGAAACTTTTGTTTAAAATTTTATACTTAATAATATTCTTAGTTGCCTACTTTAACTATGAGCTGGATTGTCGACTACTGAACACAGCTTCCCCTATTGTTTTTCCATAATCCTCAGGCTTTACCAGGCGTCTTGATGATCGCAGTTTGAGATATATCAGTTCCTCAGAAAGCGCTGCTGCCCACCTTCTGGTTCAACACATTGAACAATTGATGTAGTTTTTACACATAAAACTTAAGTAATTATTTTTCTTGAAAGTCATTTGCTAAATTGTGTTCTTTGGAACGTACGGCGTGCTTTGTATATGACTCAATTGAATATATGACTTTGTTTTTGATTATTAATGAAAAAGTGGCAATTGAAGTACCTACCTAATACTTACTATGATGATATTCGAGTTTCGCATGCAAAAAGTAAATGACATTCACCGCCGGTTTCCCGTACGTGTGTCAAAACTCGATTCATCTAACAAGCCGTCACATTTAACAATCTGCTAACTTTCAACGGGTTTCTGGAACGCATATTAACTTAAAATTACATAACACATGCTTGTTTATCTATGATAACATGAAGTTTGAAAAAGTTGTTCATATTCATTCATTCTGCAGTATTTTGTCTTTATTTAACGCATAACTTTGTCTCTTTTGTTTTGACATGAAATCAATGCCAAATAATTTCTGTGCTTCGCTGCCGTTACTATGGTTACCAGCTTATTAATCTAGGGAATGTTCCACCGTTGCAATGAGTATGTAATCACTACGTTTTGGTTTTTGGTCGGATGATCACAAAAGTCGATTTAGGTAAAAGTGAAACAGTAGCATTTTTGTTGTTGGCTTTGTTTTTCATGGTGGTAGGTCATTTTGCAAATGCGCGCCTGACTAGCTACCACCCTCAGGTAGAAAATCGCCAATCTCATAAAGGTGCGTTCCGGCCGCTGTCTTTGAGATCCAGTAATTCTAGGTTAGCCTAACATCTTCGACCACATCATCACTTACCATCAGGTGAGATAATGGTCAAAGGCTAAACAAACAGGCCTAAAAAATAAAATATATATCAACTGATGGTAAGTGATTGATGTCTTATGATTATATACTCGAAAAATCTAAACAGGTTTAACCTAGAATAGGCTTTCATCAAGAACAGCCTTCGTAACACACCATTAGATGCTTGGTGACAGATTTTCTGTATAAGGGCCAACAAATAACGCATTTTAAAAACTCCCGCCATGCACCTGCACCATGCGGCGAAATGTAAGTCCATTCTTTTGTGATTTCGTTTGAGATTCTAACCATGGATCTCCAGCGCAGCAATACAAAAGAATACACTGCTCACATCCGGTTATTGCTGCATATCAGACGCACAACCAAATTTTAAACCATATCTTAACGCCCTTTTTAACCAAAAGGTGCTTCCACAAAGATTGTTGAGGTCTGGAAGGCGGTCATCCATAAGATTTCAAGCGAATTCTTTCGTTGGTAGTATATACAGCTGGGGTTTGTATAATAAGGCCGTCAGGTGGTTATAGCACCGTATTGAGCAGTCCTGTGGGGTGCAGGGTTAGAATGTTACCCCCCACAATTTTTCCCGTGAATATCGTAAGAGGTGACTAAGGGAAAAATACCAGCATCGCTTTCTATACACTGAGAATTTCTACTGAGATCCCCAAGAGACTCCTGCCAAGCGTGGGGATTGCAAATCTCCTAATGTGGGAGACCTCGTTCAATGCTGGACTTTCCGGTTGATGTGGTGATGATGATAAACCTAATGAGCAGCAACACTAAAAAATTACGTCGACTTTAATAACATATTTACGTAGTAGTAATATGTGTAGTCATATTTGGTATAATTATGTACTTGCTCTATCGTATCGGTTATTAGAGGAAATATTTAGGTAGCTACAACTAAAACCACTTTTAAAGCCATATTTTATATATATTTACGATTTCAAGATGTTAGTCTTCGAATAATTGGTCGATTTTTGGCAATTAGCACAATTCACTTTGACAAACCGTTAACATACAAAAAAGGCTTTTCGGAAACCCAAAATTGAATTGATTGGCGTTTAATCGGAGATTTGACATCAGTGTTGACAAACAGTCACATGAAGTTTTCAGCAACCCAATTTGCATTTGACAATAGATTAACAAGCATTTAACGTAATTTATCACTAATTTGCGTTTTAGACCGGCTGTCTGTGCCACTGCCACGGATTAGGTAGTTATACACTAAACATAAAATAGACGGGTACAATAAGGACCTATAATGGTTAACACATTCATGTTTAAGGCTTGTACAAAGACATAAACATGTATGTATTGTATACTCAGTCATTAGATATACTGAACCGAAGGGTCACATTAGCAACATATAGTCCGCATGTCGTCGGCAGAAGCCTGTGTTTGTAGCCTGTTGGTCAATTACTATCAGATCCAGATAGAACCTAGATTGGTAGGTATATCGTCTGGGTGATTTGATTACGTCCATGTTAGCCTCAATTCACAATAGAGTAATTTCTGTGTGTTACAATATGGTTGCTCGCAAGGTTGCCTGAACACTCAACTTGGAGTTCCGTGTCACAGTATCTGCACAAAATCTTACAGTAAAAACTCTTTCCATAATATTATGTGAATATGTTTGGCAGTACAAGTGATTATTCTTAAATTACAAATAAGTTGTATTTCGAACAAGAAAATTGAACTAGAAAAATTTGCAATGAGTTATTTCCAATATTTAATTATTTTTTATTTGTTTCTATACTAGATTACTTATTGGGGTAACGCCGCCTATTGTGAGAATGTATTGTAAGCATATGTCCATGTTTATTATTTGTATTTTAGTATTAAAAAAATATCTACATTGTACAACCTCAATTATAATTATATCATATTTGGGCTTTCATATGCATATTATATCGTTACTCACAATACATACATACATTATTCACAATAGGAATGATATGGCAGATATTATAATGAGGCCAATTTAATGTATTAGGAAACAATGTATGTATTTTCAAATATGAGGAAAAAGTAAAACTTGACTACTTCGTACCTATAAAAGAACTTGTTTCAAAAACTATATCAGATAAAGAAAATTGTCTGTTTGACATTTTGTCGTACCTCAAGTATTTAAACGATATTTTTTATTTAACACGCAGTTTTCAAAAAGTCGTATAAAGTTCAAAAGACACATTCACAACGTAGTTCAAGTATCTATATTTTTGCGATTAAAGTGAGACTTACCTACTGTGTATACATATACACTGTGTACATGTCCACGAATTCACATTGTTGCGTAAGTACAAGGCCGTTTCGTAATCAGACATTTCTTAACTACAAACATGTAATTATCCAAACGATACAATGAGTTTTAATTAAAAAATATGAAGCTTAACTCGATCGATCATGTTTTATGCATTGTGTTTATTGTTGTTCCTCTAGTTATTAAGACATTATGCACTACCTAAACTACACGAATCCTTCAAGTGGCCTTCATAATAATATATTATGTGGTTGAAATGCTGTGTTTGTTGGTCCGGAACCTTCGGTGTACGAGTTCGATTCGCACTTGACTAAACTTATTCACATAATATGACAATGATGGCCGAACGGTAATAGCTATGGACTGGGGTGCTGCAGGTCCCTGGTTCGATCCCCACCGGCCGGCTTGAGCTTCACCACATAGTGGAAGGGCTTTTTTCGGTTGCCCGCCTGGCTAGCTACTACCCTCAAGTAGAAAATCTGTCACGAAGCGCCTAATTGTGTATTTTGGCAGCAGTCTTTGAGAGCCAGTGAAATTACATTTACGAGCGCAGTGCAAATCGTGTTGCAACTTGTGATGAAATGCATCTGTTATAGACAGAGGTTAGTCCGCTTAACATTCGGTGGCCCCGAGCTTGCTCCGTCACATTAACATAAAAAAATGTTTCTATTGTTAAATTCGATTCGATAATATTTTTAAATAACAGCTTTAAATATGAATACCTATATTTATCTAAATATGAATTACTATATTTATCTCCCCTCACAATCAAATCAAAATAAATTTTCTCGCCGCACCTCATCCATATTCATCAATTCCAAACATAACGGAAGAAACGCAAGGAAATAGACAAATTACCATGAGTCTACCATGAGGGGATTACGAACAAAAATGTTATCTATACTCATAAAAGAACCCTTTAAATTTGATGTGCCAGTTAAATTTGTTAGAACTCTCAAAGGAATATGGCTTTTCGTTATTACGACATGGTGCTCAAATGCTACGAGTAGGTTATTTTGATTGTATGTATATGTACGTGTTCCGCCCACGTTCAAATGATGAGAATTTTGAGACAATACAATAGTTAGATAACAATTCCGAATTGTAAGATAAGTTTAAAACTGTTTACTAACGAAGTCATCAATCATTTGTGTACGAAAGAAGGTTTTGTTTTGTCCCATTAATTTACTCTATAAGTTTACTCTTCGTTTTGGGAGATGTTAGCATTTTCCTTTAATCTCATGATAAAAATCTGTAGTTTCTTAATATTTTTTATACTTTATACCAATACTGTACGTGAGTATGCGGCACGTGTATATATTTGGTAAGTGCCATATAAATATGTGCTTAATATAAATCCGTTTAAATATTTCCAACATAGAGGATGTCAGTACCTAAAATTTGTTGTACTGTACTATTTTTAGGGTTTCGTAACTCAATATGATAAAGGAAACCTGACAGGATCACTTTGTTGTCCTTCTATCTATCAAGACCCTTTTTCTCAGGAACGCCTGGAGTTATCAAGCTGAAATTCATATCAAATACTCAAATCTACTGTCTCTTAGAGCTGTGAAAAAATCAAACTTCTAAATCAACGCAATCAAAACATACAGCCGTTTATGCCGCAAATTTTCGACACTCGCAAGGGAATCAAAACCTAAAAATCTGAAACAGAACTCAAAATCTGAAAAGTGGTACAAATTAACGTCTTATAACACAGATATAGGAAACAGTGCGAAAAGCATACATTTTCAGTAACATCTTATAATACAAATATTTTTGATAATTTTAAAATATTGTGAATTTCACTTTATTCGATTATTTTTTTAAGCCTGTTAGGTTTAGCTTTTGACCACTATCTCACCTGATGGTAAGTGATTATGTGGTCAAAGATGTTGTTCAGGCGAACATAGAATTACTGGCTCTTAAGGACAGCTGCCAGAACACACCATTAGATAGATAGATAGATAATTCTTTATTGTATACACCACTAAATTACAATATAACAAAATACGAAGGCTTACGAACTCTTCCAGGCAACAATTAGGTGCTTGGCGACAGATTTTCTACTTGAAGGTGGGTGGTAGCTAGTCAGGGGGCATCAGCAAAATGCCCTATCACCGTGCTTTATCAACTGCCAGCCTAAGAAAAAAACCGTGACTGACGGCTTAACGTGGCCTCCAAAGCGCTCAGCAGTAATGTCAGTAGCGATCACCTATCCTCCAACTCATGACCACGGCAGACGTTGCTTAACTTTGCTGATCGGTTCAGAATGGCTAAGCAAACAATTTCGCAACGAACGCTTCGGGCTTTTAAAAATAAAAATTATCATATCTTTTACTTATATACCTACAGGTTTGTACGGAGCTCTTGGTGCGCGAGTCTGATTCACACTGGGCAGGTTTTTTTATCTGAATATGATTTATCACTATTACAATAATATAATTTAGCACTGTCGCGTACTAAACGCAAATTTCATTTCCAAATTTTTAGAACACATTTTATATATCATGCTGGGGATATAATATTTGTCCTCTAATCATTTGTAAATGAGTTTTTTTCTTCTTGAATTTCGTAGCTCGCCAGGTGGGCATTCGTAAAATGCTCTACTACCATGTTATTCCTACAAACCAGTACCGACGGCTTAACGTGTATGGTAAGAATAAGTATCAAGTGACAAAAAATATATCTACAATGTTCCAGTGCAGATATAGGATATATTCTGAATGAGCTGTACCCACTTATAACAAATAGAAGAGCATTTTTTTTCTCGAAATATTATTTTTAAGCACAATAATAACAAATTTAATTTTAGAGTCGTGACAGATATGTCTGTAAAATAAATTATTAGCATTGCAGAGTATGAAATTACGCCTTATTGATAATAATAGCCTCGTCCCCTATTACTTGAGACTAAAATATACGAAGCAAAAGTTTATTTTTTTTAATTATGACGGAACATGCTTGAAGCCCACCTGATGTAAGCGGACTAACCTCTGCTTATAACAGATGCATTTCGTCACAAGTCAAGAATTGCAATGCGCCCGTCAATTTGATACGTAGCTGTTAAGTCTCATGTGCCTGTAATTTCACAGGCTCTCAAGGACTGATGCAGGAACACACGACTTTAAATTAAATATTATAATTTCTTGATTCTAAGAATATATTTAAAGTTTTTTATGCAACCTTAGCATAGAGACTATAATATTATATATAACTATATACATATAAAGACTGTAAGTTACAAGTACTAAGTTTAAATGTGATCACGTGTCATGTTAACCGAACCTAAAGTAAAAAATATAGCCCTGGGTATCTAGGCTATACTATCGTTCTGTTTCATTATGACCCTCTGGTTAATTTAAATTAGAAACCTCAAACTGTTAATGAAACTTCGACCTTAAAATCTACACCAAAAAGATCTTATTCGTAAATAGATCTGACGATTGCCATCCCAAACACAACCGTTTTTTTTTCGCAGAGATCAGTAAAAATATTATATTAATGAGAATTTTACCTCCTCTATGAGAAGAGCAGAACACAAAAACATGTGAAATGTCGTGAATGAATGTGGAAACCGACCAAACGTGTTGAATGCAAAAACAAGACCATAACGAAATTGAAAAAAGCTGTGGTATTTATAATATTTACTATAGGTACCTAGAAAACTACGTAACATTTTTTTTTTGGATCAAAACGTTTTGGTTCTTGATTTGTAATTATATAAATGTATAGTCAACTCTCATAAAAAACTCTCATAAAAAAATACGTTATATACATAAACGTCTAAGAAATAACATATCAATCATTCTATTACTTTTTTTTAATTTAAAATCTATCATCCATAGTATCACTAAAGAAGATATAGTAAAATGTATTTTCTTAAGTATAATTAAAAAAGATACATTTACTGTCTACGTATATTTACACTAAACTGTCTACGTATTACTTTATTAAAAAAATACAATAATCATCGCTCAATGCATGCGAATACATTTTTGGACTATAGACTTTTGTACTGTAAATGCATATAAAGCCAAAATTGGCTTCCGCGGAAAAATGGGGAAATGTAATAGAACATACAAGATAGTGTATAAGACTATGATAGTTAAAGAAAAAAGAAAAATGTGATTTCTTACGTTTTTCACTTATTAGTTATTATAAATCAACAAAGTTGCAAGTTATTACACTAACTGCAATTCACGGTGCACGCGCTAGTAAAAGTGAGTATATGATGACATATGGCACTGAAATGAGTGAATAAAATTACGTTTCGATATACAACGAAGTGACAAACAATGCTTAAATAGTTTAATAAATTTTATATTAATGGTGGGTAGAAAAAAAAACAATAAAGTTTATCAGCCATTTCTGGCTTCCCATGCAATACAGGGTTAAATCCCCCTTCATAACGCTCAAGATGGCGACAACTCTAGAATTCTTCGAGACTTTAGACCCTCGGTCTATTTTGTAGTATTTTTTCTCAAACATTATGGCTGCGGTAACCTATAGTAAAAAAAATAGAGTGCAATATTAACACGGCGTTATCCATACCGTGTCTTCCGGTTATACACACTAGATACGTTTAAACTACTTGACGCGGTCTCCTATGACGGTTAAGTCAAATAGGTAATCAAAGACGCAAGCTTGATTCCCGCGTGAGGTAAATATTATTAGCTCCAAGAATGTGTATCGTGTAAAAATGATTTCTATATCAATATCGACTCTCTTAATCAAATTATCCTTTACATTATTGGGAATCTATTGGCATGCTGATGCCGTACCGTAACGACATCGTCGTAATGGGTGCGATTGGGAACGGCCACCATTTTCATTAATTATTTGTCGCAATAGCCGCTGTGTAACCTATTGAATAAACAATGTCGATGGAATGCCACTCACGCCGAACTTAACTATTGATTAGATTTTCCCCTAAGTTTGCACAAAGGAACTATACTGTGACACGCTTCTACAAACACAAGTGGTATATTCGGACAAATTTTCTTTTGTTTTTCACTAAGAAATTATGTGTATGTATTCAATTAATTGCCAAGTAGAGAGACTGAAACTTTATTCGTTCAGAATGAGGTTTCATTGCATATATAATACCTACAAAAAAAAAATATTTATGAATTAATTCATTTTTAAATAATTTACTAGATTTCTTTAAAAGGGAATTGATTTTAGAAACAAGAGATTAAAGAATAGGTATTTAAAAAATATTTTAATTAATGTATTTAAAAAATAAAGTAATTACTAATGTGGGGTGCCAGGTTAATTTTAGGAATTTCACCCCCACCCCCACATCATCCTGTGGGTGTCATAACAGGCGACTAAGGGGTAAAATACTGGAAGGTGGGCAGCAGCGCCTTATAAAAAGTGGTCAACTTATACTACGATCCCCAAGCCACCTGCCAAGCGTAGGGATTAGGGCAAGTATGTATATGGGAGGCTGTGTTCAGCAGTAGACGATCCGGCTGATACAGTATAGTACTAATGTGAAGCGATAAAATATTTCGAAGTTTTCGGCACAGATAGACAAAACATATAGAAGTAGTAAAAGTAACGTACAGTTTTAATATTCTTGGAATATCTCTTATGTAACTTATTCTTAAAATAGTCATATAATTTACAAGGATTATTGAAATTAAATTTACTAATTAGTCTTTACCGCCGTATTGTCCGCCTTAATAATACAGGGACTATTCTATATCCTCCTGAATGTCGAAACAATAAAAATGATGTATTTATGCAGACCACTAACTAATCTATAGCAATAACATATAACAGGTGCACATAAAATGCTCGTTACCATCTTTATGCCCTAATTACCCGAAAAGCAGCGTGTTTTAAAACCATTGTGAGATCCCCAAGCAAGGAGTAGACATACTGTACTGATTACAAATTAGTGGAATAAGAGGGAAAACGCTACACTTTAATATTATAAGTCTCTTTATAAGGAATTTCATTCCAAATTTAAAATAACATGAACGTTTTATATTTGATACAAAGCTTTTGATTTTATCATTATTTGCTTCGAGTTATAATCGAAAACTCCAAGTAACTCCTGAAGCTTATAGTAATTCGGATAGGCGAGTCCAAATTAATGATTTGGGATCCTCTGTTTACCTAAAATATCAAATTGGGGATTTGAATATGTGACTAAATACCGAGCAGAGATAAGCGACGCCTGCTTCATTATAAATGCTTTAATTTATTCAACATCAACTGTGCCGTACAGCTCTACTCGCAGGATACCAGTGTCGCTTCGAGAATTTTTAATTTTTCTGGCAAAAGCATTGAAATTAAATTTATGTGCCTACTTTTCGTTCTGAAGAAAATATGTATATGTAGAGACGTTACTGCATGTTCTTATTGAAAGTTCTTGTTAACTATTTTTCTTTTCCTATTATTGTCGTACTAGCGGCCCGCCCTGGCTTCACGCGGGTGAAAAATATAAATTGAACCACATAAAGAGTTATTGTGACATAACTGTAGTAGTTAGACATATGAGACACCGAGCTTTTTTGTAGATATTTTTGTCTTCTTTAAAATTGTAGTACATCACTTTGCTCTAATGTCAACAGTTTTCGCAGCGTACGCGATATAACGTCTTTTTGGTATTTTTTTCACGTTGGATTACATTTTCGAAGTTTTCATACATCCCTAAGTGTTTGTAAATATTTTAAAGCGTGTGTTCATCGGAGATAGTGTAGGATTCTGATAATGAAATAATTTTTAAATCAGTCCAGTAGCTTTAAAGTTTATTCGTTACATACGAAAATACAAATCTTTCCTCCTTATAATATTAGTATAGATATATTCGTACAAGTAAATTGTACTATACTATAATGTGATGTCTTTTGAAACATAGAAGGTAGCCGTATGAAATTTTCAAAAACTAAAACATAATGCTATAGTGGATAGTTTAACTAATTATAATAAAAATAAATGCAAATATAATTCTAAGTCATATAATTTGTAAGAGCGATCCCCATAAAAAATCGTGTTCATTCCAACGCTCATTCCTATCACTATGTTATACTTATTATTACTTATAAGTTTTATATGATTATGGAACTGACTTTTAAGTGAAACAACAAACAATAACAAAAAAAATACCTTTATCATAAAATACGCATTAATAGGGATTACTCAAATATAATAATAACATAATATATACATAATAACCTACGTAAAAATAAGCACCGGTTTTTGAATATTAAAAAAACATCAGAATCGGTATATCCTGTAAAGAGTTATGAGGTTTACATACAAAAAAAATACATGAATTGTAAACCTCCTCCTTTTTCAAAGTCAGTTAAAATCAGCCAATTTCTAATTACAAAGAAAAACGAACTATGAAACAAAATTATTATTTTTTTGGACATATTTAGTAGCAGTCTAGAGTCTGCCCTGGCAATTGGCTCGCAACATATCACATGAACAAAAACATATCTGATGAAAAGTGTGTTTTTAAATTACTATGCCTACCCTACTGGGGATGTTAATCCGTGATGATATATAATATTTATTATGTCTGAAAGTAACGCTCCAAGAAAATGAATATTATTCAAATCTACTACCTACATCAAAGTAAAAACTAGTTTAGGCAGTAACTAGTACAGTAAAGTCTCAATAATAGCTCGCAATAATTTATTTTTAAATCTGTATCTCCTAAGCATTTAACATTATTGATTCATAAAGGGCATTAATATGATAAATACAAAAATATGCAAAAACCGATGACTGTTGGGAAAATACGCGTATTACTTAAGAAACAAGTTTCATTTGCATGCGTGATCGCAAATCGTAAGGAATTCCAAGTGACTCTAAAATATACACCTGCTTAAATGCTTGTAAAAAACATGCCGTGACAACTAGCATTTTACCTTGCACAATCCATATTCAAACCATTCATACGACCATTATAAGGTTTTGTCTTTTTCGTCTACACATAATAAATTCTTGTGCAATGAAGTATACCTTTCAAATAATTCACAAAGGCAAAGCACGGTCTTAGAACTATCAAGACTCGAGTTCGGGTTTTCCTGTGAGGCTGTATTATCTCCGTCCCATTTCCTCTCATTTTCGGCGCAGCTTTGGGTGTTTTGTTTCGTTCTAACTTGAGAAGGCTTGCGCGGAAAGAGAATGTGGGTAACGAACGACCTTTTGCCGTTACGGGCAAGCAGTGCGGCCCGTGCCTTCACCGGGAACGGTACACTTGATTTCTGTATCAAAACATCGCGCGGATACTCAGCCTGAAAAAAAATTACGTAAATATTACAACACTCACGCATTGATTATGAAACGTCTTTAGCCGCCGCGCCGCAGCACTGTTCCCTTCCTAGTCCCAGGACTGACCTCGTGCATGTGCCGTTCTCGTTTTATTTAAATTTGTGCGATCCTGTTTGACCCTGGTGATTTTATTTTATTACATTATTTTGATACCCTCTTCCCGTGGTGTTAACTGTATTCACCCCGTTCTGTGTTTCTGTTTGTGATTTCTTTACGTCTATTGGATTGTCACTTAGTATTGGGTAAGTATTTCTTTTGTTATTTCGCTTTATTATCCAATTTATTTATGAACTGTATTAATATTGATATTTTTTGATGTCCATACCATATTGATATAATCACCGCTTTGCACAAAATTATGAACTTTGTGTTAGCCAATTTAGTTATTTATCACTAAAATCAGCGTGTGTTCAAAATATGTACATAGACACAATATACTTATTTGTAATATTCCTGCTTTTTAAGTCATCTCATACTAATCATTACTTAACTTTATATATATAATATTGAGATAGTTCGACTACAGCATCATTATTTTACGTAAACCATTATCAATCTCGATTTATATACGAAGTCATTTCGAATGGTTTATAGAATATTCTATGCGAAATAACCCATTTCTGACTCAGCCCGCTTGACCTATGCACACAGTATCTACAAAATGTTCTACGTAGCTGAATCCTCAGTAGCGGAATTCAAATGAATCTCTCGTCAGATTATCCGTTGAAAACCAAATAATCCTTGGAGCCCTAGGGAGTTCATATGTGAAAATTGCAAACAACTTATCAAAATATAAAACACCATATACATACGTAGTAATACGTTTTTTAAAAAATAAATTTGCAGTGAAAACAACAGACAAACGCAAAAAATGTAATAAATTGGTTATGTTATTAGTTTTAAGTACTGGCTAC
The DNA here is from genome assembly GCA_963890685.1 of Plagodis pulveraria. Taxonomy (NCBI): domain Eukaryota; kingdom Metazoa; phylum Arthropoda; class Insecta; order Lepidoptera; family Geometridae; genus Plagodis; species Plagodis pulveraria. The sequence continues at coordinate 21,479,077 of OY982950.1, read as the reverse complement.
GAAAATATTTTTGCTACTCCCAACCAGTTTTATGATGATGATATCGTATAAAATAGCACGCCATAAATCTTTATACGTAAGTTATTCTTTTTACAACTTTTTTTGAGGTAGGAATGTGGATTATGTAACACATTTTGGCTCTTATCCTTAGAATGTGTAAGTAATATATCTTTTCCATCCGCCTCGCCTTGCGAGTACTATATAGTTAGATCTTACCAAAATATTATTTATATATAAGATGATAATTTACAGGTTATTGGAATTGAGTGCAAGTGTATAAAGTGAATAAAATAATCCAAAATTTCCAACATCATCCTACCCCTACCCCACCTATATGGTATGATATGTTTCTCGGACAGTACTAATAAGATGATACAAGAACGTATATTACAATATGTTATCCCTAAAAACATCAATGAAGACTTGTTGAAAGTTTTTTTTTCGGTTTTATAGCCGGTCGCCTACCCAACGCCAACCTTTTAGGAATGTTCTTGTTGCTAGTATGCTTGCTTTCGGTGCACGAAAGGTAAGGTGGAAAAGTATTTTTTGTAATTAATGCGTAGGAACACCCTGTTCACTTCAACGCTAATTCGCCATCTAACTAAATTTTGACTATATTGTTTTTTTTTTTTTTTTTTTTTTTTTTGCATGATAGGTTAGTCTTTGACCACTATCTCACCTGATGGTAAGTGATGATGTGGTAGAAGATGTTGTTCAGGCTAAACTATGTAACAGGAAGATATAGAAGTCTTTGTTTTCTTAAGCGTGGGACTGTAAATAACTTGATAATACCTGTTTTCTATTAAATACCTGTGAAGATTTCTACAGTGACATTAAAACTTAGTTTTTATTTTTATGTAATAGTATATAGAAAACTTTGAAAAGGCCGATTTAGATTTCTACGTTACTAATCAATCACCGCAAGAAAAACCAGTCCTCAAACTATCAAGCGCAAGACTTCGGAATGCGCTCGCAAGTCTTGCAACCTTCCCTTGCATAGCATGAGGTCTCATGTGTTTGGAATGCGACCTTACACGCCACCCGCCTCCAAGCCGGATGGAGCAAAGATCAATGAGGGTTATTTAAAAGGCTGTTCTTTTGTCCTTGGTGTAAACTTGAAAAGTAGAGCAAAAGAAAAATATTATTTGGTCTTCCAAATTTATAGCTTTTTCATGCCAAGTTTTGCTATATGCACTATCTATATTATGGGAGTTGGAAAATTTTAAATAGTCAGCCATCGTATTATGTATGAGTCAATAAATGTTTTCTGCGTTTGAAATGGAATTTTGCTATTTGAGTAGGCAAATTAAAAGGAAATGTACTACTTCTATTCTATTATGTATTGTTCCTATATGTCATTAAAATGATTAGTGATTTTTTCACTTGCAGCAATGAATATTCACTTCATTCATTTCTTGAGCAAACATATCAGCTAAAGATTTGACTGTCCAAACTCAACTTCTGGCAAATGAGTAATTATCACAAAGTTTATAAAGTTCTGAAATACTACAATTATTTATCTACCCTAAGAAATAGTAGTGGCGTCCAACACTCACGTTTTGCCAGTAATCTCTTGATATATGTGATAGTGGATAAGTCTACTGCCATATACAGGGCAATGCTGTTCTCCAACTTTAGATTATTTGACAGAAAATACATTTTATTCATACCAAATGTATTACGGGGACAAATAATTCAGGTTCATATTTTCGTTTTACCAGAAACCAATAAAAAAAACAGAAATTATCGCTGATATAAACGTTTCTATTAAAAAATAATCGATGCCATTAATGATCATCATAATCATTATTTATTTTAAGGACAAAAACAAACAGTAAAAACTAAGGTCATAATCAATAACTATACAAATATAGTCATCATCCAAACACTTTCGTAATTGATCACTTCTATAAACAGGTAACGATAATTACCAATATACAATAGCAACAAAAAAGACTAGATTCTTCTTTAGCTTATTACGTAATAAACATACTTGTTTTAGTGCAACGAAAATGTACCTAATCCATCATTTAGTTTCGTAATCCGTAATGATGGAACGTCACGAGTTTATGGCCCAGCAGTAGTCATAAGTAAGAAATGACTTGCGCAGCTTGTCGAAATTCCACTCAATTTGGTATTAACATTTTGTTTTAAGCCTGAACCTAAGAAGGTTTATCATAGTACGTTTATTTATTATATCACGTTCCGTCAGGAGTTTTGATTTGATCGGGATATATAGTATCGTATCTCATTTTCCAATCTGGAATAATTTCTACGACATTTTCTAACAATATCATACTATGCCTATATAGGCAATCCATTCACAAAAGGATAAGGGAAAAATATCTTAAGGTTGGTACGTTTTGCCAGATATGCCTGGCTGAATTTAACTCTTACGATCTACCGAGTACAGCTCTGCTAAAAATATCTTTGTCAGAAAAACCCAATAACTTGTCCTAACATAGGACCTCTATATTTTGATGCGGCGCTTACTGTAACTTTACCAACAAAGCAGATATCTGCTTAATAATATCGCAATCGGGAATATACTGCCCAGATTGTTGAACAATACCATACCAAATTAGAAGTACTGTTTTCTAACACTGTCTGATAACGAGTGGCAGAGTTAATTTATACAAAACTGGGATTTGCTCGTGATTAAGATTGGGCTGTATCGCAATCTGTCGAGAATTACGCGATGAATTAAGATATTCAATGTCGTTTCGTAGACTAGAGGTTTATCTCTGTGCCGAATTCTAAATAAATCTGTTTAGGTAAAACTACCAAATAGAAAGAACGGAAATAATGATGTACTTAGCCATTGATTTTTAAGTTAATTTCTAACATAATTATTTATCTACACTTTCCAACTTATGCGTGGTTGATACGATAAAAGGACAACACAAAAACCTATTATATTTTTTAAATATTATTGAGCGTTATTAGTAAGAACCATGCATTTATATATTTATGTATGTAATTTGCTATTTAGCTTCCGATCTGCAGTAAGTGGTAATCTTTGGAGTTAGAGTTCACTTAATTAAGCTGCATCTAAGTGTTCTATTGAAACGTAGAGAGCTTAACCGGATTACAAATCTTATGTAACTAGTTTTTGTTCTTGTTGTTAGTCCTGTATATACATATTATATATATTTATAACGGTCCTCCTGTTTGTAGACTTGTTTTTTCCGGTCCTGTGAGTCATCTTTTTTATCAACGCACATCGATATGTCATTAAACCATAGAGACGGTGACCAGCCTTGGGATTTTCTTATATTTGTTAGATTTTCTTTGACGACCATTTTCCGCCTGTAATCGGAACACGTCGAGCAAAAAAAGGCGCCTGCGATTTGGTCACGCATCGCACCAACCATTTTTTGCCCTGTAGGTTGGTAAATTGTAACCATGTATATAGCAGCTAACCGTGGCTTCGTATTTAAAGATAATATTGAAAAGTTGTGCAATTATCTAAGGGCTCACTAGTACCTCCGCAAATTTTGTTCTTGGCAACCTTTAAAAAATTTGCGGAGCCATACAATCCTTATTTTCGCTGTTAGTAGTTTTCAATATTGCTTTAAATAATATTATCATTATGTTTTTAGGTGCTAATTATATATATATATATATATATATATATATATAAATAATAATGTGAGAAACTTGCTGGTTAAGTGGTGCAAATGCTTTAGAGTCCTTAGGTCTTAGTAGGAGTTGGACAGTATTTTTTAATCCTGATGCTATCAAAAGTGTTTTAGCTGATATAAAGAACGCTTCTCGCTGTCTGTCTGTCCCTATATATATGCTTAGATCTTAAAAATTACGCAACCGATTTTGATGCAGTTTTCTTAATATATAGAGTAACTTAAGAGAAAGATTTATATGTATAATACATGCATAACGTAGTAGATAAACACTGATAATTTTAGACGTTTCTAATGTGTTGTCGTAAATGAACCCATTTTTTTCGCGCTTACATTGCAAACGCTGGCTGAACCCTACGAGATAGATTAAAAAAATGTACTACAGTACTGTAAACCTTGTAATAACCTACAAAACAATCTGCATTGTTATATGTCTATCTCTCAGGGATAACCCACAATAACGATTTTTTATTAATTTTTTTTACGAGAAATAATGGCTTTTATAACGAAGCGATTTTAGGCAATACTTTCTATTAAGCCTTATCCAATTAAGAACCCTAAATACATTGTGCATATAATATAGATCAATATGGCTTTTCGTTGCGCGTTGAGTGTTTTTCACATGGCCGATAAAATTATATGTCGCTCTTTCAAGAGTAACTTCTAAAGAAAACATGTTTGTATTGTCTAATGACATAAAAAAACTGTGATCGTTATATATAAAGACATTATGTAAGAGCGTTGCACCCGTGCAAAAATTGGGGCGGGTCGCTAGTAATATATATATGCATTTATTAGTTGCAAATATGAAAGAAGATTCTCCATGTGTCAAGACAATACTTGATCCTATAATAACCCGTAATCCTTGCCCTACTCAGCATTATTTGTTAGGTCTTAACCAGATACATTAGAATAGGTAATTTATAAAAGTATTTATAAATATAAAAGTATAAAAGTATTCTATCTAAAAGAGTCAAAAAGTGTGTAATTAGAATATATTCTCAAAGATACTCACTTCTTAAAGCACCGCATAGGCTAGCTCACCGAATCTTACTTTGATTTTATATTCCTGCGTCAGCCTTATTTTCTCAAAGATTACCATATCACCTATTTGCATGACTTCAAAGAACTTTATCATAAAATAGATAAGCTTAGAGAAAATAAGAAATGGTTTTTGCATATTTAAGCATTTTAGGGTTCAGTACTAGAAAACGGGGCCCTATTACTAAGCTTCGGTTGTCCGTCCGTCTGACTGTATCTTTAGAATGGCAATAGATAGCTGGTTTAAATTTTCGCAGTGTGTTAGTATATGACGGATTTTCTTACCAATACTACAGTACTTAGGAATAGTGTACATATAACGTGAATTTTGAAAGTTTTTTGTTTATGCTCTGTATGAGTAAAAACGGTAAAACATACTAACCTCAAACTTGGTATGCTTATTGTCATCGTACATCTGACGTACAAAAATAAATGATAAAAATCGGTCAAATGCGTGTCAAACACCCCCTAAGGATCGTGAACTGCATTCAAATGTATTAATTAACTGTCCTTGAGAGCCAGTAATTCTAGATTAAGCCTGTTAACACCTTCAACCACATCATCACTTACCATCAGGTGAGATTGAGGCCAAAGGCTTACCTATCAACAATAAAAAAAAAATGGTGACAGTACAATTCGCACTTGGCTTGTATTTTTTTAGACAGAGATAAGGTAAGTTTTTTTCTTGTCCATGAAAACTTTCAAATAATTATTATTTTGTTAATACAATATTAGGAAGCCTTGTTTGCCGTCATATAAAAGGTATGCAACACATGTTGTGACATACCTATGAGGTGTCATCAGTCAAATAATTAAAATAAAACGGTGGTCTTTAGATATCTTAAAAAATATCAGGCATCAATATAAATACTGTTTTTCTCCCACTACGGTAAGTTTAATATTAATAAATAAACTCAAACCTGTTTAAATAGTATTTTCAAATCCGGCTTTGTTGAGGCATTTGTCATTGTCGGCTGCTAATGTTTGTTGATACTGGATTTCACCCAACGATCACGTTTTTCAAGTTTTTACATCGATCTCTAGGTTGGGTCTCGATCACGATTTTAAATTTAGGTGATTTGTCTGCAGTTTTTTAAGAGCTTTTTGTTTAATTTGATTTTGTTTGAGTTGCCAGTCATTTTATCGACGTTATCTTATAGACACGACTATACAATTAAGCCGTTTTAAAAAGTGTATAACGATTTACTAACAATTTTTATATAAACATTACTACTGAAATAAGAATTTATTGGTAATAAAAAAGCTTCCGGGCAATATAATAACATATCAGTGCATTAAATTTCGATATATCTACGACAGTAATTACTGAAAACCTTATCAAAAAACAACGACTCGACTATTTGTAAGTAACTGTTCGATAAGCCAAGCTAATGATCTTGGATTACGCAGTGTTCGACATTGATGCTGCTCAAGCTCATCGTTATGTGGGTAGATATGTGTTTTGCTCGAAGAATGCCTATGACTCACTTGAAAACCGATCGAGGTCGGAATACATCCGCTTCTATTGCACGTACATTGACGATTTTATTTTGTTGATGACGTAACGGAGATCTGTGACTTGCGGTAATTACGTAAAGAAGAATAACGCTGCTTATCTTATGTAGTCTATAGGCGTCCCGAAAAAGAGAATGCCGAAAGTTACGCATGTGTTAGCAGATAAAAAGATTGGGCATCTAGAGGTTAGAATTGCAATAAAACGTCCCAAGGTCTATGTTAATAGGTGGTTAGGATGTTCATTGTGTATAGGCGTACAGTTTTATTTTATCCCAATGTAATAAGAAGATGATAAGGTTTTATCGTAATGACACTAAAGTCCTTGATAATGATATCCAATCAAAGTCATCGAGCTCAAACTTTAAGGTAGCTGGTAGAATTTCTAATGTGACAGATGTTTGAATGGGTAATGCTGCTTTATTTAATAACTGAACCACCAAACAGCTTTGTTATATCTGTGCCCAGATGAAAGACGTACCACGCACACGCGTTACGGGCTTCAAAAATCAGTCTCCTAATCAGCACCTCCTTGGCGGCCAGTATATATACGTTAGTCAATCAAACCAATGTTTCGTTTTATAATACAATAAGACTCATATTAGCATAAAAGAAACCCTAATCAAAATGAGTTGAAGCGCTCGTAGCGAAGTTTACTTAGCTGTTCTCAACCGATCAGCAAAGTTAAGCAACGTCGCGCGCGGTCATGAGTTGGATGGGTGACCGCTAGTGACATTACTACTGAGCGCTTCCGTGGTTCGGAGGGCACGTGAAGCCGTCGGTCCCGGTTGTTGTCTTAGGATGGCAGTCGTTATAGCATGGTAGTAGCTACCACCCTCAAGTAGAAAATCTGTCGCCAAGCACCTAATGGTGTGTTCCGGCAGCTGTCCTTGAGAGCCAGTACTTCTAGGTTAGCCTGAATAACATCTTCGACCACATCATCACTTACCATCAGGTGAGATAGAGGTCAAAGGCTAACCTATCAGGCATAAAAAAAAAAAAAAGAGTTTAGTTACACCATAAGTATATGATTGTGTGTGTACTATATATTTATGCATCTAGCACCAAATTTCAAGAACACGTAGAGTTAAAATAAGCTGTGATTGGAGGATTGACAAGTGATTAATCATTTAAGAGTGTCGTATTTTTTATAGGTAGTATTGAAAACTTAATTAATAACTTGGAATCATTTTTTTTTTCATAAACGTATTTGCTATGTATGAGGAACATATATCTGACTATTAAATTCCTTTTTAACGGTAAGTATGATGAAAGTAGAATCAAAATATTTCATTAATACTAACGATTGGTAATATGATAACCAGTTTTTTTTTTAATTATCAACAAGGTAAACATATTATTCTTGTAGACACCTTGTATGAGCGCTGGTAGTTTATATAAGTAAGTACATAATCTAGTTTATAAGCAAAGCAATCTTGTTTATAAGTAAACCTTTTTTTATCCGTTTTTTCTATCTACCAATCTAGTTTATAAGTAAACCTGTACTTTTGCATGCCAAATATGGGGGATTGTGAAGATCTGTTTACAGTTAATTAAGAACTTTACTGTATTGTATAAATTACATTCTTGCAAATAACTTGAATTTGAATTTTGAATTTAATAATTCAAATATAAAACTAAGACCTCTGAAAGACTTTAGTAAAAAAAATGCGACAGGTTAGAAGAAACATCAGGTAAAAAGAAATTGTCTCTGTCTCCGTTTCACTATTGTTTCTACAGGAAAAATATGATGCGCAAAATATCATAATTTACCAAAACCAGAGCTAGAAAATATTATGAGAGAGCGACGGTCCTGACATGCGATAAGGCTTTCTCATCACGTTTATGATGTTGATTTAATGTGAGAGACAAGGTATTTAACTATTATGTAGATACCTTTAAGTGAACGTGTTATGGTTGACAAAACTATTTTATGACAAGACTTGCTCACATATATACCAAGAAAGTTTGACAGCTGGGAATTCTCAAAAAAATTGCATGATACATGTTATTATATAATATATGTAGTGAATATTAGTGAATAAGTGTTAGTTGTCAAGGCAGACATTTCACCCGAGCCTGAGATTCACAGTTAGCGCGTTATCCACGCTCAATTGGTTTCATCAGGAAAATCTGTCACCAATCAGTTAATAAATATTTGCAGCAACTTTTTTTGATAGTTTGTTCCTACCTCAGGTCTTGCTATAATCTTTGACCATAATTGGTATTTTGGGCATTTTTTCAATACATATTAAAATATGCAGTTTGTACTGATATGCGGCCCTATGTAACTTTTTTTTCATAATAACCTAGTAGTAGACCACTTTCTTATTCGTTTATGAATGCTGTATCAAACATTGAAATTATAATTAAAATTCTGTCCTGAAATTCACTATGAAAATAAGTGAAAAACCAATAAGTTAGTGACAAAGTTTGAAAATATGACAAAGATAAACTTTCAAAGAAAGTCAACAGATAGAAATGAACTAGCAGATAGAAATTTAAGGGAAAATTGTTATTCCAAATAGAAAATAAGTGTCGTCAATCTAAATTGCAAATTAGTTTCTGAACTCGCATCAATTTTCGTCTATTTAGTTGAATTAAGCTTATTCTAAAGTAAGTAACGGTTCATTTTCGTAATGAAATAACTTATAAAAGGGCTATTGTTTTGTATCAAAATAGCTTTTAATGAAAATGACAAACGTGTGAATAGAATAATCAAGTTATAAATACCTACTCAATTAAAATTATCTTAGCTTAGAAATTGATTTTGAATGAGTATAGTACCACTGACAAAAGCAATTCAAACAAAGACCTATTTACATCTCTAATCGGTTAATTTTATGGCTTGAACTAAATCTAACATAACTGCAAACAAAAATAAATGTATATTATATGTTACGGCAAATGAAAAGCAATATTCATTCTTTTATGGCGGTCAAAGGGGACGGAGCTCAAAACAAAGATATAAAACACAGCTCGGCAAAATAGCTTTAACCCTAAACCCACTTTATAAATCAAAAACTTGGTCACTTTATGATATCTATAAAATTCACTCAAGCATACCCAATATGTCGCATAAAAAGAACTACTTTTAGTTATAAACTGAAGTAAACAACTGTTCACACCGTCTCACGTTACACGGCTTTGTGTAAGTGACAAAAGTAGATCGAGGGGAGCAAGTAGTGTCAACAACACTTTATCCGGTAGGTTGAGTATAGGGAGAAATACATTACCTTATTTAGACAAGACAGGTTCGTTACACAAATTCTATCTTTCAACAATAATATTTTAAAATACACTTACGGATATGTAAGTAAAGACAAAATTATTTCTATAACTTATGAAAAACTTCGTCATTATGGAGTATAATATTTTAGGAAAATAACCCATTGAGACTTTTCTCTAAATTCTTCTTCTAGACTTCAGGACTTGCTTAGTGTTGGTTTCTAATGATTTATATATTAACAGGTTAAAGTTTATCATCTCAAAATAGTTTGTTCTATTACATTATTTTATGTCATATTCATAAACTGCTTTTCAATTGATGATAAAAGCTATCAATAAATACTAATCTCTAACCTAACTTATTAAGCTTACAACCGAAAGGTTCATTATGTTCTCATTATCATCAGCCGGAAGACGTCCGCTGTTGAACAAAGCCTCCCTTATAGAACGCCACTGTTGATAGCTTGCTATCATTGGCTACTCGCGATTTTTACGATGTCGTCAGTTCACCTAGTGGGGGGCCTACACATCAAACAATTTTAAATATTGGTAATATGTAGTTTGAAACCTTTGGAATTTTGTGTAGATTTCGTCCCCGCGACCGCCATGGTAACTCAGTTTCGCAGCCAGTTGTAAAAAAATCTCCCTTGCTATTTAACCATTTGCCATGGTAGAGAGTCGATTTGGGTTTCGCAACAAGATCATTATGAAAGTTTAAACTGGAAAGTCAAAGTTTTAAAAGGCCACATTTGTCAGGCTTTATAACAAAAAATATAGAACAAGTAAGTTTTCACAAATCAGTCAAAATGTAAAATTTACGAGACAACAACGCGTGTAAACAAGTTGTTAAACATAGAGAAGCCTTTCAGCTGATACATGCGCTCTACTGATTTTCTAGAGTAGACCAATTAGAAACTGACGATGTTCTATTTACCTCCTTTGACTAACAAATGTGCTCTTGAGCAAACGGAATTAGGGACAGATCCAATTATCACTATGTACATTATGTTGTGTTCATTCTGTTTGTTTTTAATTAAGCCATTATACATTGTATGAGTAATTCATTTGATCAGTCCACATATCTTACTAATGTATTTAAACAAATCGTAGTATGTTCTAACTGTACGAAATTCAACATAATGTTTGTTAAATTAAAGCCCGAAGCTTATATCAACTCATAATTTGTGTGATAAAAACTGTGAAAAAGAAAATAATGCCTCTAAATTAGTAAAGTCTTGTCCAAATTGTGCGCACAGGAAAGACATCTCATCAATAAATTACAAGCAAACAGATCGTTTATAAGTTATCAAGGCAAAATTTCCAAGAGAAGTACGAGTCAAGAAGTCGGCTGGTCTCAAATGCATTAACTGAACTATTTACTAGGTAAATGAGAACTTATATATATACATAAACATTGACACACAGGGCACTGTAGTTTAGCTTATGAATGATTAGTATTTACCCATATTTCTACTCTTGTCCTATTTATGTGAAGTCGGTATTATATTTATCTAGCAATCAACACAGACACCATGTACTAGGTAAAGTTCTCATTTACCTAGTAAATAGTTCAGTTAATGCATTTGAGACCAGCCGCCTTCTTGATATATATATATAGGTACCTAATGCTAAGACGGCAAAATTTCTTTCATATGTCATAGTTATAAACTACTCTCCTGAGTGTGGATTTTTACTCAGTTACTCTAGCAAATTCCTTTCCACGTGGTTAACCATCGCCTCTTGTGTATACACAACTCAATTTGCTGAGTTTACTCTATCTATGTATGTCCGTTTATCCATTTTGCAGTCAGCGCCTGGTCAGTTAGCAACGTGGAAATTGACTGCGTTCGTGCAACGCACACAGCAGTGATTGTACTATATTTACATTGAATTGTATTTAGAAATTGAAAACGTACCGAAAAGGCGACACTCGTAACAGAATACGTTACGGTTTTTAGTGCTCTGGTTTCTTCTCTTCCTTCTTCATCTGCGTCTTATTCCTGCTAACCTTATGCCATTTTTGTAGGGTCTCTTCAATATGTCTCTTTAACAGCACGTTATGTTTTTGTGTTGTTCTACCCACATGTTATTAGAAAAATCACATTGAACCTATTATTTACGAGTGAAATAAGACAAGGAAGATATGAAGAAGTCAATAAATATTTTATGTACAGCTGTTCTCCTAGTGCTCCATTTATCCTAGCTCGGCTCCAACCGAGCGAAACAGCGATTTCACCGCTGCTGCGGCAGAAAGTCACGCATACCATCCGTCAGAAACTCAGAACCAATTAGACGGCGAATGGGTCCACTATGCTACCACAAGTGACGACTAAACACATCATATTTCTCCTCACGTTTAAGGTTACCGTTCCTTTCTTACGTGAGCTACTTTCAGAGAGTGAATAGTGCCGAAGGACCGGCATGTGACACGAATATTATTAATTATGTTTCTACGCCTTTATGAGTCCGATGACTTGATTGCAAGCAGTGAGGAAATATAGAACGTATACTTACGGTATAGCGGGGGTAATCGCTTGCTTCATAAATAATCTTTATAATATAGTGTTCTTTGGTAATAGTTTTCTTGAAGCTGTAATTTTTCCAAGTACGCAACACTTTACTGCTGTAATCTTCTTAATGAAATAATAATTTCTTTGATCAAAGCATCGTCTTCATATCCTTAGGTCATTATTACAGCCTTTACTACGTAGGACACATTTAAAATAATGTTTAATGTTTTGGCTTCATGGCGATGATGGTAGTTTACCCGCTGACATCGATTAATTTGGTTGATAAGATATCATCGATATGTGCCAAATGTCCAGGGTCATACTATGAAATCGCATCTTATGACAGTATCGACCATATTATAAAATACTCTCAATCTGAACATAGAAATAGATAAAATAGTTCAACACAATTAACCTTATATATTAAAGTAAAAAAATTGCATAATTTAAACAAAGAGAGCAATTTGAAGCATTATCGCTGAAAACGATTTCTTCCAGACAACCGTTGGTAGGAAAAACCTAAGTGATGGCAATGAACTAGAAGATATAATCATCACTTTCGATTATCAAGGTGAGATGTGATTTTCTGAAAAAGTTGTTCTACCTACCTATTGGTGTTTACTTAACTTAACCTTATAATAAGTATGTTTTATACTTATTAATAAGTAGAGCACAAAATATGTAGCAAATACTGTAATAATTATGAACATTTGTAACTTTAATGATGTTACGCAGTTAAAATGCTTTTAAAATTACGTAGTCGACTGTAATAACGTTATTAGGAAATGCTCACTGCTTTTCTACATAGTTGCATAAATGCAGAAAAAGAATATTTCAGTTTTTACCCTTCAGTTTTGGCTTTAGACGGCAATGACCTTGGCGAAAGAATGAATTCGAGACGTTATGAAAAAACCATTCAGGTCATGAGTACCCTTAACATAATACCGTGTATGAAGAATATAATGAGAGACAATAAAAATATATTTATAAGCTAAGAATGAATCAAATAAAAATCCGTGGTCTCTGTCTACCCCTTCGGGGGCAGGCATGATGTATGTAGTTTTGGCAAACGATAAATTTCATTACAGTTTGCCAGTTTGCATAAGTGTCGATTGGGGCATTATAATCGCACACTTGCATATCCGTTAGGAATCTCACCATTAGTCAGATATGTTTGCGAGCTTGTTTCCATCTAATCGGCACAGATCCAAATTTTAAAAAAAAACAACAAATTCAAGAAGTTCCAACTTAGTTAAACAAAGTTGTAGAATTATATTTATACAAAATATGTCTATGTCCTAGATAAAGTTTTACTAGTCTTCATTAGGTTTAAGTTTTTAAAGTTGCAAACTCTTTTAAATAGTCAGTTTGCTAAATAATTAAAAATATATCCATGAACTGTGAACTTCAAGTTATTATATAATATGTTAGATTCTTTGGCCAAATAACAATTCAAATATCCATGAAATATACTAGGGCACTGATATTTTTAAAACTGCAGGTTGAATTTACAAATGCAAATAAGTTTACCCAAGTACGCACTTGGAATAAATTTCGTTAGCAACTAACGTGTTGAAACAATTATCAATGCAAACTTTTATTTGTAATTAAACCTAACTAAGCAATAAAATCTTCGGATTATTTGAACGTTTTGTCTTTTTTACAAGGCCTCGGCCTCACGCAACTCCACTGGCTGAGTGCCAAGATATCTTGCCAAGGTTCAAAGACATGAGACAAGTTTTTTGTTCAAACTTTAATACCCAATATCCACCAAGCTCCACAAAGCGACACAATGGGACGCGGGAAAAAATAGTCTTATATACCTTATTGTGCATGGTAAAAATTAAACTGATGCACTATAATTAGTTTTTTTATCGTATTCGCTAGTAATAAAACAGCCATTGGCCATAAGAGGATCGATCCCGGGATCTAGCGAATAGGACGCGATGTTTGCTTCACATGCCATATTGTTTTCCTACAACAATTTCTGAGATATAGTCCGGAGTCTGAAATGGTTCCCAGTATACGGCTATAGTCTCGCCCCTTTTAACATGGGATTAATTAAAATCAGATAAAAACTAGGGTTTTATACATCTATGCCTAACCTGTTGGTGATATGTTATGTGTAACGACGTGTGTGTGAGATTGTCTGAATATTTATTACTATCCATTATATAATATGCTCCATGGCTATCGGGTCAGGAATTTTGAAGCGTGTTTGTTTATTACTTACCAAAAATTTTACTCACTGTTAATAAGATGAGCTGACCTTGTAGTAACTTTTGCTTAAATGGCTCCGAAATGCAATTATTGTCTTATTATATTTTTTTAATGATAGAATGCGAGACTAAAAAAATAATAGTAATAAATATATTTTCGTTTGTTTAACGAAAATTTTAACATGAATATTTCCTGCTAATTAGAGTTGGGAATGTGTGAAAGTAAATTTTATTTTATATTTCATTTATGCCTTATAAGGTTACAAAAGCATTGCTTTTCTGCCAGCCTTAATTAAACAAATAAACATTATTATTGAATCCAAATTTCCTACAGAAATCTGTATAATCTTGAAACCATTTCATATAATTTTTTGACTCGGTGGTTTAAAGCCTGCTATCATTCTCCTTGAGATAAGGCTATGAACGCCACTTGAAAGCAAAGCTCATTTATTTTGCGGAAGACAGTTGAGTATACTTTTTCTTTAATTTCTTCGCTGCGACTTTTCTAGGGTTCAATTATTTTAAAGCAGTATTTTAGGATAACCGACGCGACGCCGCACTCGGGAGACTTGGCAAGGCTTTTCATTTTGACCTTTTTTATTTTTCTTAGCGCAGAATGTGTCCAGAATTTTAACTTACATTTTATTTCGCAATGTTCATAAGAAATGATAAGAGAAGGACGTTTTGAATGCTAATTATAGGGCTTATTAAAAGATTGCAATGTCAGAATTTCAATGTGATTATGCCTTATTTTTTTAGGACAACTGCGATCGCAGCCAGATCGCACATTTTTTTAAAAATCTGTGTCCTTAATTCCCCATATTTATTTTACCCATACTAAGGCCTTCGTTATCATACTGCCCTTGACTGGGGCAATGATAATACTAACATCAGGCAAACTTGCTCAGTAGAATGAAACTGTTATAAAAAATACTTTGATGTTCTTTCTCTGTACAAAGCAAAAAGTATACATTTATTTAAGGTAACATTTAAGAAGCTTATACTCGTTTGAAATGTAATAAGAGTGGAAAAGTTGAAAATTTGAGATTGTTACGAAGTTATGTAGCAACAAGCCGAATAAACCCACAGGATTAGGAATTCCTCAAACAAAACAAATACTTTCTTTAACAAAACTTTTAGCAGACGTCGAAAACGGATTAAACGAGAGATGAATTTTAAATACCGGTTGCAAACCACAAAGGCATAAAACAAAATAAATGGTGATGGGAAAATTCAGTGGCAGTCGAGTTCACGAGGACACTTCCTTGAGTCTCTTGAATCTTTTTGTTTTGTTTGCGACGTCGTCTTTCCCTCGGGACATCAATTCGTCGTGTTAGGGATAAAACTTGGCTCTGAAAACATTAACTTAATTCTCTTTTCGTGAGGCTATTGAAAGTAGATGTTCTAGAAAGAATATCGTAAGGGTATATTATCCCTTTTAATATCCCGTAAAGTATATATGACGTATTATAAGTATTGTCTTCGTTCTCTAGTTATATATAAATATAATTTTAAAACTTTTTTTATTTTTACCTAATTAAAATTAAGTGGCTTATATTTTTACATATCCAAACTTAGGTTCAGACGTTTGTAAAAGTAACCTGCTTAAACTAACTTCTCAGTAAAATTTAAGAGTTGTGATTTGATATAAGCGAACGTTTTTCTTCATCCATCTAGATAAAGTATCAACGCTACTTACAGACGTAATATTATACAATACTGTTAAGTATGATGAAGTGATAGTAAAAATATAGTTGCGCTAAGTGACGCGATGAATCTCAGTATGGGAAAGTATCACTTGTGTTTCACAGTTTTCTAATGCAAATATCAGTTGGCAAACAAATACTTTCTAACCTGTCGACGCGCTTTCACCATTAATGATTTGGGCAAGCCCTAAAATTATTTGCGGGTTCCAAAATTATATAAGGAGTTATTTGCAGATTTTCTTTTATAACATTGAAACATTATTAATGTCTATATTTTAATCGAAAATATAGGTTACATAGAATTTTATGTATTTGTTTATTTGTTGAATATAATTGTTTGTCTTGGCCCTATTTACGTCTATTTTGGCAGAAACTTTTTTTTTTAAATGTTATTGTGACGGAATAAACTCGATGCATTCCTGATGTTAAGCGGACTAACCTCTGCATATAACAGATGCATTTCATCACAAGTGACGAATTGTACTGCAACCGTCACCTTGAGACATAGTTGTTAAGTCTCATGTGCCTGTAATTTCACTGGCTCTCAAGGACTGCTGCCGTAACACACTATTAGGTGCTTGGCGACAGATTTTCTACTTGAGGGTGGTCGCTAGCTAGGCGGGCAATCCCAAACTGCTTTTCAACCATGCGGTGAAGCTCAAGCCGGCGGTGGGGATCGAACCAGGGACCTTCGGTACGGCAGTCCATAGCCAAAGCCACTGAGCCATCACTGCTTCGAATGTAATGTAATCACACATGTTCCGGTATCTGTACTTTTGTTGCAAGTTTTACGGTGAAAGCGATGTCAAGGGCTTCAGAGAATAGTCTTAAAAAAATTAGCGTGATTTGTTTGAATACCAAATTTTAACAGATTGGTGACATCTGAGATTCGTTGGTCTTTCCTACATCGAATAAGCTTTTGCAAGCAAAAAAGGGTC
Source organism: Plagodis pulveraria (assembly GCA_963890685.1). Classification (NCBI taxonomy): domain Eukaryota; kingdom Metazoa; phylum Arthropoda; class Insecta; order Lepidoptera; family Geometridae; genus Plagodis; species Plagodis pulveraria. The sequence continues at coordinate 21,462,282 of OY982950.1, read as the reverse complement.
TTTAAAGTGCACATTCTGAAATATCTGACTTATATATCTAAAATAAGTGTTCTTTCCATTTTCTATTGCATTGTATTTACTAAGCTTATCTGCTTAGATGACAAAATTACAAATGAAAAATACAAGTCAGAATACCATGTAACTTCTATGGCTTGGCCTATAAATGATTAGATTAAAATCATTGAGGTAAATTTTTGCTATCAATAAAACCATATAATAAATCATATGTTAAGCATTGGTACTCTAAAATTTATTGAAAGTACATTTTATTTAAATTGAGCTCACTTTGCACATTACTCGATACACTTAAGGATATCTAGTTCCACATAAAGTTATGCTACTGAACTGTAATTATTATTCTTTTTATAGATTTGTCGTAATTAAAACACCGATTAGTTCATTGAATCCAATAATAATGCCTAAAAATAACACTCCAACATTTTTCAATTAAGAAGGTTATACAGAAAATTACGTAAATAAATCTGACATGCGTGATCAATTAAAAGTTTCGCAATTTTGTGCAACCACCAAAACGCTGTGTTTGTTTCGAAACAACAACATGGAAGTTTAAAAACGAAATGTGGGAACTTTCATGTTTCGAATGCGGTTTTACGTAACTGCAAAGCAGTACCTCCACTTAACTGCGAATTGTTAAATGTTACCTACGCTAATTACTATTTTTATACCTGCCTATATTTAACTTCTTCAACTTCCGGTATGTATTTTTGTTATGAAATTCTCACATAAATTTAAACGTTTTAGAATCAGTCACTCTTTTTTTTCAAGCTTGGTAGGTTAGCCTTTGACCACTACCTGATGGTAAGTGATGATGCGGTCGCAGATATTGTTCAGGCTAACCTAGAACTACTGGGTTTCAAAGAACTGTTCTGTTGTTGACGTGATATTTTATATCTTATAATATTTTATAGTTTTATTGCTGAAGAATATTTGTATACAATTTATTATGATGTACCTACCTACCCTGTTATCTGAGGCAAAGTTGAAGCTTTTAGTACCAGTATAAATACTTTGGCTACATCTTAGATGCTTTTTCAAAAACTTAATAACCCTATTATGTTTAGAAGTTAGGTATCATAGCGAAAACAACTGCAACATTTACTTATAAGCGTAGGATAAAACCTTTACAACTCAATGAATATTTTATATGCTTATTAATTTCAGTGTTTAGTCAAAGCAAACAATTTCACGCAGAGCTTTTCGCAGGCCATAATAGAATGTGATACAATTATGCAAATGGCCAAATAAAGCAATTAGAGAGGGTAGTTTGAATTTTTAACACAATGTCGGGCACGGATGCGGGGCTTGGAACTGGCACGGAATTTTGGTATTAAAGAAAAACATCCTGCAATAATTGCATTTATTCATGTTGATGAAATATTTATTATACGGTTTATTATAGCAGTAGTACCAGATCTCTATAATGAAGTCGTATTGAATAGATACATCAACTTAATGATAAGATTAAAGTAAGTATGTAACTACATTAAATGTGAATTTGTTGAATTTGGGCTAGTTCAGTAAATTTCGAAGATAGTTATTTCTGAGTCTAAAACGTAGTTTCAAATAGAGCAGTTTTATCTGGGTGATATAGTGAATTTTTAACAAAATGTGGATAGCCGAACGTACGGTGGGCGGGCGGCGGACGGCTGGCATCCGAGGAATTCAACCGCAGTGGAATGCCGAGCTCGTAAGGTTGCCATCACACGAAACTCACGTGTACGAAGATATTTTAAATTCAGCAAAAAACATCCCTAAATTTAAATATTAAAGTTGGACCTGAAACTTACTCGCGTTTGTTTTTTTAAACCGTATTGGTGAAATTAATTCATAAGAATGCTTGTGTGAAAATCTATAGAGTTGTTTTTGCGTTTAGAAGTAAATTAATTCCAGAAAACCAACGATTAAACAAATCATTTAAAAAAGCATGGAAACTAATAAAATACGTTTTCGGTAGTGTTTGGAGTTAAATATAACTCTACAATATATAAGTATTTTAATACCTACTAAAATATTTGTAAAAATGTTTGTCCCTTTCTAACTTTTTCTAACCTAAACTACAGAAAATGGTTAAAGCTGGTGGCATTTGGCACAGGTATAAGAACATAGGTATAATAACTACGTTAACGTTAGTGAAAGATAATCATTTTAATTAGTTTTCAAGGAAACTGATCAAATTTTTAAATAGAACGTTATATATACCAGCCTTGTGTTCGTGGATGAATTTCTTAGTAAAGCTATGTGTTTTACACATTTCACTGTTATTTTGTTTCAATGGTCATTACCCTCTTCCTTCCACTATGCCATATATGGGGGTCGGTACAATATAAATATTTTTTCTCTAACATTGGACAAACGAATAAAATAAAATCAGCTAATTGCGAGTTGGAATCGCCCACCGTGAATTTCGTTCTAACCCCTAAAAATCTACGGCTAGGCTACGCTACAAAATGAAAACATTTATGCATTGCTAATCTAAGCAATTTTCGACGTAACGAACGTTGCATTTTGTATGTGATCACTAATATTATTCAGAAAAATATGATATATCGCCATCTTTAAAGGTATCTAATACTGGCAACACACGAACGACTACGGTGTCGCAACCCACGCATTACAAGCCCACTGCGCATGGCTACACTTCATGAATCATTTATGGTTACCGTATATATGTATATATCCTTTAGCAACGTATATTTTATAAACGCATTTGATACATTGCACAAAGTACTTTTAGATCTAGCCTTTAAAAGTTTCGACACGATATAAATCTCTTTAAAAAGATGTATATAAAGCTGAGCGGTCTCATACCAGGGTTCTAAATGTTGTACTACAAATACATTTATATATATTTGTTCTCCCCAGCAGCTTAAACATGCTGTTTTGTTGGGGGTAAAATGCTTTTTTACTGCGAGAGTGACTTAAGTGACATGAATCTAGAATACAACGAAACGCAACTAACAAACATTTTAAAACGCATCCCTGCAATTTAAAAATCACCTTCGTATTTTTTTATTGAATATATTTATAAATAGAAACAAACACTTTTAAAATTTATCATATACTTAGTTATTTAAAGTTTTAAGATTCATTAATATCGAAATAGAATATCTTATATGCTGTTTCGAATGAACCTTTAATATGTAGCGGGAATCATACCAGTACTTACAGTGACAACGATAACTGTACTGTATTGTATCAGCAGGATTGTCCATTGCTGAACACAGCCTCCATAACCCGGTGAGGTGGAAAAATACAAAATATGACTGAGCTCAGTAGTGACAAGATATCAACTTAACATCAGTTGAAATAAATAAGTTAAGAACGCTGAATTAAAATTCCTTGCTAATAAACCACGTGCTAGGTAATTGGAAAACACTTACGCCTACTTAAAAACTAGGTGGTGTGAAAAAAATTATGAGAAACACGATACCAAAGTTTTGTACATCTTGTACTTTAGAATCCATTGATTCTTTCAGGAATTATGTCACTTAATTGGGTATTCAATTCAGTACTCACAAAATTTCTGAAATAAATGAATATATTTTTATCGATATTTTATAAATTAACCGGTAAAGACACACGTTGGGGAATGTTGACCCGGGTTTCGAGCATATCAGATGCTCATCATCAGGACGAGTGCGCAGCTGCGTCTGCGAGCTCCCGGCGGCCACAAGCCGGTTCAGTGTCACAGTCATCCCAAACGTGAGAGTTTTTGCCGATTAATTTACTATAATATATACTTTCAGAGAATTTCATATCAACGATATTTTTATCTAGCATTCTGGGCTAGATGCTTTTAGATTTTATTTATTCAAGAATCCACCACCATGCTTGAATAAATAACATATATTATTATCATCACGGAAAATATAACCTTTCATATCAGCATGTTTGTTTTCCACTAGATCTCAACCACGTTGTCACTTTGCACCACTGTCACTGCCGAATAATGCTACATTAACTTACTTTTCTCTTTTAAACGCCTATCAACACATAACTCATTCGAAGTATTCTTTAGTTACGTACCTGCTTTTTGGCATTTCAAAATTCCTCAGCATAATCATACCACATAAAACTTGTCAAAAATATTCCAATATTAAATTTTTCCAATAAACCGAGAAGTTTTCAGAAACATTTTACTCCAATTTTAATATATCTCGAACCGCTTGAGCTGTCTCGATATATGAAAATTTCGTGGTTGTACTTGTACGCCAGTTTCAGAGGTCGGGGGAGACAATATTGAAATTCTTGCGTTCGATTCCATTGATGCAATATATTTCAGATATCTCGACATTAGTTCAGAAATGTTTGAGAATTATAAAGAGTAAACCTCGCTTCAGAAACGTAAGGAATTAAGTGAGCTTGACGTAAAACCTTTTGTACTTGGTTGTATTGGTAAATAATAGATTTCATTTACTTCGAGTACAATACTCTTCTATAATAATTGTAGGCCAGAATCAGAGATACCTAAAGCAGACTCACTTTAAAGCATTGGGTTCTTTTAAGGGTTCCGTAATCAAGTGAAAAAACGGAACCACATTCACACTGCTGTCTGTCTATCCGTCCGGATTTCATATAATTAAAGCTCGTACACGAGATATACCTGAAATTAGGATGTGTTATTTACAAAAATTTGTTTTTGTTTTCATTTTATTGTGATGGTATAAGCACCAGACCCAACTGATATTAAGCAGACTAACCTCTGCCTAGAACAGATGCATTTCATCACAAGTGACGAATTACACTGCACCCGTCACCTTGAGACATAGTTGTTAAGTCTCATGTGCCTGTAATTTCACTGGCTCTTTGAGTGTAATTTAACTGATTTGGAACCTTATTAGAGCTAGACCCGACGACTAGACCGCTTTTTGGTTTTAATTCTATTGATATAACTAAGTGATAAGTTGCACTTTGCTAAACTTTTCCAATTATCTTCTCTTTTGAATAGGAGCGTTTATTACTGATAAAATTCAATCTGTTAGTTGCTGTCAAAAAGATACAAACTTTTTGATATAGGGCGACTTTCCGATCTTCAGGCAAAAGTTGCCTAACCAGATATAAATTTAATTTACGTTTTCTATTGAAAAAGTGTCATCGTATCAAAGTTACGCCATCTGTAACCCGTAACTTTCTCAATCACTAGACTTGACAGATTCCTTTTTGCTCTATGAAAAATAGTTTTTCAACATACTTGCTCCGTTATCAGCATATTGCAGTTTTAGTTTTATTAACTTCCTCTGATAAACAAACCAAAGAGTTTTAACCTACCAAGCTAAAGATCAGTATCAGCTGGATTGTTCACTGCTGAACAGTCTCTCCTTAATCTGGGTTTTGCCACAATCTACTCGCTTAAAAGGCGTCTTGGGGATCGCAGTTCCTCAGAAGGAGTTGCATCCTTTTTAGCAGTACTTAAAAAGCTAAAGATACGAATCAGATAATAATCTTTTGCCTTTTAGTGGTAGAGCTAGATGTTACCATTGCTTTTACGTTTTAATAAATCCTGCAGGTGCAATATCAAATTCACAGAGTGTGTTAGTGACAAATCAGTTACCTTTTACTAATAATATATCCCTTTTAATGACAAACATCCGACATCCCCCGTGGGGGGCCGAGTTAGAATTGCATCTCCCCATATCATCCCGTGGGTGTCGTAAGAGGCGACTAAGGGAAAAATACCGGATGGTAGACAGCAACGCCTTCTAAAGCCAACTTACACTGCGATCCCCAAGCCGCGTGCCAAGCGTGGGGATTATGGCAAATACCCCCTTAAAAGGGGAGGCTGTGTTGACGACTCGGCTGTTACAGTACAGTACTGACAAATATTTATAAAATATACTCATGTTGGCTGTAATGTATAAGGTTACAGTCGCTGAACGAGCCACGACGAGCGATATGCTCGGAGTTTCTTTGTACATTAAAATCCTAAACGAGGAATTTCAGCGAAGAATCAAAGTCCGACCGAACGAAAGACATACGACATACGAGTAGCTTTCAGATTTTGCAAGTTGAAGTGGCAGCGGGCAAGCCGTATTGCTCGACGAGCTTATAACTGTTGGGGGACAAAGGTTCTCGAGTGGCTACCACATTACACTGGAAGAAGTAGAGTTGGTAGAGCTCTCACTAGGTGAAATTAGAATTTCGTAATAGTCGCGAGTAGCCAATGGTTATAAGTGGCTAGGAGCCGTTTATTGAGTTGTTCTATGAGTGATGGTTTTTTGTTCAATAGTGAACATCTTCCAGCTGATGATGAGGATAGTCTTGGTATGCTTATTATTACAATATTGTTTTTGTGTATGCAATCACACAAAAGTAACGAATAAAACACTTCTACTAAACGTCATCGCATAATAATTTTTTATCAAGGCTCGTATAAATATAAATTAGCATCAACAATCTTCAATAAATACGTAGGTAAGTACTACCTATATACATTTTAATTTTAAATTTATTTTTTACTAATATACATGCAGCAAAGATGTTATTCCATTTCAATAAACGTACCTATAAATTATTCATAATTTCTAAAATGCACTGTTACGCGATGTGCCGTGTAATATAACTGTCAATTTATTTGATTGAATTTGATAAGTTCAGTGAAGCATTAAACCAGCTTATTGTGGAATCCAACTAAGCCGCGTATACTTGTTGCTTTTAATGTTGCTATAGGAAACATGCTGCGCCGACCCATAATCAGTAAACATGGGTAGAAAGATGATGATACGTTTCTTAATGTAGTGGTACGAAACTAATTTTATTTTCATTTAAAAAATAGATTTATATCTTAATATAATTAGAAAAATTACTAAATGAAAATAAAGGATTGTTTATAAATCACACATCAATTCCATCAAAAACAATGATTTCTTATAACAAAGAACGAACAGTCACTAAATGCAACCATATAATAAAAAAACAACAAACGAACCGCTACCAGACAATATTATCGTATGTTTGACACAATGTTCCACTATAACTACTCGTAGTAGTAGGATTTCTCGTGAACCCTACTTCACGCCTACTACGTTTTACTACTACGGCGTTTGGATGGATTATTACTAATCCATCCAAACGCCTTTTATAATTGAAAATTATATTAATTGCCAAGAAGTAACCTGATTTTATCCTTCTGTGTTATAGATCGAACTTGATTGAATAGGCAAGTAAGTTAATTTACTGTTCTGAATCACTGTTTGAATCCTATTCCACTAACTCACAATATTATAATTTATAGATAGATAGATAGAAAACACTTTATTTGCACAAGAACTTAAAATTAACATTACAATAAAAAACAAACAAAATACACTAGTGCAAAATGGCGGCCTTATCGCTTATAGCGATTTCTTCCAGACAACCAGGAACAAAGGATTTATGCATATTTGATATGGGAGGCAGTTCTCCGCAATTAGGTATACAACTTACTGACATTACCATGATACCAATTTATGTTTTTTTTTACATGAAATGGATTTATTGTCAAATATTTTTTTCATTATTTTTAATGATAATTCCTGGTTAAACGGTTCATTTTCACTTCACAATAACGACACGACAAGTCATCTAGGTATGACACGCATTCTTCAGATAGTTGAGAGTAACTTAAAAAAAATACCATAAAATGGAACCGACTTCAACACTCAAGTGTGTGATAAAACTTGTTGAAGTTGGTACCATGATAGCTCAAATATACCTTTTATCACAATATTGTTCGCGTGGTACCAACTTTGACAATTTATTTCATACATTTTTTGAGTGTTGAAGTCAGTTCTATTTTCGGTAAAAATTGTTTTTTTTCCTTTTTCAATGACCCTTGCTATGCTACTTAACGGATTGATTGGCATTCACTGTCAATTACTATATCATCAAGATAGGAAAATACTTTTCAGTTATTGGAGTGTAACTCAAAAATGGCTTGACCGATTTTAATGGAATTTAAATGGGACCACACGGCAAGCATCAGCTTTCAAATAAAATAAGAATCATAAAAATCGGTCCACCCAGTCAAAAGTACTGAAGTAACAAACATAAAAAAAACAGACGAATCAAGTACCTCCCACCACTAAACCCTTTTTTGAAGTCGGTAAAAAACAACACCGACTTTGATAAAATCTAATATGGGACAATATCAGAGGTTGTTATAGAAAATTAACAAAAGCGGACTAATCTTTAAAAAGTTATGCATAGTCATACATAAAATTATGTATATACGGGTCGATTTGAGAACCTCCTTCTTTTTCGGAAGTCAGTTAAAAACCTTGTTTGAGCTAAACTTAGCAGTAAAATTAAAAGTTCTTAGAAGTAAAAATAAATAAAAAAAAGTATGAAAGATACAGTGTTTAATCGTTTTATGTCTGTACAAAACATATTTGCTAACAGATATAAATACAGCTTAAATTTTGAATTCCAGTTGAGTCATCTAACTTGAACCGTTAAGTAATGTCATCTGCTAAGAATGCGAACTAACTTTGGGAATGACAGAGTGTGACCAAAATATTCAGCAGTTTAATTAGTTCACCTTGTTCCACTTTGAAGCTCTTTGTTTCAAATAGTACGTGCTCAAGGAGATAAGAACACTTTGATAAATTAAGTATATAACTTCGAACCGAAAAGAGCTAAAATCAATTGTAAATTTTAATACATTCATATCGTGCTTTAATATATTATAATGAATAGTGTGGTAATTGTCGACTGCTATGGACGTAGTTCGAGGTACAAACCTTGCCGCCGGCTTGTGTTTCACATCATGATATAAATGAATTATGTGAATGTTTGCCTGGCTAGCTACCACATTCAAGTAAACAATCTAGTACACCCATATTATGGTATAAGTGCACATCAGCTCAATTTAAGCTACCACTGTTGCTAACTAACCATATAAATACACTTTTTGGAAATGAGTCTGTTAAGAGCGTTTAAATTGCCAGATGGTAGAATAAAGAATCAAGAATATATATTTCAAAATGCGTTACAATATGGTCTAATGAAGGTTTTACTTACTCCATAATTATCTTGCCTGATGCGTCGTACAACATTATATAATAGGTACATAATAGAGTTTATACATAACATAATAATATATGTATTATATCCAATAATAATTATCTTGTCAGATAAAAACACAAATTAACATTATTAATGTTATTTTTAATATTTTTGGAAATTATGTCAAGTGTTTTAATATTCTTTTTAAATTGTTTAAAAGCCATATTTTATCTGGCTAAATATATACTGTGTCTATAGAAAACAGTCTTAACGTCATTCAAAGGAATAACACGATCATATGCTTTTTGCACCTGACGCGGTATTCTTGCAGTATTTACATCGAAATTATTAATACCTATTTAATTAGACAAATATACATGCTTCAAGTATATGTACATGGAAGGTATGTTTGAAGTCGAGTAATATATGTATATTATATGATCCTTATATATTTCCGTTAAATTATATTTCTACAAACTAATTACAGATTGATTTTAATAATATGAAGTACTTCTAGCCCTCCAAGGAATTTTACTATAAAATTATTATTTCATCGTTACAAAGTATGTAAGTAGTCTTAACATCATTTAAAGGGAGGGCACAATATGCTTTTTTCACCTGACGCAGTATTCTTGCAGTCTTTACATCGAAATAATTAATATTTAATTTTACAAATATACATGCTTGAAGTATATGTACATGGAAGGTATGTTTGAAGGCGAGTAATGTATGAATATCTGATCCTAATATATTTCCGTAAAAAAAATGTGTGTACAAACGAATCAATAACAGATTAACTTTTATAATGTAAAGTACTTCTAGCCATCCAAGGACTTTACTATAAAAATATTATTCCATAGTAACAAAGTATGTAAGTAGAAGCCTCAAGTTGTTTAAAACATCAAACTATTAATTTTAATAACAGACTCGCATAAGTTCTAGAGCGCTGTTGTCAGGTGCCAGAGCCTAATTAAGTTATAGAACTTTAAAGAGCTGTTTCGGTTTCGCTTGCGGGCAAGAGTTTGTGAGTAGAAATATTTTTAGTGCGACGGTAAAGTGCTTTTCACTACAGAAAAGGGACATACAGAGAGAAAAATATGTTTATCTTAAACTCACAAAAACTATGGAGACGCCGAGTGAGTAAAAATCATGAGCATTGCTATTTGCAGTATTTCTTTTGTATCCCCACAACTGGCACTTTGTCTGACATGGATGATCTTCTTTCGCTATTGCATTTTTCATTCAAGTAAATACACTTGTTATGTATGAACGGAACTCAAACGCTTTGAGGCTATAAGTGGCACTGAACTTCTTTTTGGATCAATAGCGACAAGTGAAATCGCGGTCTTTCAATCTTTTCTTCTCCTTCTTCTTTCTGTCATTGACGCACATGTAGTGTATTGGCTGTGTTGTTTTAATCCACTATCCACGTAGTCCGCGCATACATTCCCTGCAATTTTTCTTTTCCTGCTGAATCTTTCCGATTACAAACTCCAATAGTTCTCCTTGTATTTTTCATGACACATGACATGTTCAATAATGCCTATACTATATAAGCTAGATTCTTTATAATTTCGTCGTTTGTGCTAGTTATAGGCTTATTCTGATATATTCATACCTAATTCATCAATTTACTACATCCATCATAAATTTTGCATTGCGTCTGTCACTGTATAACATTCAGATCTATGCATGCCTTATAATCTTGTTGCTTATGGGCATATGCGGGTTACATATGTACCAAATATGTATGTGACCCACTTATACCCTAGAATCAAGTATGCTGATGTATCTCTATTTCACCCATTTCCTAATTATAAAAAAATAAACTACTCAAATAATACATCCTCTTAGCTCTTTGACTTATAGCTACCACTAGACTACCAATATTAATTCTGCTGGTAAGTTATATTACCAGCTTTGTACGATCTTAACTTAACTTTTCTACTAGCTGTTCTCTTTATATCTTAAGACGTGTTCAGAATTTAAATTAAAAGTTAATTCTGCAAGGTATAGCACAAGCAGGGAAATTCTGTGCAAAACTCAACACTTTCTTACCTACTTCAACTTTTTCTCAACTGAAGGCGGCAAAAGTCGTTTATTCGACTTTTGCCGCCTTCAGTTCCTTCTTAAAGTACAGGCAGTTCAAAAGTCGATTAAAGTTTCTGGTTTTGAATTTGTTTATCCGCATTATAAAAAAACATATTTTTTTAGCGGAAACTTACCTGACTCACTTCTATATTTCACTTCAAAGTTTATGAACTCAAGCAATATACAACAGTCAAACAATGAACTTACACATTTCGTTACTAATATTAGTATATATTTAACATCAGTAAAATTACAAACAGATGAGACTCAACAACTGTATGTCTCAGGGTGACGGACGCAGTGCAGTTCGTCACTTGTGATGAAATGCATTTCAGACACTGGTTACCGTTTAACATCAGGCAGGCCTCTTGCTTGTTTCATCACAATAAAAAAAAACTTCCGCCAAAATCTCGGTGACCAAAGATCAAGATGGTGCCTAATATGTAAAACCGGGAAACGAGGTTTCGAATCCTGCTCAAAATGAAAATAACGGTTTGGTTTAAAAATCTATTAAAAATTATAATAATTATGAAATTATAAATTTGCACCCGTAAACTCAGTTTAAAAATAAGCTTGCTAAAGTATCTATATTACATCTTATCAATAGATTCTAATCACTGTATCAGAATACTAACATAGTTAATATCATTTTTTTTTTCTATCCTAGTAATCTATTGGAAATACGTGTATAAAGAAAAAGAGCCCTTGATCGTAACAGAACAAGTATCATTTAAACGTAGTAACCATATTTACAACAAAGGCTCCTCGTGTAGTGATTTGGCAAAAATAATTGGACAAGAGGCAGGTGGCAGCGTACACCGGAATTTCCTCGTTCATTGTCAAGCGTTTCCCATTAGTACGGGCTCGGGTGAACATGGCCCGGTGTAGCCCGCGACGAATGGAGAATTTACAAAGACCGACGAGAAGCGACCGGGTCACAGAAGATCTCATAGTTCTTACTATACTGTACCCTGTATTGTACAGTAACTAGTTGTTAAGCTCTGTCAGGGTGTCCGCACCGTCAACCTCGATCTCGCTGTTAATGACATTGGAATACGACAACGTCACTGCACGCTTTTTCAAAATCAGAGAGACTTTTACCCACTGAAGCGGCTGTTTTGTCTGGAACTTATGTCTAGACTAAAATAAATTCGATTCCAGTCGAATTTATTTTAGTCTTAATACTTGTAAATACATGAAATATGTAGGTAATTTGAAATATATAGCTATTTTGTTGTTTGCCTTGCATAGTTTGTTTCTGTGGAATCGGGGATTGCTATTAAGTATAGACACATAATAGTGTACTTTTCTAATATGTGTGTTTTTGATACGTGTTATCTTTTTTGTTCACTTTAAGGTAGCATTAAAATTTTGAACGAGAATTCCCAAAGTTTTGTTGACCATTAAATGAACTAACTTAGCTAACTTGTGGCACCTAATCAAATTCTTCATTTGCTTCTGAAGTCGGATATGATGATGATGCTGTAGTTTTGTTATTACTAGTGCTGATCTCAAAGCCTAAAATAAATCCCTAAACTGCTAATTGAGGACTGTATTTTCATTTTAACCACCCCACAATATATCACCAGTGCCAGCGTAGTATGTGTTGAAAAGTGATATATCTTATACTTCTTACACTTATACTTCCAGTACATTTCATTAAAAAAATATTAGAAGAATGGAATTCTACTGCGTCTAGTTACCAATTATTAGATACCAAGTTCCCTTCCATATATAAAGTATATCACTGCATTATATGACCATGTTTTATTGTTTTCGTTTCAACATGACGGGACTGAATAAATATCCCGCCACACGGATCTTCCCACGCTCTTGTCTCTTTTTATCTTTAGAAATAAATGTATGTTCTCTCTCAAGCGAGAATTCATAAAAAAAAGTCTCTTTCTAAGGCAGACTTTATTTAAGACCTTGTTATAGCTTGAATAATGCCCTGAAAAGCCTAAGAATTATTACAATAATGCTTTGTATGAAACATTTTTTTGTTGAAATAATTTTGGTCGGTATAAAAAGCTTTGAAGTATTTTCATCGCGTAATGAGATTTACGTTTTAAGTTGATTGAAAACGCGAATTGTTCCAGCTTTATTGGAATAGCCTCCGTTAAGCATTATTTTGTCCTTATTACGCATTTAATGTCACGAGTTGAAAAATGTTTGGTTAGTATTGAACTGAAATGATTGATGATAACGTTATCATGAAGCGCCAATAAATACAGGAACTGACAGTGATTTTGCACGATTTTTTAATGGTTTATCAAAGTGATAGATGAGTAGGTTATGTATTAGATGTCAAACTCATAACAAAACTAACCTTTTACATTTTATGTGTGTTCTAAACATATATCTACCTACCTACGTAGAAATATATCAATAATTGTGTACTACCATTTGGTTATACACCGTGTCCCAAAATTCAACGATAAGCTGGCATCGGTGCATGGACCTACTCATGACTACTCGGGAAAAAATAAAAAAAAAAATTATAACTCTTTTTTTTTAATTACAGAAACTTTTATAAAGTTGCGCCAACTTTTAATAAAACTTGCCATGGTAGTGTCCATACTTTTTTTTTTAACCCAGACTATAGAAAGTGCATAGAATGTTAAAATCTATGAAAATTATAAGAAAAATTTTTTTTTTTACTGATTTTTGTAAAATAACTACAGACTTTCTGTAATTTTAAAGGATTGTGGTAGATAGCCGTCCTTCTTAGGTTGCTAATGCACAAAAAATATCAAAAATATGTCATAAATTGTGGTCATGGTAGTTGAAAATAGCATAATGGGTATCGAATATCGATGAAATTTATAAAAGTCTCTGTAATTAATAAAAAAAACAGTTATAATTTTTTTTTTTTTTTTCCGAGGAGTCATGAGTATGTCCATGCTCCGATGCCGGCTTATCGTTGAATTTTGGGACACGCTGTATATGTTTGTAATAGGCCTTCAGTAAAATGGTAGTAGAGATCGCATGAAGAAATGAGGTTGTCTCACACAATTCATGTGATGGAACGTGATGATGAGGTAATTAAGCTTAATTTTGAATTGAAATTGGCTCATAGTGTCCTATGAGCCAGTTTCAATGGCAAAACCACGGCAGCTATCATGTGCGTTCGAATATTCTAGTTACAAAAGTTCTACATATACATGTGCTTACTGCATGTCAATAAAGTGTTATCTACGTGGACTTCATGTTATTGAATTGCATTTGGCATCCCAAAATATAAATGCTACACATACTTCTGCACTCGTCATTTCACTAGCATGTTAAACCGGGACACTCCAAAGTAAAACATTGCTGATCGGTGTTGAATATACAAAGGCAGCTGCGGTGGCAATAATTAAAACATATTCCTTACTCAGAATCCATCAGCAATGATACTGTTCCAATTCAAACGAATTGTTATAGTGACCCCTTTACCGGGGTTCTAAAACTGTCCGTACATGGTCTTTTCACTATCTGGTTACGCAGCGCCTATAACATAATATTTCAATCATCATATTATTACAGTAAACATATCAATAGATGTGTGTAAGATAGTGTTTGCGCGGTAACTCACGTAAGTGTTGTTTAGTATTCGCCTCCTAAGCGGCGGCATGGATGGATGGAAATTTAATACAAATATTTCTTACGTTGATATGATTATATCATAAATATCGTGATATCTGCAAAGAAGTTCCCAAAGGAGTGCGATATAACCAATATTCAATGCAAGCAAAGATGCGACGAGATGCTAGTAATAGAATAAGAAAATACATTTTAATATTATGTAAGAAATTGATTGCGTTCCAACCCAGTGTGTAGCTACAATTATTCTACCTCTACATTGTTCACGTAAGGCTTTGGTATCTATTTAGGTACTCAAATTGTCCTGCCCTGCAACATTGCTGATTACGAATGCTGGCTCGCTATGAAGGCAATGCCGATTAGAAGCCAGTCTTGGCAAGTTTAGATCACGACATGAATAGCCCAGTACGGTATGTGACTGTTGAGGCGAGGTGGGCCGAGGTCGCCAACTCACAAAATTGAAAGTGTGCTTATACCGTATGGTCACTTGAAATGCGCCTGCGCCGTTGACTGGTTATTTTTACGCACGATTTCTTTGAATGGTGGTGGTAATTGCCACCAATTAAATTTGGTATTTGATTTTTTTCTTTACTTTACCACTCCTTTATAGCAAAGATAGGCGAGGCTACTAAATTATATAGTAATAAAAGAGTGATGCAATGGTTCGGAAGAGAAATTTATACAAATATCAATTATGATGATAATCCGTATTTCTAATAATGCTTTATTAAAGTTTTAAGTAATACTAATGAGAAGTTACATTTCCACCAAGTTATCTGTTCAGGTGGCAGAAAAAAGAACTACAACATTCCTTCAAATTGTGACAGTTTGTAGTTGATTTCCTTGATCAGCAGCGCCCTTGTCAACTGCACAGTTAAGTTGGTGGTACTATATACGAGTACACTGTTGTACCTTAGGTAATATAAGCAAATATCAGCCGTACCTACTTAGTGTAGGTACAGCTGATATTTGCACATTAATTTTGATTTATGAATAATACAATTTTCGGTTTAAATTAATATAGAATATTTAATACCATCCTGATAAATGTCGTTAAAGGCGATGAAGGAACAAAATTAATAAGCAATATGGCAATACTCACGTGGATGGGCGTAGAGTATTATTGTACATTGGATGCTATTTGCTATCTGCTGCCAAACTAGGCTCGTCGCTTGAGTTTTGCATGCAGAGCCCACCTCTTACATAAGCAGTCTCATATAGCATAAAATAAGATTAATATTTTACACTAATAAAATGTATTTGCAATTAAACTTTTCCATAGCTTTAGAAAAGTTTCATTACATAATTAAACAATTATGGGTTTCATTGTGACAGCAAATTGATATTTTACATCAATTATATATTTTTGTCATTCTTTGCTAATACTGTACTACATACAAGGCGATTTTTTGTTCTACTACTTACTTAATTTGAACTATAGTTGTCGCGCCAAAATCTTTAATTTCTCGCCGTAGTCATCAGTGTTCGCATTAAGGATTTATTTTTCAAGATAGAAACCTTTTTTTTAATAGAAAGTTAAATGGAACGGAAATAAAATGCACTTATGTTATAATAATTTTGGTGTTAAAATGAACGTGTCCAGTTGGTTTTGAATTTGTTTGGGGCACTTTTAGTTTACCTTGGGATGCCGGGCTTGTGTTGTACCCCTATATCCTCCTCATATAGGACTCTTAAGAGGAAATGAAAGGAAAAATACCAGAAAGTAGGCATCAGCACATTCTAAAGAACTACCATCTTCTACTGCAATCCTTAAGACGCCTGTCAAGCATGGGTATTAGGGCAACCCTGATACAGTACATTTTATTGAATAGATTACTATACTATATATATCTGTTGATTGATAAATTGGATCAAAGTATTTCAAAGTAACATGCTATTTATGTAGGTACTTGCAACAGCTTGTAACAACATTCACCGTGGCATGGACAACTCGGTAGTTAAACATGTCTGGTGACTTCAGATCACGGAAGCACTTGCATGGAAGAAATTCTTGAATAAACATCTCGTTTTGTCCTTTCTTTGCTAAACAACTTTCAAGTTTAGATCAAGTCTGACTTCTAATGAGTAATGAGTAATGACACATTAAATTTATTATGTGCTGATATACCATTTGACAGCTATTTAATTACATTACGTACTTAACACGATTTCATGGCATCGAATATAATATGTTTATGTTGATACAGTGAAGCGAGTCTGTATTTAAGGAGTGATGGCTTACTGGTAATGACTCGACAGCAGCTCAGTAGGTCCGTTGCACGAATTACGTCACGAGTTTGAGCTTTACTGCACGGTGCTAGGGCGTTTTGTTATTGCTCGGCTGAATGCTAGGTGAAAAATCTCCTTCTGTCCTTGATCCAGCTACCATACTTACTTATACATGTATGATTTTGTTTGGAATCTTCAACCACTTCATCAGAAACACGCGCAACACCGTACCCCCTTCTAAAAATTTAAACTTTCATATACATACTTATACACGCATACCTAGTATTTATGCGTCACGTAAATAACTTACATACATCAACGCACTTAACAGGGTTTAAATCTAATATAATTAGTTATTTACTCCATTTATAAAGATATGATATATATTAAAACCGCCAAGTGCGAGTGGGACTTTCGCACGAAGGGTTCCGTAACTAAATATTTTATGAATAGTTATATAATAATAACGGTGACATGTAGACACATGTCACCGTTATTAATATCGAGCAAGAAATGGTTAAAAAATCAAGTTTGTTGTATCGAAGCCCCCTTAAATATTTATTTTATTTTTGGTATTTGTTGTTATAGCGGCAATAGAAATACATCATCTGTGAAAATTTCAACTGTCTAGCTATCACCGTTCTTGAGATACAGCCTGGTGACGGACGGACGGACGGGCGGACAGCGAAGTCTCAGTAATAGGGTCCCGTTTTAACCCTTTGGATACGAAACCCTAAAAAAGATGTAATATCAATCTAATTATGCAATATTGCACATCACATAGTAGTGTCGTACTGGTGTAGCCTAACCAGCGTTCATGAATTCATATTTTTAATTTGAACCTCATCCCATCTATTGTACTACAAATAAGTTTGTGTATTCTAAATGCTAATAATAATATTTACTAGCGGCCCGCCTCAGCTTTGCACGGATATTGATCAAAAACTTAAAAAAAAAACATATTTTTTGATAATATTCTATAGCCGATGTTCATCACGGATAATGTAGAATTCGAATGGTGAAAGAATTTTTCAAATCAGTCCAGTAGTTTTTATGTTTATTCGTTACATACAAAAATACAAATCTTTCCTCTGTACAATATAAGTAAAGATTTCTTAGTTATAATGCTCAGTAAAATTACTTAAGCCCTACCATAGCCAATACAAAACCAATATAAACTTTTCCCATATATAATTGAAAAAGTTACAAAGCCCCAGCAAACTTTCACTAACTAGGGCCTAATTTTGTTATAAAATAACGGGTGCAAATTACGGAAAAGGTCCTTTGACTATTTTGGTGTTTCACTTTACCGCCTTGTTCACAAATGCTGCGTAATTTTTCTCCAACCATTTCCCGTCCAATAAAACGGCACAAACTTAGCAGTTTACCTTTACTGACGCAGGTATAATTTTGTTATTAAAGAACCGGCTGTTACCTATTTCATATCAAAGTTAGCAAGTTAAACGGTTTTTGCTCCAGCGAGCCCAAACGACTTGGCCAGAAATATTTTCTAAGTTGTTACACAAATGGTAAAAGATTTATAACGATTTCCAGCGTCGACAGCAACTTAGTGGAAGGGGATGGAAAAGTTTTCTTATACGGTGCTATAACTTTAAAACTTTGCTTATATTAATGTTTGAAATCAAATAAATTACACTGAGATATTGTTATTTTAACCCGGCACACCGTGGGGTGTCGGATTGAATTGCACCTCTCCATATCATCCCATGGGTGTCGTAAGAGGCAACTAAGGAAAAAATACAGGAAGGTGGGCAGCAGCGCCTTCTAAAGAACTGCCATCTTGCTCTACGATCCCCAAACCGCCTGCCAAGCGTGGGGATTATGGCAAATACCCCCTTAATAGGGGAGGCTATGTTCAGCAGTGGACGATTCGCTTGATACGGTACGGTACGGTAATGTTTTTTTAATATTCCTGTGTGGTGGCGGGTTAGCATGTCACCCCCCCCCCCTCATTTCTACCTGTGGGTGTCGTAAGAGGCGACTAAAGGTAAGATAGTTCCGGAAGGTGAACAGTGCCTTCTGAGGACCGATATCATTATCTGCGATTCCCAAGATGCCTGCCAAGCGTGGGGATTATGGCAAACCCCACTCTTAATGGAGGAGGCTGTGTTTAGCAGTGGACAATCCGGTTGATATAGTATATTTTACATATTTCATTATAAAGTTCAAACCTTAATGATGACAAGATTTCATCGCATATTTGAAAACATTTAAACATCTCATGTGATGGGGTTCGAGACTATTGCAATTTAATGGTTGTATGGAGACTGGTACTGGAGATTTCTTAACAGTAAGCTGACCAATATCTCACATGATAGTAAGTGATAATGTGGTCGAAGATGTTGGTCAGCCTAGAATTAGGCTGACCAACGTTACGTTACGTGCTTGGTGACAGATTTTCTACTTGAACGTGGTAGCTAGCCAAGCGAGCATTCTCAACATACCCTACCACCACGCGGTGAAGCTCAAGCCCGCGGCGGGATTCGAAACATGGGTCTGCTGCGCGGCAGTCCATAGCCAATGCCACTGCCGTTCTGCTTATTTTATGCCTGATAGGTCAAACTTTGACCACTGATGGTAAGTGATGATGTTGTCGAAGGCTAACCTAGAACTACTGGTTTAATGGTAATTACTGGTAAGCAGACTAATTATCTAGAAACGAACAATATTGTGTCGCTTGTATAAATCCAATTGTTACATAACAAACGCTTATAAAAGAAGGCGCCCAGAACTATATATTGACACCTGTCATCAAACTGTGATTTTTCATTGCTAGTTATCAATCAACTATTAACCTACAAGTGAGTTCTAAAGTTTTTTTATATTATTGGTTGAATTCCTTTGTTCTTCAACAAGTTTTGATACAAAAAAGATTGTGTTCTATAGTAAAAATAAATCAATGTACCTATTATTTGTTTATTTCATACAATTTCTTATATAAATAGATAACTTCAACTTGTACAATAAATAAAAACTTAACAATACTTTACAGTGCATTATATAAACAAAAAACTTGTACAGATATATAACTTTTATTTTCTTTGTAGTAAAGAAAACTTTAAAGTCCCCATTTTCTACGTGGCTAAAACGATACCCGCGGTGAGCCCAAAAAAAAGTAACCTCGTTCTTTAGTCTGTGGTGGATCGCCATGAGCACGCATAGGAAAACTGAATATTTTTCGCGCCTTTGCGAAAAAAAATTCCTGTAGTTGGAATTATAGTTATTAATGTTAATTTATTGTGTAAAATGTTATGTTCTATACTATGGTATTATTTTTTTACAAATGTCTTAAAAAAATATTTTAAACGAATTTATTTGAAAGCTTCTTTTTTGCATAAAGGTAACATGTAAATACTAGTAAATGTTATGAAGGTGAAAATCAAATTTTTGGGTGAGCAAGTTTTTTTAATTACTCCAATAAATCACGTTTAGCATTATGTCATCAAAAAATAAGTTACTTATGGATATTCGCAAACAGGTTTTTTTTATATTGGTGTAGGCAAAGCTTAATTTACCCTATTTTATTAAGATTATAATTATATAAAAACACATATCTAACAATATGAAATTACTTACATCAAATTAAATACATTTCCTAAGAAAAAAATATCACAAAAAAGGAAAATACAATCATTGCGCGGTTTGATTACCTGGCGACAGATAAGAACCTATTATTAACGCATAATATAGGTGAATTCATCTAGGTCCTCAATATGTAGGTAACATAAGCTATTTAAAAAAAACTGAGCAGTAAAGGCAAACATCACTGCGCGCCGAGCAGCGGAAAAAAGCCGTGACAGATGTGCGGAAACTAGGCGGAAGCTTTATTTTCTGCGCGACAGTTGAAAGGCATTGTAATTTTAACTGCTGGGTATACCAATTTTGATGTATTTTTTTATATTTGAAAACTGGTGCTTGTATTGTGGTCCCATTTAAATTTAAGTGAGATCTGACATGTAATATTTGAGGTATCTATATAACGATGCGTATTTTTCTTGAAGTACTCGTAGCGAAGTTTGATGAAGCGCTCGTCACGAAGTTCACTTAGTCATTCTAAGTTAAGCAACGTCCGCGCTGTCGTGACTTGGATGGGTGACCGCTAGTGACATTACTACTGCGGGCTTCCGTGCTTCGGAGGGCACGTTAAGCCGTCGGTCGCGGTTGTTGTTTTAGGATGGTAGTTGTTACAGCATGGTGGAAAGGCATTTTGCGAATGCCCTCCTGGCTAGCTACTAGAAAATGTGTGCTCCAACAGCTGTCCTTGAGAGCCAGGAATTCTAGACTAACCTGAACAACATTTTCGACCACATCATTATTTACCATCAGGTGAGATAGTGGTCAAAGACAACCCTATCAGCAATAAAAAAGTTGGTTACGTTTTGTTAAAATTTTAAGTAGTTAATTAAAACAACTAAGTAAGAGATACACATGTGTGGTCTCTTTGTAGAGATATATACCCATATGGGTAGCAAGATGAATGGTGAAGCAGCGATGGCTCAGTGGCAATGGCCTGCCGCGCAGCACGCCCACGGTTCGAATCCCACCGCAGGCTTGAGCTTCACCGCATGGTAGAAGGGCATTTTGCGAATGCCCGCCTGGATAGCGACCACCCTCACGTAGAAAATCTGTCTCCAAGCACCTAACGGTGTGTTCCGACAGCTGTCTTTGAGAGCCAGAGAAATTACAGGCACATGAGAGTAAACGACTATGTCTCAAAGTGACAGGCGCAGTGCAATTCGTGACTTGTGATGAATTGCGTCTGTTATAGGCAGAGGTTAGTCCGCTTAACATCAGGTGAGCCTCTAGCTTGTTCCGTCACAATAATATAAATAAAAAAATTAAAAGAAGGAATATGCCGAAATACTAGTACATCATATAAAGGAATTCAATATTAAAATAATAAGTATATGGACAAGCTTTAAAACGAAACGTGTAATTTAATTAAGAAAACATAGAACGCCCACTTCTAATTACGCTTAGTAAAACGTTACCTAGTTAATTAAATCCTCCACTGTATCGTGCACTAAGTAATTATTTTGAATTTCCAGCTTTCAGAGCTCTGGTACATTGTGAAGGAATCAGTGAATAGGTTGTACCTTTCATATTGGCGTGAATCCAATGAAAGGTATTTGTGGTTGTTTCACTAATTGGATCAGCTCGGGAAACGTTAATTTGATAACCATTCTGCTAGTTTACATAATTGGTGGTTGTTTTTAATATTGACACAGTGGTAGCTTTTTGTGTGTTTCGAAATGAAATTATCGTAAGTTTCGTATATAGGTATTTAAAGCTTCGACTGTAGGTATCTTTATATGGAAGTTATATTTGAATTCAATAATGTTTTGTTGACTCGGAGCAGTGGCAATGGCTGTAGACTGCTCATAAGGTCTATGGCTCAATTAAGTTTCATCACATTGTTGAAGAGGGCATTTTGGAATGTTTGCCTGGCTAGCTACCACTCTCAATTAGAAAATCTATCGTCAAGCATCTATCGGTGTTTACCGGCATGCGAAATGGGTTGAAGAAAAAACATCAGTGATAAAAAAATATAATTTGAATAAAGAATAGGTTTTTATTATCATTTTAACCGTTAGTGCTATGAAATTGGGGTTTACGTTAGTTAGCCTGGAAAGATTTGGCCGGAAAATTATGATGGTATATAAATGGTAAAATTAAGTATGAAATAAATAAACATTAGATTTTATTACATTATTTAGGTAAGGTTTGAAAAAGTGCACATACCTTATATCATTTTCAAAATTCACCACGAATATCGTGATTATGGTGATAAATGTTGTGCAAATTCAAAATAAAGTTGGGTTAGTTAAGATACCAACATAAAAAATCGATATAATGCAATTCCTCAAGAACAAGACTTTTTATATAGTCAGAGTTGAATATGCAGCTTTATCTATATTTATAAAACTAAAAATATATATATATTTAGTTTTCCCGGACTATAAGAGGGCCTTCCCTCGCCCAAAACCCGGTGGAGCTGGACGTCCGCCTAGCGGTAGTCAGAATCTATGCCCTCCCTAAAAATATATATATATATTTAGTAGTTGTGTGCCTGGACATAAATCGTATTACTTGTCCCATCTCTTTGCCTGCCGCCCACTTAGGTACTCCTATTTATTCAATTCCGACGCAAACAGAACGTAGGAT
Source organism: Plagodis pulveraria (assembly GCA_963890685.1). Classification (NCBI taxonomy): domain Eukaryota; kingdom Metazoa; phylum Arthropoda; class Insecta; order Lepidoptera; family Geometridae; genus Plagodis; species Plagodis pulveraria. The sequence goes on along the minus strand of OY982950.1, from coordinate 21,439,188 downwards.
TGTGTATTTGTGGCAGCGTAGCTCTCGAACGGATTAACCGCTTTGGTATTTTCATTATTTGAAGACGGGAATTCAAGAATTGGTCCTTAACCAAGTTTGAAAAATAATTGGATTAGGTTTAAGCATAAGCGGCACATCTATCGCTCCAGATCTCTTATAATTATAGATCAGCTTTGAATCAGAAAATTTGCTCGGCCAAGATAATGCAAAGTTTTCGTTATCCCTGACATTTTCTTCATTTTTAACTTTATGTCTTACAACGCAGCCTGCACCTGCTGCATCCAAGTGTCATTTATTTTTATACCCATATTATTTGCAGATTTTTGACAAATATAATGTCGCCATAATGATGCCGTTGAACTTTTTTTTTTTTTTATTCTTGATAAGTTAGCCTTTGACCACCATCTCACCTGATAGTAAGTGATGATGTAGTCGAAGATGTTATTCAAGCTAACCTAGATAGCTTAGCTCTCAAGGATAGCTGCCGGAACACACCGTTAGGTGCTTAGCGACAGATTTTCTACTTGATAGCTAGCCAGGTAGGCATTCGAAAAATGCCCTACCACCATGCTATAACGACTGCCATCCTAAGACGACAACTGGGACCGACGGCTTAACGTGACCTCCGAAGCACGGAAACGCTCAGTAGTAATGTTACTAGCGGTCACCCATCCAACTCATGACCGCGGCGGATGTTGTTTAACTTTGCTAATCGGTTAAGAACAGCTAAGCAAACTTCGCTACGAGAGCTTCGAAATATCTAAGTATAAGGCGGTTGCAGTAAAATTCAGAAATAGGTCTGTTCTAACTAGAATTGAAGTATCATCTGTTTAGGGTTAGCATAAACTCACTCAATAAGTTTTAATTTCTTTAAATCAAATTGTTAATTGGGCAAAAAAGCATTCGTATCCATTATCTTTATATTCATTTTTTTACTATGGTAAGGTGTATACAACATGTCCATGTCCAGCTATAGCTCCAATCACACACATTTATAGATTATAACAAAAACCCGTAGATGTTTGTGAACCGAAGAAGGTTAACCAGTGACATTTAATGCGGACTCTTCCGCAGGTTGTGTATTTGGCAGGTACTACGTCGTTTGCATGAACCGGTCCCCACTTATACATCGCGGCCATTTTGAATTTTTTGATACTCTCCACGGCGGCCGGCGTCTCAAACAATGTAATTTTTTTGGAGTTCCAGTTACTTTCATGCTATTCAACCTGGCGTTATAAGGAAAACGATAAAGATTTTTTATTGATTTCAGTGATCTTAAAAATTTCCATTACATTATGTGGTCGTCGCAAACAAATTTTGACGTTTATTTATGTAATATTACCTTTAATTTTACCTGTGTTACTGCCATGTCGCAGCGTGAGCTGATATCTTGACTTTATTCAATCTTACTGCAATAGTATCATACAATAGTAGTAATTTTGTTTATATTTTGTAGTTTATAAATATTACTCCTGACCAACATTGCATTGTTTTCGCTAAACGAGACGCATTTTTGGTAGAGACAAGGTGCTCGATTGACTAGTTCTATCTACTAGTAGAATATCTGTCACCAGTATCTACCAGTGTATTCCAGCAGTAGAGCTTGAGTGCCTGTTCCTATTTCAAATTACGCATTAATCTTCAATTTTATGATCATCATTTAACTACAGGTGTGAAAGTAATTTAAAGCTTACTTCCTAGTATAATCCTTTACGTATCACGCGGAGTTCATAACGTCCATTTATGAATGAAGTTCAATTTTACCATTATCTCTGATTCGCATAGGTAAAGGTATTTTATAAGAACAATTGTTGTTTTCACTTATGTTTTTGACATTTTCGGAATAGATGAGAGTGCGAAAAGAGACGTAAAGGGCGCATCCTGAACACTTCTTAAAAAGTGCTACCAGGTTTGATCGCACTATATTAAGTCTATCTGAGTCGAGCTACGTGAATAATCAATAAAATAAATTGATATAAGTAAAGCCGCATAAGATTTACTCATGGGGTGTTACTTACCAGGTATATTCTTATAAATTAAATATGTTCAATGATGAACAATATAAAACACAATGCGAAATTTCACAACAAGTTTATCACATTTGCAAAGAATTCATATTTTTTCAAATAAAAGCTATATTTTTTTATAAGGCTACTATTAGCTAGATTAGGCATAATTAGAGTTCTACAAAAAAAAGATATCATAAAGATTTGATCATAACATTATTTATATGTTAGATAATTTTTGGAAAAGTCAAGTTAATGTTTGGAAAAATCATTTACCTCCTGGTTGTACAATCTACACAATAACACAGGACATTTATCTTACTTGAAAGTACGTGATGATATGGCCAAAGGTGATAAACATGCTTAACCTATAATTAGCTCTCAAGGTTAGTTGCTGGAACAGATCGTTAGGTGCTTGGCGATAGATTTTCTACTTGAGAGTGGTAGATATTAAAGCAGGTATTTACAAAATGTCCTATCATGTAAAACTGTAACTATCATGTAGTCTCAATGTTTTATGGCTACTCAAAGGCCTCCATCATAGCCTAATGACGCCAATACTTCTATCTTAAAACAAAAAAATAGGGTCGACGTGACTACGGCCGGAAGCATGGTAGAGGTCAGTAATAAATGCCACTAGCGCATAGCGGTAACCTATCCAAGCATAGAGCATGGAGAACGTTGCTTAACCCTTAACACCACACATCATTTTACCCGCACGTGAGAAATCAGGCACTTCATTAATGTAAATATTTATTATTTACGACTAAACTTATACAAGTTATATTTTCAAATACAAAACTCACGTTACATTTTAAAAACTTTAGGAATTACTTTAGAAACCAATTCTGTAATAAAATAATGAATCAAAATTTAAATCCAATAATTTATTTTAAATTAGTTACTTACTACTACAACTTCTCTTAAAAACTCTTAAACATATTTTAATCATTTCTGTTATACGTATTTTCAGTAAAACAGTTTGTTGCTAATTTATTTATTTGGACGAAAGAAAAGAGATGTTTAAGAAAGTTAATTGCAAATGAATACCATGATTATCAAAAAAGCTCAGATATATTAAAACCACGTGGAAATAACGTAAAATACATATATATATAATATTTGAGTATTATTATAGACTTGATTTTTTTTACTAAGAAACTTATAAAATTTCTAATCAAGGATAATACGAATACAAACTGTGTGATAACTTCTATGTGCGTTAATATACCAAAAAAAATATTGATGTCTCATTGCCTGATGGTATAACACTAACCCCTAATGACTACCTCATCGTAATGAGGTAAGAAGAGCAATAGCCAGAGGGCAAGCCGCCCTGAAGCTATTTCCCCTGACACACAGTGTCTGAGACGAAGACCCATGGATGGTGTCTCATTGTATCACTATAAGTTATGTTTAATATACCATCTGTATATCAGTTTTCTGTTTGATGAGACTTAGATATCATGCTAACGCCCGAATCATTGAGTTATTTGGAAGATTAAAGTGATGATTTCTACATCACGACCTTCACTAATGAAGATCAAGTTTATATTTATTACCACGATGATGTCATACAAAAATTAGTCATTCGAAAGACATCAACGCAAACATCTTTTCTATTTTGGCCATGATATCTTTACTGCAGAATGCGAGATGTTGGTTTTTGTATGTATTTGCACGCAAAGCTGATTCTAAGCATACGTTAACTAATAATGAAATAAGATTGCTTAGAATTTTAAACAAAATTTACAAAAAATAGTCGATGTTTTTAAAATATATAAAGATCTTCAATGAGCTCAGCTTTGTTTGAAAAACTTCACGGAATTGACAAAGGTGTTCATTAATTTCAGCTGCTTCCTTGTACGTCGCCCATTGTTTATTTCTTAATATTCCCGTATAGAATGGGTAGCATTCTTCCTTGAAAAAATTGCAACGTAATGATACGGTAAGGTACCCCCCACTACTCGTTATTTTTAAATCGTAGTCTTCACAGTGTTAACCAGTGGCAGCACCGGAGACGCCGAGGAAGGCCGAAGCATGAGCTGAGGCCAGTGAAAGTGAATCGAGGGTGGGGAGGCAAAGAGGTATGAGTAGGAGGGAAGGGGGAGAGGCAAGGTTGCGAACCGGCTTTACCGGCCTCAGACGTGCTAAACAACGTATTGAGTAATAAGTAATAAGTGTTGCATTAGCTGCCTTAATGACGCGGTGATGTATGGTGCCATTGTCGAGGTGACATTTGATTGTCATCTTGTCAAGCCCAATTTCATGCTAGTGTACTAAGACTCAGGAGTAATGCAGAGTCAGTCGAGCCGATCACAGTTTCATGAACTCTCAATTACAAGAACAACGAATAGCCTTTATTGCATTAGAATTGAGTCTTTATAGTTTGTCAGGTTGTTTACTGCTGTGATTTTTATATTTTGCTATAAGTTGTAGTTTGGTAGATAGTATCGTTTTGGTGATATAAAACTCTTAAAACTATATTCAACACTAAAACAAAAGCATTTGCGTAATCTAAAGATCATCGCAGGACCGCAGGTTGTCCAAATTCTCAAGCACACTACCAATTGGCAGCGTGCCTAGCATACGGGCAGCATTGCCCTGTTGGATTCTGATGCTTATTCGTTGAGCCGAATAATTGCCAGCATTTTGATCACGCACTTCCGAGATTAGCATACTTGCGCCGCTTGAGTCACTCCATCGAAGTTGTCACGGCGCCAATCCTCTCGTTTGTTTCACAAAGATGTAAGGCGCTAATTATATCGTAGCAACAACTCATATCGTAGCGTCCTACACTAAGGGTCGCCCTGATTTCCATGGAATCAGAGTCTAAATATATATACCAAAATGAAATTCGCATTTTTATGTACCTAATCTTTATATCTGCTAAGGAAATTAATAAATGAGCTCTGGAAAACAAAACTGAATGTTTCATGTTATGTATCACTAGCAGACATACGATTATAATCCAATACATGCTATATTGGTTAAATTATAAGTACCTAAATTCTGCTATACTTATTTTCACTTTTCTCAAGGATTTTTCAGTTTCATCGAGGCTACTGTACAATCCCGAAATAGTAAATTGACAAATGTACGGTATATTAATAATCTGAGTTCGATAAGGAAGCGTTAGATCTTTTGTTTTGTCTGTTAATTTAGCTCATTCCGGCAGCATTGATCACTCAGAATCAGTGGCTCTCTTGAGAATTACTCAGTAAATATAGATGAAAAGTGTCCTCAACCCTTATTCAGGACGTAAATAGAAATATAGTTATTGAAATCTGTTCAGCCATACTAAAATTGAATCATTACAAATATTAACTTCATTAATTGAATTTTGGTTAGTGTAATGTGTAGAACAATCATATTTTAATACCTGTGTGCACAATATAAACTTTTTTAATAACGTGTATTCAAACTGAAGTCCCTTGGACATTTCATTTTGAACATTTGGGGACTTTTGCAAACGAACCATCATTATGAGACTATTGAGACCCTATTCGAATAGCAAAACTTTACCTCAGATCCCGGATGTTTGACCACTCCATACTTGGCTACCGTTTATGTATCCACTTGAAGCTGGAAAGGCGCGCTTGCCAAATGAACTCCATTCAATATATCCATCGATCATGCGGATATTGGCCAATCATGTTAGAAACGTTGGAAGTTAAGCGCTATGCTCTATTTTCGATATCGTAAGAGTGATTGCCAGATATATAATATAAATAGCAAGGTACATTTCATAAAGTAGTACCTCGTAAAAAGGTAAATCTTACATTGGCGTTATGATTTTCTTTACCTCAAAATTTCTCGTATCTTTTTTTATATTTATAATGAAAATATAAACAAAATCGATTACGAATACAGTGAGTTATTCCAATATTAGACCCCGTTGGGTGCCGGGCTAGAATGTTACCCTCCATTGCTAATAACGGAAAGTGGGCAGCAGCGCCTTCTGAGTAACTAATATCTTAAACTGCGATCCCCAAGACACCTGCTTAGCGTGGAGATTAGTGCAAATCTCCCCTTAATGGCGAAGGCTGTCATGTAAACTTTTCAGAACTATCATATCACCTTTTCTGTGTTAAAATTAAATTATCATATCAATAATATTGCGAATTATGACGCGAATTAAATCTTTACCGATTCGCAAATATATTATGCCCCTGAAATCGCCTTAGAGAGTTGATGGCTTAGTTTACCTAGTCTGTAAAAAGCCCATTTATTCCGTACCTAAAGGTATCCATGATCATACCTATTGGAAAAATTTAAAATAAACTATGATAATCCTAAGCATAATATTTTTATTCTACTCCGTTAAATGTACACCCATGGTTCAATAAATCATACATACAGTGAAATCACATTTTTCATATTTTTGAAACGTTGAATAAATTTAATCGAACAACGATAACAAGGTGGTACATACACTTTTCATTGAACCATATTTAACAATAGAAGATTTAATTACTTATTCAGGCTTTACTTTGCGGATATTCGTATAAATTTATATACAAAGTTGTAAGAAAACATTAAATAATATTTTATGATATACGGTGATCACTTACCACCAGGAGAGCCGCCTGCTCCTATTCCATAAAAAAAAATATAATATTATTTTGTTTTAAACATTTACTATAATTTACTAGAAATTTATTAAGTTGTCTGAGCAGCCAATTCGGTTAAGATTCGGAAAAATCAACTCATCTGTTTCTATTGTTTTATAAATTATTGTTGCATGTTAAAATGATTTTACCGCAAAATACAAGTCACTGAGAATTGTACCCAACTTAAACCATTCGTCGTCGTCTCGATTCGGTCGTCCATCTAAACGATATTATTTCGCTAATACGAACTGTACGCTTACGAAGTGCAGCAAAACACTTCAGGGTTTTCAAAGCCAAACAGGCTAAAAATAAACATGCTTATATTACCCAAGTACTCACTTCATGAGTGCCAGTACACTTTTCTGTGAAGCACGATTGGCATTACTTGAAACGATCAAAGAATTTATTACGCTCTAGTTATGTGTATCCGTGCGCGCTCAGTCGTAGGAAAATTGCGTTTGTTTTTGTATTAGGTCATAGAAAAGTAGTTATTCTTGCGAAATTTCATACAGCTGCCTTGGACATTGCATGAGTCGATAGAACGATCGGATGTGTTATTGCTTATCGTTATGACTAATTACAGTAGAAATATTTATTGTGACAATAAACAAGATGCAGGGCACGCCTATCCAGTGATTACTGAGTCTTAGGACTCTACTTCTTTGGAAATATATTCAGGCATTACAATATGTTGTATATTTTGATTCTACGTCACACCAAAGTACTAACTATACTTTGAATAAGACATCAATTGGTAATAGACGCCCAAGGCAATATCGTCGAATAATCGTGACTTTAATTTGTGTAAAGTGTCAAACGGACCTTCATTTGGCTATTAACATAGACTCACGCCTTGAGATTTGTCTTCAATAAACAAATGAGTGCTTTAAGTTGTCCTTTGTTTGGAACCGTGTTAATGAATTGTCATAATCATGGTGATTGTGTCACCGAAGGTTTGTTGGTATTTCGTATTTTAACATAAGTATCTACTTTTGATATGAATGCGAATGTGAGGTGGTGTATCTCACTACGTAAGTAAGTGTAAATATATATTAATCATTTAATTATATTAATACGATGTTATCACGAGCGTTTTATTACGAGTGTAAATAATGTACCTATTAAATAAATTACTTGCCAGACATATAAATATTAATTTTCACAATCCAACAAATAACTATTTATAAAAGACTTTTTTAGGGTACTGTGTACACATAATTAGTTTAAATAATAACGTTTAATTATACCATAATGCGTACCTATACAATGCACTCGTACCGTGAGAATGTGGCGTAACCCATACAATAGAGGCAATTTGACTGTGTCTAAGACAGGTTGGACTTATACTAGTAGATTAAGGGCCACCAACTTATAAACTACATATACAATATTGATGGTAAACCAAACTGCATGGTATAAGGATAATGTAAACCAAGTAGTTTACATTATCCTTATACCATGCAGTTTGGTTTGTTCCTTAATTCCGCTTATTACTTATCATCGTCGCACCCTTCGTACAAATATGCATATCATAAAACGGTCTAGATACTTGTCCTCTGCCCCTGTAACTATCTACAGATATTCAACATTCTGAATTAGTATCTAATTGATTGTCTCTTGAAGGCTTTTAATCCCTCCCTATGACAAGCCCACACTACGCCAGACTTCACCATTTCTGTCACTAATACTATTTTCAAGCGTCCTCTAATTATATTATTATCTTGTCTATTCAAATTACAGGTCTCATCCACTTGAACGTTCTCATGTATGCCTCATATACTCTTCGCTCATCCGCCTTTTTCCTTGTCCATCATTCTGAAAGTCGCGGAACAAACATTAAATTAGTTCTATAATACATACTGTTATTAGAAAGAAACTACATATTTTAAAAGGTACTTTAACTTAATACCAATTTATGGTTTCTTTATCATCAATATTTTGAATAAACTACCTGTTATTTTTTTCTTAACAATGAAAATCCATATTAAGTTACAATGAATATATTGTTAAATTGAATTCGTTCTTTACAATCAATTTTCTGTTTGATTTTTAAAGTTCTTTACAACACGGATGACAAACTGTAGCAAAAATGTTCAACAATTGATAGCAATTTAGTTACAAAAGTAAATTTTTCAACCTTAGTGACACAGATATAACCGCTGCCGGCTCTCCAACTAAATTTGTATGCAAGAGACCAGCTCCCTTTTGTTATACAATAAGAATACAAATGCAATTAGGTTCCTAGTATTTGTTACATACCAACTTCGTAACTAATACTGTACGTTCTAACTTATTGTATGGGTAAACAAAACAGATGTGCATAACATTACTAGAATGTTTTTCTCTCTAGTTTTACTTCATGTTGTATATCTGGCCAAGGCCAAAAATACTTGGGAATCAACCGGTAAAAATACTTAATTCCTTAATTTTTCGTCTTTTTGAAGACAGGGAGATCGGCTCTTTTTGCGAACAAGCATGGAATATTATTTTGGATACGAACGCTGTTTCTGTGTGGAAATCTGGTCTTTAGGGTCAATTCTTCATTTAATACCTTTATATCCTATTTTTCGTCTCGCTATTAGCTTACGCTTAGATACAAAGTGATACGTTTCCTTTCGCTGCCAGGTACTGCAACTGCAGTACCACACTGGCAGCAGTGGGCAACAACACAATAATAATAATAATAATAATAATAGGTCCGACAACTGCTCACTTCACATCGCATGCTACACCCACGCTCGTCCGTTATGAGACTGTACATTCCACGGAAATGGGGAGGTCGCGGCTTTTTAAATGCCAAGACCCTTCACAACCGTGAAGTGTGCAATCTCAGGGATTATTTCCGTAACCACGAGTGCGGGATGCATCGCGATGTCGTGGCGGTTGACAAGGGCCTCACACCGCTCTCCTTGGCGAACGATAACTGGCGCAAACCAACGATGCTGAGCACCGATGACCGCAAGGCAGTATGGAAAGGCAAGGAGCTGCACGGTAGGTTTTTCCGGGCCCTAACAGGGCCTGATGTGGATTTACCAGCTTCGGTGAATTGGCTACGCTTCGGAGACCTCTTTGGGGAAACCAAGGGTTTTGCCTGTGCAATTGCAGACGAAGTAATGATGACGAACAACTATCGGAAATATATCTTGAAGGACGGTACGGTCGACATTTGTCGAGCATGCCGCCGACCCGGAGAGTCACTCAGGCATATCATTTCCGGTTGTTCGCATCTTGCTAACGGCGAGTATTTGCACAGGCACAACCAAGTGGCCAAGATCATCCACCAGCAACTTGCCCTTCAATACGGCCTTGTTGAGTCAGAGGTGCCGTACTACCAGTACGCACCGGCGCCAGTTCTCGAGAATGGTCGTGCATTGCTCTACTGGGACCGCTCTATCATCACGGACAGGACTATTGTTTGCAATAAACCTGATATCGTGGTGGTCGACCGATCCCAGCGCCGGGCAGTGCTCGTAGATATCACCATCCCACATGACGAGAATCTCGTTAAGGCCGAAAAGGATAAAGTCAGCAAGTACCTTGATTTGGCTCACGAGGTAACCGCCATGTGGGATGTTGACTCGACGATCATTGTCCCGATAGTCGTTTCGGCGAACGGCCTTATAGCGAAGAGCCTCGACCAACACCTTAAGAGGCTCTCGCTAGATGGTTGGATCAAGGGTCTGATGCAGAAGGCAGTGATACTGGACACAACACGCATTGTCCGGAGGTTCCTCTCTCTGCAGCCCTAACCACTGGTCGCTTGGGCTCTGCCCCGCGACCAGCGGCACCCTAGTTTTAAGTTTTTTATAATATTTATTTTTGTAATAATGTTGTAAAAAATTTAAAATTATGTTGTATAATAAATAAAGTGAATAATAATAATAATAATTGCTCTCGAAGTGCTATCGACATAGTAGTTATCGATACTATCCGCTGGGCTTTTACCAGCGAAAGTGTTGTCTTTATTCTTGAACCGAATGGTCTAATGCGTGACGATGGTAAATTATCTCATAGTCTGACTCTGGTCCCATGGAAATAAGGGCAGTGTAGGACACTACTAGCGTCGACATTATCGCCGTCATATCTTTCGGATATAAACGTGAGGATTGGCGCTACGCCGTGACTAATTCAATGGATGACTTCAGCGGTCCAAGTATGCTAATATTGGTAGTGGTTATGTATTTAAGCCACTGATTTAGAAAAAATTGATCCATGGGGACCGTAACTCATATTATATTTATCTGATATTTTACAAAACTTATCAGAGTACTTGATCGATTCGATACGTGTTCAAAATGCTGGCTTATTTGGCTCAACGCATTGCTGCCCGGCATGCTGACAGCTGGTGTGCTGGAAAAGTTTGAACTGCCGGTGGACCTGCAATTGCCTATAAGTTGCCTCAATGTTTCATTATGTAATTACAATAATGTTTTCTCTGACAGCACAAAAAGCACATAAAATAAGCTCGATTTTACGGCCGAAAATCTACTTGACTACTTTCCCTCGTAGGATATACTTTTGTTAGTAGCAAAATAGGTCTATAGTATAGTTGTCAAAACTTTAGTTACTCTTAGTGTTGTATCAATAGTTGTTTAATTCAGTTATGCACCGGTTGCCAGAAATGATTAGCAGATTGTTACATTCTTACCTGCCTATTCCTTTAATCTCATTGTACCACAAAAAGGTTCACTTGTTGAAAAACCGAAAGATAAAAAAAATACGTTGGTGACCCGGTGGGAATGGTTTTCCTAACGAGTAACATTATGACTCCCAGGAAACCACTGAATTGGTTAGGTGGGTGTTTGACATGTAAATATATGGCACTAAATTAGGAGGAATGCTCTTATATTCGTTTGTTATTCATAACACTGGTAAATCTAGTAGGTATTCTGAGAAATTTAATTAATATAAAACAATTGTTTGATCTCCACCTAGTATCTAGTAAAATATACAAGAACCGTACGCGTATTGCATAAGAGTTCGTCTCGAACGATGCCACGGGCAAAGCAGTGCAGCATCCAAATATGATATTTGGCATTACAGCATGGTAGTAGGGTATTTTTCAAATGCCTGCCTGGCTAGCTACCACCCTCAAGTAGAAAATCTGTCAACAAGCACCTAACGATGTAGAAATCTTTGAGAGCCAGTAATTCAAGGCTAGCCTGAACAACATCATCAACCACATCATCACTTACCATCAAGTGAGATAGTGGTCAAAAACTAGCCAAACATCGATAAAAAAAACCTAGTTTGATTGAATAACGATAGTCGAAATGTTTTTCAAAAATTATACCTAGAATATAATCTAATGTATTCCATAAAACCATCTCAATAAAAATATTATACACGAATATGCATGTAACCGTTACCGAGATTAGCATATAAAATTACGTTATTACATCTGGTACCAAGGCCAACATAATTTGTACTGACAAATGCAACGCTGTCTGAAGTTAATTAACATTATTTTTTTCAGCTACGTATAATTAAAACTATGTTTTTACAATTTTGCAACCTTGTGCAAGGTAATTCTGCATTAAATTAAAAGCTAGTGTGACTTATCGAAATAATGATTGTTTAGTTAGCAATTTAAAATTGTATATTAGCAATTTAAAATAGTATAATAATTGATTTCCATAAGGTTGGTACGAGTATGGCTTTTTATTTTTTATACGAATAGTACCCTTAATTAATGTTAAAAATCTTCTCAAAAAAAAATTATTAACACTTTCTGAAAGGGTTGTAAAAAACATTCAGATTAAATATTGAATTGAAATTTCGTTTTACTCCTAAAAATGATTATAAGCTACTCGTTCTTACTACGAGTTTACTGCTACAATAACATCAATTGATAGCTCATATTGCATTTCATAGATGAGCTACTTACTGTTACTTACTTACTTACTACCTTTTATATCTTTAGCACACTATCCAAAAAGAAAGGAGCATTATGCTGTATTGATAAAATTTGATTATTCGTAGAAAAACATTCAAATTTGTCATTTAGTGGGGATTTAAGTAAAATATATGTTTGTTTGTTTTTCGGTCGCATTTGGTTTTAAAGTTTGGCAATTTTGCGAGTCTTTTTTTTATGTTATTGTGACGGAACAAGCCCGAGGCCCACCTGATGTTAAGTGGACTAACCTCTGCCTATAACAGATGCATTTCGTCAACGACGAAATGCACATTGAGACGCACAGTTGTTAGGTCTCATTCAAGTGCCTGTAATTTTTCTGGCTCTCAAGGACTGCTGCCGGAACACACTGTTAGGTGCTTGGCGACAGATTTTCTACTTGAGGGTGGTCGCTAGCCAGGCGGGCATTCGCAAAATGCCCTTCCATCATGCGGTGAAGCTCAAGCCCGCGGCGGGATTCGAACCATGGACCTGCTGCACGACAGTCCATAGCCAATGCCACTGAGCCATCACTGCTTCAAAAATCGTCTATTTTTTGTTTCATTCCTTTTGGTTTCGGTAGACAAAAACCCTTCTCAGTGCATTCACTTTTTTTCATGTAGAATAGTAAGTGTATAACTAAGTAGGTATTTACAAATCATTGGAGCACAAAATATTTTGTTCCGGACGGGAATCGAACCCACTTCCTCCGTTTCACGCCAGATGCATAATCCATTCGGCTACCGAAACCTTACTCTTTGAAGCCGAAACTTTCTGCTACAATTGTATTACTTTAAGCGCCATAGGGAACGTGCGATTCCCGTCATATTTAGAAACTTAGTAGATACTCATTTCTATTTTGCGTTAAGTAAAGTAAAATAATGTTGTCTTAGGTTTTTGCGATTATCACACATAGTAATTAAACAACTTTAAACGGTTTAAATCGCGTATATTTATCATTATTTTGCAAAGTGTTTGAAACGTCGGGACAAAAATAATGATGAATATACGCGATTTAAACCGTTTAAAGTTCTTTAATTACTATAAAGTAAACTAACACAGATAAATCGTTATCTAGCAAAATACCCATACACTAACTTCTGATTTTTGTTAGGAGTATTGACTACACGGAATTGATTGAAAGTAACCATATAAGTAGGTACTCGTCAAAGAGGGAAAGGCGATTCTTATGAATAAACCTGTCGAAGCAGTTGATGGCAATGACCATAATACTACCGGAAGCCTCACCCACGCGTAAGACTGTACATTTTATTAAGTGCTCATTTGACTTTTTACTTCCGCTACCTACCTGTGTTAGAAATTGAATTTTAAAAAGTTATCGATATTTCAAATATCAACATTTACAGCTACGGTATAGAACTGAACCAGTTGGCATTAAGTTTTTATTCATATGACTCAAACATTCGACAGAATTAAAGTGTTAATGCACTTTGATTACTTTCTTGGGGTACACGTGTGTAAATGTGATAGAGATTGTGTTTTTTATATGCACGTTAAAACTGAAACTCCTATCTAACAAAACGTGACTAAGTAAAGACCTCTGCTTGAGTACAAGAGCCCCATATAAGCTGATTTTCCAATCTATATAGTATAAATACTCATATTAATATGTCGAAAAAATTGTGGAAAACATAAACAGTTTGGTGTGTGCAGTTCTATGCGTCTGTAGAAACTGCCTGTCGGGCCGGAACGTCGCTTTCACGTGCTGGCACGTTCTCGTGACGTAGCCATGACGTTGCTGCACGTTTCACTACCTCCAATCCGCAAACATAGAGTAAGGTGCTATGGAAGCGAACTTCGGAGCACGTTTTAAATAACAACAAAGCTTAGCATAAGCCTGAGAAAGTAAAATTAATAAAATCGTGAGATACTAAATGCTGAATATGATTACCAGCACTATTGGACACTTATCGAACATCATGTTTTATAAATATTTGGAAGGCGTAATTTTTCTTCTCAGGCGGTAATCGATCTTGCTTTATTCAGTGATACGCATTGTATGCTTTATACCCCTTGGCCAACGACACAATGTGGGAGGAAGTGGTAATATTGCTGAATTCGATCCACGCAATTTATTTCTTAATCATGGCTTTAGTATTTCAAATCTCTGTTGTGCGCCTATTGTGCAGCTTATTGCAATTAACTTTCTTCAAATGTTCTACATTTAGTTGGCAGTTAACCTGTTTCTCATTTTTGTTTTATATAAGGCATGTTTAAAAAGAAGGAAGAATAACAAGTCCTACGATCTATATGCATGCCCAATATCAACATCTATAAACTCTCTGCCATATTCAATATAGCTAACGAGATTAAATCTATAGAATTTCATAGAATAGAGAATTAAATTATAGCTGTGGCACAAACACCGCTCCGAGATGAACAACTTGTCTGTAACCCACAGGGACCTCCAATTAATTTCATGCTGAAAAAATTGCAAAATTCAGTCGGCGGAGGTCCTACAATTACTGTTTAGGTAACTTTACCCAAAATCTACGACAACAACTCTTTCTTTTAGAAATACAGCAATTATGTGTCTTGTAGCTATATAAGTATTCATGAAAGCACTCCATCATCCTACGTCCGCCACGGTCAGGAGTTGGATGGGTGACCGCTAGTGACATTACTACTGAGCGCTTCGTGCTTCGGAGGACACGTTAAGCCGTCGGTCCCGGTTGTCATTTTAGGATGGCAGTCGTTATAGCATGGTGGTAGGGTAATTTGCAAATGCCCGCCTGGCTAGCTACCACCCTCAAATAGAAAATCTATCGCCAAGCAACTAACGGTGTGTTCCAGAAGCTGTCTTTGAGAGTTAGTAATTCTAGATTAGCCTGAAATACATTTTCGACCACATCATCACTTACCATCAGGTGAGATAGTGATCAGAGGCTAACCTTAGGCATAAAAAAAACCTCCTACTTCTTGTAAATCATTATACCCACCATAAAGCATATCTATCAATTCTACTAATTGTAAAACCACCATATTATTGCATTATCATTAGAATTTCACACAATTTCCAAGTGGCATGATAATACCACAATTAGAAGTGCGTAAAATTCAATTCCTTACATTCCATGACATAGATACAGATTTACTTTAAAAACATGTTATTTATATTCACAAAACACAGTTTTTTTTTAAAGTAAATAATATAAAGCCAAAATGGTCAGTACATCTTTCTTAAACCAACACAAAATACAGTTTTGGATCGATAATATAAGACCTTTAATAACAACAGCTGCTATCAGGTTCAGGGGCCGTTCCGGATGAAGTTTGAAGCCCGTCACATAAAGTTTGTATAGACTGTGTCGGAACCCGGGGACATTGTTAGAATACAATCTTGAACATCGCTCAATGACCTTCCTGACTAATCAGCAAAGTTTTACCGCTACCTGACACCTCGTCTCGCCCGGCTCCTTGATTGGGCGTGCTCAATTTTGGCTTTATTGATTACCTTTAAGGAGCTTATCGACGGAATGGGTAACAAGGTTATTTCTGTCGACGAACTTGCTGACTAATTAAAGTTTGGAAGCTTGAAGTAATCTTACGAAGCCGTGACAACGTTAAGCACGTATTTAAGATAACGTGACAGTATTACTTTGCTCTTTTTGGCTTAACTTTTGATTAGAAAGTTTAGACATAGCCGAGTAGTAATGAGAGGAAGTTAGAAGGTAAGTATTTTGTTCAACGGGTGTCTTTTCAATCACCAAGGTAATTGGTAAAATTACCTTTTCGCAATAAAAATGATCAGAAGTGTAAATAACACTAACTGGTATCTGCCAGCCAAAACATAGCTAACTACATATTTTAATTAGAAGCTAGGTTCACCTGAAGTAATGTTTAAATAATATGATTTGCAAGCGGCGCTGGGTGACAATTTCTGGCTCAGAAGCTAAATCTCTCTTTGCATGTCACATACTTACTCCCTTTTAGCAAGCAATACTAGTTCTAAATGAGCAGCAGATTTTTTTATTATGTCAACATAATTAGTCGGGTTTTGCTGTTGCTGCTTACTAAAAATTACACAGGAATCATTCATCACTATTATTTGAACCTTTGAGTTTTTTTTTTAATATCCCAATAGGAGGTTAATATATTATAGACTTACACTAGCAGCAAGGTTGTGATTTCAATCGTATTTAGCAATTTTCACGTTACATCATCAGCAGTTTAGTGGGACTAAAGAGCTACATTCACGGATGAACTATTGTGACAATCATGTACCAACTGTTTCAATACTACATGTGGAGGTCAAGGCCACTAAAATGACGGCCATTGTCATATAAGTGTTAGTGGGCCATTACTTTCAATTTGAAACGGTGCTTGATAAAAGTAATTTGTAACTAGGTAATAATGTTTAAAAATATGTATTCTCTCATATCTTTCATCAACTTACGCTTTCAATAGAGTATATACATATATATATAACTGAAAATAGAACTTCGTAGTTTATTTCAAATCAAACTTGTCAAAAATACATTTCTTGTTTCTTTTTTTTATAGCTACACCATGAAGTGGTCAAAGATGTTATTCAGACTAACCTAGAAATACTGGCTCTAAAAGACAGCTGCCGGAACACACCGTTAGGTGCTTGGTGACAGATTTTCTACTTCACGGAGGTAGCTGGCCAGGCGAGCATTCGCAAAACGCCATACACTCATGCAATGAAAAAAAATAACTTACTCGCCTACAACAAGTCGTGTATTATCCCCATACATAAGCCACATCCAGTTATACTGCAAATTCTTTCGCATGCAATAAATATTAATGATGTTTTTGCAACTATCGTTCGAGTATATCTTTTCGCTACATGTGCTTGTTAACCCACTTTTTCTGTGATTATTTCTCTATTGCGAGCAAGAAAATTGAATGTTTTATTTCTTCTTGTTTCAGATGTGACAGTGCTGCCATCATGGCGTAACAATCGATGACTGTGCCAATTTCTCCTTTGCCAAAAATGGCTATTTTCTTTACTCATGGGACTTTCTAATAGACTGTTTAAGTTCTTGATGACGTAGACGAATCGTATCCAATGATACGGTGAGAATAATTACTTGTATATAAAATGGGACGGCGACGCTGGAGGACTGTTACGATAGCGGCGTTTCTGCTATTTATTATAAAGGATGCGCGATGTCAAGGTAAGATTTAACGATTAAAATAGTTTTTAAAGGCTAAATTTTGACTATCATCTTACCTGTTGGTAAGTGATAGATGCTAAACTAGCTTGAACATAAATCACTGGTTCTCAAAAAAAGCTAGTAGAAGACACCATTAGGCAGATTTTCTACTTGAGGTTGGTAGATTAACATATGGTGAACATCTAGCCCATAATATAATTTGCAAGATAGACTCCGTGCATGGCAGTCCACAGTTATGGCCACTGAGCCATAACTACTCCAAATCTGATTCTTCAGCTCCATAATATGATTATACTTATTCTATCGCAATCTGTTTAAGTAGGCCAATAGCGGAATAGATAAATACCTGTTATTTATATCCGTATTTTTTATTTGATATTAAGTAAAAAAAATACGGAACTTTTTACGTAACAACATCATTTTCTAACTTGCCCATTTTCTTTTGAAGAATTTGTCACGTAGTTTTTTAGGATATGCAAAACATTTTTTGAAACACAGTGTTGATGAGGGTACTATGCCTTAATTTTGTAAGTGATCCCTGAGTGATGAATCCGGGAGTACAAGCTAGTCTGTAATAAAGAAAAACGTTTAAGCACAAAGACTATGAACCCTGGGTTTTTGATCTGTGTTTGAGCATGATATAATGTATAGAAATAAAACAAGTACCTATAAATTAATTTCAAAAGTAAAAATACGACTGCAAATTATTTATTTTCAGTAACTATTTTATCGTTCGATTGAAATTAAAACTGCTATATATATTTTTGGAATCTCTTTTTAAAGCCCTTCATTTTGATGCCCCATTCGATGGGATTGGAAGAAAAATTGTTTTTTATCTTCAAATATGGCACCTAAAATCCGCCAGTTTGTTTTTTTTTAATGTGTAATGAAACTCAGTAACATACATACATACATGAACCCTAAAAAACAACACTCATTTTATGAGCAGTCATGTAATAAACTAAAACTGAAGTCATATAAAATAAACTGTAAGTCTACAGCACACAACGCAAAACCACGAATTATTAATTAAAATATATCGTACATAATTCAAGACGAGTGCTTAATTATCAAATTAATTACGCGATAAGCTTCTTATTTCAATATAAATCTCGTATAACACAAACGCATGTAAAGAAGGTGTAGCAATATACATTTTAACCTTGGCATATAAAGTAGATAACATGTACTTTGCTCATCTTAAATTCATATTTTCACTGTCATTAGATTAGAACTTTTGATATTTTAGTGTTTATATTCACTGGTACGACCATAATATTCATATACACGCACCATAAAACATTTCAATGCCGAATAACATAAGTATTATTTTTAATAATTGTACCTGTATTTTGACTGTTTCGATACTTTAGCACTTTAAACTATTTTTTATTCATTATTTAAATCAATTAACTTAAAATCGATTAAAAGTAATAAACACGTTAGAGGTGGATTTTGAAGCAATGATGGCCGACCGGTTATAGTTATGGACTACGGTGCCGCAGGTCCGTGGTTCGATCCCGCCACTGGCTTCTGCTTCGATGCATGGTGGAAGGGCATTTTGCAAATACCCGCCTGGCTAGCTACCACCCTCAAGAAGAAAATCTGTCGCCAAGTCATTGAGAGCCAGTAAAATTACAGGCAATGATGAGACTTAACATCTGTATGTCTCAAGGTGACGAGCACACTGCAGTTCGTCACTTGTGATGTAATGCAATCTGTTACAGGCAGAGGATACCGCTTAACATCAGGTGGGCTTTGTGTTTGTTCCATCACAATAACATAAAAAAGGTTACTTTTTATAAAACTACTCGTCCAAACAAACCCACATAATATGAGCTTGAAGAAAATGACAAAATATTTTATTTCGTAATAAAAATATGAAAAGAAGAATATAACTCTAATATTATGCAAAATTAAGGTGAACATACATTTATTCTAAAAAAAGGTATAAACCGCAGTGTTTTGTGGTGCCATTCATGTCACGTGGCGGTGTGTGCCCGGAGGCGGTATCTTGTGTTTATACGGCTGGTTTTATTTTTCGTTATTTTGATCTAAGAACTTGAACAACCATTACCAATATAATAAAATAAACGAAAACAAAACCATATTAGATCTTGTTACCAATAAAGAAACCAATCCTAAGGTATGTATTGATAAAATAATATAAAATTTACGCGGCAGCAGCGTTATGATTTCCCTTGGGAGATTTTGTTTCTCTAATAAAACGAAACACCCGATGCGTTTTGTCTTATTGAAATGTTTGCCATAAAAGTTATCTTCTATAAGATATTTTTTACAACTGGTACGTTCCTGTTTTCAGACCAGGTTATGACTTTTCCCTGTACTGCAGATACACACATAGATACCTTTTATGGATCTTTCAATTTTGAAATGCTGTTGAAATTTGGGAGGGTTGTTTGTGAAAATTATGGTTAAAGTGGTAGTATCATATCGCCAAGTACTTTTGTATATGTGACTAGTTTTCCGCCCGCGGCATCGCCCGCGCGTATATAGGTTGTTGCGCAAATATATTAACCCCTTTTTGTGCAGTTGGATAAAATCCTATGTTTCCTTCCTGAGTCTCAAACTATTTCCATACCAAATTTCATCCAGTTGGATAAAATCCTATGTTTCCTTCCTGAGTCTCAAACTATTTCCATACCAAATTTCATCCAAATCGGTCCAGTAGTTTTTAAGTTTATTTATGCATACAAAAATACATATATTTTCTCTTTACAATATTAGTGTGGATGTAGATAAATTGAGGAAATGGAGAGTCACTCGTGATGGTAAGCGTCAAATTCAAACTAGTTGCTATGTCAACGTGTTATTTCTGCATATTGATTTTATATTATACAAATGAAATACTTTATTTGCAAGAATACAAGTAAAAAACCGACCAAGTGCGAGTAGGACTCGCGCACGAAGGGTTCCGTAACTAAATATTCTATGAATAGTTAATGCGTCTATCTGTCACCGTTATTAGTATAGGCGGACAGCAAAGTCTCAGTAATAAGGTCCCGGTTTTACCCTTTGGCACGGAACCCTAAAAAAGATCTTAAAAATATAATGGCACACAGTTGTATTTTGTCTGCAAGCAGACGTGCAAATATTTAATGCAGCTACATTGGGATTTAAATCAGTCTTATTTTTTTACATTTATTTTCTTGGTCATAAAAACCATTATTATAGCAGCCAAGAAGTCAACTCTTACTTTTTAACAAACCAGTATTTTTATGCTATTAGGTAAGCAGTCATAAATTGAAAGCGACATAATAAGCGTTTCGCTTGTATAAATCCTTTCGGGCAGGACCTTCAAGTAAAAGATTAAACAATTAAGATCTTTACAAAATCACAAATATACGATAGGAAAAATTTAAGTCATGTGCGGGATTCGAATCCGCGTCTATCCACCCCTTGAGCCGGGCTATGCTCTAACCAATTGATGTCATAACTCGAATCTTTCCTTTCGTTCTTTAACAATCGTATTGGGATGGAGCGACATCTAAAGTCCCACTTACGTTGTTACTACATCGCAAGTGGGCAAACAAGATCAATTTTGCAATTGGTTTTATACTTGTAAATGATGACGCAACCTTATAATTTTAATAGTGTTAGGTTTGCAATAACGCCTGCTATGTGGATTACATTACAAAATCTTTTTTTTTCGAGTATAAACTTCACTACATTTCAAAAAGTAGTCAAAGTTTTGTTTGGCAAAAATGCAAATATTTATGATATACAAACATAGTAGAATACACACATACTTCAAGTTGGTTTTTTTGGAAAAGAGTCTAACAGCTGTCTATAATCCAAGCCCTATTGATAACTCTCACACGTTGCTTCTGCACCGTAAATTCTCTGCCTATCTCAACTGCGTTATGATATTAAGTATGTTTTAATAAATAATACGGGATAACTCACGTAAATAAGTCAGATAGCTCCGACTATAGTTTTTATAACAAAATTAAGTATGTTCTTCTAATTTCAGTAGCTTTTTGTATTATAAAACGTAGAACAGCACTGTAAACGCATTGCCAATTTAACTTATTACTAAAAAAATTAACCACTCTCTCATTGAACAAATTTGAATTGAAACAGTTCTCAAAATATAATTCAGAGAAATATAAAATATTATACAAATACTAAAACAACAATATCATACACAGTAATGTCGCAATAAAAATTAAACACCCCATTTCAGTTTGGCAGATAAGATAAATAAGCAGCGAGACCTTGTACCGAGCACAATGGCTAGACCGAGTGACAATAAAGTCAAACCGAATCAAAATGATATTAAAGCTCGTACTAGGACAGAGTGTGGGACGAATTCGCCCACATTTTGCGGTGTGGCTCTTATGCGATATAACTGTGAATCTTAGCTGGTTTAACTATGATGTTAGTTACACATTTGGTATTTGCAAATAACTTTGTTTCCCCCTCCCCACCTTAAGAACATAAAGACGGTTCTATGACCTCCTGTTGGATGTCGAAAGAGGCGACAGAAAATAAATGCACTTTAATTATTATCACAAACGTGATATATAACGTGTTCTTGATTAATTTTGAGCTCTTGATATTAATGAGAGAAAATAAATGCATCCAACAAGCAGCATGCTTCTATTCAGTGAGTAGGGTATCGCTGCACATTGAGCGCACAGCACGCTTTATCGTAATTTATTTATTTACCAAGAGGTAGCAAGTAAACTAACCCAAAAAAGCGTTACCATGTAGTAATTATGTAGGAAGTTTGGCAGGAAGCCAGCCATAAAATCAAGGGATAAAGTTTTTACAACTATGTCCAGGGCCCTTATTCGCTTTGACACAAACGATTCCTAGCAAGTGACGCGTGACATTATAACGTACTGAAAACTATGACGCGTTTGATAACGCGCTCAAATAGATAAGGAACTTCCAAACTGTATTCTGTATGCCACACGGTAAAGCCAATTTGATAATTCGAATTTTCGAGTTTCGTTCGAAAACCTTTCATCAGTTTTTTTTGTTTTCCAAGCCTTTTTATCGCTTAAATTATCATCGTGACAGTAATTACTCGACTGGAAGGTGTGGCACAAGTTTTCGCACGGTTTATGTTTATCTTCACTTCATCATAGAGGAACTGCGTATTTTATTTCTTATGTTTTCACCACAGGCCATACTGACGATGTTGTTTATGACTCGGTATTTTTATAATTGAAACACGCAGATAACGTGCTCGTAACGCGCTATCGGTTTTGACGGTGGCATGCAGAATAATGATTCCACAATCTTTCCACGGAGATATTGTAACACGCCGAGTTATGTGTTTGAATAGTCAAAGAGAACGTATTTTTTTTATATTTTGTTGTGTTGTCCATATGTGGTTCAAGTAGATATACTGCACTAACCTCACATAAGTGGTATGAGATTAGGAATATTTTAATTTGCGCAACTAATAAGTATGCTTGTCTGATATATTCTTCGGGACCCATATCTTATAAAGGTTAAAGACGGAACATATAGAGGATCTTTTTGTTGTCCGTCCATCCGTTTCCGCCTGTCAATACCCTTTTCCCCAGGGTAATCAATTTATAAATCATATCAAATGCTTCAGTACGATACATTAAAAATAAAACATTCAAGATCCTATGTTACCTGAATCGAAAGATATAGCTACAAATTTTTTTTTGGAACATGGAAAATATTTGAAATATAAAAAAAAGTGTCCTTTTTTTATCCAATACGTTTCATATTTGTGGAAGCGAGCAATAAAGGGTATTTTTATTACTTACACATTTTAATATTCGCCTGTTAACTTATCCAAACCTATATGGTACTCCTCGTTCTAATAAACATTAAGTTTGGTAACAAGCAAATAAACACACCGCAACTGGAAAAATTGCAAGAATTTTATAGAACAATATGAACTTATCTGAATAGTCATTTTCAAAATAGTAAGTACTGTTATCGATATAGAAGATAACAGTTCCTCAGAAGGAAGGTGTGCTGCTGACAACTTCCGGTATTATTAGTATTACTATGTCTTGCATTATATGAATTCCTAAGAAAATTAGAAATAGAATTGTCTCGTTGGGTTAGAACTTATCATGTGCTACAAGTATTGTTTCTTGGGGGATTACAAACTATATCATAACTTTTCACTCATCTAGCAACGTTCATAAAACTACATTTCTAATTCGCTGCCAAGTGGTTGAGATTCCTACAGACCAGCCGTTCCATTGACTGTAGAACAAAATTTTATAAAGAAGTGGTACTACTTATAAACGAAAATCTGCCGTTCCATTCCTTGTAGAACTATTTTTTATAAAGTAGCGGTACTACTTATAAACGAAAATATAAAGATTTATACCAACAATATACCTGATGCAAACCCGATTTCAACAGAAAAATATACGAGAAAAGAGTTGAAAGCAAATATTTGCACGGGTCTCTAATTAAAACCCAAATCCCACCCTCGTTATCGATAAGAGGAAATACTTTTTCACTGAAGGGATATGGGTAAATATGACGCCACGTATAATTTGATTTCTATCTAAACACCAGCCTGTAAAGTCAATAAATATTTGGGGGCTTGCCGTGCCGTACGTGCCCTCAGATATATATTGAGGATTTAGATATTATTATGAAAAACTAGCTAGTCGACACTTATTTGCTATAGGAGAAAAAAAATACTCCACCACTTAACTTTTTAAATAGCACATAGAAAAATCGCTCCTGCCATACTAAAAATTATAAATTTTGTGTTTCCAGTAAATCTTTGTAAACCAAAAAACAATAATAGGTTTTTTTATTGCTGTTATGTAAGCCTTTGGCCACAATCTCACCTGATGGTAAGTGGTAAAGTGTTCGAAGGTGTTAACAGGATTAACCTAGAATAGTGGCACTCCAATTCTGCTGCCGGAACCCACCGCTAAGTGCTTAGCGACTAATTTATATTTTAGGGTGGTTGCTGTCCAGTACAGCATTCGGAAAATGCCCTTCCAAAACGCGGTGAAGCTAAAGCCCGCGGCGGGTTTCGAACCATGGACCTGCTGCGTGGCAGTCCACAATCAGTGCCACAGAGCCATCACTGCTTCACAACACTGATAAAGAAAAGAAATGTAAAATCTTTCAACATTTGTCACAAGGCAATCGTCTAGACAGGCACTTGCTGGTAGGTCACAACCCATTCCTGTCTAGGGGTTATTATTCATGTCGCCTTGATAAAATCTTAGAAATCCTACGTGAAGCAGGGAGCTTTTCGTTAGATAAAGCCCAAATAGGTTTTACTACGAACAAAAAGGATGTAAATTTTATAAAGTTCTCACCTGTAAATTTCAACATAAGGCGTTACATAATCCTAGGTATTGCTCCTGATTTGACCCAGAAGATTTACATATAATATGAAAAGCTATAAAATGCCTGATAATGTTTGTTTCTCTCATCCAAACCATAGATATCTGACAAATTTAAAACGTTATAACTTGCAGGACTTACTGTACATTGGGAAAACAAACTCAACAAAAACAAAGATTACGAAATAACAAAATAAAAACGCTTTTGTAGTTAACATATACGTTGTAGCAGTGAGACCGATGGCACATATAAGATCAGAACTTACTGTAAGTATTGTTTACACCGCAAAGATGTCTTATAAAAATACCCTATAACATTTTTAACTAAATATAAATATATAAAGCTTTTAAAACTGCTTTAAATATCCCACTGGGCGCTCAAAAAAAATATGCCACATGGAAATAGGACAATTTTTTTTTTTAAATAATTTAAAAATATATTAGGTAAATTAAAATGGTAGCTTATTATATCAGGAAAAAAGTTCCAAGTGAAGGTGTTTAATAAGCGAGAGGAAGAAATTAAAGTCCCAAAAGTTAGTTTTATTATTTGAACATGATTTTCAAATACTAGAATAGACAATTGATTTTACTGAGTCCGTGATTTTCATAATAATTACTAAATTACATAAACAATTATTTACACAATTCTCAGAAGTGTGCAATCAACAGAAGATAAAATAAAACCTAAAAGATTAAATGGCAACAAAACAATTTAGATATTGTAATTTTAAGCCAGTTTCATAGTTCACAATCTTGAGAAACAATTTATTATAAGTGCAGAACCACTGAGTTGGAAAATATCGAAATGAAATAGGCGGTTTAGTCCATTAACTTTGAAGTAATACTGTACCGTTATTACAAGTGTACGTAATTCATTAGAAATTGTATAACTTTGCTGTTCTCTTTCTAGTTTCGTATTTTATTTTTCATAAATTTTGTGTGAGAAGTTTTTCTCAAAATTGACCTTATCGGAGCGCAATAGAAAAGCTTAGTACGATAAAAAATCGGCATAATATATCGGAGGAAGTTTTTTCTGCTATTTTGTCCTGGTTCTAGGAATAAATCAAAAGATCATTGTTGTTGTTAATATTTTCACTTGGTAGGTATTTTTAAGAGTAATAGTATATAATATTCTCTTTCTCCCTTTAATTTATTTATAGGATAAGTATCTCAGGAAACATTATTGGTACAATATTATAATATGATATATTCTTATATATTATTATTAATAATATATAAGAAATCAGATGTTTCAAAAATATTGATACATACTTACATGTCCAGTATACATGCACTTCACTAACCTGGTTGAATAAATACTGTATTATAATATTTATGATTCAAGAGTTTCAGCAGTCCAAACAAATTAGTAGAATTCACAGCTGCTTCCAAAAATCACTTGGAGCCATGTGACGGGTATGAGCATGAATATGTACCCGGATCCCTTGACCAAACATTTGGAGAGGTGCGCACGTGAGGGTCCACTCTAATTAGGGATGAAGTGACTCAATACCAATCCTCCCATTCCCTGAACGCCTAAGCGTACCTACTTTATGAACTATAACATCCTCCAATAACCTAATAAAACGGCACGTAAGCCCTTTTCATATTTTCACAAACGAGAATTGACGTCAATTTACGCCGATAAAGTACCTTCGAAGTTGCGAACACCTACAGCTTTTTTATAAAAAACTGGTGACCGCCTACCCTTCCGACCGTTCTAGAAACTTTTATATTAGCAAGGATACTTATTGAAAAGTTTTCCGCTTATGCTCCCGTGGAGCTTTCACATTAATAGCACTAGGAAAAGAAAGTCTAATGAATCATTAACCTAAAACATGAACATCTAATGTAACATTTGCCCAGTTCGCTTAGTCCCGCTAATGGTGGTTACTTGCGGTTTTTTTTATAATTTCAGGCTCATTTACCCTTTTCACCCATTTCGTATAACAAATGGTTATTTGAGCACCCTTTGAGTCCTCTGCACCAGTAACAAACTGCCACTTAATCCTTTTGAAAGTATGTTTTTAATGAACCTTTTTAATATGAAATTGCACTGTGAAATGTTTTTTTTTAATATAAAAAAACCTTTCACAGTCACAAGAATATATTATATTCTTTTTTGTGTCATAGTATCTAATCAGTTATTAAAAACATTTATTTGAAAATTTTCAGACTTAATCATATTGCATGTATATTTTTAATTGGAATTGCACAGTGAAAGATTTAGTTTTTTTTTGTTATAGTAATCAGTAATTAACGCATTTATTTAGAAATGTTTAATTCGTTGTTTAAAAGTCAGTTACTTTCCCTGTTATCAGTATTTGTATTCCTTAATAGCATTTAACAAACATTATTTATTAGTTTTATCAGTTCCATTATGAGATTTTCTAATGTACATATTTATAATTATTATAGTTGAATTATTACGTCGTAAGTTTGAAAGCAATAACAATTTTCTTTTTGTAAAAGACATAACATAGCATTTGCGTGTTATTTTCAGTAATGTGTATTATACGGGCGGGTAAAAAAAATCGTTTTTTATTGCACTTAACCCGAAAGCTTCTCGTATCGCAAAAAATAGGGATGAAGCGCACGTAGTAAATATATTTTAGGATCTTTTACATAAAAAGTAGGTATCTACATCCAATACCACAGTGGATAAGGGAACGCAGATAAATGCCATATAAAACGTGATCCTTTTCCAAATTTATATGGGTAGTGTTTATTAGGAGGTGGTGGGGATAAACGAGGCTTATTTCGCACTTAAGGAATTCCGTTTATGGTATTCCTACATTACCAAAACTAGGTCAATTGAGTCGCGCAGCGGATTCTTATGCGTCAGTTTAGTGCTCAGTAGCCCAAGCACAAACATTTCGATAGTCCGTAACGTTATCGTATCGAGTTCACCGCCCGTTTACGCAGGAGGCAATGGTTGACAGTACGCCGCATCGTTTGCTGGCTAACGTGAACTCGATAGGATTACAAAAGTGACGTCATCCAGCGTAAATCACAACAATCATACCTTTTTTCTAAGACCTAACAACTCATTCGAAATGAGGTTTTAAGTCTTATTTTGCCTATAAAAGTTCCTCTCACTGAGCAAGTAATATTAAGAGTTGGCACGGACCTTGTTGCTTTGAAACTCAGATTTGAAGTTATTTTATACCAACCATTACAAATGAAAACTATATTTCCAACACAATAATAGTGAAATTTGTGAGTGTTGTACTACTGATTCCCTAAAATCGATTAGTTACAATGAAATCGATTCCATTATAATCGATATAGGAAAAAATGGTAAGAAGGTTAGGTTTATAAAATATATGTTAAGGAAATATAAAATAAAACAAATATTTCACACAGATTTATTAATTTATTCAAAATCATCAAAATATTTTATCGTGCGATATATCTTCGCTAGTATCGAAAACCGTATTATTGGGGTATGTATTCACAGTTCCAAAGTAATTTGTGTACTAGAACATCTTTACAATACATATTTTTCATTGTACATAACAGTTTTCAATATATAATACTTATTTTCTAACTGTCGTATATGTAAAAGTAAAAAACACTGCACGTAAGTTGCACTAGTAAACTTGTCATCAACTGTTAACAATTATTATTATTGTTTGTAGTTCAATCATAAAATGTAGTATTTCTGACGCACTTTTTAAATTATATATAGACTGTTGACTTTTAAAAACTTTTTTGGTGTAGGTAGTTGAATTATTTAGATATTTAATTTAATCTTGCAGCTGATCTATTTCATTTGTATTGCAAGAAGCTTCTTCTGCACTAATTTGTTTTATTTATTGATTCAATTAATATTTTTCTGCGTAACATATGCATATCTGAAATTACAAAAATAGTTTATTTACCTGCACTCGAAAGTTGGTTAATTTTAAAATCAAACAATGTAGAGTATAGTATTATAAGTATTTAAATAATTGGGATTGTATGTTGATACACATGTTGATTTTTATATAGTATTGAGGTGACATAGTACCTTAAATTCCATGCCATAGCTCTATCGATTCAGCATTTACTTTGAAAGTATATAAGCGACGGAGTTTTGTTTAAATGAACTGAAAAAAAAACAACTCAGATTATTATCACAAGCATAGATATGACGTTATTTACGCTATTTATTATTAATTGTATAATATTTAGGTCGATTTACATATGTTAGATAATAAATATTGCTCTAGCCGTTCAGTTAGCAAGTACTGTGCCAGTTATGTAGAGAAAAATTGATAATACCTGGTGTTTCAAAATGCTTTTGAGCTAAAGATGTAAATAACAGTCCCTAAAATACACATGTTAAGTTTCGTGGCATAATAAAACATTCCGCGTGATGGTTTATGATCACCAGCATCGAATATGATATTTCCTAACTTATTGACACTATGAAAAAGTATATGTACCCATACCACTGACATTATAAAAAATCGGTACTACAAAGGTATCGATACTTTCCTTGAGCAACACTAAACTTACTTTACGTTACGTAAATATTTGTAATTTATATACAAATATATGTAAGTACAGCAATTCGCATGATAACACATACCTACTTAAATTACAATAAAAACCAAGCGATCATTAGCTCTGAAACAATAATGTAATTTCAATGACATATTTTCATCAACTCACCGGTTCTGGATCTCATGGAAATCTATTGTTTAAACATTTTTATTTGTGTTTCGACACCACAGACTTCGCATTTTCTTTGCGATTTCCGTATTGTATTGATGTTCACTATGAAATATTAAAATTTTTGAATAAAATGTATTTGAGGTGATATATTTACTAAGTGCCATAACATACATTATGACATAGAGAAATGTAATATACCGGAAACAATATGATTAGTCTATAGCCATGACAGTCCAGTTGAGTTGTCAAGGTGACAATGACTCGTATCGTATTTGTTAATTTTGGACAGAAATCGGTACACCTGCAATACTTTACCTTATTTTAAGGTTGGTGACGCTGGACTGGTTCCTCTATGATTGATATTCGTCAAATTTAGCTTTTTATTTGGTGAAAACCAAACATTTTTTCCGGTATGTTACTTTTCTCTATGCGTTACTTGCTCAGTGAACCAAATTTTATTGTAACATCATTAGAGGTATTAAAATAAAACATTATATATAAATTATGAGCTATAAATTCTCAAGCCAAGAATCTACGCCACTGATAATTTACTATATGAATTACAAACAGCTACTATTACACCTTTAAACAGAGGGAGGAGTTTCAAGAAACCCTGAAGGGCCGCCAGCCGGCGTGAAGTGTATTTTGCGCTTAATTTTATGGTGTTTCAGCAGAAAAATAGGCTATTGAGTTCAAGCAGTGCATTCTATAAGTTCTAATTGTTCACTAAAGGTGATTCCCGACAGAACTTTCGTCTCCAGCGGTATTTTACCGTCTGTTCTGGGAAAGAAGAATGCTGTGAAAACCTGGAGTGCGTAGTAATGTACCTACCTAACAGTTTTGCAAAGACAAACCACGTAGCATTTCATGAATGCGCCGTTACTACAAATCGGGAGTGCTGTGACTTGTAACCGTCTAGGCTTAGTGTTGTTTTAAGTTCATATTAATTTTAGGATAATTAAAGCGTTTATTTTGTATTAGTCAGCTCATGGTTGTTTTTTTTTTTTTTTGGATTATGATTGTGTCTATTATTACATTACCAAAAATAAAGAAATTACTTAACTGTTGGTGTAGTTTTGTCTTTTTATTCATCTACTTTCCTTTATTTTTAAGGAATAGTGTGGCAAACGAGCATGATATCGAACTTACCTAGCCTATAAGATCAGAGGGGGAAGAAAAATGCTTCTCACGGCCCTGCTATGAGTTCGCCACCCAATAGTCTTTTATGCGCCACCAATAGAAGCACACACTGATCTATCTCATCATCACTGTTGTATGCTCAATGCGTGGCAACATCCCACTCACACCGACCTTAGTAGTGGCATGCTGCCACGAATTTTGTCTTAGTCGCGTTTCACAACATCCAACGAGATATCCTATTATCCCTAACCCACGAACTGTTCGGTATATAGGTACCAATAAATGAAACGCACAATTGCACTTCGTTTATTTTTATTAAGAACCAAAAGTCCAATAACACAGCTTCTACGTTTCACATTAAAATCTTCTTCTTCGTAGTGGTTAGAATGTTGGCGTGAGCATGGTCATCACCTCAGAGTACGTAGGTAGTTAGTCTGACAATCCGTTGGTATTCCTTTCGTGTCGCTGCCTGTGTTCTTCTGGTGCATTTGTTGACAGCTTTGGTTGATCTTGAAATCTTGAATGGATAGGTGATCTTCTTTAAGCCTTATTGTTTTCAATTTGACCATGCACAATGAAGAATTTCATAGCAACATTATTGCGCCGCAAGACATATCCAACGAGCGAAATTGGTGTAAATGTGGGCATGTGGGCTGGAACGGTGGAATATGGACGCTGTTTGATGCAGAGTTTTGGAAAATGTCCTGAATTGGGTTCATCGTATCATAGCATCACTTCCCCCCAGTGCCATAAATTAATAAATACCTACTTTGCGCCTGGTAAACGACATGGTACAATACTACTTCTAATCTTGCTGCCATGTTTTAACTCTTTTCATTGGTAAATTATGAATGAACAAACACAATAATAACATGAATTTTCGAAGTTTTACCACAATTGAATACGTTACGTCAGCCATCTGACTGAAAATTTCTCAGTGACATGACATTCGTAGATTTTTGACAGATCCTCGATAGCCAGCCTTCGAGCTTACGTTAGAATTAGGTTCGTGCTCGCGATTTCATACAAAACTTTTTACGTGACAAAACATTCACGTTAAAATCTCGACACATTAGTTGTCAAAACCTTTTTTTCTGTCAAAATTTAGTTCCTTTTACGCACTGTAGAGGCGCTGATCAAATCCTATACAAAATGGTGACATTTCGATACGTTTACGAAACGGTTACGATTTCGCAAGTTATTCGTGCTTGGGCTACAGGAATTCTATGTTATTTACGTGACTTATTCTCTTCATAGTCAATTAAATGGGAAAAAAACTTGAATACGTAATTATTTATTTTATATTTGAATATCTTCTTTTATATTATCTGCTTACCAGCTATACATTATTATGTCTAATATAAATGCAAGTGCTGAATCTCTATTACTTTTTGATGTGTTTGGATGAGCATATTTAAAATTTTCTATAAATGTGTGTGTATATATATATATATATATATATATATATATATATATATATATATTTTACTCACTTGTTTCCAATAACTTTTAAATAAATATATAATAACATATTCAAAAAGAAGACAAAATTAAAAGAGTTTTGATATTTTTTTGTTAAAATTATATAAACTCGTTAGAAAGTGTTTTTTTAAAATGAATAAAATACATACATTTGAATAATACTTTTTTGAAGTATACTTTTTCATAGGACTTTAGATTGTAAAATGATGAATTGCATGCTCGGAAAACATTTATAAGATCCTATTATTTTAAACCTCTTATTTTAAATTACTTCAAAGGTATTATTACTCACAGTTACTTATCGGGACAATAATATGTAATGTACAAATTACCTTTTAAAAAATATACCAAGAGTACAGCAAAAAGTTATAATACCTAATATATACTAACTCTCCCAACAATCAATAAACCCAGGGTCTAGGGTCTGTGTGAGGAAGAGATTACACTTTGCTGAAGATTGATCCTCTTCGGAATCCGCGTCGTGGAGCCTTGTAGAAAGAAATGAAGAGACTAATCCGGTTTGCCGATTACTTCTTGGCTGGTTTTGATTGAAAAGTCTGTAAAACTAATAGTGGCGATTAACTAAAAGTAGCTGAACCTATAAAAATAAGTTGGTAACTTCTGGATGTCAAAATTGAAACAAATATAATAACAATATTAAAAATATTTTAAGGATACATCAAATTAATATATCAATAAAACACTTAAAAAATATATCTAGTGACAATTCCGCCTAATTTTCCTGCTAAGCCGACGTGACCTCACAAACGCCACGCAACCAAACCGGAAGAATTTCGACGCGTTTCGCTTCTTATTAAATATGGGAAATTTATATTTAATAAGAAGCAAAACGCGTCTGCATTGTCTGAATCTATTCATTATTGAAACAAATGTGTTAAATATTTAAAGGTAAACCAAATCTACGTTCTGAATATGTGGTCCTAAAATAAAACAAATCTCCTAATTTCACGGCTCAAGTTACCTGAAGACAGTGAAATCGCCCGTGATAATAATCATACCCTTACCCATATGATAATATTTAGCCCAAGGATCCACATTTACCTTATTTTATTCCGGGATGGTAAAATTTTCTTTCCTCCAACGGTCACGATAAGTAAAATGTGTACGGCTTGAGTAAAAAATGTTTACCTTTTGTTAGTCGGGGCGTCGGTAGTTACAGTTACATAAATTATGTATCCAGGGTTTCGGATTCAACAAACTGAAAAGGCGATTTATGGATGCACAAATGAATGATTATAAGATTAAATATGAGATGAGGCTTCACAGCCAAGAGCGCCCGCCACGGCAACACTGGACCGCGCCCCGCTCCCTTTGAATAGAGTCGTGAATATTTACATCGAGCAAAGTAGTAAAAAATATAAAATAATAAATTACAGGCACAAGAGACTTTTAACAGCAGGTGGTCCTCCTGCTTATTGAAACATATACACATAGGCAAACACAAAAAAAAACAATTAATCCTTTGAAACCTTTTTCAACGTCTTGGGCATTCAACTGTCATGCATGCTAAGCTAAGATAACGACTTAGCAAGGTTTCTTTTGAAATTGGTTTTATACAGGGTTATTGGTAAAATGCTAACAACCTCTTAGGGTTGACTTCTGCTAGACCTAGCAAAGACTTAGACTTTTTTTTTTAAATTTCTTTTTATAAATTTTCTTTAGTTTTTATTTTGTGTTTTTTATATAATATATCAGGTACAATAAAAAAATAAAACAAAAATTTCACTGATATTTCCCTTTTTATTTTTATAAACCTATGTATCTTCTACTCATGTTATCATTTTCACAAAAATATCATAGAAAAACTACTACTATAGTGTACTTTCCTCATATTTTAAATGAAAAGTAGAGTGTTTAACACCGATGGAAGTCATCAATTCCTACTAGGACTATAGTCTAAGCATCTCGTAAAGGAATTGATTCCTTTCGAACCTATAACAATCTACTATACCTACTCTTAATAAGTGAAATAAGAGTAGGCTAGGTGATGTTGATATTTATGGTATAAAATCCGCATAATTATGATAATATGAAATAGCTCGTGATGAGATGGAAGCAGCTGCCATAACCGAGTGCTTTTATGCTTTTAAGCCCACCACACATCACGTGCAGCCCGGCCGAGTATAACGTGAGCCCGGCTAATTACCTGCGATTTATTGCATGTGCTCCACCCTAATATTAATTACAAGTTACTGTTATACCTCGGATTTTTATGATGTTTTAACGTTTTAATGAACCCAAGCTTGTTTACATAGCGTCCGGAATTTACTTAATCCTGTAGACCTTGTTACCTTACCTTTCATTTATATTAATACTTAGGCAGCAGTTGGGGTTAGAAGTGAGGTGCTGAAGAGAAATAATATTTCATATATTGAATTATGTTGAATAATAAAGGTTTGTTTTTTTTATTTTATTATAGTATATTCATTATTTGATCGTATAGCATGGAAAGCGCTAGAGGAGCCCTATGTTGGAAAGCAAGACAATCTTCTATAAATGAAATTTACTGGTGTCAAGAAACCTATTGAAATCAACTAATTCTTAGATTTAATAGTTTATAATTTGTAAATTAAGTAATATATATATATATTGTAAATTAACGCTATTATATTCATTATTTAAGCTTGTATACAATATTGCATACCATCGGGGCTATTTAAAGTGTATGTCACTAGATTACGGGAATGTTCGTTTAAAATCCGTTAGGTGCATCATTTGTACACTAATCCCCATGCCGCCTGCCATGCGTGGGGATTATGGCAAACCCCCCTAAATGGGGAAGGCTGTGTTCAGCAGTAGACTATCGTGCTGATACAGTATATACCAAAATGTTTTTTTATTCAGTTCACCAGCCTAACTCGCGCAGTTCTAGTTTTTACTATTATTTGATACACTTTAAGTTTAGTAAACTAACAGTAATCATAAATCATTAAAATTTACAAGAGAAAAAAAATGCGATTTTGTAATGTAAAATAAATTTGTAATTTGTAATTCACCAACCAGGCGTTAGAGCAAACATATCAATATAAAAAAATATCATAAAATGTTTGACGTTTGTGTCACTATGTTTAAGAGAGCAAAAAATATACACATTATACACATATCCATTCCCATAATGGTCTCAAAGATGCAGCCAATAAAGATCGAACGGGCGGACGGAGAGCAATGGCCTAGTCATAGCGTCCTGTTTCCTATTATATTACCATAAAGAACGTATTAAGACGCTGTCAAATGATAAAATGTTGTCACTATCGGACTGCAAAGTAGTGAAAAAGAGTCAGCAATGGTGAAATCGCAATCAGTTTAGGTAAAATCCGAAAGTAAGCTTAATAACACAAAACTGGTAACGTAAATCGAAAATGTAACTTTCCAAGTCCCTCTTGATAAGGGACAAGAAAAGTTGGATTTTGCTATTTTATACATATATTTTCGTAAATAATTTAAGATATTCACGTTATAAGCGTAAATTAGAGACAATTATGTAATTTTATTCAATAGAGAAAATTTTAAGGAAACGTTTTTCAGAATTTTCTTGGCCTTAGAATAGGTGAGCCTTTGACCACCATCTCACCTGATGGTGAGATAGGTAAGTGATGATGTGGTTGAAGATGTTATTCAGGCTAACCTAGAATTACTGGATCTCAAGGACACCTGCCGGAACACACCGTTAGGTGCTTGGCGATAGACTTGTGGGTGGTAGCTAGACAGGCGGGCATTCGCAAAATGCCCTACCACCACGCTGTAAGGACTGCCATCCTAAGGCAACAACTGGGACCGTCGGCTTAACGTGCCCACCAAAGCACGGACGCGCTCTGTAGTAATGTCACTGGCGGTCACCCATATAAGTTATGACCGCGGTGGACATTGCTTAACTTTGCTGATCTATTCATAACGGCTAAGCAAACTTCCCTACGAGCGCTTCAAAAGTTGTGTGATTAAATTTAACATATTATTTTCGTTTTGCTACAAACTAATTAAATTTTGTTCTAAATCTGTTCAAATAAAGCAATTTAGCACTAGTCAGCCTCTTAAGTTAAAAATGACTATGAAAGCTCGTGAACATGCTTGCAGGCTGACACGACTTTCTCCCTATTTATTTAAATATACCATCAAGGGTACTTTAAAAGGGACTTCGTAACCACATAGGCTATTGTGGCTCTGTAGCTAAGATCAACATTGGGGACAAACATTGACACCGAGGCGATAAAGCGGTGAAATTCGGCCGAGCCCCTGGGGAAATTTCAGTTTCTTACTGAAACCAACTTAATCAGAAAAAGTATTTTGAACCCGCAAAATGAGAATGAGATTTGTCTAATGTCCAGTCCAATACATGATTTGTAAGATAGGCACGTAAAAATATTGATGAGTAAGCATCCTTAGAAAATGCTTAAATAATTAAAATATACCACAATAATGAACCAGAAAGCAATGATTCGTACACAAGTTTTTAATATATCTGATTTGAAATTTATGGGCAGGAATCGTTTCACTCGGGAAGGCAATACAATGTTTTCTTAGCAATTCAACTTTAATAATATAATGATTAATATGTTTCCGTAGCTGAGTAAGCATTAAGGTTTTCATACCATATAATGATAATAGTTTTACGTTCCTGGATAATTTTTCGTTTGGCGTAACACACATTATAACACTGGTTTCCTTGTTTGAGACCCAGAAATGAAAAAAAATGTGTATTTATAAACTATCATGTATCTTATAGGGTTTGAATTCTAGCATATGCTGGTTAAAGAATTCTTAGTGTCTAATGATATTGGTATCATGAAAATAAACTTGCTTTCGTCACCTTAAAACTACTGAGATACTTTCGAATTAGATTAAATGTAAAAGTTGAAAAATGATAACTTAGACCTTAAATTTTCGTCTAAAATACTAATGTAAAAAAGGAAGAATTCTAATTATAAAATTAACATCAGTCTTCTTGATAACTTACACACATGTGTATGAATTTCCCGAAAAATTAATATCATACGATACCTCTTATACACGTATTTCTTATTAAGTTGCCACAACAAAGTCAATTCCACACCTAACGAAGAGTGGAGGATACACCGCGCTAATATCGTTTTATCACCCCAACGTCATAACCTTCGCCTCCATATCGCTCTGGAGATAATCTTGTGGAATTACTTTCCTGCTTCATATCCCTAATTAAGAATGTCGGCTTCTCATCGCTCGAGTGGAAACATCGGGGGTAATAGGAAATCGATAGGTGGCTTGCGTCATAAACTACGAGAATTCTTAAAGAGGGAAATATTAAGCTTACTACTAAAAGAAAATGAGAATTTATTGCATAAATACAAGCTTTCCTGGAATTCTATTATAGATTAAAAAAAAATATATAACGAAAATACTAGAACTAACATTTTTATAATTTATATCGGTAGGGTAGGCAAAACTGTACAGATATCTTTTGTCACAATATGATTTAGGTGTGTAGATAACATTTTGGTACTTATTTTTATTGAAATACTATTAATTATTATTAATCTATCCAGTAGTGGCCATTTGTTTATGGTATAAGTAATAAAGAATAAACCGCTGCAGCCTTTACAAAAAACTTCCGGTTTTGCTGATTTCAATCTTTAATATCAAGCAAGAAATTAATTAAAAGCCTGTTTACCATCTTCGACCACACCATCACATAATTGTGGTCAAAAGTTGTCGTTATTATATCTGTCCTATCGTTAATATAAAAAGCAAGTGTTGATTTACTCATAGAATCTTAGGTAAAATTTATTTTGTTGCAAGTACGGATACTTGTATTCGCAACAAAGACCGTAAAAAGATTTATATGGTAATGTCTGTACGAGTATGTCCAAGCAGAACAACGTAGGTATCGTTGAGATTTGCATTCTCTCAACCTATTATCGCTGTATTTGTATTCAACGAAAGCGTATAGCGTGGGCATTGTTTACATTGCTTTACCATTATGCTGGAAAGTTATATTTAAATTGTTAGGTAAAATTGAATGGTTATTACAAAGCTGAAAACATTACACTCTACAAATTAACACATATTTATTCGTAGAGTAAATCTAACAAAAAAGTAATGACGTATGTTTTATTTTGTTTCAGATGACGACTTTTATTACACACCGGTAGAAAGAAGTTTTGCTCAAGTACAACCACCTTTATATCCAAATGGCAGACCAACGACATTTTTTGAGAATGGAGACAGTTACAGAGCTGCTCAACCATCTCAGCAGCCCCTGTACAATGAGGGTCATGTGAGATTTCCAAGTCCTAATTACAATCAAAACCCTTCACCATTTCAGTTGCCTACTGGGAGAAGTCAGGCTGGCACGCAATATTATGTTAACCAACCTGAATTTACGTCACCACGGCAAAGGTTTAGACCAGCTCCACCATACAACTATCAATTAGTTCATCCTGCATCTACAAAAAGGCCAGAAGTGCCCCAAATACATTCTGTAGCTTATCAAAATGACCCTTCTAAACCGGAAACATTTTTGGGTCAAATCACATTGAACAATCCAGATATAGACTATTTACAAAACTCAAGATTCAAAAATTTACCTTTTGATACAAATAGTCTAAAAAGCAATGGTCAAACTGGTCACATTTCGCATGATGATGACGGAATCGATAATGATCAAGATCTTTTCGATCAACATAGGGTAACCACGTATAATCCTAATAAGCTTACAAATAAACAAAGACTGAACATAAAACCTAGCGGTGCACGGTTTTCTGAATTGATTTCACCTGTGGAAGAGAAAACTGATTACCGAACCACGCCAAGTAAGATATTTTCAAAAAATAACCATAAGGAACCAACATTTAACTATCATTTACATCAAAGTTCTTCCACTGAATATAAACCCTTATTAGATATAGAACCTTTGCTTGAAGATGATATAAGTGATCTCAGTTCATTCAGAGAACTTATGAAAAATAAACATGGCTCAGACGATGTTCAAGTGATTAAATCAGACGACTCAGAAAACTCGGAACCAACAGACGATAGTAAACCTGATGCTAGTTCTATGAATACGGATAATTATCTAAAAGAAATTCCAGTGGAGGCTGCCAAAACATCTTCAACTTCTTCAACAACTACGAGCACTACAGTTCTTCCTAAAGATGACAGTGATTTGGGTGCAGAAGATTTAGAAGAAGAAGGCGAGTATGTGGAGTACTATGATGAGTCTGAAAGCTCCGAAGTGAAACATACTACACATCAACCTCACACTTCTCATTCTACAGAGCACGAAGATATTTACGATGAATATGATTCAACTGAAGAACCTGAGAAAACTAGAGAAGAAACATATAATTCAACTGATTCGTTCGACGTACTTGTTATGAAACAGGCAAATACTACAGTACAAGATGATAATTTCAAACATTTTGTTGATTCAGCAGTAATAGATCAAATAGAAAAAAACAGCAGTAATGATCAAAAAAATGCGAATGCCCATGATATTAAAACGTCGATTTCTGTTGAAGATAATACGTCTATTGAAACACCTTCAATACTAGGACAAGAAGTAGTGTCAGTTGTAACTACCAAGAGTGTTGTAAATGGAACTATATCAGTCCCTGATGTTACTTATGCACCTACTAGTACTATTAAAACTAGTATAGGTGCACAAGAAATATTGACATCCAATGCTACGGACAATTTCAATGAATCTTTTCCTGTTACAACTGAAAATTGGATTGTGGTTGCATCAGTTCAAACCAGTAGAAGCGTTTCCGGTGCTCGTTTTTTACCATTCCCAACTGTAGAACAGGAAGAAAAAAAACAAGTTATAACTGATGAAGATGAAGATGATGAGGATGATATCGATGAACCTGTGACCAAAGATCCTCGGCAAGAAAATGGTAGTTTAATGGTATCTACTGAAAATATTAACGACAAATTGGATAGCATACAGTCTGAATTATCAAGTGCCGTTTTATCCGGATCTTTAAATAATGAAAACAAAAACATTGAATTGATTACAGAATCTACAACTGAAAGTAGTACTACAAGCACTTCAACAACAACAACAACGACAACTACAACTGCTCTTCCTAATGTTTTCACTTTGAAAAGCACACTACCACCTAGTTTTACAGAAAGGTCTTCGCCTGAACCTCTGCCTGTTCAAATAAAAAAGTTTGCTCACCGTGTAACAACGTCATCAACAACACCCAAAC
Source organism: Plagodis pulveraria (assembly GCA_963890685.1). Taxonomy (NCBI): domain Eukaryota; kingdom Metazoa; phylum Arthropoda; class Insecta; order Lepidoptera; family Geometridae; genus Plagodis; species Plagodis pulveraria. The sequence goes on along the minus strand of OY982950.1, from coordinate 21,398,686 downwards.
CTAGGAAAAAACCATCATTAGTAACTGTTATGGATGATCTGGCACCTGGTTTACTTCCTCCAGGATACAAACCAAGACTTTCATACAAAGATAAGCGCACTAGTACTACAACTAGTACGACTACAACCACTACAGCAATATTTCCAACAAGCTCTAGTGAAATACCTATTATCAATGAAACTCAAGGACGATCTTCTGGCATTAGTTCTAAAAACAAAGTTATCGTTCTTGACGACAAATCATTACTCCCAAGAGAATATAGACCAAAGGAGCATAAGTCTCAAGAAGATATCATACAAAAACTTCAAAAAGATGATATCAGTAAATTTTTACCACCTGGCTTTCAAAGCTCTACTGAAATACCAACATCCAAAGAAATTCCTGTAGCGAGTATTTTTGACAAAGTTGAAAAGATTAATATTTCTGCACTCCTACCAAAAGGGTTTAATCTTACGACTGAAAAACCTAAAGAAAAAATTAAACTGCCAGTTAACGCTATAGCTGTTGATATTAGCGCACTTTTGCCCCCTGGCTTCAAGATTAATGAAACAGAAACAGAAGATAGCAGTAAAAGTATAATTGAAAAAATTAAAGTCGCTGATGTATCCAGTTTATTACCTCCTGGTTTTACGCTTAATGAGACTGATCCCGTTTCAGAACATAGTTTGACTACAAAAGCTCCAGGTGGAATCAAACTAGTATTTCCATCAAGACCTGGTGGAAAAATAAACAGAAAAACAACAACACCTAAGCCATTAGGTCCGGCTCCAGTCACGCCAAAGATTCAAAAGGGTTGGCCAACAAGGTAAAAGTTCTACTTCAAACTAATAACTACATAATTGGATGTCAATAATCATTTGATTGTAAAATGCAATAATTTATTGTTCATTTTCAGAGCTTCAACGGAATTTACGGGCTGGCCGTCGCCGTCAACAACACCTTTCTCGATAGAAAAGCTATTAGAAGCCCAAAGAAATGCAACTGCTACTAGTCCGATGCCAGAGATGCGTACCGAAGTAACTACTAGACGAACTACAACTACGACAACAACCACTATTGCACCACCACCTCCAACTACTCCAGGAATATGCAGACAGGATTGTGACATAGCTGCTACGATTAAAATTGTTTCAGGTAATACACATAATATATAGTAACTAAACATTTCAAAAGATGTTGAAAGATCATTTTTATTATTATGTCTTAACAATATAAAATTACAGCATGCAACATAAAAAAACAACTGGCATTTTACTTCTTGCTAATGTTAAAAATACTATAGTGTGTGTTAGTTATTAGCATCTGTAACGGCGTATGCTATGCGGCAGATACGCGTCTTCCTGGATGCGAAGTATCTATGATCTATGCGAAAAAAGATTAGATTTTTCCCCAGTCATACCTTAAAGTGCAGGATGCGGCGCAATCTCATTATAAACAAGGCCATTGATCCTGATGGGATTTCAGCCACAGTTTTCAAATCCTGTGCACGTAAACTCATTCTAGAGTTAATAGCCCTCTTTTCTAGAGACAGGAAAAATCTTGGAAGCTCATAAATATGCAGCCTATGCCTAAGAATGGCAGTCGAGCAGACCCTGGCAACTATATTAATTTCTTCTATACTTTTGCGATGTAATTGATCGCGTATTACAGAACGGGTAGCAAGACTATTATTCAACGCAAAATCATTGAAAAGTATGGTAAACCCTCACGTTATGTTTTAGACCATTGACAAGGTCTGGTAAGGTTTTGCCAATATGCTTCAAGCGTACGGCTTACACACTGATTTGTATTCAGAAATGTCATACTTCTTATCGAAGAATGGTTGATTCGAGTTTTCCTTGATGGAATTTAGTCAACGTCTTCCTGCTACTTCTGTTTTCTTACTTATTAATGATCTGTTGAAGGTATCACGTTGACAATAGCACAGATAGAGAAAGAGAGCTACTTTTGATGCCCACGAAGGCGAGAGTAGAGTGAGTTAAATTAACCCAATAAGTGGTTCCCATAGGCAGATTAATATGGTAAAATCGCATGCTTCGGAGAAAGTGCGATTTATCAACACAATATTAGTTTATTTTTCTACATCACATTTTGACTATGAAAAAACACACAAAAAATGGTTTCTATTGGTGTGTTTCAAAACCCAATTTCCACCTAGAAAGTGAATACAGTGATACAGCGTAGAACGTCCATCGCTTTCGATCAAATGAGATTTCGACGAAATCAAAATAATTATGTATAATTTCTATAGAGTTATTTAACATGTCTTGACAGTACACAAAAATATTATCAATTATATTTCAGGAGTTCAGTGGGTTCCTGAGTTACTGGATCACCATACGGACGAATGGCAGCAATTGGCTGAAGAAGTAAAGGATGAGGTACATTTTGACACTTAAGATTTTTTTGCTTTTGTAATTAATTTTTTGTTTCATGCTAGGTAACTCATGAATATATTTATTATATTGCAGCTCAATTCGGTCTATGCAAAATCAGATTCCCTCAAAAACTGGTACAAAGGTATTCGGATCGATGGATTTAGCAAAGGATCTGTTCTCGTTGATTATTTTATCGAATTAAATGACGTGGAAGAAAGAATTAACACGCTTGATTTGAAGAAGATGTTTCACGAATCTCTTCATGAAGCCAAACCTGGGTCAGTCGTTGAGATTATAAAAGAGGAAGACCATGAAAGTGATTTTGATCCAGATATTATGCTTGGAGATCAACCGGATGAGGAAAGAATGAAGAAAAGCAATGAAAAAATGCAGAAAACAATTGACAAGTCTTCAGGAAAACTAGAAATTGGAAAGTTCATTATGGATCCCGCGTACACGGAATTCATAGGTACTATAAAATTTTATTAATTATTATTTGGCTGGTTCTTCTGATCTAATGTTTTGATTGTTATTTTACAGTCTTACCAAAACGTGAAGAACCAACGCTGGTAGCGCCTGAAGAAGAATCATTCCTGCCTCAATGGGGTATCGCTGTTATTGTTATAGCACTAGCATCTCTTCTGTTTGTCGTTATATTTGGCGTTACCGTCGTAAGTATTATTATACTATTTTAACTCAATAAACTGGTAACAAATTTATTTAATTACTAAAATAAAAAAATAATGTTCTTATTATCTAGTTGGTGAATCGTCAGAAAAGTGCTAAAGCAAAACAGCCTATCCCTCTTAGTGAAGAGATGTTAAGAGATTTGGACAAAAGCCATATGGGAGGTTTAGATGATATGCATCAGATGAAAGAACGGGATTTACCTTATCTTCCTTCTGGCAAGGTATGTATTTTTATTATAATATATTATCATATATATAAAAATGTGATTTGTCTCCAATAACATTATACCAACTAAGCAGATATAAAGAGCTCATGTGTACTGTGTCTCCAACACGTCATTTTTATATAGCCGCCTATGACCATTATCCCACTTGTTGTTAAGTAATAAAGTCGCCAGAAATATATATGTTGTTCTAGCTAATTTAGAATTAAAGCTCTCAAGTGCAGCTCCCGCAACACATCGTTAGGTTCTTCGCGACAGATTTTCAACGTAGAGGTAGTAGCTAGCCAGGCAGGCATTTACACAATGCCCTGTGTAATCACCCTGCACAACTATGGTAAACCAATATACTAAATTACTATGGCAAGGCCACAATATAAAGTTTATACTAGGAAAAAGCTGACTTCGTGAGGACTCGCGTTTATTTTACATCCTGATTCTAGTGGTGTCATCTAGTATTAAGTTAATTAGCAACGATGTCTTTAAGTATTGAGTTTAGTTCTATTGAAGTTATGTTAGCTCTTTGGTTTTCTAACAGATGGCGTTAGTAGTAGAATAACATTATATCCAATGAATATAAAATAGTTAATACTAATTGTATTTAATGATTATAAAATTATATTTTTTTTACAGATAACACATCTAGATTTGAAGCTAAATTACTATGTAAGAGCACAAATCTTTAGGCGTGATAGTGTTCAGTTAAGTGTGCCACAAAACGTTCAAGTTGTGGGATAGTGATAAAGCTCGCTGCGCTTGTCAATCAAAATCTTTAAAATACATCTTAAATGTACTTGAACTAACTAGGGTGTTTGAAAAGATATGCATACAAATCATCAAAAATCTCTGTAAAGAGTTTTTTTAAAGTACTTATTTCACTTTATAAGGTCATTTGTTGTAATCTTAAATTTTGTTCCAGCGAATGTCAACTGCTTTCATCGAACAGCTGGCATATCCCAACCCAGGGGACTCTTGGCGGTCAGAATGGACGCCACAGCTACAAAAGTACATGCAACACTACACTCCTGACTCGGGTCGAGGGTCGCAGTACGGTCCTGCATATGGGTATGGCATTTTTACCTGTTTACTAATAGGTTACCCTAACGAAAAATGTGCTTGTAACGCTAACGTCAATCTTACGTGTTAGTTAATGCTTTCGCTAATCTGAAACTACTCGTATATGCGTAATATTGGCACCTTTTACAAAGTTTTCGAAGTTATCTTCACTTGTAACCTGTTGATGTTACGATGGGTTAAAGTAACGGTAGTAGATTTTTATGGTTTCTTAGACACAACAGTTCATTTTTAGTTCTCTATAATTTGTTTTTATTTTTAAATTCGTTGTTCCACTGTTAATATATATATATATATATATATATATTATCTTAGTCTATTATTATTTTATCAATTTGAGTACTATAATTATAATCTAGATCAACGCCATCCCTTGGTTCTCTCCAGTTATGTCTCTTCCTCAAATGGTTGTTTGGAAGAGAAAGATTCCTTTCAGACCGCCAATTGTAACCTTATTTTTAATTGTGTTTCTGTTTTAACTATTTAAAGAGTTTCAATAAAGTGTTTCTGTCTATCTATCTTCACATTCAACTTTACTTGACTTTTATTCAGATCTTAGAAAAGTTACGTGTTGTTGTTGATGGGGTACAAATGCAGTTGAATGTGCCACTATCACTTATTTCGCGCCCCCAAAATGTCTCGTTTATGTGCAACATGCCTATAATTTCCCCAGCAACAAATGTTTCCGTAAAAATAATTTAAATATCAGTATACATATCACGTGACATAAGTGGCGTTTAAATAAAATTCAATAATGATTCAGTTGTCTCACAATCCACGAATCGATAACGAAACCTTATATCGATTGCTTCGTACACATAGCGGCAAATAAAATATGGTGTGCCTGAATAAGTTTTTTTTCAAACTGGCAGTAATTAAGACATCGTATGAGTCAAAACTATGGGACTAGTGAGATAGATCTTATTTATCCTCGAAATGTTTTTATATCACTAAAAGTAACAAAGGTTTGTTATGCATTCACATAAACACAATGATATCCTAGGTTAATATTTTCGAATGAAGATTAACTTAATAATACCTAATCGACTTTTGTTGGAACGTTTCCAGAGTGTTCATAGTATAATTTTATGTTCACCGCATCGTTCCGGGGATAGTTAATGGCTTGCAGTGTACGTATACAAATTTTCTCACCCCTAATACGTCCTTCGAAAGTGATTCAGTAAAATGATAAAAGGCATTTTCTAAAACACTATTGATCCTAGACCAATAATTAATTTACAATAGTGATAGACCTTATCAAGATATTTATTCAAATGAAATGTGTCAAACTTAATAGGAGTTTATTTCAAAAACTATGAATCCTAAACCACTACCCTCTTTACAAAAGTGATAGATCCTATAAAAATCTTCTTTTCAGATGACAGTTGTCATACAACTGTAAGCGGCATATAGTGTTGATGTAAATCATGTATTAATCATGGAACAATCACCTTATCACGTGGCATGATAAAAACTTTGATTAGAAAAGAAGATCACCATAAGATCTATGACTTTATTAATGATACTGGTGATTCTGGAATCAATAGCTTTAGCAATAAAGGCATTCAAAGTGTGACAGCTGTATTAGAAAAGGAGATCTTTATAAGATATATCACTTTTGATAAAATACCAGTAGTCAAAAATCAATAGTTTCCAAGAGGAAGCATGATTAAGTTAACATCTGTCATACGAAATTAGGATCATAACATAGATTTAAAGGTCCAACAATTTAGCCCGTTTTTGGTTGTTAACTTCAAGGTCATAAAAGTAGCTCAAATATAAAATCAACACTGAAAAATAAGACAGCAACTGTCATTTTGACAGCTGTAACATATAAGGCATGTCTTCATAGTTATTATTAGCAAAAATTATAATCACGGCTTTCTTAGCAATAATTGCTTTGAATCAATGTAGTTATGATTTTGTCTTCATGAAGCAGCGAGTTTGGTTTACATTGTATTGCAAAGTGTGAGGGGTAAACGTGACTTACCCGTCCACCAGTAGGAAATCCATCGAGTCATCTTTTTTCTATTAGGGGTGCCCTTGTTTACGCCCTATTATCCCATGCACGGAACCCTAACAAAAAGTTGGTGCTCAGTTAGGATATTTAAATCCGAACCGACCACCAAGGTCTTGTGATCTGTTAAGAACAAAATTCTTAACTGACCACATCCAGGTCGATGATTTGGTCCATTAGGATAAACGTTTACTGTAGGTCATGTTTCGAGTACATCAAAATTCACGAAAGAAATTTCAACATTGTACAGAAGGCGATACTATAATATAATAATTAAATATATAAATAATCACTAAACTAAACTTAGGCTTGATTTATTTGAGTCAAATAATGTCTGAGAAAAATAAAGCTATTGAAAAATTTGAGCTTTGTCTAAGTACCTTCTTCTCCTTGTCATTGCCTCCAGTCGTTGGTGCACAGGTGCCCAAAGAGCTGGCTTCACTTTACCGCGCTGGATGGCAATTGCCTAGTTTTACACGAAAAAAGAACAGTCAGTTACGTGTTCAGTTTTAGTCTAAAGCTTACAATTACACTGATATTATGATGTTGTATTGTCCTTTATACTTGACCTTATAATGTAGATGTTTTGTTAATTTGTCAACAGATATGGCGGATCACAGCTCTACGGACAGACTGGAGGCGGCTCGCAAGTGTACGGCTACACTGGTGAATACCCAGTGCCACGCTCACACTATTCCCGTCGTAGATCTGAATACGACAGTAACTTTTAGAACCGTGCATACCGTTCTAGAACTTTCGAGTCTCTAAGAACTATCGAGAACTCTTTAGAACCCTCGGACATCGAGACTTACACACCCGTGACAATATCTCCTTATAACCTCGGTCTTAGAATACTCATTATACTTTAGATACGATCATTAGTGTTCCAATCGATCAAACATCAGTAACAGGTTGTGAAATAATTGTATCAATGTAAAATCACGAATAATATTCAGAACTTTTTAAGATTTTAAATGCGCATGATAGTTTTACAGCTTTTAGCCCGGCCTATATAGGACTTTACAGTGCCAACCCGAGAGGTTATTTTGCGGTTTATAAATTATACAGTTTTATTCTATAACTAAAATAGATTATGATTAACATTTGTCTGCCAAAATATAAAACGTTTACGACTGATTGTGAGATGTAAATAAGTAGTTTAAGTACTCACCATTATTATAAGAGACGATTAGTAGGCGAAGTTAAAGAAAAGTTTATGTAGATATCTCTACCATACCTATATTTGCTCAGAAGTAGTAGTGGATCATCAGTGGCCTGCGTATGTGCGTGAGACGCCTCTTTGTGCCAAATGTTCATTCTTCTATGTGTGTATATATGAAAGTACTATTTCACATTCGTATTATTTGAGGTGGATGCCAATATTGTAACGGTTCGATTGCATTGACACCCTCCTCTCGAAATTGCGTTTAGGCAGGGAGCGACGGTATATAAACATTTAGCGCGGCGAATAATAGTTTCTAATATTTTTTATCTTCTAATAAAAAAAAATATTGTTTAAAAAAGTAATGATAATTTTATAAGAATGATTCTGAAAAAGCTTGGGGAATTAAAAGTTATGTCTTCATTCTTGTAGATTTTTTCGTCACTATATTTAATACCGACTAAATGACTGATATTGATGAACATTATAAGTAACAGTAATAAAACTCTAGACTAGAACATATATTATAGATTTTGGTAATAAATTAACATGATTTTTGCATGCGAATTAACTTATTCTATCATAAAATTAAAAACAAAACCAAGGTTTTTAAATACAGTGAAAAACCATCAACAACACCTTATAACCTAGCTATGTATTTTCGTTTTATTGATATATCAATGCATAGAAATTATTATAGTCAACGTGGTAAATCCTGACCAGTCGCTCTCCGTCTAATGGAAGGGTTCCGGTAGACAATTACCCGAGCCGTCGCTTAGGAAACCTCTTCGCGAGAATAACAATTTATAAGATATTTCTTTATTCCGAGGAATTCCACTCGTATGTTATTAACGATGTTTATCGAACAAAATTTATTCTTAAGAATTTAGATAATGTATAATCGTCAATTTGAAATTAATGCGAAAATCGTCGACAGGTTCACAAATTTGATGTATTATTAATAATAGCTGTTAGACTATAAAGATATTTATCATTAACAAGTTCATTATTAAATTCATTATAATAATACGTTTTTTTCATTGTCTCAATCAATTTCATCATACCTAATTAATAAATGTTAATTGTATTGTACATTTTTATGTAACCTACCAATTAGTATATAAGTATACTTAGCACTTGCATGATAGTTTATTTTGTGTGTATATATAAAACATTTTGTACATTGTATGTAGTTATTAATTTAGGTATATTTTTGATTATTAGTTAGTTACAAATTAAAACTATAAGATTCTAAATATAGAACTGTATAATGAACACGAGTTTTTATTTTGTCTCATCTATGATATTATGGTAATATTGATGGTATAATTGTATTATACATTTCATTTATAATGAAATATAAATAAATAACCTACATTCAACATCTTCTTAATTTCACATCTATTTTTTATTTATTTATACTGAACTAGGGCAAATGCTATAAGATCTAAGCGAGACAAGTCTTAAGATGGAATTACATATAAACACATTATTTTATTTTTCTAGTTTTGAAACTAAGAATATCGTAGCAGGATAGTCTGCTACTATATTCGACCACATCATCACTAAAAAGACACATTCAATGTGATGAGCTTATCAGTCGGAGCTGTAGAACTATACTTGATACCTATAATATAAAATGGGGCTCTATCTGTCATTTGGTATAACGAGGGTTTTTATAACTGTAAAGGTGTCTCTGCCTAAATGTTTATAAACATCATAGTTTTGTAAATAGAGCAAATCGTTTTTATACAATATTTCTATATTATTATGGTTTTTCATTAAAATATATATAATTACCTTTGTCATCATGTGCAAACGTAGGGATTGGGCAGTAGTTTATAACCCTTTTAGTAGTTTTAGTAGTTGCTACTTGTATATTGTTAAGGGAATACATACGAAGTACATTCAACTCTCTACCGAGAAACTAGCTTCAGTATGAAATGTAAGAGAGCTATTGTATGTGTGCGTGCATGTGTGAGTGTATGTGTCTATTTCGAAATTCGGTATTAATAAATTCTACCACCACGTTAAAAAAAAGGCTATTGCTAGAAGAACAGGCAAGCAATTAGCGGTCATTGTTTTTCTTAATTTATTATAAGCGTTCGTAGAGCAGCTTGCTTTGTCGTTCTTAATCTACCAATTAAGTTATCCACTGAGGTCATGACGAGGATGGTTGACTGCTAGTGGCATTGCTACTAAGGGCTTCCGTACTCTTGAAGGCACGTTAAACCGTTGGAACGGTTATTGTATTAGAATGGCAATTAGAATTATAGCATGGTGGTAGGGCATAAGTTCGAATGCCGACCTACCGCTACTTACCACTGTCACTTAAAAAATCTATCGCACTCACCTAACTGTGTATTCTAGCAGCTGTCCTTGAGAGTCAGTAATTCTAACAATGTAACTTTCGCATTACCGGCTGCGAAGTAAATAATATTAATATTAAGGATAAATTTGATCTATGACTCACTTACCACAATAGCTCAATTGGCAGGCATGGCTAGGCCGGAGAGACGGATAGACACGGGTTTGAATCCCACTCGTGTTTAATTTTTTTCTTTTCGTTTTTATTTTGTAAGCAGTAGTTCAAGCTGAGTTGGACAACTTCTTCGACCACAACACAGCTTACCATCAGGTGAGATAGTAGTTAAAATCTAGCCGTCAGCTATAAATAAAAAAATATGATGTTGACAACGACCCATCACAAAAACTTATATCAAGAACAGTTTTTTAATACTGTAAGCAACTGTCATAATGTCTTCGTAAACTGCACTTAACTGACTAAAGCTCATCAGTCAGTTTTACTGGGATATTTATGAGTTACTTTTCTAAGTCAAATACTAAACGACCTTTCTAAAATGAACTTTTAATAGCTTACGCGCCGAATTTATCCAACTTTATGAGGCGGGAATACCCAATAAATAAAAATCCTTTGTGTAGAAAATTTTTATCAAACCTTGGCCTTTCTTTATACATTTTCTTTGATAGTAAATATTAGAGATTGTATTATTACCTAATCTGTGGCTGTACAAACTCAAGTCTGTAATGTTCGAAGCAGTTGCTAGAGAGAGATTTATTAACTTTTGAGCAGAGTAAATAGAGGCATGGTGTACCTTAGGAAAGAAATACTTAGCTAAATAGAATTACTTAGATGCTGACGACGCAACTCATCTTGGAATAAGAGGTTTTATATTGAACATGGCATAGATACGGTAATAACTAGTCCATTTTTAATATTATTAACTCTAAGTGCTTAAGAAAAATTATAAGATTGTGTTAGTTTTCTTTTGTTCTATTTAAGTTAATGTTATAACAATAACACTATAATAATAATAAATACTTATTGGTATCGACTTTCCAAGGTATTTGAATAGAACATTATCCATAACCTAGAAAACGAATTAACTACCACTAAACTAGATAAAAAGGATTATCAGCTTCAAAATTCTTGAGTAGTTTTTATATAGCAATACGATGTAGTGATACTGTTGTTTTTGCCCTTTGAACATCGATTAGTTTTGATTTATATGTAATTTTAACATAAAAATAAGATTTATAATATAAAAAACGCTGCATTATGGATACCTCTAATACTACTCCTCCGATCTCATTAAATTTTAAATGTGACCACATGAAAAGCACTAGATTTGTGTGTAAAAAATAAATCATCGCCCTATGTAAAGAATTATGAGGTAACATACAAATAAAATAACAAGTCGAATTGAGAACGTCCTCCTATTTTGAAGGTTAAAACGAGACAAAGGCCAGCGAACCAACATATAAAAAGTAATTTTGCTGTTCTATTAGACTTGTAGGGCTCGTCCTGTTTCAGTATGTTCGAGTAAGTTCCGGTTATACTACACATCTTTGCGTTTCACAGTCATCGATTTAGCCTATCTATTGGTTAAAGCTTCAAACTCGCTGCATGTTAATTGTCATTTTTATCATTTAGTTATTTTATGTTCTGGGTAGTATAAGCGAAACTTACTCGAACATTCTGAATCAGGCCTTTATATTTTTTATTATATTGATTATAGACTTTAGTTACTTAACACATTTTTTTTGTTATGTTATTGTGACTGATGTTAAGCTGTATCCTCTGCCTATAACAGATGCATTTTGTCACCAGTGACGAATTGATGTGCGCCCGTCACCTTGAGATATACAGTTCTTAAGTCTCATCATGTGCCTGTAATTTTACTGGCTCTGAAGGACTGCTGCCGGAACACACAGTTAAGTGCTTGACGACAGATTTTCTACTTGAGGGTGGTAGCTAACCAGGCGGGCATTCACAAAATGCCTTTCCACCATGCATTAAGGCTGAAGCCGGCGGAATTGAACCGTGCTTAAATCAAGAATAAAACACCAAATACGTCATCCGCGAAAGATATGGCGCATTTTTTTTTTATGTTTTTGTAATGGAACAAACTCGAGGCCCAATTGATGTTAAGCGGACTAACCTCTGCCTATAACAGATGCATTTCGTCACAAGTCACGAATTTCACTGCGCCCATCACCTTGAGACATAGTTCTTAAGTCTCATGTGCCTGTAATTTCACTGGCTCTAAAGCACTGCTGCCGGAACACACCGTTAGGTGCTTGGTGACAGATTTTCTACTTGAGGGTGGTCGCTAGCCAGGCGGGCATTTGCAAAATGCCCTTCCACCATGCGGTGAAGCTCAAGCCCGCGGCGGGATTCGAGCCATGGACCTGCTGCACGGCAGTCCATAGATAATGCCAACGAGTCATCACTGTACAAAAAATAGATAGATACACATTACATAACATTAGTACTGAGATGAAATGTGGCACATATTTATAAATGTTCGTAGGTATTTCACATACATACATTTGGATTGCACATACATTTTGAAACGCTCGTAGCGAAGTTTTCTTAGCTGTTCTTAACCGATCAGCAAAGTTAAGCAACGTCCGCCGCGGTCATGAGTTGGAAAGGTGGCCGCAAGTGACATTACTACTGAGCGCTTCCGTGCTTCGGAGGGCACGTTAAGCCGTCGGTCCCGGCTGTCTTAGGATCGCAGTCATTACAGCATGGTGGTAGAGTATTTTGCGAATGCCCGCTTGGCTAGCTACCACCCTCAAGTAGAAAATCTGTCGCCAAGCACCAAACGGTGCTGGAACACACCGTTTGGTGTTCTGGCAGATGTCCTTGAGAGCCAGTAATTCTAGGTTAACCTGAACAACATCTTCGACCACATCATCACTTACCATCAGGTGAGATAGTGATCAAAGGCTAGCCAGCAATAAAAAAAACATACTACTAAACGTATGAGGGTAACGTCTTAGGTACCTACTTTCTGTGGGAAAAAATAGGGTTATTTGGTATGGAGTGAAATAAATCAGCGTATTTAAAGTGACAGACCAGTGACAGATATAAATGGTTTGTAATTACTTTCAGTTCCTTTTTGTAGAAATTCTATGTATATAAATTTAAAACGATATTGATAAACAAAATAAAAATAACTAAATAAGTACGCAGTCCTCGAAAAAGTTATTTTTTCATCATCTTTGACACATATAGGTATCTGATAGCTGTCAATATTTTATATTCCCTTTCATCATCTATGAAATTATCTAAGTATTTTTTGGCGTGGTAGTAGTATAATTTTCACAAACAGCACAGCTTTCACAAGTGATTCTTCCATTTATCAGCTCTTAATATCAACTATAGCATCAAAGAATATAATAATACTACGTACAGAATGGACACTCCTCTCCTCCCACCAATCGAGCCTACCTCACCCCGCCGCCGATTTTGAGCTGGTGCGGAGCTGACTTGAGCTCGGGACGCCACATACGCACGACAACGTGACGAAATAGGTTACCAAGGTTATGACCTTATTATATTTTATAATTCGAGGTAGGTAAGTCATTTAACCTACACCATACCTTCCTACCTATTGGTGGCTCTTCAGTTATCTTAGTACTAATTTTAAATCGCTCTATTCAAATAAGAATAATTTTAGAAGATTTTCATTTGCAAAAATAGAACGAGAAGGACATAAATTATTATTGTTATTGTAATTATTATCATTACTTGTATAAAATGTGAACGTGGAATGATATGTTTTGTATAGTGTAGGTATATATATTATTGTATAAGTTATGGAGTGTAATGTGAAGTGATGTGTGGGATATTCCAACGTCCTGTGTGATTTAGTTATTAAGTTGGGTTGTTTTGCTTGTAAGTGTTTCTGCAGGTTGGTACTCATAACTTACGAAATCGAATAAGTTATAATAACAGTGTCAAAAGATTGTTAGACCTACCTAACCTAAGTACAACGATTATTCATACGGTAACAACCTTAGGCTTCACGCTCACATTTACGCGTGTACAAAAACAACATTGTGTAGTAGGTAGTTATAACGCGGCTTTAGTATAGGGAATGAGTCGAGTGTCCAGGGTGTGATAGCATTTAACGCTTGTTTTACCAATTTCGGCATGGTGTTGGGTGGCTTTCCGATATTTATATCTGCTACCTTTCATTGTGGCCCAAACCATTTCTGTCGGATTAAGGTCACAATGGTATGGCGGTACCCGCAACACCTGCAATAAAATTACAAAGTTGTTTACACACATTTTACCAGAGTAATAATTATTTCAATCTGTTTAAAGGTTTGAATTAATTCCCCTTTCTTAATTACACTTGATACTATTGATATTATTATAATACTTGATATTGAAACTTGATAATTAAGAAAATTATGTTATATGTTCATTGTTTATTATATTAATACTATATACTTAAACATAAGTATGGGAAGAATTGTTCAAAGAGTACATATAGTAATTTTTTACCGTATCAAATATGACGCATCACAAAATGTCTGCGTTAGTTCCGTTTTGGCCACGTTCATTTCACGTATAAAGCGTATGTTGAGGATGTACTCAGTCTCGTCAGTTTGGTTCTCTTGTCTTAAGCTTCACTGACACGGGATTTTGTGTGGGGGTGTAAGTATATGCATTTAAATAAAACCTTTAATTCTGGTTTTTGCTGCTTTATTCATTTCATATTGTATTTGGCGTGGATGTGTATTGCACTACAGTACATTACATTTATCATTGCACTATCGTTTACTAAGCGAATTGTAGTAATTACTTTATACCGCAATAGCTTCTTTCTAACCGATTCACCTTCGCTAAAGAATGTTCCAAATTCTACATCTCACCACTGCCCTCGCTGAAAATCTAGTGGTGAAAAGACCTGCTTTTTCATACACTGTTTACTTACCTGCGAACAAAACACAATTTTTAGAATACCTATCGTGTATAACCATCGTGGGATGAAAATATATCTGAAATTGTATGCGACTGAAAAAAAATCTGTTGTGACTCAAAATGATCTAGGTCTAGGTCTACACCTGCGAAAGGATAATAATTTTAATCCTTCCGTGCGACTACATTTTACGATGGGCGATACCGCCCTCGAGTGTTATTGAAAACGACGCCATAAATTTGATTTATTTCCGTGACAAGCTTTACACGGATATCAATGAAAAATAGGCCATAAAAATACGCAATTTTTTTCTTGATTAAATAACATTTTGCTTGCTGAAATGTATTTAATTGTTTATTTTCATGTTTTTGGTTTGCATCACTAGGTTTTAAAACTGTGTAGTAGATATAAAATACAATATGTATATGAGAGAAATTCAATGCTCTCAGAATAGGTGAATCCTTAAAAGGTACGTTATGTAATTACTGGTGAGCCACCCGACCCACTCTGAGGATTCTACAATTACAGTGAAGGTATAGGGCCGTATGTGATGTGTATTCTAATTCCAATAAGCGCCTAAAATTAAATTTACCTAAACTACTTAATTCTATAGATAGACAATTTAATTTTGCGCTCAGTACGCACTATGTAGTGAGTTAAGTGGAATCGCTTTTATTCTCACGATCCGTTTCTGCTCTGTAGTATAAAATTATGTTAGTTTTATAAAAAAAAAATAGTACAAAGTTTTTAATTTCGAATTTAATGATTTTTTATGTGTTTGTGATGGAATCTGCACGAGGACTTGCTGTTAAAAGTCTTTTTTTTCTTAGCATGAAGTTGGCATTGTCTAGGTACTACTACGACATTCCAAACCATGTAGTTAGAGCAATTAGTAATAAATAAAAAAGCATAATTTATTATTGATTACAAATATGATCAAACAAATAATAAATTACAGGCACAAGGAACTTTTAACATCAAGTGGTCCTCGTGCTTATTCCGTGACAAACACGTCATGCTACTAAAATTGTTTGTAAGGACTTACAGAAGTCAACTCTAAAAGGTTGTTATCATTTTTCTCATAACGCTGTACATAAGAACAGGTGAATAGGTCGCCGTTAGTAATTTTCACAGAACATTTGAATAAAGTATGGCGGATTATGAAACCAATAATATTAATTACAAGAAAAAGTCATCATTTTGACAGGATTTCCGAACAAGTTACTTGTTTTTAGTTTTCCGTCCTAGAAAATTAAACCCTAACCCTAACTAAGCCTCGGCAGATCGACCGTCCGTCCGTCCGTCCGTCTGACCTTTAAACAGAACCGTCATATGCAGACAATTAAAATTTTCGTAGTATTTGTAGTGTAATGGCTATAGTGATTGTCTAATTGCTGATTGTTGTAGCAAAAAAAAAATAATAATAATAGGGAGTCGAACACCGAGGGTACCTACACAAAAATAATAATATAATCGTTGTATTTTAAATTCAGTTCTAGGTATTTTGTGGGAGTATGAACTGCACTTAACCGTTTTTATAATCTGTTATTGTACGTAATCGTACCATGTTTGTTACTTATGCTAATCAGTGTTGCTAAGAGAGCAAAAAAAGCGTGTTTTGTATGAGAATCCCTTTTATATCTAACTATTTGTTTTTATTATTACTTGTAGGCAATTTGCTATACTAATACATATATTTTAACCAGCCATAACTACTTAAATAACTGTTTAAATGATCAGTCCTTGAATTGCCATACGGACGGACGGACAGCCGCGGCTTAGTAACAGTGTCCTGTTTTCTAGAACAACCCCTAAAACGGTAAGCGTCAAACTTGCTATAATTATAGCATAGTACTTTATCAGCCGAATTGTCCACTGCTAAATTCAGTCTCCCTCATTATGGGGGGTTTGCCATAATCCCATGCTTGGCAGGCGTGGGATCGCAGTGCGAGATATCAGTTCCTCAGAAAGTGCTGCTGCCCACCTTCTGGTTTTATGATTATGGCACTGGTCGATCTCTGAAATGACTTTATCTCGTTGTTATAAAGTTTGAAGCAATGATGGCCGAGTGGTAATAGCTATGGACTGCCGCGCCGCAGTACCCTGGTTCGATCCCCACCGCTGGCTAGAGCTTCACCGCATGGTGGAAGGGCATTATGCGATTGCCCGCCTGGCTAGCTACCTCCTCAAGTAGAAATCTATCGCCAAGCACCTAACGGTGTGTTCCGGCCGTAGTCCTTGAGAGCCAGTGAAATTACAGGCACATGAGACTTAACAACTCAAGGTGACAGGTGCAGTGCAATTCGTGACTTTTGACGAAATGCATCTGTTATAGGCAGAGGTTAGTCCGCTTAACATCAGGTGAGCCTCGAGATTGTTCCGTCACAATAACATAAAAAAAATATGTGGCTTGGGAGGCGTAGAAATACGCAGAATTTCTAGTGTAGCATTGCCAATTGGAAGACCAAAAACTGGCAATGCTACACTAATGAATGGTCTAATGCATGACGATGGTAAAAGACCTGTTGATATGTATCTGGTTTTATTGAAGTTGCCCTTGGTGGTAGGCTACATACGTTTACACTTTAGCGCCGTCACATCTTTATGACACCAACGCGAGGGCTATCGCCGTTGATAAATTGACGGAGCGACTCAAGCGTCGCAAGCATCCTCATTTCGGTAGTATCAATAGTACTTATATATTTGGGACGATTGGTGCAGAGACATTGGCTCCATACGCGCCAGAAGTTATTTTCCAAAACTTATCAGAGCGCTTGGTAGTTATGACGCGTGATTATAACGCTGGCATTTGTTTTGGCTGAACAATTAATATGCAGTGCAATCCGAAGGGGTAATACTGCCAGCATGCTATGCCAGCTGCTAGCAAGCTGGAGCATTTGGACTGCCTGTAGCCCTGTTATATCCTTAAGATTGCCTAAATGCTTTTGTTGTATTAGTTGTAGTATTGTATATAGTATAACGTAGTGTTACGTTAATAAGGGCATAGCACCTGTAAAAAAGAAAAACATAACTGTTTATTTAAAGTAATTAAAGTACCAATTGTCAATACATAATGAAGCATTATTAGTCCGTCTGCTACAGGTTCAAATACTGTCTGTCTGTAGCAGCCGGATTGTCCACTGATGAACACTGGGTTTGTCATGATCTCCACGCTAGGCAGGCATCTTGGCGATCGCAGTTTAACTTGTCAGTTTCTCAGGAGGCGCTGCTGCCCACTTTCCGGTAATTTACCTTAATGCCACAGCCAAATACTGTAATTATTACCCTAATGTGCGT
This sequence comes from Plagodis pulveraria, assembly GCA_963890685.1. Classification (NCBI taxonomy): domain Eukaryota; kingdom Metazoa; phylum Arthropoda; class Insecta; order Lepidoptera; family Geometridae; genus Plagodis; species Plagodis pulveraria. The sequence goes on along the minus strand of OY982950.1, from coordinate 21,380,607 downwards.
TTAGCTATGGTAATGTGCGTTGTAGCATAGGATTTCCCGATGGGGTTCCATGCTTGAATTGCAACTCCTCCAAAAATCCTGTGGGAATGGTAAGAGATGACAAAGGGAAAAATACCAAAAATTACAAAGCCTTTTTAAGAAATGCCATTTAAAAATGAGAGACCCGATCTCAGTTTGCGTGGGGATTATGGCAAAGCACCCCTAATGGTGAAGGCATTTTTTCAATGGTTTAATTTTTTCAAGGGCTGATGATCTGAAGCCTGGAGATTAATACTAATCATACTTAACAGTTCGAGTTGAGGCGATGCCGATACGGTGCCTGGTAATTTAATGTAGGTACGCCAAATAGTTATTCATTAAAAATATTATTTTTTAATGTAATAAAGCGATGATAATTAGCTTGACGCCTGTTCTTTACAGTTTTAATGTCACTGTTTCTTACCTGCTTGGCACTGCACTGTGCTAGTCATTCCAAGACGTTAACTCTTACATCTCATTTGCGCAGTAATTTCACTTGTTACACGCTTACACAAAGTTGTGTTTGCACAGTAGTCATGCGAAGCAGAATTTCTGTCATAGCAGTGGTACCCACAAAGACGAACACTTGCTAATGATACTACAGACCACCTGATCTAATACACGATATGTCACGATACTACCCAACGACACGATACTACAAAATCTGATCGTCAGTTGTAGCTACACACGCCTCTAAGCGGGTGGAGTATAAACAATGTGCTACTAATTTCTACAAATATACAATTTAATTTCGGCACACATAGTGTTTCCACATGTGAGCTTAATTATATCTTCGTATAGCTTAACTGGAAATGTTTGTCTTTTTGAATGTATTTGCGTAGCAAAATAGAGCATAGTTTATATACCAAATAAACTAGGTAATGACATTTAATGCATTACTAATAAATGGCAATTACGATAATAATAAGTTAATATGGATAAAACTCGCGATAGTTTCCAAAGTGAAATTACGATAATGACGTATGTTTGAATTGCTCGTAGCGAAGTTTGCTTAGCTGTTCCTAACCGATCAGAAAAGTTAAGCAACGTCCGCTGCGGTCATGAGTTGGATGGGTGACCGCCAGTGCCATTACTACTGAGCGCTTCCGTGTTTCGGAGGGCACGTTAAGCCGTCGCTCCTGGTTGTCATCTCAGGATGGAGAAGTTGTTATAGCTTGGTAGGGCATTTTGCGGATGCCTGCCTGGCTAGCTACCACCCTCAAGAAGAAAGTCTGTCGTCAAGCACCTGACGGTGTATTCCGGCAGCAATCCTTGAGAGCCAGTAATTCTAGGTTAGCCTGAACAACATCTTCGACCACATCATCACTTACCATCAGGTGAGATAGTGGTCAAAGGCTAACCTATCATGCATAAAAAAAATTAATTACGCAAAATGAATAGGTACTGATTTATAAACCAGATAGTGTTGTATATTATACATAGTTGAATAGAACAGTGTTGTATATTATCTATTGTTGAATAATTAAACATAATATTAAAGTTTATCGAAATAAACGAGAGAAGTGAGTGACGTGACCTAGAACCAGTTTGGGTTAGGCTTGGACGTCTTATTTTCACTTTAGCAACTATGCGAAAAACAGAGACGTATGCACAAAAACCTATTCATAGTATTAGTTGTCCTATTAAAAGTTTTTTATTGAAGCAGTGATGGCCCAGTGGCAATGGCTATATAGACTGTCGTACAGGAGGCACATGATTCAATCCCGCCTCGGGAATTAGCTTCACTGCATGGTATACTATAGCTAGCTGCCACCCTCAAGTAGTAAAATCTGTTGCCAAGTACTTGTTAGTGTGTTACGGCAGCTGCCCTAGAGATACAATAAATTTAGGTTTAGACTTTAACCACCTTCAATCAAAGCATCACTTCCCATCATGTGAGATTCTGGTCAAATGCTTATCTAAAAGCAATAATAAGGCCTACTATTGTGTACCACGAGATTATGGTGTAAGCTGTAATAGAGCGCCTGCAGAAGTATCTGCAGCACGTACAGTTGAAAATTGCACGGTTGCAGTCTGAGGCGTTACTGATATATTCCATATACCTGTCAGCATACACCAGGGATGGCTTGAAAGCCTTATTACAATAACCCTTATTTGTTACTCATCATGATAGTGTAGATCCACTGACGTCAGAAATATAGGAGGACCTACGGATAAAACGGAACCGAAATTCAGAATAGACCATATAGCTGACAAAATTGTGAGAAAAAAGTGAGTCACAAAACGCGAGCTTCTGTGTCTCACTTTTTCATAAGTAATGTACTACTTCGAAATTGTTATGTTTTTAATACCCTGATTGTGCAGAACAGGATAACGGCAGAACGCAAAAATGGCAACATCCAAGAGACCACATGGGACACATGTATGCCCAAAAAGCTCATGAAAATTATTTACAAAATCATTATAAGACCTACCGTGATTTATTTATTTTATTGCAATTACCAGAAAATGTATAGATCTTCATTGTAAGCAACGAAAAAAAGGGAATTAGTTGGACCGGGAATAGAAGCACCCACAGCAAAATAGGTATTTTAACAATAAAGTCATTCTCGCCGCAAAACGCCAGCCTCGCGCTCCGCGCCCGCGGTGGGATTTGAACCATGGACCTGCTGCGCGGCAGTCCATAGCAAATGGCACTGAGCCATCACTGCTTCAAAATGTCGCCTGCAGAGGCCATAAATAACAAAAAAATACAGATTTGTCAGTTAGGTACGAGATGGACAGAAAGAAATCACTAAATTTTTTATCAGATCTGATGCAATGGCATGGCCGACTTCAAGTGACTGGTAGACAATACTGCTTTTTTGTCATATGGTCATCAAAAGGGCTGCTTTACAAAAATGAGTACGAGACGACCGGTTCTGTTCACAACATATACAACCGAAACTAAAATAATTTTGTTTTTTATGTTTACAGCCAGAATTAATTGATCCTCGCATTCCAAGAAAAATGACTGTTTGAGTAAGGAATTTTTTCTGTAGGATTGGGAATCCTTGTGTTTCAGTGTGTTCAAATTTAGTTATTATATTTTTCAGTGTACTTTTATTGTTTTATTTAGCTTTTTTGTATATGAAACATTTTATACAATTCATAATAAACGCATTATGCTATCGTGTAATTATAGATGAATTATGGTCCCAGAGTATAATATATTAAAATTATACATAGGCAAATGTCATACGTAAATCATTTAATGTACTTAGATGCTAGGAAACAAACTTATGGTTCTCGTCTGTTCAGTTTATCAAGTGAACAATCCAAACTGAATAAACGCTCGATGTTGGTCTCTAAATTATTATTATAAATAATAATACTTGTACATTGAGAAAATATGTTAAAACTGTTTGTTGGTCCTTAAAAAAAAACAAGACAAAGGTGACCATTGGCTTTTTACAATTGTGCTGTACTTAATTATTACGCTTAACAAGCTACTAGCGTAAACGAAGTACTTGTCAACAATACTAAATTGAAGCGCAAAAGACTGAAAAAGGTCGCATCAGGGAAGGCTGGTGTTATATACAGGCTGACTGGTGAGATACCTTCAATATTTAAGGAGAGTACTTGGTACATGATTCTCGTTACAATGATATAATAAAATTAGGTGCTTAACTTTTGACCAAATTTCTCTAAAAATACGTGAAATGTGGATACACTCCCGACGCACGCCGCGCTGTTTGATTACGTTGATCTAGTCACGTGCGGCGGCACGCGCTTACATACGACAATAAAGAAACGCCGCCGCCACCCCCCGCCCTCAACCCCGCTACCTGTTGCAAAACCGGGCGCACTGCGTGACTCATTAGTGTGAGCGCAAGCGCCGACAGGTGCGTATGTCCGTGCCCGCTTCCTGCTTCCGCGTCCCGCAATCGTATTCGGGAAGTACCTAACTTACGCGCGTAATCCGCCGTGTGTGTGTGTGTGTGTGTGACCCGTGATAAGTAGGTACCTAGTTGGGTATAAAGGGAAAACGGATCATATTATTTCATCAAACTTAGCAAGCACGCATGGTTAAGACGAGGAGAGTCTTGATGTAGGTAAGCAACAGCTGTACAATGTACCTACGTATGTTTGTGTTGATAGCGCGACACGTGCGTTCGCGCGGTGTCCAAGTGTTGCGCAGGACTCTCCGTAACTGTTTACTAAGTTTACTAAGCAGTCATTCAATAATTGTTATTACTGTAAAAATTTTTGATCATATATGACCGCCAACTATTACGTCCTCGAGTATCGTTAGTATCTCACCAGTCATCCTGTATAATGGAGGACTTACGAGAAACTGCAGAAGTACAAGACCTTAACGACTACATGGTGACTCAATGGCTAGAAGACAAACATTTCGAAATCATATGGTGTACTTATATGAAACATCATCGAACATTTTATGGCAATCTGGCATTTGAAATTAAATACTTAATAACATTGACAAAATGCACCACAATAAATACCAACTTCGTTAAACTAAGTATTTATAATTTGCCAACTTAAATATATTGCCTAAGAACCATTATAAAACAAGGCAATTATCACTGAAGCGTAGTTTCACAAACAATTTGGAGAAATAAACAAATTCACCATGTTAAAGATCAACTTCAAAAGGCTGAATTCAAAATCAAAGTTGGTATTTTTTTGGAAAAGCTAAGAAAGTTTACATTTTATTGTTAAGTTTTGCAAATTTTAATTTTGTTGATTACATTTTGTCTGACTTTATAGTCTAATTAGTTACTCTTAGCAAACTCATTTTATCGTTTATTGTTCAAGCTGTTGACATCTTTAAATAATATTTCGTATAATCTACTATATTTAATTCTATATATCAATACTGTTTATATATTTTATTACAAATTTTACATAAAAGTACTTGTTTGTTAATTATATGCTTTCTTATAACGTAAATTCTCTAAGTTTTTAAAATTATATTGATATGACCGGCGGTTATACAATTGGGTGACCGATTTTAATATAGTAGGTATATTATATATGTTTTAAATCCTCTTAGATCGAAATATAATTGGTTATTAGCAAGATTCGAGCCCGCAACTACAGGTACTTGTAGTTGTAGTTTCAGATCCCGCTCCGACTGAATAATTTTTCCATCAAACGTTATACATATATTCTGGCTAAGCATGCGTAAATGGTCATAAAAATATTCTCATATTGTTTTTTTAGGTAACTTATGTCGATTGTTAGTTTCAACACCATAATTGAATTTTTACAATAAAGAGTGATTTAGTTTTGAAGCAGCTTGTTTTTTTTATATAAGTACATTATGAAATAAAAAAATAAGTAAAGAAAAAATAGATATATATATAATATACTTATTTAAGGGAGACATTCGCCTAGCTTATACCAGCGCCTAGCTACATTTTAGTGGTGTGGTGTGGCATAATGCTGAGCCGAGACCTTTTTGTAGTACTCACCTACATCATTGTTGTTTTGTTATAGCCTAATTGCTTGTTGTATTAGTATTTTGCACTTACTAATATTTAAGTACATATAATATGTATTTGCTCAATTGAAAACTTAAGGTCTCTGCATAATATTAAATTGTGTGTGCCTATATAAACTGTGTGGGATCTGATTGTGGTATCAGACCGGAGTATAAATACCAATCGATCCCGTAAGTAGCAAGGATCACAATTCTACATATCATCATACAATCTTGAACATAATATAATGAAACATAATTCGAAAACTAAAAAGTGTAAGCTTGTCGAATACACCATGACCACAATATTGTAATCATACTTTCAAACTGTCATAGTACCGACCTCAACAAGTTATTTCAGACGTTTTAGTATTAGAAGCCGGTTCCACTTTTGTTCGTTTTTTAATAGGCGATGAGCCCATTTTATAAAAAAAAACACGTCAATGTCCTATTCCTACTTACTTTAGAGAGTACTAGATTTGCTATAAAAAATGCTGTGACATTTTTCATCTAGTACATCGGCTCAATCGATTTTCATCATAATGTAGGCTTTAGAATAGTACTAAGTTTTCTACTTTTTTAACTAAGATTTCACAACACAGGTATACTTAGAAGGATAGGTAAAATTATGAAATTTATTCGTAGGTAAAAACTGATCTGTGAACAAAATTTTATTTTTTTATATTGGGGTATGTACATCCATAATATATTTCTTAGTTTCGATAATTCAAATTGAACATTCAGAAAAACATTTACATTACCAATGTTAATGTTTTTCGGAATCGAAATATCTATACATCATCGACTTTTTCCCATCACTCACCGTCCAACATATCGAAAAGGCATATTGAGATCACTAATGCAAGTACCTCTACCGTGCTACTGTTTTTTTATTCTGTGCAGCTACCCTGCCCCCCGAACAGAATTGTGCGATAAGGACAATTGCAGTTCCTTCAGGTTTTGACCTGGAATTTCTGCATAATTGGCGTTCTGGGAGATAACTTTTCTCCTATAGCAAATATTGATCAAATCTAAAAATATGGGCCTTATTTTATAACTGACAGAAAAAAACTAGGTTTATAGGTTTTCTTTTTCCTTTATTTAACATTATTTTTCATGTAAACAATTCATAAACTAGAGATACAAGTTTTGACAAAATATCGGTATTTAAATACCCATTAATTCAAATTCATTTGAAATATTGATAAAAATCAAAACCTATAAACCTGGAAATTGATAACATCTATAACATTTCCAAAAATCATCAAAATCGATGATTGTTTAGGGGGGTAGACGTTATCTGTTTTTGTATGAAAATTCGAGACTTCCCAGTCCAGTCTCAAGGAAAAGTATATTTCGCAGAGATATTCAAATAGATGAACGAGTTGTATTATTCCCCAAAATGCATAAACGATGTTAATTTTTTACTGTTCACCTGTTCGTTATTGATGAGGTGCTCGTGGATAGTAAACATTCCTTACCAGGAAGATTTTGGTTCTCGAGGAGAGTCGCTGGAACACACTATTAGGCGCTTGGCAGCATACACTTCCACGCTACTTAGTGACTGATTTTCTATGTGTCTCATTCCATATCCAGTTGTGGGATCCAAACCTGCCTTCTGGGTGAACCTCCATACCTATAACATATGCTTCAATCCTCTAATGGAGGTATATGATTTGCCAAGCTCACTTTGCTTGTGATAAGGACAGGAAAAATTCAAATTTGATAACATCTATTTCAGTAATTTTACTAAACAAGTTCAACCAAATTAAGTATTTGCGCGTCGCGTTTTAATTAAGAATATGTCAACCACGATAAATTGATGAAACATAAAAATGGGCTGTTCCAAATTATATTTACAAAGGATCAATAATAATTGTTTCAATAATTACATTATTAAAAAAAAATAAGCATTAACAAGTGAACTCATATTGAAAAGGTCTTTTAGCACAATAACTGTGAAATCAATTCTGGTAAAATTCAATCTTTCTTCTGTATACTGAATTTGAAAACGTTTGCTTTATACAAACAAACATTCTATTTCAATTACCGATACAAAATCAAAGGCCTCCAAAATAAACAAGCGTAAATGGAATTCGTACTTAATTCGAGGAAATTGATTTTTCTTTCTAAGCCCTTATTTTTTGTTTGTTTTGATGTATTGAGACGTTACAAGCACGAGGCCAACCTGATGTTAAGCAAACTAGCTTTTGCCTATAACAGATGCATTTCGTCACAAGTCAAGAATTGTACTGCGCCTGTCACCTTGTTACATACAGTTGTTGAGTTTCATATAGGTACTTGTAATTTTACTGAATTGAATAAAAACTGTATTGAACAGACAGACGGACATGACAAAACTATAAGGGTTCCTTGTCAGGAATACGGAACCCTAAAAACTATGGACCGATGTGAAAAATTCTTTAACTATTTGAATCCTACACTTGATGAGCATAGGCATATGAACATAGAGTAATTATATCAATAAAAAAAATGTTAAATAATAGTTATAAAATATTTATCTAATAATTTATAATAGTTATAAAATATGTATCTTATCTCTGATCAACGACCTTTTTTAATAATCCATATGTTATTGCTATTGCATACTACTACGTAACTCTTAAGGGTGAACTGGTCGTTCACCTCTCATGAAAACGTTAAAGAATAATCTCTCTCGCGCTGTTGAAGCGCTCGTACCGAAGTTTGTTTAGCTGTTCTTAACCAATCAGCAAAGTTAAGCAACGTCGCGCGCGGTCATGAGTTGGATGGGTGACCGCTAGTGATATTACTACTGAGCGCTTCCGTGCTTCGGAGGGCATGTCAAGCCGTCGGTCCCGGTTGTCGTCTTATGATGGCAGTCGTTATAGCATGGTGGTAGGTTTTGCGAATGTCCGCCTGGCTAGCTACAACCTTCATGTAGAAAACCAGTTGCCAAGCACCTAACGGTGTGTTCTGGCAGCTGTCCTTGAGAGCCAGGAATTGTAGGTTAGCCTGAACAACATTTTCGACCACATCATCACTTCCCATCAAGTGAGTGTCAAAAGATAACCTAACAGGCGTAAAAAAAAATATGAATCATTTTATGGTGGTAATTATATTTAATCTCCTAAAAAAACTGATTATGGCGAATGCTCCTGATTATAGAGCTTTGTCTTAGCAAGCTTGCAAAACTAAATCAGGGAGCCGGACCTCCCGTGGGGTGCCGAGCTGTCCGTTGGGTGTCGGGCTGCCCGTGGGGTGCTGGGCTGTCCGTGGGGGGCCAGGCTAACTCGTCACTATTCTCACTAGAAAAGAATAAATAAAAACGGACTACGCGTTAATAAATTATAACTAAGTGTATATTTTGACTTTCTTCCCCTTTCCCGAGGGAACCGTGATGAATTTTGGGATAAAAAGTATACAATAACCTCCTTCGCGGTATGAACTCAAATCGTGTTAAGTTTCATAGAATTTGGAGTGATGCGCGACCGGGAAACAGACAGACAGACATACGGACAGACTAAAATAAAAATAAAATATCAGTTTTGGCATGAGTGTCAGCTACATAGTCATATAAGTTTTTTTTCTAAATATCTGCCATGTACAGAATTGAATCTGTTACAGTTTTTTGATAAGTATAGAAGATCATGAGTTTATGCTTTGCTTTTGGGCACAACGTTACTGTTCAGTTATGGTCGAAAATAATCATATAGTTTATAATGGTAACGCAATACTATTTTATTTTATTTTATTTTATTTTATTCGGAAAACTAACAGCTAATTAACAAAATATAATACATATCTAAGAAACTTATGGCTAATTAAAAGTTTTCACATATATGTTACTAAATGTTTTATAAAGTTGTGCATAGTTGACAGACTCTTACAGAACTGAGGTTACTCAGATAGGTATAAGATTTTAGAAATAGGATATTCTTACTGCGTACATGTTAACTTTAGCTACGCATTGAGTGGTACATTTAGGAATAAAAAAAACGATTGTTCAAAAGTTGCCTCAGCCTGAAAGCCGATGTGTTAAAGAGATCTAAATCTATCTCACTAGCCATTGTATTATAACATCTGCATGCTCTAATCAAAAAGCTGTTCTGCCTGTATTTACATTTAACTGCGGGAATGTGAATAAGGTTAGGTTTTCTAAGTGTAACCGCGGGGGTGTACAGTCCTATTTCTCCAAGCAGCTCGGGGCAGTCCACCGTACCATTCGCCATGTCTACTAGGAAAGCTAGATCAGCCACACATCGCCTCTCTTGTAATGGTAGTAAGTGAAATTTTTTGCATCGGGAATTATAGTCGTTAAGGTATGTTTTTGTACGGAATTGTAGATACCGAAGAAAACGTTTTTGAATACCTTCAATGCGGTTAATATAGATGTCATAGCAGGGGTTCCAAACTTGAGATGCATACTCAAGATGGCTTCGTACGTACGCGCAATACAATATTTTAAAAGTTTTTATAGATTGGAACTCGAAGGACATTCGTAAGACAAAACCTAACGCTTTAGAAGCTTTTTTAATAATAGTATTAATATGCTTATCAAATAGGAGTTTTGAGTCAAATATGACTCCTAAGTCAGTGACACTAGGGACTGTTTTTAACAATGAGTTTTTTATTTTATATTTACTAACAATAGGTGTGGGCTTACGTGAAAACGAGCAAACATAACATTTGGATACATTTAAATCTAATTTATTAATATTGCAATAATTTTCAAACCTGTTTAAATCGTCTTGAAGACGTAATGAATCTTCAATGGTTTTTATAGGGCTAAGAATTTTCATATCATCTGCGTATAGGAGTATTTTTGAAAACTGAAAGCAGCTTGATATATCTTGAATAAATAAAATAAAAATGAGTGGGCCAAGCAACGATCCTTGGGGTATGCCTGAAGGGATGCTCATTGGAACAGAAGTAAAACCATTGAGCACCACCGTTTGACATCTGTTTTTCACGTACGACGAAAACCACCTGAAAAGATTACCTCTTATACCAACCCGTTGGAGTTTCTGTAATAAAATAACATGATCTATCCTGTCGAAACATTTGCTATAGTCAGTGTAAACTATGTCCACCTGCGAGGGTTCGGACATGTGTTTTGTAAGAAATTCACTACATAGGATAAGATTTGACGTAGTTGACCTGCCTTTAAGGAACCCGTGCTGTTCTACGCTAAATGTATGCTTAAGTGCGTAATACAGTTGTCGATACACTATCTTTTCCAATATTTTGGCAAAAACACACAATTTGGAGATAGGTCTATAATTTTGAATATCGTCCTTAGGTCCTTTTTTATGTATTGGAGATATATATACTGACTTCCAAATTGAGGGGACCATTCCTTCATTTAGAGAACGATGATATACCATTGTGAGTGGGACAGCTAGGCTTTCCGCACAATTATAAATCAAAACGGGGGGTATGTCATCAGGACCGGCTGATTTGTTCAGATCAAGTGATTTGAAAAGTTTTACAACTTCACTGCTCGATACTTCAATAGCCCCAATATCAGCGCTAGTATTAGGCAATTCGAAGTTTTTTGACGCACACACACCATGTGAAGAAGAAGACTGTAGGAAAGTGGAATGAAAAAACTGGCTAAACATGTTACAAATCTCTTCCCCCTTATCCGAACATTTTTGTGCAATTTTCATCACTGAAGGGTAAGCATTGCCTTGTTTTTTAGTTTTTATATAAGACCAGAAGGCTTTTGGATTTTTTTTAATATTACTTTCAATGTTTAATATATAGTCTTGAAACATCTCGCTTTCAATAATTCTGTAGACAGCTTCAGGAACACGGTACGCAAACACGCTAGCTGCTTGGTAACCGGCTTCCTACTTATATATAGGAGTTACTCAGACACAAATAGCGACACTATGCGGCGAAGTTAAGGTCCCTTGGCCTGATTTGACCCCAACCGTCTCTCGATTTCTAAATGACTCTCAGTCGAAAACCTGGTATAGAGTCGTTGAAAAAAATAAATACAATTACGTGATGGAGCCTTTACGCAAGGGGAGGCAAATATTTTACTTGGAATACTAAATAGCTCTTGTATTGTATGCTTCGTACGCATAAAAAGGCATGGGTATTGTTGATTTTGAACTAAATTGGACGTTGGGGGCATAATCTCGTAAGAATGAATTTAAATTCTGCTTTAATCACTGCGTCCAACAGCAGCTGTCCAAACAGCAAACTTGTTTGAGAACTTATGCACCAGTATATGTTTTTATATAGTTTATCAGTTTCATGATATTAAGCTTTTTTAACAAGCAGTTGATGAAAAAATTTACATGTATATGCTTTAATCACTTTTAATAGTATGCTGATATTTAAGGAAATAAAAAACCAAAACTGGGGCTTTGGCTTGTGAAAAAGAAACGTGATGAGTCAGTTCCTACTTTATGCTTTGCTTTTGGGCACAACGTTACTGTTCAGTTATGGTCGAAAATAATCATATAGTTTATAATGGTTTATGTTTTTTTTTTCCTTTCAGGTTTTGAATACCCCGTGTTGTATGCAACTAATTCTTTGTCAAACAACAAATTACAATATGAATCAATGATGCATACACAATGTTGATACCATTGTTGGTTTTTATTGTGATGTTGTGTTCACGTCTTAAATTATCTTTGTTATCCAAACAAAAATATTGTAATTTTTATACCAGGTAGGTAAATAGCTTCTCCTTCTTAATGTTGCATGAACTGACTTTAGTCGAGTAAAGTAAGCATTAAAATCATAATTGTTTTGGTTATTTGTGAAGTTTATAGCAACAATGGAGACTGTTTGTCGTTCATAGGGACAAAAAGCTTATTTTCCGCAATATAAATGGTGTGCGCGGTACAAGCGAGCGGAAAATTGTGCAGGAAAGCTATTAAAGTGTGAAAATTGTTTCTGAACATTTGTCCGTCTGCAGTTTACCGGATAAGGGTACTATAAAATCTTTTATCTTGTTTGACAAAGCAAACTGTGCATTTATTGCTCTAAAACAGACAACCATGTATGGTTATCGGCTATTCTTTGTTTAATTTAGCTTTAAGTTAGTGTTTAATCTAAGTATTAAGTGATTTTATGACATCTTACAACAAAATGGTTATCTTGTTGTGTTAATTTGTGCATAAAGCGGCAGTAAGTAAATTTAAGTAGTCCTGTGGGAAATCTGGATGCTATCGGGAGCAATCAATCACAAATCAGGTTATGGGGGCTTTTCACCCACTTAAACAGGATCTGCCCAGAAACGCACCGAGACCTTCCTAACACTTTTCCATTCAACTTATCTCTAAGAGTATTTTACTTCTACCACAGAATAAAAAGGCTTTTACTTAACTTTTGGAGCCACAAAATGGCACGACATATTCACTTGCTATACACAATGACGCAACCTTCTCACCTCTTCGATTTGGTTAGTGGAATAAATATGACCCGATCCCCTTTAATCCCCGGGCTCAAACAGCCCCCGTTTAGTCAGCTCTCACGACTGGCAGGAGTGGTAGGGGTTACCGTTAGCATATATTCTTTACAACTCTGGCTACAGGGATACAATACCACTACAAAATTACAAATTTAGGAGAGGAGAGATTATATATATCTATGTGTGAAATCGAACCCGCGTCATACACCCCTATAGCTGGGGTATACTCTGACCAACTGAGCTAACATGACAAAGACTCATAACACTGCTTAGTTGTTCTTAACAGGGAAGGCAAAGCATATACCATAGTAGTTTTTTGCTTATAATATAAGCTGTTGCCTACGAGTGTCCCATAATATGTTTTACATGTTTACCATAGTAACCATCTTGTTCAGTTATAAAACTAACAAAGTAGGCTTAACCCCCCCTATTAGGTATAGCTAGGCAGTAGCAGTATACTAAACGATGAAACTATATCAAGTAAGATGGTAAGAACTATAGCGAGAGCTGACTTTCATAGATAATTGTCGGAACATACAGTTGTTGGCCATAGACTTTCTACTTGAAGGCGATAGGGATTCCAGGCGGGCGTTGCCTACCACCAAGCCTGCAGCGGAATTGCCTTTTGCACGGCAGCAAGGCACTAATTAATAAGCCAATGGCACTGGACCGTCAATGCAATTTTTTCCCCTTATGTTTTAACGTATTGAAGACGATGTGTCACCATGGCTTTCATTTTTATATATTTTTCTTTACTTTCCATATCATTTCGAGTTATGAGATGACCAAACGTATATAATAATATATTCTACTATTATTCGATTGTTTTGTCATATATCAAGTTATACGTAGGTCACACAAAAAGTTTTGCGTAACTTAAAAAAACAACATGTTATAAACAATATATTATGTTTATTGCTTTTTCATGCGATCGAACCATTTTTTAAAACAGGAGGACCACAAATGGGAAGTCATGTTTTCTACGTGCCGATTGAACGCTATCACTGCCTCTTCGGAGTTGCTAAAAGTGAAACTTCTCATCAAATCTTTGATTTTGGAAGAAATAGAAAAATCACAGGGTGCTAGGTCGGGGCTATGTGCAGGGCCTCTACTCCAATTCGTCGAAGTTTCGAACTTCATGTCCGAAAAAAACGTATCCGGAAACACGTATTGGCTTACTTTTGTTTAACTTCGTTCGTAGCATAGACTTGCAAGCATTTGCCTGTGTAGATTCTGATTTCTTTTTTATCGGATTCATGTGGTTTGTTCATTTTACTAATACGGAATTATAATTTATTCGATTGCTTATAAGTAGTCAGTCGAGTTCTAAATATGCAGAAAGAACACAAATACTAATCAGGATATAAATACCTATGGATAACAAAGACATTAACGTAAATTCTAAATATCTTACCTGTATTTTCTAGAACAGTAGCGACACCCCTCGCTTATATCCATAAATAGGACTGTTTGTTCATTTTACTAATACGGAATTATAATTTATTCGATTGCTTATAAGTAGTCAGTCGAGTTCTAAATATGCAGAAAGAACACAAATACTAATCAGGATATAAATACCTATGGAGAACAAAGACATTAACGTAAATTCTAAATATCTTACCTGTATTTTCTAGAACAGTAGCGACACCCCTCGCTTATATCCATAAATAGGACTCTCAGACTCTTACCATGTGAAAATGTTCTTTAATTTTTGTACAATAAGACTTAAAACTGATTGAGGCATAACAGCGTTCTCAGAGTAGTATGAGAGATTCCATAGCGGGCAAGATTTAAGTTGAACGTTGCGGTCCGACCATAGATTATATCAAACAACGAAGCAATGATAACCGAGCGGTAATAGCTATGGACTGCCGCGCCGCAGTATCCTGGTTCGATCCCCACCACCGGCTTGAGCTTCACCGCATGGTGGAAGGGCTTTTTGCGATTGCCCGCCTGGCTAGCAACCACCCTCAAGTAGAAAATCTGCCGCCAAGCACCTAACGGTGTGTTCCGGCAGCTGTCCTTGAGAGCCAGTGAAATTACAGGCACATGAGACTTACCAACTATGTCTCAAAGTGACGGGCGCAGTGCGATTCATGACTTATGATGAAATGCATCTGTTATAGGCAGAGATACGCTTAACATCAGGTGGGCCTCAAACTTGTTCTGTCACAATAACATAAAAACAAAAAAATAATATAACAACGAACTTCGTACCGCATAATATGCATGTATATGAATATTATTCAATTATGTGAATTTCTCCAGCTTACTCAATTGAAATTTCTCAATTCTGAATATGCCAATATTTAGAGCATATTTTGTGCAATTATAAATACCAACTCAAAATTTAGGTGCCATATAAACTTCGATGCTACGTGTGATTATTAGTGTGTTAGCTGACGTTATGGTCCCCAGCTGACACATGATACGAAACGGCTGAAGTTATGATTATATACTGTCAGGGATTTAGAGCATAACTTGTGCCAGTGGCACAAAAAAATGGGAACGTCCTACTTGAAAGCTGTAGTAGTTATGACCTGATTATATCGTGTCAGCTGGAGACCACGTGTCTACAGCTGCTCATCAATATCTTCTGAACGAATGGACCTACGACTTTGTTCAATATGTCAAAATTTAGAGCATAGTTTGTGCCATAGGCACTAACATTTTCAAGTCTCTTTTCTCTTTCAAGAGCTACAAGCTCAAACAAACGTGTAAGCTGGAGACACATGTCCCCAGCTAGCACATGCTGTACAGCTAAAACGGGAAAGGCTATAGATTACTATTTAATAACTTAAAATGTTGGTTAGAATTTGTGCCATCGGCACCAAAATTTTCAAAACAATGGGCCTCATAGTTTTTGTGTAATAAGTAAAAACATTTCTGCCCGCCAAAATATTAAAATATTTGGCCAAAACATTTCTGAGCGCGGTGTTGCCGTCCCGATGACTGTAGCTACAATCTGTCTTGAACCTTATTTCTATTGCGTTTGAACTTACTTTTTGATTTCACTTACTTTTTCAGGTGGAAGAAGTAACAAAAAACAGTACGTGCATTTTGTGTAGTTTGACAACCATTTTATTCCAATCTACAAAATGTATTGGTAGGTATTTTTTCTCGCCGAATGTTGACCTATATACGAGATCTTTATTACATCCTCTTTGACCGAGATATTGCACTCTAATCTAATCCTACACTCTATATCTGTGAGTGATAAATGGTTTAGAAAATACTGTTATTTTATAAATGGAAAAAAAAATGTACGTAATTCTGTTCACAAATTAAAGTGAAGTGAAATAAAACAGTTCTTATTTTGTTTTGCAAAAGTCAAAATTGGTATAGCATTTACAAATCATAATC
This sequence comes from Plagodis pulveraria, assembly GCA_963890685.1. Taxonomy (NCBI): domain Eukaryota; kingdom Metazoa; phylum Arthropoda; class Insecta; order Lepidoptera; family Geometridae; genus Plagodis; species Plagodis pulveraria. The sequence continues at coordinate 21,364,369 of OY982950.1, read as the reverse complement.
GAGACGGACAGTAGCGCTGCAATGAAAAAAAAAAATAACAGGCAACATTTGAAATGCTTGTATATTGTGTATCACGCACACACATGGACTTTAGATTTCATAGATCCATGCGCACACAGTATGCGAAGCTACTACTGTTTTTATAAGCGGGGTTCATCACTGATGGATGAAAGACGTGCTTAGTGGTACCGACTTTTAAAAGCTTTGTCAAAAATGTAGGTGAAATATGTTTTGATATTGGGGTACTAATGAATTATTTTAAATTGATTTAAATTAAGTCCCGTTAATTACTTTGTGTTCCAGTCGCAAAAGTCTAAAGGTTCCTGTTTCTTATGAAAACATCGAATGGAACAGTAACCTTTATAACCTTCATCAGACCTCAGCATTTCATGTACAGAATATAGTGAATGAGTCCAATCAACTAAGCCTAAATACGGCATAGTTGTGCATGCACAGGTCCCTACGATTAAGTTATTTTTCATCATTAGACCTCAGGAGTTTAACAGATTTTCTACTTTTCTACTCTTACTGCTAAATTATATATCTCCACGTCAATTAAGCAAGCTTACGATTGGTAACGGAATCGCTCAGCGTTTTGATGACGTGAAAACAAACTGTTCACTCTATTCGCGAACTTTGACGTTACAAATATTACTGTTACAACGACAAATTCGTCATGTTTATCCATCTTTAAAAAGTTACTTTCTAGCAGCGGATTTAAACTTGATTTTGATTATTTAATGTGTAAATTACTTATAATGTGTTTATTTCTATTATTTTAAAATAAATGCAACAAAAATATTTAATGAGTGAATCTATAAAAAGCTACAGACAGTTGTTGTGCAGTGACAATAAAATGTCGTAAAACTATGGCAAAACCGTCCCATAACATCGTAGTTCGAGAGAGTGCGAGTGGGATAACGCTATATTGTAAACATCTTGTATCTTGCTTGCACATCCGTGATACATATTTCATTCGTTCTGTAGGATCAAACCAATATTGTTCCACGTGATTGTGGGTCGGTGATAGTTCTCGACTGCGAGTGATTATTTTAAGCATGATACAACTTTTTTAACGGTCCTTTTTATGATAGTTTCGTAAAATGGGGGAGTTGGCCCCCAGAAGGATCACTCTTCAAAGACGTTTAAATAAATAAGCAACTCTGCTACGACGCAATGAAGAGCAATTCAGATCGCGCACCGTTGAGTAGGTCCTAACTTTTATATTCACCTACAAGGCGCCTCTCTTTCTATCGCGAAGTTCTCATCTCTTCTGAGGCTAGGGTTATGATCTTGTGCTCACATGCTATTACAGCTACCTATTATGTATACATGTCTATCTATCTAAATACATGTCTCCTATCTAAATCTACACATAATATTTTGTATGTAGAGAATAAACTTAAAAACTACTGCGAATTTTTTTTCTCCTTTCGAATCCTACATTATTCCTGATGAACAAAGGCTATTATATATATATATATATAAATATATATAAATATTTTGATTAATATATATATATATAAATATTTTGAAAATTCTAGAAAAAAAAATTTTTTGTTTTCTAGACTTTTCCTTAAAAACTCGTGCGAAGATAGTAATTATTAAAGCAATTAAGTACATTTCAAACATAAGCGTAACAAATATAAACACGAAATACGACGCTTTGAATTGAGAAGACGTGCGTCCCGGGCGGCGCGCGGCTACCTACTGTAGAGTAAAATAAGCCCGTCTTGTCGAAGCCGCCAATGTATTTGTAGCTTTATACCTAAAGTGCGGGATGCGCCAAGCCTGACAGGGTCACACCCCGGACACTCGACGCATTCCCTATACAACCGCGCCGCGTTACAAATACCTGCAACTACCTATTAGACAGACACTACAAAAACGATGTTTTCGTATACGCGTAAATGTGTGCGTGAAGTCTAAGGTTGTCATCGTATGAATAATTGTTGTATTTACCTACCTAACTATCTTTTGATGCTGTTATTATTACTTATTAGATTTCGTTAGTTTTGCGTACCTACCTGCAGAAATATTCACAAGCAAAACAATCCAACTCAATTACTTAATCACGTAGGACGTAGAAATATCCAACACACAAGTAGGTAACATTACTTCACACATATTACTCCATTACTTATACAACAATATATACCCACTCTGTACAAAACGTATCATTAAAATGTTAAAACTTGCAAAGTACTAGGTTTCAAAAATAAAGAAAAATCTATAACCATTTACTTATTTCGCTGCGAACGAAGTCTGATATCCACTGACAAGCTTGCGATTGAAACAGTTGCAAAAATGTTTGCAAACAAAAATCTTCTAAAATAATTATTATTTTAATAGCGGTTAGAAAAAAATACTGAGATAAAGTACTGTAAATTACCGTTTTTTTAGGAGGTACCTACTGTGTAACTGAAGAACGACAAATAAGTAGGTATATAAAGTGTAAGTTACCAAGAATGACTAACCTCGATTTATTAAATAAAATAAGATCGTAACCTTGGTAACTTATGTCGTCACGTCTGGGTGCGCTGGTGGCGCGTCCCGTACTCAAGTCAGCTCCGCGCCAGCTCAGAATCAGTGGCGGGGTCAGGAAGGCTCGTTTGGGAGAGGAGTGTCCATTCTTTACGTAGTATTATTATATGTTCTATGGTGTAATTTATGTGCCGTAACATAATAGGTACCTACCAAACGGCGGCGTTGCTATGGTATATAAATAATGATACGGAATGTGAACGGGAAGTAAATAATGATGTATTAAACAAAAATCATAGGTAGTAGTAACCCCGCACTTGACTATGATTTTTCTCTCGTAATTTTGTTATTTATGCGTAAGTACTAACTTATGTAGGTAAATCATAAATTTTTCTATTAAATAAAAATTTGGGTTCAGGTTTCCTTTTCTTCGTCCAAATGTACACAAGTATCACACCAAAAACATGAATTTAATACGTTCCTGTTATGACCTTCAATGAAACACCGGTGGGCAGACAACAACTGATTTATTATGCCTACCTCCAGAAGCAAATACATAATTATATTATTTATAACTACCCACTATAACAGTTCCTTTGACAATATTTGACGACCTTCAAGAAATGATTATATAATAAATATATCACATTATCAGTCCAGTTGAAATGGTTAAAAATGTATATATATAAGTATACTTATTTTTTTCTAATACGCTACGCGCACGCAACGGCTGCCTGTTGAAACATCGTAATGCTAATTTTCACAGAAATTTCAACCGGCTACCTATTAAAGCTCCAAAGATGGTGGAAGGGCATTTTGCGGATGCCCGCCTGGCTAGCGACCACCCTCAAGTAGAAAGTCTGTCGCCAAGCACCGAAAGGTGTGTTCCGGCAGTAGTCCTTGAGAGCCAGTGAAATTACAAGCACAATGAGACTTAACAACTACGTCTCAATGTGACGGGCGCAGTGAAATTCGTGAGTTGAAGTCATGAATTGCAACTGTTATAGGCAGAGGTTAGTCCACTTAACATCAGGTGGGCCTCGAGCATGTACCGTCAAAATAACATAAAAAAAAAAAAAAAAAAAAAAGATTCAGACCTATAAAGGTCAGCTATCCATGCTACTTTGTAATAGGGTCTCAGTTTCTAGTAATAAACCCAAAAATCTGTTATTTAGTATGTACACTAAAATAAGTAGGTATTTACACTAACTAAGTAGGTATCTATAGTTATGTTTCCGAAACCGATTGTAGCTTTTATATACCTATACAGCCAAACTAAATAGGCGCAAACTAGCTACAAACGTGAAACTTTCGCGTAATATATCGTCATTCAACACGTCGGATTTTCAGAACTCAGAATAAGTATCTAAATAGTTTCATTACAACGTTCAAAAACGACCACTCGTAATGACGACTTCAATACCTACGAAATACGACCATAATATAAAATATTTGTCAGATTACATTAAAACCTCTATGTTAGCTTATGTCCCAACGGCTTTTATTTTGTATGAAAGCGATAATTGTTTCCAACACTATAGAAATAAGGTTCAAGACAGATTGTAGCTACAGTCATCGGGACGGCAACGCCGCGCTCAGAAATGTTTAGGCCAAATATTTAAATATTTTGGCGGGCAGAAATGTTTTTACTTATTACACAAAAACTATGAGGCCCATTGTTTTGAAAATTTTGGGGCCCATGGCACAAATTCTAACCAACATTTTAAGCTATTAATTAGTAATATATAGCCTTTCCCGATTGAGCTGTACAGCATGTGCTAGCTGAGAACATGTGTCTCCAGCTTACACGTTTGTTTGAGTTTGTAGCTCTTGAAAAAGAAAAGAGACTTGAAAATTTTAGTGCCTATGGCACAAACTATGATCTAAATTTTGACAATTAAACAAAGTCGTAGATCCATTTGTTCAGAAGATATAGATGAGCAGCTGTAGACACGTGGTCTCTAGCTTACACGTTATAATCAGGTCATAACTACTACAGCTTTCAAGTAGGACGTTCCAATTTTTTTGTGCCACTGGCACAAGTTATTTTCTAAATCCCTGACAGTATATAATCATAACTGCAGCCGTTTCGTATCATGTGTCAGCTGGGGACCAAAACGTCAGCTAACACACTAGTAATCACACGTAGCATCGAAGTTTGTTTGGCACCTAAATTTTGAGTTGGTATTTATAATTGCACAAAATATGCTCCAAATATTGGCATAATCAGAATTGAGATATTTCAATTGAGTAAGCTGGAGACATTCACATAATTTAATTTACGTTGTCTAAAGTGTAGCTCGAAATACGAAAAACGAATCTCTAATTTTTCGAAGCGCTCGTAGTGATCACCAAAGTTAAGCAACGTCGCCCGCGGTCATGAGTTGGATGGGTGACCGTTAGTGACATTACTACTGAGCGCTTCCGTGCTTCGGAGGGCACGTTAAGCCGTCGGTCCCGGTTGTTTTCTAAGGAAGGCAGTCGTTTTAGCATGGTGGTAGGGCATTTTGCGAATGCCCGCCAGGCTAGCTACCAACCTCAAGTAGAAAATCTGTCGCCAAACACCTAACAGTGTATTCCGGCAGCTGTCTTTGAGAGCCAGTACTTCTAGGTAAGCCTGAACAACATCTTCGACCACATCATCACTTACCATCAGGTGAGATAGTGGTCAAAGGCCAACCAATCAGGAATAAAAAAAAGCCAAAGTCAAAATGTGTTATTCAAATTAGCATATAACGACTCATCCTCCTGATTTGCTATGCTGTTATTGTTTATTTTTACAGATAAATTTAAATTTTGAGTCTCTATTATCGTATTTTACTAAAGATCATTTCAGTTTTACTTGTCTATGTAAAATGAACAAAAAAACTTTGAACAATGGATTGGTTTATTTACTTTTTAGTGCATTATTTGTTTTAGAATATTGATGTAACATTAATATTGATTGTGAAGTCGGTTCTTTTTTATTAAAAAATATTGTTATAACTTGTTTTTGTGTGTATTGTTTTATTATATTACCTCAAAATAATACTTTTGTCAGTGTTTTTTTGAAAAGCAAGCTTTATTTCGGTCATGTCTCTAATTTTATAATTTATTGCCCGTTATGATTTTCACATTTGCAAATATATAACGAAATGTGATGTCATTAAAGCGAAGGGATCAGCCATTAATCATGGGGAGATTTTTGGGCAAAATGTTATCTGAATAACGGCCTATAATTCTCCATGTTGGTCGCTTAGCTTGTAAGCCATATTCAGTAGTACTATACGTATTAGAATATAATTTAAGAGAAAAGTATTTTTTTAATAGCCTATTTATTAGGGAGTCACAAAGAATTGTTTTAGCTATTTTAATATCTTCTTCCCAATAATCCATGTTCCAAATCAACGTTGATTCTATCAATCGTAATAGTACAAGCTATCTTACGTACATTTGTTTAATAATAAGATTATTCGTTATTTTTAATTCTTTAAAAAGCAAAAAGGTTACAATGGAAGAACAAGTTATAGGGATGTAAAAGTAATTTATTTGCATGAATATGGTTACAACAAAGATGGTTAAAAAGTGTGTAATAGTAGATTATGATACAAGTGAGCTAAGTTGCTCATTATACACGAGGCTTTGTGTTGCAGCCCGAGCCGTAGGCGAGGGCGTAAATCAACCGAGTGTATAATGAGCAAGCTGATCACGAGTTTCATACGCACTTTTTCAACACCCTGAATATATATATATATATATATATTGCACAAATGCGATACAAACAACATACCAAAATTATGGAAAATAGCGCGCATTTCTTTTTGTTTTTGCGCTCGGCCATTTTTTATTCGTTGATTGCATATAAACCTCTTTGATGTTACAAATCTGTATTGCCCGGTTAAATTGAAAATGCTCTGTTTACTCGCATATAATTTTCAGTTAGGTATTAACTTAACTTTATAGGGATAAATTACTCAATCAAATTGAAAATGCTCTGTTTACTCGCATATAATTTGCAGTTACATATACTAACTTAACTTTGTAGGGATAATTCTATTACGCACTAGTGTTATGCACGAGGGTGCTATAGTTCAGTTTATGGCCCTAAGAACGATATAATAAAGCTTACTTGACGAGCAAGGGTGTTGAAAAATCTATTATGGTATGCAAAATTGATTTTAAGCAGACAGTATGAAAAACTATGAGTAAATTTAAACCTCTGAAAAGGCTAGCACTTTACTTGTGTCAATTTCAATTTAAGTTGTAAAAAGTTTCATATCAGTATATTATATTAGGAAATAAGCATTATTTGCATCAAAAATATAATGTATATTAGTTTGTCATTAAAATATGTATCTATTGTATAACAACACTTATTTACCAAAAATAGAAAAGCTTCTGTCTTAAATTTCGAAACAACCACCGTTTCATATATTGATTTAAGTAAATGGTTATATTACAAATTTTGGAGGCCATACCAAGAGTTGATATATATAGTTCAAATACCTAAAGTACATAACAAGATTTATGCGAAGAAATAACACCATTTAAGCTAGTAGACAACATAATAGCAAGGTGCCACGTGAGGTAAAAGAAGTATGGTACTGTTTGAAAAAAAAACTAATATCGAGCTATTCCAATTCTTTTTCTTCGAAATGTGAGTGTCGTTTTTCTTTGTCGAACTCTTTTTGAGACCATTTTAAAGTGCTTTTGTCTTTGTTTTAGCGTTTTTCTAGTTTCTTTAAAAATACTCTCCTTCATTCCTAATTTGCTAAACTCTTACATACATTTTCTTTTGAAAGAAATTACGTACTGTTATTTTTAATTAAGTTACTGTTTTTTTAGCATTTTCATTACCGTCAATTTATATACTTGCGTAATAATAGAATTTTTGTACAAGTGAAATCTTGAAAATAGCCCAAACTTGATATTTTAAGGTGATCCTTAGAAACAAGGCCGGGTTAGTTTCTATACAGTTCGTGTAATTAAAAATTACAGGTAATAGACCGTATTGTAGGTCAATAAAATATCAAAAAATAAAAAACGGGAAGAAGAAACACACATATTTCATACAAAATTGAAATCATTCTCATCATCAATCTTAATAGAAAAGGCATTCTTTACTGTAAAAGATTTTGAAAAAGGCGTCAAATATATATAAAAAAATGCACAATTAATTACCTTGACATATACACTGTAAAAATAATGTTAGGATTACTTGTTTGTTATTTTTTATGATAGTAAGCAGATTTCTATTACTGAAATTATCTGCTTGAGTATATTGCTTTAGTAGATGTGATAAATAAAACAATATTTTACTTTACAAATCTATTCACTGTGATACACGTTAGGAATGACGTCACAGAATATTATTCAGAGTTGTACTGTACTGTGTCAGTCGGATTGTCCACTGCTGAACATAGCCTCCCCCATTTAGGGGGGTTTGACATAATCCTCACGTGTGGCAGGCGTCTTGAAGATCGCAGTATGAGATATCAGTTCCTCCGAAAGTGCTGCTGCCCACGTATAGGCCCACCTTCTGGTATGTTACCCTTAGTCGCCTCTTACGACATCCACGGGTAGAGATTAGGATGACATTATAGCCCGGCACCCCACGTCACATCAGTGGTACACGAGCATAATTTGCGGATGTGTGAAGACGACTGGTTAGGCCAATGGCATGGTGGCGCTGGGGACACACTGAGAAAAAATTCATGTGCTGACATTCGTAATTTTGGGCTCCTCATACGTATTTCCTGTTTAAAACGAGACTAGCGTACATAAAGATGAGTCAACATGACGTGTAATGATGTTGCTGTAATGTTCTTTGCACATTACAACCATCAATGCGAATCATTCGTTCCTTCATTCATTCAATGATGTACTGTCATGCAAATAAGTATGTAACATCTTGACAAAGTAAGGATGTTACTTACGTACATCATGGTGCAGCCTACTTACGATAAGTATGTCCCCTACCTTTATCAAATATAGGCATTCGTACAGTAAGAAGGTTGCCTACATCAATCTTGGTGTAGCCTAATGATGGTAAGGATGATCCCTACGTTTGTCATGTATCGGCCTATGAAAAGTAAGGAGGTAACATTCGTCAAATTTGTTGCAGCCTACATATGTTAAGGATGATACTTAAATTTATCATGCTTCGGCTCTCGTATAGTAAATAGGTTGCCTACGCCTATCTTGGTGCAGCCCACTTTCGGTAAGTATGTTCCCTACGTTTTTCGTATATCGGCCTACGTGCAGTAAGTAGGCTGCCTACGTTAATTTTGGTGCAGCCTGCTTATGGTAAGGATGTTCCCTACGTTTGTCATGTATCAGCCTAGTACAGTAAGTAGATTGCGTACGTCAATCTTGGTGCGGCCTACTTATAGTGAGGATGATCTTTATAGCTATTATGAATCGGCCTACGTACAGTTATATGTTTACTACGTTCTTACGTACGTTACGTACAGCCTACTTACATTAAGGAGGTTGCCTACGTCAATTTTGGCACAGCTTACTAATAGTAAGGATTTTTTATAAATTCATCATGCATTCGCCTCAGTAGAGTATGGATTTTATACATGTACACAAATAAAAAAATAAAAGAACCAGCCTTAAGATGTTATTGAGAGCACCATTTGTGGTATTGTAGTTATAATATAGCTTTAGTTGCTCCTGGTTTATGTATGCGCATAGTATTATAATTTTTGTATGCACCCTACTCTACATAAATTGATGCATGTTATACAATGAAACGATCCAAACCATAAGTAGACTGCACTAAGGTTCACGTATACAACCCAGCTGTACATAGGCTGATGCATGATATAAATAGTTATTCTATGTGCAGGCTGCACCTGTAAAAAAATACAGTAAATAAGTGGATTAGTTTACTACAAATAGTTAGTAAAAAATATTATCATAAATTTGTGATCTATTTATTAAAAAAATATACATAATTATTTTGAAATAGAAAATATCAAAATATATAACTATTGTCAAAATTCTTGAAAAATAATCACTTAGTATTGGAATGTTTATTTTAATATTTAGAGATAAAATAAATCATACAACGGAAAACTGTCCAACCTCAGACATTAGTCTGAAAGACATGCATACAATATTTCACGGAGTTTGAAAAATTTTTCTCCGACGTGATCTCCGTATAATTTTTTTTTAATGGGGACATAACAATGTATACGAGAATCAAAGCAGCGTGGCGTTTGATGCAGTTTCAAATTCACCATCTGGAATAAATAAATATATTACATTTATGAAATTAGTAAAATAAAAATGTCACTACTAAAAAGTTTTACCAAGGAGGTAGGAAACAACAGCTTATTAATGTCAGACTACTGTCGCTATAAGTGCACCACAATAGTTAATTGTGATACACTTATAGCGTTACGTTTCCAAATTATTTGTAGTCGTCGGGTATGTTCTAAGGGTATTTAAAGTACTTACCACTAGCAACAGTTACGTACACGTTTATACGTTCTTGTCCCTGGAGTTATTAGAAAAGCCCCTCATTATTTTTTGGATATATATGGTTGAAGTCTTCTAAGAGCTGTAATCAAAAACATTAAGATCAAACAAGTGGGATATTTTCACTATAAAAGTAAAATATGAAGAATAAAAATATACATAAATGAGAATTTCCATGGTAATTAAATCATTTATTAGATTTTATAGGTACCTGCAGAAGCTTGTTGTATCAGTACTCTACGCTGAACGTATGAAAATTTAACTTGCATGAGGTAGTATGTACTTTTTCAATAAATACATCAATTAAAAAACAACAAATACGCTTACCTGACTCCCTGTGAATGTTGCCCTTTCTGCATTTGAATTCACTGGTTGCCGGATATCCAGGCTGTGCCTTTGGGGTTTGATAGGTGGAGCCTTTCTTTGTACATATTGGTCCACTTTCGGACGTGATGGGTGGGCACTGTGTAGCTTTCTTCGTTAATTCAAATTGGATTAGTGGTTAATTTATGCGTGGAAACTTTGTAATAAGCGAGGTTTTTATAAATAATCACTGTTGAAAACTAAAATTACCATTTGCATGCGCGCGAGATGCGATTGCCATGGTCTCACTGAAAAAGAATATTATAGCTGTTGCGCTGCACTACAGCCAGTATTGCTAGCGTGTCAATCGAAAACAGCCGAACTTTCATATAAAATTATATATTGAATGCAGACATCATTGATGCATTGTTTAGATTTTTCAAAAACTATTATAATAATAATTGCGCCCCGCAGTTTCATCCAATGTTGACAAAACAATCCAAGTATTATAATAAATATTCATATTAAACTGAACACTTCCTTACACCCACAAAGTTCTGTTTCACAATTCATCTGGCTAGCTTAGGAAATACCAAAATTGCCTAATGGTAAATTCCAGTAGGTATCCTTGTGAGCCAATTCCCATTTTAGATTAAACCTTGTTACTACCATGGACTGCATCAACGCATACCATATGTGAAAATGTAGCCAAATGCTACAATATTATATAATATGTTAATAAAAAATATGTTTTATATTCTTGTTTATTAATTCTAACATTAGAAATGCTGAAGTTGGATGATGATTGAGGATGAGAATGATTCCTTCTTTACGCTAAAATTGCTGGACCAATTTAAAAACTTGACATAAAGATAATTTAGGTCTTAAATAAATACAACCGATACTTTTTATAATCGTCATCATCGTCACCTTTCATTATTGCCAACGCGAATGATACAGCGGGATGCAGTAGGTAGGTATATATCCAAAATAGGTACTGTACTGTAACAGCCGGACCGTCCACTGCTGGACACAGCCTCCCCTATTTTGGGGGTATTTGCCATAATCCCCACGCTTGGCAGGCGTTTTGGGGATCGCAGTGTAAGATGGCAGTTCCATAGAAAGCGCTGCTGCCCACAATCCAGTATTTTCCCTTAGTTGCCTCTTACGAGACCCATGGGAAGATATGGGGAGGTGCAATTCTAACCCGGCACCCAACGGGCGGAAAAGATCTTAGTTCATAGGATCATTTCTATAGTAAGCTCTTCCCAAGACTGACACTATAAGTGAGTCTCAAAATGGGTACTTAACCAATAATATATAAAAAAAATTATTATTATTCTAAATAGTCAATGGTAGGTTGTATGTGTAAAAATATTTTTTTTTTATTTCTGTACTTATTAAGCTCATTTTACTAAAGCCGTCAAATTATTAAAATGAAAACAACGCGTACCGATACCGATACAAGCAACGTAATACAAGTTGTATCTGATGGAATTATACGTATATTATTATGATGATACGATGATATATCAACAATAAGATACAAAATTTAAAACTACATAATAAACATAACTTAAAAAATGCCAAATCTAAAAACTGCAGTGTTTCAGTTCAGAGTAACTAGTTTTTATTTATTTGCACACTTATTACAATCGATTTGTTTTATTTTATGCAAACATGAATACGAGCGTAAAATTGATTGTAAATGAAGAAATGTTGAAATAAGCAATGGTCGAAAATCAGCGTTTATGAAGTCATCCTGCCGTATTTTTTTATTCGCGATCTGGTAACACTGCTCTTGTGTCGTAAGACAATCTTTAAACTGCCGAGGGAACAGTAAATGAATGTGCCCGTAACATTAAAATAATTTACAAACACAATATGCCCAAAACGAATAATGATGTACCCTACGTTCATCATGCTTGGGTCTACTCGCAGTAAGGAGTTTACTTAAGTGAATTTTGGTGCAGCATACTTATAGTATCATGTCGTATATCGTATCCACGTAGGTACGGCAAATAGTTTGCCTACTTCAACTTTGATGCTTTTTACTTATGGTAAAGATCATTCTTACGTTCATCATGTAACAGCCTACGTACCGTAAGGAGGTTGCATAATTTGCATACTTATATGGTGCATCGGCCTACTTACAGTAAGGAGTCTTGGCGCAGCCTATACTTAATGTACCTAAGGATGTTTTGTACGTACCTACATCATGCATCAAGCTACGTACAGATAGGAGATTGTCTACTTGAACCTTGTTGTTGCCTACTGACAATAGGGTTTTATTTCCTAAATACTTACATTAAATAGACGAGCTACTTATAGTCAGGACGCAAACTACTTGAATTTTTTTTTTTTAGTTCAATACGTATGTGGCATCCTGTTCATGTTGGAGTACAATTATAAAGATGCGCCAGCATGATGTAATGTTCTATCTGTGACGTCATATCCATGGAGTACTTCCTAGCATGTGTTTGACTATATCAGTTACGTATGTTGCGTCTTGTTGACGGACCCGACATACGGGTACGTATATAACGGGAAGATCAGTACACAACATGTTGCAACTTATTGACGTGTTGATACGCTTCAACATAATTTTGTATTATCCAACATTTTTACGGTTGTAGATTACGTATTTTAGATAAAACTGCGAATACATTGTGAAAAGACTTCGCTACATTTCAAATTTTTCTCAGTGCAGTTATAAAACGCTTACATAGCAATAAACCAGGAGCAATGCCACGGTCTCCACAAATAATTTTGAATGTATTCTGATTTATGTATCAATAAAAATAATGGATTGTTAATTTGAAGATTAATTATTTATGTTTAAGACATTATTTGGATTGTATATATTGTTTTGATTATTCACCTGTTAGTTAGTAAGTAATTAATGTGCCACACCCTTAGTGTAAATGTACTTACCTAACGGCAATGATCTATAAGATATTTATATATTTGTTAAATGTACATTTGGGAAAAATAAATGAACATTATGTATTTTTATAAAAATATAAAAGGGTTAGGGCCGTTTCAAAAATTTAAAAACAATACACATAAATAAATTTCTATATTTGATTACAAGCACTATCGCATGCTAAGCGAAAATCATATTTTTTTAACGTCTAGGAGCACAATATTTTATGCTCCGGGCGGGAATCGAACCCGTGTCCTCCGATTCCGCGCCGGAAGCCTCTCGGCCACCGATTTCTAGCCGAAATTTCATGCTCCAATTGTGCTATTCTGTGGACGTTTGAAAAAGCACTACTTTCGATCAGATGAAGTCCATAGTCTTTTTTTTTAACAAACGAGTGCTGAGTATGTCTCTCGTACATTTACTTTAAGTATTAGCGATGTTCTATACTCTTTGTGTAGGGCACTCTTACTCGGCAGCAGAAATGATGAAGACCGTAGTGGTCCCAATTATAAAAAACAAAACTGGTGACGTGGGTAATAAAAATTATTATAGACCGATCTCTCTAGCCACCATTGTATCCAAAGTGCTTGACAGTTTGCTCAATATACAACTTGATTTGTACCTAAGTATTCATGATAATCAATTTGGTTTTAAAGCAGGGTTATCAACTGAAACTGCTATTTTGTGTCTGAAGCAAACTGTAAAGTATTATACTTGTCGAAAAACGCCCATTTACGCCTGCTTTCTTGACTTGTCGAAGGCATTTGATCTGGTGTCCTACGACATTCTTTGGCAAAAACTGGAAAACATCTCAATGCCACCCGAAATTGTACAAATTTTCAAATATTGGTACAAAAACCAGGTCAGTGTTGTTAGATGGTCAACTGCATATTCGGACCCGTACAGGTTGAAGTGTGGGGTGAGGCAAGGAGGGTTGACCTCACCAAAGCTCTTCAACCTATACGTGAACGCGTTAATAGAGGAGCTTAGCAGCACATATGTCGGCTGTCATATTGGCGAAGTCAGTATCAATAACATAAGCTATGCGGATGACATGGTGCTGCTAAGTGCTTCTGTATGTGGTATGTCTAGACTTATCGGTATCTGTGAAAAATATGCATCTAGTCATGGTTTGCTGTAGAACGAAAATAAAAGTGAATGCATGGTCTTTCGAGCCAGGGGAAAATTTCTAGGTAATATTCCACCTATTACACTAAATGGGATACCACCGAAAAAGGTGGTATCCCATTTAGGATCAATGTAAGTATCTCGGACATTTGTTGACCTCTGACCTGACAGACGATGCAGACATCGAAAGGGAACGTATGGCTCTGTCAGCCAGGGCTAACATGTTGGCACGCAGGTTTGCTCGCTGTTCGAGGGAGGTCAAAATTTCTCTTTTTAGAGCCTATTGCACTTCTTTCTACACAAGCAGCCTGTGGATAAGCTATACTAAAAAGCAGTACAGTGCCCTACGGATCCAGACAATAATGCGTTTAGAGTGCTACTGCGGTTGCCTCGGTTCTGTAGCGCATCAGGGATGTTCGCCGAATCGCGGGTCGATTGTTTCTATGCGACCATGCGGAAACGGTGCACACCTCTGGTGCGCAGGGTCCAAGCCAGCCCTAGTGGCATTCTGAAGGCAATTACTGAAAGATTCGACTGTCAGTACCTGAATCATTGCGGTATGATGCATGTACTGACTAATGGTTAGTTATTTTAAAATGTGTGGATGACATTTATAAATTGAATTTTCGATGTACAATTTATCATTTTATCATTTAATGCATATTATTTTTGTTGATTTATTTATAATTATATTTTAGTATGGACGCCACATATTGATGAATTATATTAATTATGCCATTCAATTATTATTTTATCTGATAGCTATTTGATTTCTAAGAAACGATTTTGTCACATGATCCTTGTTGGTTGAAATAAATTATTTGAATTGAATTGAATTGAATAACTATGTATTTGCTATGCTCTCTTTCTTGGAATCGTATTTTTAAATCACTAGCGCTATAAAAATACTAAATTTTAGGTGACAAAATATGATAGGTTGTACGATCACGAAGTTGCATAGGTCCGGCGTCTAGTAACGCATGAGCGGCACTGACGGCTCATCCCTCGACCCCGCGCAAGAGCCCCGCAGTTGCTTGGAAGTAAATGTTGTAACCGCCAAAACGATATCTTTAATTTAGAGAATACCGTTTCAGTAACGCCTTTTTTGTCTTGGCGAAATTGTAGCACTACCTTTGTTTTATTTTTTAATGTAAGTATCAAGTCAATAAGTCAAATTGGTTCAGAGTAAAAGGCAAATATATGTCAAAATTGAGATATTTTTGTTATTTTATTCATAGAATAAAAATTAACAAATCAAAAAACTGTCTTGGCGCTTTTGTACATTATGAAATGAAATAAATACATCTGCAAGTATATGAATCCTAGCTATTATATTTGAAAAGCAGTAGGAGCTCAAAAATCTCCGTAATGTTGATATTTATGAGAGAAGAGCCTTAATTAGGGAACTCTAGGTGCAGTCGTCGAAATCGATGGGACTGCATTATTTATGGTACGTTTGTATGTATTAATTGTACTTTTTATTTAAGCCCCGCGAATCGCGGGCGAGTTGGGATTCAAAAAGCAGGTTGTCCAGGTGGAAGGCGCTCTGCTTCCCATGCCCATCTGGAAAATCTGGAATCTTATACAAAACTCTCTAATCACCAATTCAAACAAATTTTCATAACCTTTCAAACAAATTGGTATGGAACAAAATGGCCAAGATAGGTTATTTTTACATCAAATTTTACAAAAATAGGCATCTTACCTACGCTCTGCGGATGTTAAGATTCCAGATTGCCCAGATGGGCATGGGGAGCAGAGTGCCTTCCTCCTGGACAACCTGCTTTTTGAATCCCAACTCGCCCGCGATTCGCGGGGCTTAAATAAAAAATACAATTAATACATACAAACGTACCATAAATAATGCAGTCCCATCGATTTCGACGACTGCACCTAGAGTTCCCTAATTAAGGCTCTTCATATATATTGAGTACCAGGCTGACTTTTGATAAAACCTCCAGAGTCTTGCCGAGAAGTCTTGTCGAGACTTTTGGCGAGAAAGTGAACAAATCTATACTTTCACATTACATATTCTCACTACTTTACACATTTTATTGATCTGAGCATTGCACTGAGACTGAACAAGAGTGTGATGTGATTTTCTTTTCTTTCCTGATTAGCGCTTTGAAGCGGGTGAAAAAACCGACAACGAAAGAAAAGGCGAGCGCGAGAACGAGTATTAGGTGAGAAACTATCAATATTCACGTCTCTTGGGTGATCCATGCTTCTTAGCGAGAGTGTAGAGGCAGTCTAGGAGAAGAAGACGTATATAAAAAAACAATGCAAAGTCTGGACGCAAACAGAAAATGAATAGCATGAACTGCTGTTGCGGTAAAGAATATATTGGAAAATCCTTGGACCCACCTGAAGGAGAGATGAAAATTAGTCTCCAGTTTCCAAAATAATCAAGAGATAAAAGATCCGGTATCCAAGCTGAGCATCTTAGGGGAAATTAAATCGTTAAAACTTCAATCAAGTCGGTAGTCAATAGATATGTAGTAAATATATAAAAAAAAATGTGATTTTTTACGTATATGTATGATGTTACAACCTAATAATATAGCTCGTATCAGTAAGCCCAGCTGTCAGGCTTATTCATTTTATTCCGCATATTTGAAATACTGAACCGATTTTTATGAAACATTTTTTTTTTAATATATTTTTACGGAACAAGCTCGAGCCCCCTGTTGTTGGATCACCGATTGAGGACTAACCTCTACCTATAACAGATGCATTTCGTCACAAGTCACAAACTCTGCGCCCGTCACCTTGAGTCATAGATGTTAAGTCTCATGTGCCTGTAATTTCACTAGCTCTCAAGGACTATTGCCAGAACACACCGTTAGGTGCTTGGCGACAGATTTTCTACTTTAGGGTGGTAGCTAACCAGGCGGGCAATCGCAAAAAGCCCTTCTACCATGCGGTGAAGCTCGAGCCGGCGGTGGGGATCGAACCAGGGTACTGCGGCGCGTACATGCACTGTTCCCTAAGATAAAGTAAATTTATTAAAAAAATGGTCACAGTTCGTATACCTAATACTTTCAAGAAATGCGTGTACAAACAAACATAAATCTTTTTCATTTTATGTATTTGTTTGGAATAACGAATAAGCAAAAGAGTATATTGCAGTCCCAATAATTTAATATTATAAACATAGGTACGTGACAAATTGATTACATAACTAGATTTGCGAACTTTTTTTATTTCAGTTATAATATAACGGCAAAGGTCTCAATCCAGTGCAATATTAAAAGTAATTTTATTAAAAAAACTAATATGGTTTACACTCATTTTAATAAATAATACGGAATGACTCACGTGAATGAGTCAGATAACTCCGACTATAGTTTAAACCACATCCGGTGGTATTTGGAGTGCACAGATATTAAGTAATACTGACAGTAAAATTCCTAATGCTCTCTGATGAAGACACTTTTTTTTATGCCTGGTAGGTTAACCTTTGTCCACCATCTCACCTGATGGTAAGTGATGTTGTGGTCGAAGATGTTGTTCAGGCTAACCTAGAATTACTGGCTCTCAAGGACATCTGCCGGAACACACTGTTAGGTGCTTGGCGACAAATTTTCTGCTTTAGGGTGGTAGCTAGCCAGGCTGGCAGTTAGCTCAGTTCCTTTCACTACATAAAAATATAAACCACATATCCTAAAACAAAAAATAAATCGTCTCTATTATACATATATTGTAAGTTATTTATTTGTTTCAACTAAATAAAATAAAGATTCAATTTAAAAGTCATTTACATGCTGTATTATTATATCTTGATTATACAAAAAGTACACCATTACTAAATAACTCTTTGAATAGATGAGGAAAATAATTTTGGTAAATATGTTTTTCTCATACTATTTAATTTTGTTTTTTTTTTTAACTCCGGAATATACCGGCCTACTTTACAGGAAATAAATTAAAATACAGCTCTCTAGTTTATTTAGCTTTGAAATTATTATTTTATTACCAGTATTAGATTACGCGATTTCCAAACCAAAGAAATTTGCGCGCGAAAATGTGCCTACGGAAAATGGGCGGCAGTTTTCGCCATTTGAAATACTTCCCGTTAGTATAGAGTAATAAACTTTCAATAAAGTATAGCCACGGGGTCTCATTTTAGAAACGTTTTAATCATAAAATTGGACTAAAATAACCACAACAAAGGTTTATTTACACGGATCCGGTATCCGCGGCTTGTATTATATCATGCCAAAATTGCTTACTTGGAACCGGTTACCGCATCATGCGAAACGTAGATTAAAAATATTGATCTAATTTTTATAGGGAAAGAGGTATTTGTTAACAAGATAAATTATTCAGTCGGTTCAAAATATATGGTAATAAATGTAATGTTACTTGAAGTTATTCAATAATAATTTATAGTTATAACGCTCATGTCTTAATTATAAAGAGAAGATGTTTGTTTTTAGAGGAAAGATATGAATTTTTGTATTTAACGAATAAATGTCAAACTACTAAACCGATTAGATAAATTCTTTTACCATTTAAATCCTTCTTTTT
Source organism: Plagodis pulveraria (assembly GCA_963890685.1). Classification (NCBI taxonomy): domain Eukaryota; kingdom Metazoa; phylum Arthropoda; class Insecta; order Lepidoptera; family Geometridae; genus Plagodis; species Plagodis pulveraria. The sequence continues at coordinate 21,345,531 of OY982950.1, read as the reverse complement.
TTTACATGTGAAAACATCATTTACGCTTTTCTCTCCAACCCGGGGAAGGTGGCCGGGATATGTCGGGCTCGACACCAACTACTCCCACAGCAGTAATTGCCCCTATCGACTAAATAACATACGGTGTTCCATCTCCACCGCTTCTCGGCGAGATAGCAGGGACGCTTTAGCATTCAACCACGAACCCGCCACGGTTGTCCGTTGCCGCACCCCTCCTGGAGTGTTACCCCTCACGACGCACCAGAACACATGGCACGTCGCTTCCACCCGGGGATAAGCCCGCAAATAGGCGTCAGACGACCCCGCTTCCGACGCCCCCTGCGACGGGTCAGATGAGTAGCCCTGTCGCCTGCTACTTCGGCCGCAAAGGATAGGGAGCCGGAGAGATATGGATTGCCTCACGATACCGACACTCCTACTCCCCTGCGGCCACTCCGGGTACAAAAGTAACCCACCAAAAACCCATGTATACTTAGTTATAAATTATATTTGTAGCTCTTTGCCTATTACGTTATGCACAAAGCATTATGCCATGTACCTAGTTCAGATATATATGAATGACGAACATTATCTCTGCAAATCTGCTGACCATACACATATATAAAAGAAAGTAACAATTCTAGTCTCCATCTTATCTATGAATGCAACGGGAAAATCATTCTGGGTGGCAAAAAATTACGGATTCCTTTCAGAGCGCCGCGCTCCCTTGGCATGTCTCTCGGCCGCTCGGTCGAGTGAATTATATTTTGCCGTAAAGGATAAAGCTGAAATCCCAGACATAAGTTAATAATATCGTGCGATAGTAACAAGAACAGCTGCGTACTAAATAAATGTAGTAGTATTAGTTCTTAAGCTAATACAATTTTATTATACGCCACATGAAATAAGTTGAAGTTTGATCTACGTGATATAGATTTTGTTTATCAAGGCGTACACTAGACTGCGTCTAGTCCTTCTTGGACGCCATAGGAATGGACTAAGGAAAAAATACACAAATGAGCAGTATGTTACTCCCACACGAGTGTGGTAAATGTAGCAATTTGATGACATTTTGCTGAGTTCCCGTGCTAATACGCTGTAACGCCTATCGAACTTGTACAAAAAATACCTAGGTAATCGTAAGAGGATTTTTATAAAAACTTATGTTTAAAAACGTTTTATTTATTTTATTTTGTAAAATGTATTATTGTTCAAAGAAATTACATAATTTCACATAAAACACGTATTAAAATTAACACTGAACATGCAATTTTTACGTGTTTATGCTAAATGAAACGTTATCATTGATTCGCACTTTTAGATCAAACATTACAATACAATTAAATTATTCAAAACTCTGTATTTTGGACTTGAACTCATTTTCTGATCCTTTATTCGAGTACCCACTCGGGAATAAACCTGTACCAATAATGTTTCAGCTACTGTTTCCTAGATGGCGTTACCGCACATTTGATATTTGTGCTTCGACTTACATACGGTGAGGTACATTTCGATAGTGCAACATTTTAAGTTTCAACGGTTTTTAATAGAAACGAGAATATATTTAGTTAAACTTGATGCTGTTTTCATGTTTTAAGCCGGACACTTCAAATAACTTATTGTTGTTTTGAATTGCTACAGATTTGATAACTAAGGTTTATATAGTTTGACGGTCATGGCAATCATGCAATACGTCGCGCTCATGACATGATATAACTTGTTTTTGTGTGTATTGTTTTATTATATTACCTCAAAATAATACTTTTGTCAGTGTTTTTTTGAAAAGCAAGCTTTATTTCGGTCATGTCTCTAATTTTATAATTTATTGCCCGTTATGATTTTCACATTTGCAAATATATAACGAAATGTGATGTCATTAAAGCGAAGGGATCAGCCATTAATCATGGGGAGATTTTTGGGCAAAATGTTATCTGAATAACGGCCTATAATTCTCCATGTTGGTCGCTTAGCTTGTAAGCCATATTCAGTAGTACTATACGTATTAGAATATAATTTAAGAGAAAAGTATTTTTTTAATAGCCTATTTATTAGGGAGTCACAAAGAATTGTTTTAGCTATTTTAATATCTTCTTCCCAATAATCCATGTTCCAAATCAACGTTGATTCTATCAATCGTAATAGTACAAGCTATCTTACGTACATTTGTTTAATAATAAGATTATTCGTTATTTTTAATTCTTTAAAAAGCAAAAAGGTTACAATGGAAGAACAAGTTATAGGGATGTAAAAGTAATTTATTTGCATGAATATGGTTACAACAAAGATGGTTAAAAAGTGTGTAATAGTAGATTATGATACAAGTGAGCTAAGTTGCTCATTATACACGAGGCTTTGTGTTGCAGCCCGAGCCGTAGGCGAGGGCGTAAATCAACCGAGTGTATAATGAGCAAGCTGATCACGAGTTTCATACGCACTTTTTCAACACCCTGAATATATATATATATATATATATATATTGCACAAATGCGATACAAACAACATACCAAAATTATGGAAAATAGCGCGCATTTCTTTTTTTTTTTGCGCTCGGCCATTTTTTATTCGTTGATTGCATATAAACCTCTTTGATGTTACAAATCTGTATTACCCGGTTAAATTGAAAATGCTCTGTTTACTCGCATATAATTTTCAGTTAGGTATTAACTGCCTGTTGAAACATCGTAATGCTAATTTTCACAGAAATTTCAACCGGCTACCTATTAAAGCTCCAAAGATGGTGGAAGGGCATTTTGCGGATGCCCGCCTGGCTAGCGACCACCCTCAAGTAGAAAGTCTGTCGCCAAGCACCGAAAGGTGTGTTCCGGCAGTAGTCCTTGAGAGCCAGTGAAATTACAAGCACAATGAGACTTAACAACTACGTCTCAATGTGACGGGCGCAGTGAAATTCGTGAGTTGAAGTCATGAATTGCAACTGTTATAGGCAGAGGTTAGTCCACTTAACATCAGGTGGGCCTCGAGCATGTACCGTCAAAATAACATAAAAAAAAAAAAAAAAAAAAAAAGATTCAGACCTATAAAGGTCAGCTATCCATGCTACTTTGTAATAGGGTCTCAGTTTCTAGTAATAAACCCAAAAATCTGTTATTTAGTATGTACACTAAAATAAGTAGGTATTTACACTAACTAAGTAGGTATCTATAGTTATGTTTCCGAAACCGATTGTAGCTTTTATATACCTATACAGCCAAACTAAATAGGCGCAAACTAGCTACAAACGTGAAACTTTCGCGTAATATATCGTCATTCAACACGTCGGATTTTCAGAACTCAGAATAAGTATCTAAATAGTTTCATTACAACGTTCAAAAACGACCACTCGTAATGACGACTTCAATACCTACGAAATACGACCATAATATAAAATATTTGTCAGATTACATTAAAACCTCTATGTTAGCTTATGTCCCAACGGCTTTTATTTTGTATGAAAGCGATAATTGTTTCCAACACTATAGAAATAAGGTTCAAGACAGATTGTAGCTACAGTCATCGGGACGGCAACGCCGCGCTCAGAAATGTTTAGGCCAAATATTTAAATATTTTGGCGGGCAGAAATGTTTTTACTTATTACACAAAAACTATGAGGCCCATTGTTTTGAAAATTTTGGGGCCCATGGCACAAATTCTAACCAACATTTTAAGCTATTAATTAGTAATATATAGCCTTTCCCGATTGAGCTGTACAGCATGTGCTAGCTGAGAACATGTGTCTCCAGCTTACACGTTTGTTTGAGTTTGTAGCTCTTGAAAAAGAAAAGAGACTTGAAAATTTTAGTGCCTATGGCACAAACTATGATCTAAATTTTGACAATTAAACAAAGTCGTAGATCCATTTGTTCAGAAGATATAGATGAGCAGCTGTAGACACGTGGTCTCTAGCTTACACGTTATAATCAGGTCATAACTACTACAGCTTTCAAGTAGGACGTTCCAATTTTTTTGTGCCACTGGCACAAGTTATTTTCTAAATCCCTGACAGTATATAATCATAACTGCAGCCGTTTCGTATCATGTGTCAGCTGGGGACCAAAACGTCAGCTAACACACTAGTAATCACACGTAGCATCGAAGTTTGTTTGGCACCTAAATTTTGAGTTAGTATTTATAATTGCACAAAATATGCTCCAAATATTGGCATAATCAGAATTGAGATATTTCAATTGAGTAAGCTGGAGACATTCACATAATTTAATTTACGTTGTCTAAAGTGTAGCTCGAAATACGAAAAACGAATCTCTAATTTTTCGAAGCGCTCGTAGTGATCACCAAAGTTAAGCAACGTCGCCCGCGGTCATGAGTTGGATGGGTGACCGTTAGTGACATTACTACTGAGCGCTTCCGTGCTTCGAAGGGCACGTTAAGCCGTCGGTCCCGGTTGTTTTCTAAGGAAGGCAGTCGTTTTAGCATGGTGGTAGGGCATTTTGCGAATGCCCGCCAGGCTAGCTACCAACCTCAAGTAGAAAATCTGTCGCCAAACACCTAACAGTGTATTCCGGCAGCTGTCTTTGAGAGCCAGTACTTCTAGGTAAGCCTGAACAACATCTTCGACCACATCATCACTTACCATCAGGTGAGATAGTGGTCAAAGGCCAACCAATCAGGAATAAAAAAAAGCCAAAGTCAAAATGTGTTATTCAAATTAGCATATAACGACTCATCCTCCTGATTTGCTATGCTGTTATTGTTTATTTTTACAGATAAATTTAAATTTTGAGTCTCTATTATCGTATTTTACTAAAGATCATTTCAGTTTTACTTGTCTATGTAAAATGAACAAAAAAACTTTGAACAATGGATTGGTTTATTTACTTTTTAGTGCATTATTTGTTTTAGAATATTGATGTAACATTAATATTGATTGTGAAGTCGGTTCTTTTTTATTAAAAAATATTGTTATAACTTGTTTTTGTGTGTATTGTTTTATTATATTACCTCAAAATAATACTTTTGTCAGTGTTTTTTTGAAAAGCAAGCTTTATTTCGGTCATGTCTCTAATTTTATAATTTATTGCCCGTTATGATTTTCACATTTGCAAATATATAACGAAATGTGATGTCATTAAAGCGAAGGGATCAGCCATTTATCATGGGGAGATTTTTGGGCAAAATGTTATCTGAATAACGGCCTATAATTCTCCATGTTGGTCGCTTAGCTTGTAAGCCATATTCAGTAGTACTATACGTATTAGAATATAATTTAAGAGAAAAGTATTTTTTTAATAGCCTATTTATTAGGGAGTCACAAAGAATTGTTTTAGCTATTTTAATATCTTCTTCCCAATAATCCATGTTCCAAATCAACGTTGATTCTATCAATCGTAATAGTACAAGCTATCTTACGTACATTTGTTTAATAATAAGATTATTCGTTATTTTTAATTCTTTAAAAAGCAAAAAGGTTACAATGGAAGAACAAGTTATAGGGATGTAAAAGTAATTTATTTGCATGAATATGGTTACAACAAAGATGGTTAAAAAGTGTGTAATAGTAGATTATGATACAAGTGAGCTAAGTTGCTCATTATACACGAGGCTTTGTGTTGCAGCCCGAGCCGTAGGCGAGGGCGTAAATCAACCGAGTGTATAATGAGCAAGCTGATCACGAGTTTCATACGCACTTTTTCAACACCCTGAATATATATATATATATATATATTGCACAAATGCGATACAAACAACATACCAAAATTATGGAAAATAGCGCGCATTTCTTTTTGTTTTTGCGCTCGGCCATTTTTTATTCGTTGATTGCATATAAACCTCTTTGATGTTACAAATCTGTATTGCCCGGTTAAATTGAAAATGCTCTGTTTACTCGCATATAATTTTCAGTTAGGTATTAACTTAACTTTATAGGGATAAATTACTCAATCAAATTGAAAATGCTCTGTTTACTCGCATATAATTTGCAGTTACATATTATACTAACTTAACTTTGTAGGGATAATTCTATTACGCACTAGTGTTATGCACGAGGGTGCTATAGTTCAGTTTATGGCCCTAAGAACGATATAATAAAGCTTACTTGACGAGCAAGGGTGTTGAAAAATCTATTATGGTATGCAAAATTGATTTTAAGCAGACAGTATGAAAAACTATGAGTAAATTTAAACCTCTGAAAAGGCTAGCACTTTACTTGTGTCAATTTCAATTTAAGTTGTAAAAAGTTTCATATCAGTATATTATATTAGGAAATAAGCATTATTTGCATCAAAAATATAATGTATATTAGTTTGTCATTAAAATATGTATCTATTGTATAACAACACTTATTTACCAAAAATAGAAAAGCTTCTGTCTTAAATTTCGAAACAACCACCGTTTCATATATTGATTTAAGTAAATGGTTATATTACAAATTTTGGAGGCCATACCAAGAGTTGATATATATAGTTCAAATACCTAAAGTACATAACAAGATTTATGCGAAGAAATAACACCATTTAAGCTAGTAGACAACATAATAGCAAGGTGCCACGTGAGGTAAAAGAAGTATGGTACTGTTTGAAAAAAAAACTAATATCGAGCTATTCCAATTCTTTTTCTTCGAAATGTGAGTGTCGTTTTTCTTTGTCGAACTCTTTTTGAGACCATTTTAAAGTGCTTTTGTCTTTGTTTTAGCGTTTTTCTAGTTTCTTTAAAAATACTCTCCTTCATTCCTAATTTGCTAAACTCTTACATACATTTTCTTTTGAAAGAAATTACGTACTGTTATTTTTAATTAAGTTACTGTTTTTTTAGCATTTTCATTACCGTCAATTTATATACTTGCGTAATAATAGAATTTTTGTACAAGTGAAATCTTGAAAATAGCCCAAACTTGATATTTTAAGGTGATCCTTAGAAACAAGGCCGGGTTAGTTTCTATACAGTTCGTGTAATTAAAAATTACAGGTAATAGACCGTATTGTAGGTCAATAAAATATCAAAAAATAAAAAACAGGAAGAAGAAACACACATATTTCATACAAAATTGAAATCATTCTCATCATCAATCTTAATAGAAAAGGCATTCTTTACTGTAAAAGATTTTGAAAAAGGCGTCAAATATATATAAAAAAATGCACAATTAATTACCTTGACATATACACTGTAAAAATAATGTTAGGATTACTTGTTTGTTATTTTTTATGATAGTAAGCAGATTTCTATTACTGAAATTATCTGCTTGAGTATATTGCTTTAGTAGATGTGATAAATAAAACAATATTTTACTTTACAAATCTATTCACTGTGATACACGTTAGGAATGACGTCACAGAATATTATTCAGAGTTGTACTGTACTGTGTCAGTCGGATTGTCCACTGCTGAACATAGCCTCCCCCATTTAGGGGGGTTTGACATAATCCTCACGTGTGGCAGGCGTCTTGAAGATCGCAGTATGAGATATCAGTTCCTCCGAAAGTGCTGCTGCCCACGTATAGGCCCACCTTCTGGTATGTTACCCTTAGTCGCCTCTTACGACATCCACGGGTAGAGATTAGGATGACATTATAGCCCGGCACCCCACGTCACATCAGTGGTACACGAGCATAATTTGCGGATGTGTGAAGACGACTGGTTAGGCCAATGGCATGGTGGCGCTGGGGACACACTGAGAAAAAATTCATGTGCTGACATTCGTAATTTTGGGCTCCTCATACGTATTTCCTGTTTAAAACGAGACTAGCGTACATAAAGATGAGTCAACATGACGTGTAATGATGTTGCTGTAATGTTCTTTGCACATTACAACCATCAATGCGAATCATTCGTTCCTTCATTCATTCAATGATGTACTGTCATGCAAATAAGTATGTAACATCTTGACAAAGTAAGGATGTTACTTACGTACATCATGGTGCAGCCTACTTACGATAAGTATGTCCCCTACCTTTATCAAATATAGGCATTCGTACAGTAAGAAGGTTGCCTACATCAATCTTGGTGTAGCCTAATGATGGTAAGGATGATCCCTACGTTTGTCATGTATCGGCCTATGAAAAGTAAGGAGGTAACATTCGTCAAATTTGTTGCAGCCTACATATGTTAAGGATGATACTTAAATTTATCATGCATCGGCTCTCGTATAGTAAATAGGTTGCCTACGCCTATCTTGGTGCAGCCCACTTTCGGTAAGTATGTTCCCTACGTTTTTCGTATATCGGCCTACGTGCAGTAAGTAGGCTGCCTACGTTAATTTTGGTGCAGCCTGCTTATGGTAAGGATGTTCCCTACGTTTGTCATGTATCAGCCTAGTACAGTAAGTAGATTGCGTACGTCAATCTTGGTGCGGCCTACTTATAGTGAGGATGATCTTTATAGCTATTATGAATCGGCCTACGTACAGTTATATGTTTACTACGTTCTTACGTACGTTACGTACAGCCTACTTACATTAAGGAGGTTGCCTACGTCAATTTTGGCACAGCTTACTAATAGTAAGGATTTTTTATAAATTCATCATGCATTCGCCTCAGTAGAGTATGGATTTTATACATGTACACAAATAAAAAAATAAAAGAACCAGCCTTAAGATGTTATTGAGAGCACCATTTGTGGTATTGTAGTTATAATATAGCTTTAGTTGCTCCTGGTTTATGTATGCGCATAGTATTATAATTTTTGTATGCACCCTACTCTACATAAATTGATGCATGTTATACAATGAAACGATCCAAACCATAAGTAGACTGCACTAAGGTTCACGTATACAACCCAGCTGTACATAGGCTGATGCATGATATAAATAGTTATTCTATGTGCAGGCTGCACCTGTAAAAAAATACAGTAAATAAGTGGATTAGTTTACTACAAATAGTTAATAAAAAATATTATCATAAATTTGTGATCTATTTATTAAAAAAATATACATAATTATTTTGAAATAGAAAATATCAAAATATATAACTATTGTCAAAATTCTTGAAAAATAATCACTTAGTATTGGAATGTTTATTTTAATATTTAGAGATAAAATAAATCATACAACGGAAAACTGTCCAACCTCAGACATTAGTCTGAAAGACATGCATACAATATTTCACGGAGTTTGAAAAATTTTTCTCCGACGTGATCTCCGTATAATTTTTTTTTAATGGGGACATAACAATGTATACGAGAATCAAAGCAGCGTGGCGTTTGATGCAGTTTCAAATTCACCATCTGGAATAAATAAATATATTACATTTATGAAATTAGTAAAATAAAAATGTCACTACTAAAAAGTTTTACCAAGGAGGTAGGAAACAACAGCTTATTAATGTCAGACTACTGTCGCTATAAGTGCACCACAATAGTTAATTGTGATACACTTATAGCGTTACGTTTCCAAATTATTTGTAGTCGTCGGGTATGTTCTAAGGGTATTTAAAGTACTTACCACTAGCAACAGTTACGTACACGTTTATACGTTCTTGTCCCTGGAGTTATTAGAAAAGCCCCTCATTATTTTTTGGATATATATGGTTGAAGTCTTCTAAGAGCTGTAATCAAAAACATTAAGATCAAACAAGTGGGATATTTTCACTATAAAAGTAAAATATGAAGAATAAAAATATACATAAATGAGAATTTCCATGGTAATTAAATCATTTATTAGATTTTATAGGTACCTGCAGAAGCTTGTTGTATCAGTACTCTACGCTGAACGTATGAAAATTTAACTTGCATGAGGTAGTATGTACTTTTTCAATAAATACATCAATTAAAAAACAACAAATACGCTTACCTGACTCCCTGTGAATGTTGCCCTTTCTGCATTTGAATTCACTGGTTGCCGGATATCCAGGCTGTGCCTTTGGGGTTTGGTAGGTGGAGCCTTTCTTTGTACATATTGGTCCACTTTCGGACGTGATGGGTGGGCACTGTGTAGCTTTCTTCGTTAATTCAAATTGGATTAGTGGTTAATTTATGCGTGGAAACTTTGTAATAAGCGAGGTTTTTATAAATAATCACTGTTGAAAATTAAAATTACCATTTGCATGCGCGCGAGATGCGATTGCCATGGTCTCACTGAAAAAGAATATTATAGCTGTTGCGCTGCACTACAGCCAGTATTGCTAGCGTGTCAATCGAAAACAGCCGAACTTTCATATAAAATTATATATTGAATGCAGACATCATTGATGCATTGTTTAGATTTTTCAAAAACTATTATAATAATAATTGCGCCCCGCAGTTTCATCCAATGTTGACAAAACAATCCAAGTATTATAATAAATATTCATATTAAACTGAACACTTCCTTACACCCACAAAGTTCTGTTTCACAATTCATCTGGCTAGCTTAGGAAATACCAAAATTGCCTAATGGTAAATTCCAGTAGGTATCCTTGTGAGCCAATTCCCATTTTAGATTAAACCTTGTTACTATCATGGACTGCATCAACGCATACCATATGTGAAAATGTAGCCAAATGCTAAAATATTATATAATATGTTAGTAAAAAATATGTTTTATATTCTTGTTTATTAACACTAACATTAGAAATGCTGAAGTTGGATGATGATTGAGGATGAGAATGATTCCTTCTTTACGCTAAAATTGCTGGACCAATTTAAAAACTTGACATAAAGATAATTTAGGTCTTAAATAAATACAACCGATACTTTTTATAATCGTCATCATCGTCACCTTTCATTATTGCCAACGCGAATGATACAGCGGGATGCAGTAGGTAGGTATATATCCAAAATAGGTACTGTACTGTAACAGCCGGACCGTCCACTGCTGGACACAGCCTCCCCTATTTTGGGGGTATTTGCCATAATCCCCACGCTTGGCAGGCGTTTTGGGGATCGCAGTGTAAGATGGCAGTTCCATAGAAAGCGCTGCTGCCCACAATCCAGTATTTTCCCTTAGTTGCCTCTTACGAGACCCATGGGAAGATATGGGGAGGTGCAATTCTAACCCGGCACCCAACGGGCGGAAAAGATCTTAGTTCATAGGATCATTTCTATAGTAAGCTCTTCCCAAGACTGACACTATAAGTGAGTCTCAAAATGGGTACTTAACCAATAATATATAAAAAAAATTATTATTATTCTAAATAGTCAATGGTAGGTTGTATGTGTAAAAATATTTTTTTTTATTTCTGTACTTATTAAGCTCATTTTACTAAAGCCGTCAAATTATTAAAATGAAAACAACGCGTACCGATACCGATACAAGCAACGTAATACAAGTTGTATCTGATGGAATTATACGTATATTATTATGATGATACGATGATATATCAACAATAAGATACAAAATTTAAAACTACATAATAAACATAACTTAAAAAATGCCAAATCTAAAAACTGCAGTGTTTCAGTTCAGAGTAACTAGTTTTTATTTATTTGCACACTTATTACAATCGATTTGTTTTATTTTATGCAAACATGAATACGAGCGTAAAATTGATTGTAAATGAAGAAATGTTGAAATAAGCAATGGTCGAAAATCAGCGTTTATGAAGTCATCCTGCCGTATTTTTTTATTCGCGATCTGGTAACACTGCTCTTGTGTCGTAAGACAATCTTTAAACTGCCGAGGGAACAGTAAATGAATGTGCCCGTAACATTAAAATAATTTACAAACACAATATGCCCAAAACGAATAATGATGTACCCTACGTTCATCATGCTTGGGTCTACTCGCAGTAAGGAGTTTACTTAAGTGAATTTTGGTGCAGCATACTTATAGTATCATGTCGTATATCGTATCCACGTAGGTACGGCAAATAGTTTGCCTACTTCAACTTTGATGCTTTTTACTTATGGTAAAGATCATTCTTACGTTCATCATGTAACAGCCTACGTACCGTAAGGAGGTTGCATAATTTGCATACTTATATGGTGCATCGGCCTACTTACAGTAAGGAGTCTTGGCGCAGCCTATACTTAATGTACCTAAGGATGTTTTGTACGTACCTACATCATGCATCAAGCTACGTACAGATAGGAGATTGTCTACTTGAACCTTGTTGTTGCCTACTGACAATAGGGTTTTATTTCCTAAATACTTACATTAAATAGACGAGCTACTTATAGTCAGGACGCAAACTACTTGAATTTTTTTTTTTAGTTCAATACGTATGTGGCATCCTGTTCATGTTGGAGTACAATTATAAAGATGCGCCAGCATGATGTAATGTTCTATCTGTGACGTCATATCCATGGAGTACTTCCTAGCATGTGTTTGACTATATCAGTTACGTATGTTGCGTCTTGTTGACGGACCCGACATACGGGTACGTATATAACGGGAAGATCAGTACACAACATGTTGCAACTTATTGACGTGTTGATACGCTTCAACATAATTTTGTATTATCCAACATTTTTACGGTTGTAGATTACGTATTTTAGATAAAACTGCGAATACATTGTGAAAAGACTTCGCTACATTTCAAATTTTTCTCAGTGCAGTTATAAAACGCTTACATAGCAATAAACCAGGAGCAATGCCACGGTCTCCACAAATAATTTTGAATGTATTCTGATTTATGTATCAATAAAAATAATGGATTGTTAATTTGAAGATTAATTATTTATGTTTAAGACATTATTTGGATTGTATATATTGTTTTGATTATTCACCTGTTAGTTAGTAAGTAATTAATGTGCCACACCCTTAGTGTAAATGTACTTACCTAACGGCAATGATCTATAAGATATTTATATATTTGTTAAATGTACATTTGGGAAAAATAAATGAACATTATGTATTTTTATAAAAATATAAAAGGGTTAGGGCCGTTTCAAAAATTTAAAAACAATACACATAAATAAATTTCTATATTTGATTACAAGCACTATCGCATGCTAAGCGAAAATCATATTTTTTTAACGTCTAGGAGCACAATATTTTATGCTCCGGGCGGGAATCGAACCCGTGTCCTCCGATTCCGCGCCGGAAGCCTCTCGGCCACCGATTTCTAGCCGAAATTTCATGCTCCAATTGTGCTATTCTGTGGACGTTTGAAAAAGCACTACTTTCGATCAGATGAAGTCCATAGTCTTTTTTTTTAACAAACGAGTGCTGAGTATGTCTCTCGTACATTTACTTTAAGTATTAGCGATGTTCTATACTCTTTGTGTAGGGCACTCTTACTCGGCAGCAGAAATGATGAAGACCGTAGTGGTCCCAATTATAAAAAACAAAACTGGTGACGTGGGTAATAAAAATTATTATAGACCGATCTCTCTAGCCACCATTGTATCCAAAGTGCTTGACAGTTTGCTCAATATACAACTTGATTTGTACCTAAGTATTCATGATAATCAATTTGGTTTTAAAGCAGGGTTATCAACTGAAACTGCTATTTTGTGTCTGAAGCAAACTGTAAAGTATTATACTTGTCGAAAAACGCCCATTTACGCCTGCTTTCTTGACTTGTCGAAGGCATTTGATCTGGTGTCCTACGACATTCTTTGGCAAAAACTGGAAAACATTTCAATGCCACCCGAAATTGTACAAATTTTCAAATATTGGTACAAAAACCAGGTCAGTGTTGTTAGATGGTCAACTGCATATTCGGACCCGTACAGGTTGAAGTGTGGGGTGAGGCAAGGAGGGTTGACCTCACCAAAGCTCTTCAACCTATACGTGAACGCGTTAATAGAGGAGCTTAGCAGCACATATGTCGGCTGTCATATTGGCGAAGTCAGTATCAATAACATAAGCTATGCGGATGACATGGTGCTGCTAAGTGCTTCTGTATGTGGTATGTCTAGACTTATCGGTATCTGTGAAAAATATGCATCTAGTCATGGTTTGCTGTAGAACGAAAATAAAAGTGAATGCATGGTCTTTCGAGCCAGGGGAAAATTTCTAGGTAATATTCCACCTATTACACTAAATGGGATACCACCGAAAAAGGTGGTATCCCATTTAGGATCAATGTAAGTATCTCGGACATTTGTTGACCTCTGACCTGACAGACGATGCAGACATCGAAAGGGAACGTATGGCTCTGTCAGCCAGGGCTAACATGTTGGCACGCAGGTTTGCTCGCTGTTCGAGGGAGGTCAAAATTTCTCTTTTTAGAGCCTATTGCACTTCTTTCTACACAAGCAGCCTGTGGATAAGCTATACTAAAAAGCAGTACAGTGCCCTACGGATCCAGACAATAATGCGTTTAGAGTGCTACTGCGGTTGCCTCGGTTCTGTAGCGCATCAGGGATGTTCGCCGAATCGCGGGTCGATTGTTTCTATGCGACCATGCGGAAACGGTGCACACCCCTGGTGCGCAGGGTCCAAGCCAGCCCTAGTGGCATTCTGAAGGCAATTACTGAAAGATTCGACTGTCAGTACCTGAATCATTGCGGTATGATGCATGTACTGACTAATGGTTAGTTATTTTAAAATGTGTGGATGACATTTATAAATTGAATTTTCGATGTACAATTTATCATTTTATCATTTAATGCATATTATTTTTGTTGATTTATTTATAATTATATTTTAGTATGGACGCCACATATTGATGAATTATATTAATTATGCCATTCAATTATTATTTTGTCTGATAGCTATTTGATTTCTAAGAAACGATTTTGTCACATGATCCTTGTTGGTTGAAATAAATTATTTGAATTGAATTGAATTGAATAACTATGTATTTGCTATGCTCTCTTTCTTGGAATCGTATTTTTAAATCACTAGCGCTATAAAAATACTAAATTTTAGGTGACAAAATATGATAGGTTGTACGATCACGAAGTTGCATAGGTCCGGCGTCTAGTAATGCATGAGCGGCACTGACGGCTCATCCCTCGACCCCGCGCAAGAGCCCCGCAGTTGCTTGGAAGTAAATGTTGTAACCGCCAAAACGATATCTTTAATTTAGAGAATACCGTTTCAGTAACGCCTTTTTTGTCTTGGCGAAATTGTAGCACTACCTTTGTTTTATTTTTTAATGTAAGTATCAAGTCAATAAGTCAAATTGGTTCAGAGTAAAAGGCAAATATATGTCAAAATTGAGATATTTTTGTTATTTTATTCATAGAATAAAAATTAACACATCAAAAAACTGTCTTGGCGCTTTTGTACATTATGAAATGAAATAAATACATCTGCAAGTATATGAATCCTAGCTATTATATTTGAAAAGCAGTAGGAGCTCAAAAATCTCCGTAATGTTGATATTTATGAGAGAAGAGCCTTAATTAGGGAACTCTAGGTGCAGTCGTCGAAATCGATGGGACTGCATTATTTATGGTACGTTTGTATGTATTAATTGTACTTTTTATTTAAGCCCCGCGAATCGCGGGCGAGTTGGGATTCAAAAAGCAGGTTGTCCAGGTGGAAGGCGCTCTGCTTCCCATGCCCATCTGGAAAATCTGGAATCTTATACAAAACTCTCTAATCACCAATTCAAACAAATTTTCATAACCTTTCAAACAAATTGGTATGGAACAAAATGGCCAAGATAGGTTATTTTTACATCAAATTTTACAAAAATAGGCATCTTACCTACGCTCTGCGGATGTTAAGATTCCAGATTGCCCAGATGGGCATGGGGAGCAGAGTGCCTTCCTCCTGGACAACCTGCTTTTTGAATCCCAACTCGCCCGCGATTCGCGGGGCTTAAATAAAAAATACAATTAATACATACAAACGTACCATAAATAATGCAGTCCCATCGATTTCGACGACTGCACCTAGAGTTCCCTAATTAAGGCTCTTCATATATATTGAGTACCAGGCTGACTTTTGATAAAACCTCCAGAGTCTTGCCGAGAAGTCTTGTCGAGACTTTTGGCGAGAAAGTGAACAAATCTACACTTTCACATTACATATTCTCACTACTTTACACATTTTATTGATCTGAGCATTGCACTGAGACTGAACAAGAGTGTGATGTGATTTTCTTTTCTTTCCTGATTAGCGCTTTGAAGCGGGTGAAAAAACCGACAACGAAAGAAAAGGCGAGCGCGAGAACGAGTATTAGGTGAGAAACTATCAATATTCACGTCTCTTGGGTGATCCATGCTTCTTAGCGAGAGTGTAGAGGCAGTCTAGGAGAAGAAGACGTATATAAAAAACAAAGCAAAGTCTGGACGCAAACAGAAAATGAATAGCATGAACTGCTGTTGCGGTAAAGAATATATTGGAAAATCCTTGGACCCACCTGAAGGAGAGATGAAAATTAGTCTCCAGTTTCCAAAATAATCAAGAGATAAAAGATCCGGTATCCAAGCTGAGCATCTTAGGGGAAATTAAATCGTTAAAACTTCAATCAAGTCGGTAGTCAATAGATATGTAGTAAATATATTAAAAAAAATGTGATTTTTTACGTATATGTATGATGTTACAACCTAATAATATAGCTCGTATCAGTAAGCCCAGCTGTCAGGCTTATTCATTTTATTCCGCATATTTGAAATACTGAACCGATTTTTATGAAACATTTTTTTTTTAATATATTTTTACGGAACAAGCTCGAGCCCCCTGTTGTTGGATCACCGATTGAGGACTAACCTCTACCTATAACAGATGCATTTCGTCACAAGTCACAAACTCTGCGCCCGTCACCTTGAGTCATAGATGTTAAGTCTCATGTGCCTGTAATTTCACTAGCTCTCAAGGACTATTGCCAGAACACACCGTTAGGTGCTTGGCGACAGATTTTCTACTTTAGGGTGGTAGCTAACCAGGCGGGCAATCGCAAAAAGCCCTTCTACCATGCGGTGAAGCTCGAGCCGGCGGTGGGGATCGAACCAGGGTACTGCGGCGCGTACATGCACTGTTCCCTAAGATAAAGAAAATTTATTAAAAAAATGGTCACAGTTCGTATACCTAATACTTTCAAGAAATGCGTGTACAAACAAACATAAATCTTTTTCATTTTATGTATTTGTTTGGAATAACGAATAAGCAAAAGAGTATATTGCAGTCCCAATAATTTAATATTATAAACATAGGTACGTGACAAATTGATTACATAACTAGATTTGCGAACTTTTTTTATTTCAGTTATAATATAACGGCAAAGGTCTCAATCCAGTGCAATATTAAAAGTAATTTTATTAAAAAAACTAATATGGTTTACACTCATTTTAATAAATAATACGGAATGACTCACGTGAATGAGTCAGATAACTCCGACTATAGTTTAAACCACATCCGGTGGTATTTGGAGTGCACAGATATTAAGTAATACTGACAGTAAAATTCCTAATGCTCTCTGATGAAGACACTTTTTTTTATGCCTGGTAGGTTAACCTTTGTCCACCATCTCACCTGATGGTAAGTGATGTTGTGGTCGAAGATGTTGTTCAGGCTAACCTAGAATTACTGGCTCTCAAGGACATCTGCCGGAACACACTGTTAGGTGCTTGGCGACAAATTTTCTGCTTTAGGGTGGTAGCTAGCCAGGCTGGCAGTTAGCTCAGTTCCTTTCACTACATAAAAATATAAACCACATATCCTAAAACAAAAAATAAATCGTCTCTATTATACATATATTGTAAGTTATTTATTTGTTTCAACTAAATAAAATAAAGATTCAATTTAAAAGTCATTTACATGCTGTATTATTATATCTTGATTATACAAAAAGTACACCATTACTAAATAACTCTTTGAATAGATGAGGAAAATAATTTTGGTAAATATGTTTTTCTCATACTATTTAATTTTGTTTTTTTTTTTAACTCCGGAATATACCGGCCTACTTTACAGGAAATAAATTAAAATACAGCTCTCTAGTTTATTTAGCTTTGAAATTATTATTTTATTACCAGTATTAGATTACGCGATTTCCAAACCAAAGAAATTTGCGCGCGAAAATGTGCCTACGGAAAATGGGCGGCAGTTTTCGCCATTTGAAATACTTCCCGTTAGTATAGAGTAATAAACTTTCAATAAAGTATAGCCACGGGGTCTCATTTTAGAAACGTTTTAATCATAAAATTGGACTAAAATAACCACAACAAAGGTTTATTTACACGGATCCGGTATCCGCGGCTTGTATTATATCATGCCAAAATTGCTTACTTGGAACCGGTTACCGCATCATGCGAAACGTAGATTAAAAATATTGATCTAATTTTTATAGGGAAAGAGGTATTTGTTAACAAGATAAATTATTCAGTCGGTTCAAAATATATGGTAATAAATGTAATGTTACTTGAAGTTATTCAATAATAATTTATAGTTATAACGCTCATGTCTTAATTATAAAGAGAAGATGTTTGTTTTTAGAGGAAAGATATGAATTTTTGTATTTAACGAATAAATGTCAAACTACTAAACCGATTAGATAAATTCTTTTACCATTTAAATCCTTCTTTTTTTTACATGTGAAAACATCATTTACGCTTTTCTCTCCAACCCGGGGAAGGTGGCCGGGATATGTCGGGCTCGACACCAACTACTCCCACAGCAGTAAGTGCCCCTATCGACTAAATAACATACGGTGTTCCATCTCCACCGCTTCTCGGCGAGATAGCAGGGACGCTTTAGCATTCAACCACGAACCCGCCACGGTTGTCCGTTGCCGCACCCCTCCTGGAGTGTTACCCCTCACGACGCACCAGAACACATGGCACGTCGCTTCCACCCGGGGATAAGCCCGCAAATAGGCGTCAGACGACCCCGCTTCCGACGCCCCCTGCGACGGGTCAGATGAGTAGCCCTGTCGCCTGCTACTTCGGCCGCAAAGGATAGGGAGCCGGAGAGATATGGATTGCCTCACGATACCGACACTCCTACTCCCCTGCGGCCACTCCGGGTACAAAAGTAACCCACCAAAAACCCATGTATACTTAGTTATAAATTATATTTGTAGCTCTTTGCCTATTACGTTATGCACAAAGCATTATGCCATGTACCTAGTTCAGATATATATGAATGACGAACATTATCTCTGCAAATCTGCTGACCATACACATATATAAAAGAAAGTAACAATTCTAGTCTCCATCTTATCTATGAATGCAACGGGAAAATCATTCTGGGTGGCAAAAAATTACGGATTCCTTTCTGAGCGCCGCGCTCCCTTGGCATGTCTCTCGGCCGCTCGGTCGAGTGAATTATATTTTGCCGTAAAGGATAAAGCTGAAATCCCAGACATAAGTTAATAATATCGTGCGATAGTAACAAGAACAGCTGCGTACTAAATAAATGTAGTAGTATTAGTTCTTAAGCTAATACAATTTTATTATACGCCACATGAAATAAGTTGAAGTTTGATCTACGTGATATAGATTTTGTTTATCAAGGCGTACACTAGACTGCGTCTAGTCCTTCTTGGACGCCATAGGAATGGACTAAGGAAAAAATACACAAATGAGCAGTATGTTACTCCCACACGAGTGTGGTAAATGTAGCAATTTGATGACATTTTGCTGAGTTCCCGTGCTAATACGCTGTAACGCCTATCGAACTTGTACAAAAAATACCTAGGTAATCGTAAGAGGATTTTTATAAAAACTTATGTTTAAAAACGTTTTATTTATTTTATTTTGTAAAATGTATTATTGTTCAAAGAAATTACATAATTTCACATAAAACACGTATTAAAATTAACACTGAACATGCAATTTTTACGTGTTTATGCTAAATGAAACGTTATCATTGATTCGCACTTTTAGATCAAACATTACAATACAATTAAATTATTCAAAACTCTGTATTTTGGACTTGAACTCATTTTCTGATCCTTTATTCGAGTACCCACTCGGGAATAAACCTGTACCAATAATGTTTCAGCTACTGTTTCCTAGATGGCGTTACCGCACATTTGATATTTGTGCTTCGACTTACATACGGTGAGGTACATTTCAATAGTGCAACATTTTAAGTTTCAACGGTTTTTAATAGAAACGAGAATATATTTAGTTAAACTTGATGCTGTTTTCATGTTTTAAGCCGGACACTTCAAATAACTTATTGTTGTTTTGAATTGCTACAGATTTGATAACTAAGGTTTATATAGTTTGACGGTCATGGCAATCATGCAATACGTCGCGCTCATGACATGATATAACTTGTTTTTGTGTGTATTGTTTTATTATATTACCTCAAAATAATACTTTTGTCAGTGTTTTTTTGAAAAGCAAGCTTTATTTCGGTCATGTCTCTAATTTTATAATTTATTGCCCGTTATGATTTTCACATTTGCAAATATATAACGAAATGTGATGTCATTAAAGCGAAGGGATCAGCCATTAATCATGGGGAGATTTTTGGGCAAAATGTTATCTGAATAACGGCCTATAATTCTCCATGTTGGTCGCTTAGCTTGTAAGCCATATTCAGTAGTACTATACGTATTAGAATATAATTTAAGAGAAAAGTATTTTTTTAATAGCCTATTTATTAGGGAGTCACAAAGAATTGTTTTAGCTATTTTAATATCTTCTTCCCAATAATCCATGTTCCAAATCAACGTTGATTCTATCAATCGTAATAGTACAAGCTATCTTACGTACATTTGTTTAATAATAAGATTATTCGTTATTTTTAATTCTTTAAAAAGCAAAAAGGTTACAATGGAAGAACAAGTTATAGGGATGTAAAAGTAATTTATTTGCATGAATATGGTTACAACAAAGATGGTTAAAAAGTGTATAATAGTAGATTATGATACAAGTGAGCTAAGTTGCTCATTATACACGAGGCTTTGTGTTGCAGCCCGAGCCGTAGGCGAGGGCGTAAATCAACCGAGTGTATAATGAGCAAGCTGATCACGAGTTTCATACGCACTTTTTCAACACCCTGAATATATATATATATATATATATATATTGCACAAATGCGATACAAACAACATACCAAAATTATGGAAAATAGCGCGCATTTCTTTTTTTTTTTGCGCTCGGCCATTTTTATTCGTTGATTGCATATAAACCTCTTTGATGTTACAAATCTGTATTACCCGGTTAAATTGAAAATGCTCTGTTTACTCGCATATAATTTGCAGTTAGGTATTAACT
This sequence comes from Plagodis pulveraria, assembly GCA_963890685.1. Lineage (NCBI taxonomy): Eukaryota > Metazoa > Arthropoda > Insecta > Lepidoptera > Geometridae > Plagodis > Plagodis pulveraria. The sequence continues at coordinate 21,324,619 of OY982950.1, read as the reverse complement.
TAACTTTATAGGGATAAATTACTCAATCAAATTGAAAATGCTCTGTTTACTCGCATATAATTTGCAGTTACATATACTAACTTAACTTTGTAGGGATAATTCTATTACGCACTAGTGTTATGCACGAGGGTGCTATAGTTCAGTTTATGGCCCTAAGAACGATATAATAAAGCTTACTTGACGAGCAAGGGTGTTGAAAAATCTATTATGGTATGCAAAATTGATTTTAAGCAGACAGTATGAAAAACTATGAGTAAATTTAAACCTCTGAAAAGGCTAGCACTTTACTTGTGTCAATTTCAATTTAAGTTGTAAAAAGTTTCATATCAGTATATTATATTAGGAAATAAGCATTATTTGCATCAAAAATATAATGTATATTAGTTTGTCATTAAAATATGTATCTATTGTATAACAACACTTATTTACCAAAAATAGAAAAGCTTCTGTCTTAAATTTCGAAACAACCACCGTTTCATATATTGATTTAAGTAAATGGTTATATTACAAATTTTGGAGGCCATACCAAGAGTTGATATATATAGTTCAAATACCTAAAGTACATAACAAGATTTATGCGAAGAAATAACACCATTTAAGCTAGTAGACAACATAATAGCAAGGTGCCACGTGAGGTAAAAGAAGTATGGTACTGTTTGAAAAAAAAACTAATATCGAGCTATTCCAATTCTTTTTCTTCGAAATGTGAGTGTCGTTTTTCTTTGTCGAACTCTTTTTGAGACCATTTTAAAGTGCTTTTGTCTTTGTTTTAGCGTTTTTCTAGTTTCTTTAAAAATACTCTCCTTCATTCCTAATTTGCTAAACTCTTACATACATTTTCTTTTGAAAGAAATTACGTACTGTTATTTTTAATTAAGTTACTGTTTTTTTAGCATTTTCATTACCGTCAATTTATATACTTGCGTAATAATAGAATTTTTGTACAAGTGAAATCTTGAAAATAGCCCAAACTTGATATTTTAAGGTGATCCTTAGAAACAAGGCCGGGTTAGTTTCTATACAGTTCGTGTAATTAAAAATTACAGGTAATAGACCGTATTGTAGGTCAATAAAATATCAAAAAATAAAAAACAGGAAGAAGAAACACACATATTTCATACAAAATTGAAATCATTCTCATCATCAATCTTAATAGAAAAGGCATTCTTTACTGTAAAAGATTTTGAAAAAGGCGTCAAATATATATAAAAAAATGCACAATTAATTACCTTGACATATACACTGTAAAAATAATGTTAGGATTACTTGTTTGTTATTTTTTATGATAGTAAGCAGATTTCTATTACTGAAATTATCTGCTTGAGTATATTGCTTTAGTAGATGTGATAAATAAAACAATATTTTACTTTACAAATCTATTCACTGTGATACACGTTAGGAATGACGTCACAGAATATTATTCAGAGTTGTACTGTACTGTGCTGCTGCCCACGTATAGGCCCACCTTCTGGTATGTTACCCTTAGTCGCCTCTTACGACATCCACGGGTAGAGATTAGGATGACATTATAGCCCGGCACCCCACGTCACATCAGTGGTACACGAGCATAATTTGCGGATGTGTGAAGACGACTGGTTAGGCCAATGGCATGGTGGCGCTGGGGACACACTGAGAAAAAATTCATGTGCTGACATTCGTAATTTTGGGCTCCTCATACGTATTTCCTGTTTAAAACGAGACTAGCGTACATAAAGATGAGTCAACATGACGTGTAATGATGTTGCTGTAATGTTCTTTGCACATTACAACCATCAATGCGAATCATTCGTTCCTTCATTCATTCAATGATGTACTGTCATGCAAATAAGTATGTAACATCTTGACAAAGTAAGGATGTTACTTACGTACATCATGGTGCAGCCTACTTACGATAAGTATGTCCCCTACCTTTATCAAATATAGGCATTCGTACAGTAAGAAGGTTGCCTACATCAATCTTGGTGTAGCCTAATGATGGTAAGGATGATCCCTACGTTTGTCATGTATCGGCCTATGAAAAGTAAGGAGGTAACATTCGTCAAATTTGTTGCAGCCTACATATGTTAAGGATGATACTTAAATTTATCATGCATCGGCTCTCGTATAGTAAATAGGTTGCCTACGCCTATCTTGGTGCAGCCCACTTTCGGTAAGTATGTTCCCTACGTTTTTCGTATATCGGCCTACGTGCAGTAAGTAGGCTGCCTACGTTAATTTTGGTGCAGCCTGCTTATGGTAAGGATGTTCCCTACGTTTGTCATGTATCAGCCTAGTACAGTAAGTAGATTGCGTACGTCAATCTTGGTGCGGCCTACTTATAGTGAGGATGATCTTTATAGCTATTATGAATCGGCCTACGTACAGTTATATGTTTACTACGTTCTTACGTACGTTACGTACAGCCTACTTACATTAAGGAGGTTGCCTACGTCAATTTTGGCACAGCTTACTAATAGTAAGGATTTTTTATAAATTCATCATGCATTCGCCTCAGTAGAGTATGGATTTTATACATGTACACAAATAAAAAAATAAAAGAACCAGCCTTAAGATGTTATTGAGAGCACCATTTGTGGTATTGTAGTTATAATATAGCTTTAGTTGCTCCTGGTTTATGTATGCGCATAGTATTATAATTTTTGTATGCACCCTACTCTACATAAATTGATGCATGTTATACAATGAAACGATCCAAACCATAAGTAGACTGCACTAAGGTTCACGTATACAACCCAGCTGTACATAGGCTGATGCATGATATAAATAGTTATTCTATGTGCAGGCTGCACCTGTAAAAAAATACAGTAAATAAGTGGATTAGTTTACTACAAATAGTTAATAAAAAATATTATCATAAATTTGTGATCTATTTATTAAAAAAATATACATAATTATTTTGAAATAGAAAATATCAAAATATATAACTATTGTCAAAATTCTTGAAAAATAATCACTTAGTATTGGAATGTTTATTTTAATATTTAGAGATAAAATAAATCATACAACGGAAAACTGTCCAACCTCAGACATTAGTCTGAAAGACATGCATACAATATTTCACGGAGTTTGAAAAATTTTTCTCCGACGTGATCTCCGTATAATTTTTTTTTAATGGGGACATAACAATGTATACGAGAATCAAAGCAGCGTGGCGTTTGATGCAGTTTCAAATTCACCATCTGGAATAAATAAATATATTACATTTATGAAATTAGTAAAATAAAAATGTCACTACTAAAAAGTTTTACCAAGGAGGTAGGAAACAACAGCTTATTAATGTCAGACTACTGTCGCTATAAGTGCACCACAATAGTTAATTGTGATACACTTATAGCGTTACGTTTCCAAATTATTTGTAGTCGTCGGGTATGTTCTAAGGGTATTTAAAGTACTTACCACTAGCAACAGTTACGTACACGTTTATACGTTCTTGTCCCTGGAGTTATTAGAAAAGCCCCTCATTATTTTTTGGATATATATGGTTGAAGTCTTCTAAGAGCTGTAATCAAAAACATTAAGATCAAACAAGTGGGATATTTTCACTATAAAAGTAAAATATGAAGAATAAAAATATACATAAATGAGAATTTCCATGGTAATTAAATCATTTATTAGATTTTATAGGTACCTGCAGAAGCTTGTTGTATCAGTACTCTACGCTGAACGTATGAAAATTTAACTTGCATGAGGTAGTATGTACTTTTTCAATAAATACATCAATTAAAAAACAACAAATACGCTTACCTGACTCCCTGTGAATGTTGCCCTTTCTGCATTTGAATTCACTGGTTGCCGGATATCCAGGCTGTGCCTTTGGGGTTTGGTAGGTGGAGCCTTTCTTTGTACATATTGGTCCACTTTCGGACGTGATGGGTGGGCACTGTGTAGCTTTCTTCGTTAATTCAAATTGGATTAGTGGTTAATTTATGCGTGGAAACTTTGTAATAAGCGAGGTTTTTATAAATAATCACTGTTGAAAATTAAAATTACCATTTGCATGCGCGCGAGATGCGATTGCCATGGTCTCACTGAAAAAGAATATTATAGCTGTTGCGCTGCACTACAGCCAGTATTGCTAGCGTGTCAATCGAAAACAGCCGAACTTTCATATAAAATTATATATTGAATGCAGACATCATTGATGCATTGTTTAGATTTTTCAAAAACTATTATAATAATAATTGCGCCCCGCAGTTTCATCCAATGTTGACAAAACAATCCAAGTATTATAATAAATATTCATATTAAACTGAACACTTCCTTACACCCACAAAGTTCTGTTTCACAATTCATCTGGCTAGCTTAGGAAATACCAAAATTGCCTAATGGTAAATTCCAGTAGGTATCCTTGTGAGCCAATTCCCATTTTAGATTAAACCTTGTTACTACCATGGACTGCATCAACGCATACCATATGTGAAAATGTAGCCAAATGCTAAAATATTATATAATATGTTAATAAAAAATATGTTTTATATTCTTGTTTATTAACACTAACATTAGAAATGCTGAAGTTGGATGATGATTGAGGATGAGAATGATTCCTTCTTTACGCTAAAATTGCTGGACCAATTTAAAAACTTGACATAAAGATAATTTAGGTCTTAAATAAATACAACCGATACTTTTTATAATCGTCATCATCGTCACCTTTCATTATTGCCAACGCGAATGATACAGCGGGATGCAGTAGGTAGGTATATATCCAAAATAGGTACTGTACTGTAACAGCCGGACCGTCCACTGCTGGACACAGCCTCCCCTATTTTGGGGGTATTTGCCATAATCCCCACGCTTGGCAGGCGTTTTGGGGATCGCAGTGTAAGATGGCAGTTCCATAGAAAGCGCTGCTGCCCACAATCCAGTATTTTCCCTTAGTTGCCTCTTACGAGACCCATGGGAAGATATGGGGAGGTGCAATTCTAACCCGGCACCCAACGGGCGGAAAAGATCTTAGTTCATAGGATCATTTCTATAGTAAGCTCTTCCCAAGACTGACACTATAAGTGAGTCTCAAAATGGGTACTTAACCAATAATATATAAAAAAAATTATTATTATTCTAAATAGTCAATGGTAGGTTGTATGTGTAAAAATATTTTTTTTTATTTCTGTACTTATTAAGCTCATTTTACTAAAGCCGTCAAATTATTAAAATGAAAACAACGCGTACCGATACCGATACAAGCAACGTAATACAAGTTGTATCTGATGGAATTATACGTATATTATTATGATGATACGATGATATATCAACAATAAGATACAAAATTTAAAACTACATAATAAACATAACTTAAAAAATGCCAAATCTAAAATCTGCAGTGTTTCAGTTCAGAGTAACTAGTTTTTATTTATTTGCACACTTATTACAATCGATTTGTTTTATTTTATGCAAACATGAATACGAGCGTAAAATTGATTGTAAATGAAGAAATGTTGAAATAAGCAATGGTCGAAAATCAGCGTTTATGAAGTCATCCTGCCGTATTTTTTTATTCGCGATCTGGTAACACTGCTCTTGTGTCGTAAGACAATCTTTAAACTGCCGAGGGAACAGTAAATGAATGTGCCCGTAACATTAAAATAATTTACAAACACAATATGCCCAAAACGAATAATGATGTACCCTACGTTCATCATGCTTGGGTCTACTCGCAGTAAGGAGTTTACTTAAGTGAATTTTGGTGCAGCATACTTATAGTATCATGTCGTATATCGTATCCACGTAGGTACGGCAAATAGTTTGCCTACTTCAACTTTGATGCTTTTTACTTATGGTAAAGATCATTCTTACGTTCATCATGTAACAGCCTACGTACCGTAAGGAGGTTGCATAATTTGCATACTTATATGGTGCATCGGCCTACTTACAGTAAGGAGTCTTGGCGCAGCCTATACTTAATGTACCTAAGGATGTTTTGTACGTACCTACATCATGCATCAAGCTACGTACAGATAGGAGATTGTCTACTTGAACCTTGTTGTTGCCTACTGACAATAGGGTTTTATTTCCTAAATACTTACATTAAATAGACGAGCTACTTATAGTCAGGACGCAAACTACTTGAATTTTTTTTTTTTAGTTCAATACGTATGTGGCATCCTGTTCATGTTGGAGTACAATTATAAAGATGCGCCAGCATGATGTAATGTTCTATCTGTGACGTCATATCCATGGAGTACTTCCTAGCATGTGTTTGACTATATCAGTTACGTATGTTGCGTCTTGTTGACGGACCCGACATACGGGTACGTATATAACGGGAAGATCAGTACACAACATGTTGCAACTTATTGACGTGTTGATACGCTTCAACATAATTTTGTATTATCCAACATTTTTACGGTTGTAGATTACGTATTTTAGATAAAACTGCGAATACATTGTGAAAAGACTTCGCTACATTTCAAATTTTTCTCAGTGCAGTTATAAAACGCTTACATAGCAATAAACCAGGAGCAATGCCACGGTCTCCACAAATAATTTTGAATGTATTCTGATTTATGTATCAATAAAAATAATGGATTGTTAATTTGAAGATTAATTATTTATGTTTAAGACATTATTTGGATTGTATATATTGTTTTGATTATTCACCTGTTAGTTAGTAAGTAATTAATGTGCCACACCCTTAGTGTAAATGTACTTACCTAACGGCAATGATCTATAAGATATTTATATATTTGTTAAATGTACATTTGGGAAAAATAAATGAACATTATGTATTTTTATAAAAATATAAAAGGGTTAGGGCCGTTTCAAAAATTTAAAAACAATACACATAAATAAATTTCTATATTTGATTACAAGCACTATCGCATGCTACGCGAAAATCATATTTTTTTAACGTCTAGGAGCACAATATTTTATGCTCCGGGCGGGAATCGAACCCGTGTCCTCCGATTCCGCGCCGGAAGCCTCTCGGCCACCGATTTCTAGCCGAAATTTCATGCTCCAATTGTACTATTCTGTGGACGTTTGAAAAAGCACTACTTTCGATCAGATGAAGTCCATAGTCTTTTTTTTTAACAAACGAGTGCTGAGTATGTCTCTCGTACATTTACTTTAAGTATTAGCGATGTTCTATACTCTTTGTGTAGGGCACTCTTACTCGGCAGCAGAAATGATGAAGACCGTAGTGGTCCCAATTATAAAAAACAAAACTGGTGACGTGGGTAATAAAAATTATTATAGACCGATCTCTCTAGCCACCATTGTATCCAAAGTGCTTGACAGTTTGCTCAATATACAACTTGATTTGTACCTAAGTATTCATGATAATCAATTTGGTTTTAAAGCAGGGTTATCAACTGAAACTGCTATTTTGTGTCTGAAGCAAACTGTAAAGTATTATACTTGTCGAAAAACGCCCATTTACGCCTGCTTTCTTGACTTGTCGAAGGCATTTGATCTGGTGTCCTACGACATTCTTTGGCAAAAACTGGAAAACATCTCAATGCCACCCGAAATTGTACAAATTTTCAAATATTGGTACAAAAACCAGGTCAGTGTTGTTAGATGGTCAACTGCATATTCGGACCCGTACAGGTTGAAGTGTGGGGTGAGGCAAGGAGGGTTGACCTCACCAAAGCTCTTCAACCTATACGTGAACGCGTTAATAGAGGAGCTTAGCAGCACATATGTCGGCTGTCATATTGGCGAAGTCAGTATCAATAACATAAGCTATGCGGATGACATGGTGCTGCTAAGTGCTTCTGTATGTGGTATGTCTAGACTTATCGGTATCTGTGAAAAATATGCATCTAGTCATGGTTTGCTGTAGAACGAAAATAAAAGTGAATGCATGGTCTTTCGAGCCAGGGGAAAATTTCTAGGTAATATTCCACCTATTACACTAAATGGGATACCACCGAAAAAGGTGGTATCCCATTTAGGATCAATGTAAGTATCTCGGACATTTGTTGACCTCTGACCTGACAGACGATGCAGACATCGAAAGGGAACGTATGGCTCTGTCAGCCAGGGCTAACATGTTGGCACGCAGGTTTGCTCGCTGTTCGAGGGAGGTCAAAATTTCTCTTTTTAGAGCCTATTGCACTTCTTTCTACACAAGCAGCCTGTGGATAAGCTATACTAAAAAGCAGTACAGTGCCCTACGGATCCAGACAATAATGCGTTTAGAGTGCTACTGCGGTTGCCTCGGTTCTGTAGCGCATCAGGGATGTTCGCCGAATTGCGGGTCGATTGTTTCTATGCGACCATGCGGAAACGGTGCACACCCCTGGTGCGCAGGGTCCAAGCCAGCCCTAGTGGCATTCTGAAGGCAATTACTGAAAGATTCGACTGTCAGTACCTGAATCATTGCGGTATGATGCATGTACTGACTAATGGTTAGTTATTTTAAAATGTGTGGATGACATTTATAAATTGAATTTTCGATGTACAATTTATCATTTTATCATTTAATGCATATTATTTTTGTTGATTTATTTATAATTATATTTTAGTATGGACGCCACATATTGATGAATTATATTAATTATGCCATTCAATTATTATTTTGTCTGATAGCTATTTGATTTCTAAGAAACGATTTTGTCACATGATCCTTGTTGGTTGAAATAAATTATTTGAATTGAATTGAATTGAATAACTATGTATTTGCTATGCTCTCTTTCTTGGAATCGTATTTTTAAATCACTAGCGCTATAAAAATACTAAATTTTAGGTGACAAAATATGATAGGTTGTACGATCACGAAGTTGCATAGGTCCGGCGTCTAGTAATGCATGAGCGGCACTGACGGCTCATCCCTCGACCCCGCGCAAGAGCCCCGCAGTTGCTTGGAAGTAAATGTTGTAACCGCCAAAACGATATCTTTAATTTAGAGAATACCGTTTCAGTAACGCCTTTTTTGTCTTGGCGAAATTGTAGCACTACCTTTGTTTTATTTTTTAATGTAAGTATCAAGTCAATAAGTCAAATTGGTTCAGAGTAAAAGGCAAATATATGTCAAAATTGAGATATTTTTGTTATTTTATTCATAGAATAAAAATTAACAAATCAAAAAACTGTCTTGGCGCTTTTGTACATTATGAAATGAAATAAATACATCTGCAAGTATATGAATCCTAGCTATTATATTTGAAAAGCAGTAGGAGCTCAAAAATCTCCGTAATGTTGATATTTATGAGAGAAGAGCCTTAATTAGGGAACTCTAGGTGCAGTCGTCGAAATCGATGGGACTGCATTATTTATGGTACGTTTGTATGTATTAATTGTACTTTTTATTTAAGCCCCGCGAATCGCGGGCGAGTTGGGATTCAAAAAGCAGGTTGTCCAGGTGGAAGGCGCTCTGCTTCCCATGCCCATCTGGAAAATCTGGAATCTTATACAAAACTCTCTAATCACCAATTCAAACAAATTTTCATAACCTTTCAAACAAATTGGTATGGAACAAAATGGCCAAGATAGGTTATTTTTACATCAAATTTTACAAAAATAGGCATCTTACCTACGCTCTGCGGATGTTAAGATTCCAGATTGCCCAGATGGGCATGGGGAGCAGAGTGCCTTCCTCCTGGACAACCTGCTTTTTGAATCCCAACTCGCCCGCGATTCGCGGGGCTTAAATAAAAAATACAATTAATACATACAAACGTACCATAAATAATGCAGTCCCATCGATTTCGACGACTGCACCTAGAGTTCCCTAATTAAGGCTCTTCATATATATTGAGTACCAGGCTGACTTTTGATAAAACCTCCAGAGTCTTGCCGAGAAGTCTTGTCGAGACTTTTGGCGAGAAAGTGAACAAATCTACACTTTCACATTACATATTCTCACTACTTTACACATTTTATTGATCTGAGCATTGCACTGAGACTGAACAAGAGTGTGATGTGATTTTCTTTTCTTTCCTGATTAGCGCTTTGAAGCGGGTGAAAAAACCGACAACGAAAGAAAAGGCGAGCGCGAGAACGAGTATTAGGTGAGAAACTATCAATATTCACGTCTCTTGGGTGATCCATGCTTCTTAGCGAGAGTGTAGAGGCAGTCTAGGAGAAGAAGACGTATATAAAAAAACAATGCAAAGTCTGGACGCAAACAGAAAATGAATAGCATGAACTGCTGTTGCGGTAAAGAATATATTGGAAAATCCTTGGACCCACCTGAAGGAGAGATGAAAATTAGTCTCCAGTTTCCAAAATAATCAAGAGATAAAAGATCCGGTATCCAAGCTGAGCATCTTAGGGGAAATTAAATCGTTAAAACTTCAATCAAGTCGGTAGTCAATAGATATGTAGTAAATATATAAAAAAAAATGTGATTTTTTACGTATATGTATGATGTTACAACCTAATAATATAGCTCGTATCAGTAAGCCCAGCTGTCAGGCTTATTCATTTTATTCCGCATATTTGAAATACTGAACCGATTTTTATGAAACATTTTTTTTTAATATATTTTTACGGAACAAGCTCGAGCCCCCTGTTGTTGGATCACCGATTGAGGACTAACCTCTACCTATAACAGATGCATTTCGTCACAAGTCACAAACTCTGCGCCCGTCACCTTGAGTCATAGATGTTAAGTCTCATGTGCCTGTAATTTCACTAGCTCTCAAGGACTATTGCCAGAACACACCGTTAGGTGCTTGGCGACAGATTTTCTACTTTAGGGTGGTAGCTAACCAGGCGGGCAATCGCAAAAAGCCCTTCTACCATGCGGTGAAGCTCGAGCCGGCGGTGGGGATCGAACCAGGGTACTGCGGCGCGTACATGCACTGTTCCCTAAGATAAAGAAAATTTATTAAAAAAATGGTCACAGTTCGTATACCTAATACTTTCAAGAAATGCGTGTACAAACAAACATAAATCTTTTTCATTTTATGTATTTGTTTGGAATAACGAATAAGCAAAAGAGTATATTGCAGTCCCAATAATTTAATATTATAAACATAGGTACGTGACAAATTGATTACATAACTAGATTTGCGAACTTTTTTTTATTTCAGTTATAATATAACGGCAAAGGTCTCAATCCAGTGCAATATTAAAAGTAATTTTATTAAAAAAACTAATATGGTTTACACTCATTTTAATAAATAATACGGAATGACTCACGTGAATGAGTCAGATAACTCCGACTATAGTTTAAACCACATCCGGTGGTATTTGGAGTGCACAGATATTAAGTAATACTGACAGTAAAATTCCTAATGCTCTCTGATGAAGACACTTTTTTTTATGCCTGGTAGGTTAACCTTTGTCCACCATCTCACCTGATGGTAAGTGATGTTGTGGTCGAAGATGTTGTTCAGGCTAACCTAGAATTACTGGCTCTCAAGGACATTGTAACCGCCCCTATACTATTTTTTTTTTTTTAATCTTATTTTTAAAATCTCCAAATTAAATCCCAATAAATAAATGATTAAATTAACTAACACAGAAACATTAATAATAAAACAATACACCTAAACACCTAAATTATCTAAATTAAACTTAAATTAAATTAAAAGACCTAAATTAAACTTAAATTAAATTGATGCCAAAACTGATCCTATTTTTGTTTAAATTTAACGATCGTGCTTGACTAAAAATTCTGATCCCAAAATTTCAAAGTATTAAAGAAGCCTAAAATAATGTAAGTATTAAATATTTTTCTATATTCTAAAATTATTGTGATTTGAAATATGGCATGTGAATCGTCTTGTTTATTGGTAAGACCTTAAGAAGTGACCTATTGTAGTAATCCATTTTCTTTTAAGGTACTTAAGAAAGAATTTAACTAACCTAACAGATAATACTCCTATATAGTATCTACTTAACCGATAATTTGAAATCTATCAAGTTGATATTTATAATTAAAATAAGAAACATAAATATACCTAAGTATTTATACTTTTGTAATTTTATAGAAAATTTATATCATTTCACTCTAATATAATTTAGAATATTATTTGTTCACTTGATTATGTAAAGTTATGGAATTTGAATGTATTATTAAAATAACGTAAACATTCCGAATTAGTGAACAGAGAATAATAAATATCTCATAAAATATTGGAATTAGGTATCTAAGACCAATAGTGAATATGAGGGAACCTGAAGTCTAAAATTAGGTAAATCATTGTTAAAGAAGTTACATAGAAGATAATTATATGTATATATTTATACACCATAAATTCAAAGCAAAGCAATTATAAACGAAGTACCATTAGGGTATTGAATCGTTAAATAAAATCATTAAAAGTGAAATCATTTTGTATGGGAGTAAATATGTTCTTTATAGAAATCTGTGAGAAATTACAATTTAAAACAACGAATATATTTTTTCAAACAGATAAAAGTAGGTATTTGGAACCTAAAGTACAGAAACTAAATTTAAAACCACGCGTATAAATTAATATTGTAGATATTCTCAAATTACAAATAGACACCGAGAAAACCTGACATAAATCTAGAGAAATAGGTAACATAGGATTCGGTTTAAAATAGCATAAGTATAAACAACTATGCATTGGCTATTGTAAGGAAAACAATATGGAACTAGAATTTACTTGAATGATGTACACATAATATATTGTCATGACTCCTAAGATTACTTAAGATTTCCTCAAAAATTGCAAAACATATTATAGTTTAATAATAAGAATCTAAGGTGCTTAGCTGCTTAACGAATAAAGCAAGTGGAAAGTATCAGAAGATATTTCCTCTAAAATACATAACATAGTAAACTAGAGTTTAACTCTAGAAAACTAAGATGTTTAACTTAACTATAATTATGTTATGTGAGAGAGACTGACAAAGGAAATATACCAAAAGTAAAATCAATGAATTCCGTAATTACTTTATATTAAAATTGATTTCAATCATTCAAAGATCTAAATAGGCAAGGTTAGACTAAAATTAATTTAATTAATATACTACTTAATCCGTGCTAGATTAACTAAAATAATAACTATACCTATACGAACTTATCAGATTCATCGAAAATATAAATAAAATTACAAAAAAAATGAATATTGTATTTCAAAGTACAATTTGTCCATTTACTTAGAACTTCCTCAAATTATATTCATAACGTCATAAAGTAAAATGAATATTAAAATAAGAAAATATATTGTACAAAATTATATGATGAATTTGGATTAAATTAAATTGTATTATTTTAAAGTTGGTCTAATTAAAAGAGTAGTAGAATGGGCTAGACTAATAATTCCTAGTTTACATTGATTCTGACTTCTATGCTATTACAATTTGAAAGTATAACGTTTATTGGAAGTATACTAGCAAATAGATATTTTATAGATATTGTTTTCGTAAAATTTGATTATTTGAGAAGTTACAACTTTGATAATTTGATGGATCCATCGTATTTTAGTTAGCAGTTATAAGGAAAGGTTCAGATTCTAAGTGCCAGGGACTTGCAACCCCTGGTGTACGTTTAAGAAGGCCTCCTTTACGGTGCACGACACCAATGCTCATCGGTTCACTTAGGTAATGCCTTCTCCTTAAATCAAATACTGCTTAACTTCCTATTTTATCTCATTATTGGAAAATTCATAATATCCATTTAATGAGTGCCTTTTACAAAATTCGTAAATATAACATATCTTATTAGTTAATTTCATTGATATGATATTTCTCAGTTTGAAATAGAATGTGTTTCAGAGTATCAAAATACTATCAATATTATAATTGATTTCAAAAGTTTGGTTTTATATTTTAGGACTTACTTTGCCTAAGTTTTGTAAAATCACGTGTTTGTGATATCAAAAGTGAATTATACTTTTATTCAGACTCAAGTACTCAAATATGAATATATAAGGTTTAGAGGAATTATCTTCCCTCTGATTTTCTCATGTCGAATATAACATCTTTCATCCTTACAGCAGAAAGACTTATTAAAAATGTGGTCGCATTTGCACCAATGTTCAACAATGTATTATCATGGTTGAATAGAATTTAAACTTCATTTTGTTGTACGAGGACTTATATGCCTCATTCTTGTCGTAATATATGTCAATCCATCTTGGTTGAACAAACATAAAGCATTCATTATAATATCAATCCAAATACTTGAGTAGAATAATCGTATACCTTTATAAGTTAGCATTAGTACTTAGACAAAATAAATTCTCTCGAATAATGTTCATAAAACGTTGGAATAGATTTGAACTCAAAATGTATATAGTTTACTATTGCATTAGATTTGAACTGAAAGACCCAAGACTTAGCATTGGTATACATTTGCATATTTGATTTTATTTATCGGCTTGAACAGTTTTATGATAATTTTATTTTAAAACGTTGGTATTATTTATGAATATGATGTTCTCAGGATAACTTTATTCCAGTAATTTCACCTCTGTAATTTGACATAGGTATGCGAATTCATGTAAGGAACAGTGCAGAATAATTCTAAGATACAGATTAATCTTTAAAAAGAATTAAATACCTTTTATAAGATCAATTTCCATGGCAAATTTTCTACAAAATATCAATATTGAAAGGGCCTCTCGACCATGCAAAGGAAATTAAATATCCGCATATTATATGAAAACACAAATTTCCAAACATGTTGTTTCCCAAACGATATTAGATATATCTAAGTTTTGCTTTGCTACGTTTTATATGTTTTATTTCACGTATATTACTAATCTACTCACCTTGTTAGTCACCTTTCCTTGTCGGATTTCATTCCAGGTACTTTTGTCAACATTTCACATAAGTTAATTGTAGTAAAAAAATGTAAAATATCTAAAGCACGAGAATTTACTATGACCGATTTTTTCTTTCGATTCCTGCCTTGTTGACAGATCCTCTTAATTGAATTTTGATCGTATTCTTTTTTTCAAAATATTCATTGCCTGTTATTATTTGAACATAAAATGAGATCCTGGAATCTCTTTACTGATTTAAAAATTCAATAAGGTTAGTAGTTAGGTTAGTTATACACAAATATTGTCTATTAAAACTTTTTACTAAGAATGAATAATTTATTTCTGATCTTTAGATTCTTTACCTATATTATTCGTCTTTAGTGACGGAACTTCCTTTCCAAGGTATGTTCCGTTACATTCAACCCTCAAAATTTGCGCAGGTGATATGATAATTTAACCGAAGTAAATTTTTAACAAACTACAAATACTTTGCATTGATTTGTTTTTTAATATATTTCTAATAATAATAAAAACTTTTTGTCAAATGAAATCATAAGGATTATTATATTGCTAAGTTTTAAATTATTTATCATATTTCAATTATATTATATTATTTGTGTTTAGTGATAGAACTTCCTTCCCTCCGTATGTTCTATTACATCCAACCCCCAAAATTTACACAATTGATATTGTAATTTAACCAAAGTAAATTTTTAACTAATTTTCTAAAATATTAATCAGAAATATGTTCTTTAATACATTTATAATTCGATTTTAAATTTATTGGCAAATGAACTCAGACATGGTGTATTTGTATATGAGTGTGTTTTTAAACCATTCCAAAAGTTTAAAATTATATGAGTTAATATATAAGTTTATATAGCGATAACCATAAATAAAGATTTCTTTTCACCAAGCCGATTCAATCCTCGAAGGAAGTGATTCTGTGGGGCACACTCATCCTAATGATACAAAGGTAGGCGTTAGACCCCAAACCAATCATACGTTTAGAGAAAACCACCTCCAATGTCCTCCCTAGGATTAAATCTTCTCTTTAGGCTTAAAGTTTTAATTATGTATGTTCACCTCTATTCCACTTAATATCAATTTCATGTAATCAAACTTCTGGTTTTGGAGATGTATAGTGTACCGCAATATTTAATGTAGAGTGAGACCCATATGAAATCAGTGTATACTGATGACTTGTCTTCTGACTTATCCTAACACCAAATCTCCTTCATATAAGTCGCTGATATGTACTGTTTTTTTAGCATTTAAGCTCCGTCGATAGGGTAATGCATCTGAATTCAATTGACAACAAATTGCTTCAAACCAAGAATATTAATAAATCATTAAAGCCCTCCATTCCTTCTATTATAATACTATCACATATACTCTTCCTTCTTTTCTATTAACGATAACATGTTCACTCTTTTCTACGTAATTCATTCAAAACATTATCAATCATTGTGTTTCATACTCTTTAACAATGAATCAATTTCTTTTAGTAAGAAGCCCAAAATAAATATTGTATATTGATAACTAACAACTTAACAATATTTCGTCCGTAACAAACACACTCGAGGAATCGTGAAATTCCATCACTAAATCGGCATTTATATATTATTATTATAAATAATATATTTTTTTATAACTTTAAATAATAAATTCTTTTAAATACGATTTAAAATATATACTTAATTTTAAATAATTTGTATTAATTTATTTACTAGTGAAGATTTTGATTAGAATATATTAAACTTTGATTTAGTAAAATAAATTATTGTTAAATATTATAAATTAAACAAACGATTTCAATCCATACATTAAAAGATTCATTAGATTATCAAAAAATAAAATATTTTGAAAAAGACCGCCGTCGCTCCCCTCTATCTAAGAATATTTCATTTTTGGTCTCTACATTTCATTATGTCACTAAGTTATTTTCCAAATTTTATAGATTTATTCACTGTATTGTTTATTCTTGTAATGTCACAGTAATACCAAATATATTTTTCTTTTGACTCCAATAAGTCATAGTAAAATTAATATTCAATACAACCCCCTGACTAAAGTTATTTAATTAATTATTTTACTACACCTTAATATGTATAATCATCCCTCACTTTAATATACTTTAAAATATCGAATTGACGCTTATTAAGATCCTATAAAATCATTCTTAGTACCTCTCCTTTTTCACGGCAACAAATTGTGCGATGAATCGCACCTTTACAAATCACAATAACTCTAGAATATACCATATTAATCTATCATCACTGTTCTACAACCTTTTTTTTATTATCAATAAATAAGAATTAATATTTGCAAAAAAAAAAAAAACTATTAAATTCTATTAAAATCCCCTTACTAATCTATTTTTCTTAAGTTACTAAAATCCTGGTCACGGCACCAAATTGTAACCGCCCCTATACTATTTTTTTTTTTTATCTTATTTTTAAAATCTCCAAATTAAATCCCAATAAATAAATGATTAAATTAACTAACACAGAAACATTAATAATAAAACAATACACCTAAACACCTAAATTATCTAAATTAAACTTAAATTAAATTAAAAGACCTAAATTAAACTTAAATTAAATTGATGCCAAAACTGATCCTATTTTTGTTTAAATTTAACGATCGTGCTTGACTAAAAATTCTGATCCCAAAATTTCAAAGTATTAAAGAAGCCTAAAATAATGTAAGTATTAAATATTTTTCTATATTCTAAAATTATTGTGATTTGAAATATGGCATGTGAATCGTCTAGTTTATTGGTAGGACCTTAAGAAGTGACCTATTGTAGTAATCCATTTTCTTTTAAGGTACTTAAGAAAGAATTTAACTAACCTAACAGATAATACTCCTATATAGTATCTACTTAACCGATAATTTGAAATCTATCAAGTTGATATTTATAATTAAAATAAGAAACATAAATATACCTAAGTATTTATACTTTTGTAATTTTATAGAAAATTTATATCATTTCACTCTAATATAATTTAGAATATTATTTGTTCACTTGATTATGTAAAGTTATGGAATTTGAATGTATTATTAAAATAACGTAAACATTCCGAATTAGTGAACAGAGAATAATAAATATCTCATAAAATATTGGAATTAGGTATCTAAGACCAATAGTGAATATGAGGGAACCTGAAGTCTAAAATTAGGTAAATCATTGTTAAAGAAGTTACATAGAAGATAATTATATGTATATATTTATACACCATAAATTCAAAGCAAAGCAATTATAAACGAAGTACCATTAGGGTATTGAATCGTTAAATAAAATCATTAAAAG
This sequence comes from Plagodis pulveraria, assembly GCA_963890685.1. Lineage (NCBI taxonomy): Eukaryota > Metazoa > Arthropoda > Insecta > Lepidoptera > Geometridae > Plagodis > Plagodis pulveraria. Next base: position 21,306,670 of record OY982950.1, on the reverse strand, counting down.
TGAAATCATTTTGTATGGGAGTAAATATGTTCTTTATAGAAATCTGTGAGAAATTACAATTTAAAACAACGAATATATTTTTTCAAACAGATAAAAGTAGGTATTTGGAACCTAAAGTACAGAAACTAAATTTAAAACCACGCGTATAAATTAATATTGTAGATATTCTCAAATTACAAATAGACACCGAGAAAACCTGACATAAATCTAGAGAAATAGGTAACATAGGATTCGGTTTAAAATAGCATAAGTATAAACAACTATGCATTGGCTATTGTAAGGAAAACAATATGGAACTAGAATTTACTTGAATGATGTACACATAATATATTGTCATGACTCCTAAGATTACTTAAGATTTCCTCAAAAATTGCAAAACATATTATAGTTTAATAATAAGAATCTAAGGTGCTTAGCTGCTTAACGAATAAAGCAAGTGGAAAGTATCAGAAGATATTTCCTCTAAAATACATAACATAGTAAACTAGAGTTTAACTCTAGAAAACTAAGATGTTTAACTTAACTATAATTATGTTATGTGAGAGAGACTGACAAAGGAAATATACCAAAAGTAAAATCAATGAATTCCGTAATTACTTTATATTAAAATTGATTTCAATCATTCAAAGATCTAAATAGGCAAGGTTAGACTAAAATTAATTTAATTAATATACTACTTAATCCGTGCTAGATTAACTAAAATAATAACTATACCTATACGAACTTATCAGATTCATCGAAAATATAAATAAAATTACAAAAAAAATGAATATTGTATTTCAAAGTACAATTTGTCCATTTACTTAGAACTTCCTCAAATTATATTCATAACGTCATAAAGTAAAATGAATATTAAAATAAGAAAATATATTGTACAAAATTATATGATGAATTTGGATTAAATTAAATTGTATTATTTTAAAGTTGGTCTAATTAAAAGAGTAGTAGAATGGGCTAGACTAATAATTCCTAGTTTACATTGATTCTGACTTCTATGCTATTACAATTTGAAAGTATAACGTTTATTGGAAGTATACTAGCAAATAGATATTTTATAGATATTGTTTTCGTAAAATTTGATTATTTGAGAAGTTACAACTTTGATAATTTGATGGATCCATCGTATTTTAGTTAGCAGTTATAAGGAAAGGTTCAGATTCTAAGTGCCAGGGACTTGCAACCCCTGGTGTACGTTTAAGAAGGCCTCCTTTACGGTGCACGACACCAATGCTCATCGGTTCACTTAGGTAATGCCTTCTCCTTAAATCAAATACTGCTTAACTTCCTATTTTATCTCATTATTGGAAAATTCATAATATCCATTTAATGAGTGCCTTTTACAAAATTCGTAAATATAACATATCTTATTAGTTAATTTCATTGATATGATATTTCTCAGTTTGAAATAGAATGTGTTTCAGAGTATCAAAATACTATCAATATTATAATTGATTTCAAAAGTTTGGTTTTATATTTTAGGACTTACTTTGCCTAAGTTTTGTAAAATCACGTGTTTGTGATATCAAAAGTGAATTATACTTTTATTCAGACTCAAGTACTCAAATATGAATATATAAGGTTTAGAGGAATTATCTTCCCTCTGATTTTCTCATGTCGAATATAACATCTTTCATCCTTACAGCAGAAAGACTTATTAAAAATGTGGTCGCATTTGCACCAATGTTCAACAATGTATTATCATGGTTGAATAGAATTTAAACTTCATTTTGTTGTACGAGGACTTATATGCCTCATTCTTGTCGTAATATATGTCAATCCATCTTGGTTGAACAAACATAAAGCATTCATTATAATATCAATCCAAATACTTGAGTAGAATAATCGTATACCTTTATAAGTTAGCATTAGTACTTAGACAAAATAAATTCTCTCGAATAATGTTCATAAAACGTTGGAATAGATTTGAACTCAAAATGTATATAGTTTACTATTGCATTAGATTTGAACTGAAAGACCCAAGACTTAGCATTGGTATACATTTGCATATTTGATTTTATTTATCGGCTTGAACAGTTTTATGATAATTTTATTTTAAAACGTTGGTATTATTTATGAATATGATGTTCTCAGGATAACTTTATTCCAGTAATTTCACCTCTGTAATTTGACATAGGTATGCGAATTCATGTAAGGAACAGTGCAGAATAATTCTAAGATACAGATTAATCTTTAAAAAGAATTAAATACCTTTTATAAGATCAATTTCCATGGCAAATTTTCTACAAAATATCAATATTGAAAGGGCCTCTCGACCATGCAAAGGAAATTAAATATCCGCATATTATATGAAAACACAAATTTCCAAACATGTTGTTTCCCAAACGATATTAGATATATCTAAGTTTTGCTTTGCTACGTTTTATATGTTTTATTTCACGTATATTACTAATCTACTCACCTTGTTAGTCACCTTTCCTTGTCGGATTTCATTCCAGGTACTTTTGTCAACATTTCACATAAGTTAATTGTAGTAAAAAAATGTAAAATATCTAAAGCACGAGAATTTACTATGACCGATTTTTTCTTTCGATTCCTGCCTTGTTGACAGATCCTCTTAATTGAATTTTGATCGTATTCTTTTTTTCAAAATATTCATTGCCTGTTATTATTTGAACATAAAATGAGATCCTGGAATCTCTTTACTGATTTAAAAATTCAATAAGGTTAGTAGTTAGGTTAGTTATACACAAATATTGTCTATTAAAACTTTTTACTAAGAATGAATAATTTATTTCTGATCTTTAGATTCTTTACCTATATTATTCGTCTTTAGTGACGGAACTTCCTTTCCAAGGTATGTTCCGTTACAACATCTGCCGGAACACACTGTTAGGTGCTTGGCGACAAATTTTCTGCTTTAGGGTGGTAGCTAGCCAGGCAGGCAGTTAGCTCAGTTCCTTTCACTACATAAAAATATAAACCACATATCCTAAAACAAAAAATAAATCGTCTCTATTATACATATATTGTAAGTTATTTATTTGTTTCAACTAAATAAAATAAAGATTCAATTTAAAAGTCATTTACATGCTGTATTATTATATCTTGATTATACAAAAAGTACACCATTACTAAATAACTCTTTGAATAGATGAGGAAAATAATTTTGGTGAATATGTTTTTCTCATACTATTTAATTTTGTTTTTTTTTTTAACTCCGGAATATACCGGCCTACTTTACAGGAAATAAATTAAAATACAGCTCTCTAGTTTATTTAGCTTTGAAATTATTATTTTATTACCAGTATTAGATTACGCGATTTCCAAACCAAAGAAATTTGCGCGCGAAAATGTGCCTACGGAAAATGGGCGGCAGTTTTCGCCATTTGAAATACTTCCCGTTAGTATAGAGTAATAAACTTTCAATAAAGTATAGCCACGGGGTCTCATTTTAGAAACGTTTTAATCATAAAATTGGACTAAAATATCCACAACAAAGGTTTATTTACACGGATCCGGTATCCGCGGCTTGTATTATATCATGCCAAAATTGCTTACTTGGAACCGGTTACCGCATCATGCGAAACGTAGATTAAAAATATTGATCTAATTTTTATAGGGAAAGAGGTATTTGTTAACAAGATAAATTATTCAGTCGGTTCAAAATATATGGTAATAAATGTAATGTTACTTGAAGTTATTCAATAATAATTTATAGTTATAACGCTCATGTCTTAATTATAAAGAGAAGATGTTTGTTTTTAGAGGAAAGATATGAATTTTTGTATTTAACGAATAAATGTCAAACTACTAAACCGATTAGATAAATTCTTTTACCATTTAAATCCTTCTTTTTTTTACATGTGAAAACATCATTTACGCTTTTCTCTCCAACCCGGGGAAGGTGGCCGGGATATGTCGGGCTCGACACCAACTACTCCCACAGCAGTAAGTGCCCCTATCGACTAAATAACATACGGTGTTCCATCTCCACCGCTTCTCGGCGAGATAGCAGGGACGCTTTAGCATTCAACCACGAACCCGCCACGGTTGTCCGTTGCCGCACCCCTCCTGGAGTGTTACCCCTCACGACGCACCAGAACACATGGCACGTCGCTTCCACCCGGGGATAAGCCCGCAAATAGGCGTCAGACGACCCCGCTTCCGACGCCCCCTGCGACGGGTCAGATGAGTAGCCCTGTCGCCTGCTACTTCGGCCGCAAAGGATAGGGAGCCGGAGAGATATGGATTGCCTCACGATACCGACACTCCTACTCCCCTGCGGCCACTCCGGGTACAAAAGTAACCCACCAAAAACCCATGTATACTTAGTTATAAATTATATTTGTAGCTCTTTGAATATTACGTTATGCACAAAGCATTATGCCATGTACCTAGTTCAGATATATATGAATGAAGAACATTATCTCTGCAAATCTGCTGACCATACACATATATAAAAGAAAGTAACAATTCTAGTCTCCATCTTATCTATGAATGCAACGGGAAAATCATTCTGGGTGGCAAAAAATTGCGGATTCCTTTCAGAGCGCCGCGCTCCCTTGGCATGTCTCTCGGCCGCTCGGTCGAGTGAATTATATTTTGCCGTAAAGGATAAAGCTGAAATCCCAGACATAAGTTAATAATATCGTGCGATAGTAACAAGAACAGCTGCGTACTAAATAAATGTAGTAGTATTAGTTCTTAAGCTAATACAATTTTATTATACGCCACATGAAATAAGTTGAAGTTTGATCTACGTGATATAGATTTTGTTTATCAAGGCGTACACTAGACTGCGTCTAGTCCTTCTTGGACGCCATAGGAATGGACTAAGGAAAAAATACACAAATGAGCAGTATGTTACTCCCACACGAGTGTGGTAAATGTAGCAATTTGATGACATTTTGCTGAGTTCCCGTGCTAATACGCTGTAACGCCTATCGAACTTGTACAAAAAATACCTAGGTAATCGTAAGAGGATTTTTATAAAAACTTATGTTTAAAAACGTTTTATTTATTTTATTTTGTAAAATGTATTATTGTTCAAAGAAATTACATAATTTCACATAAAACACGTATTAAAATTAACACTGAACATGCAATTTTTACGTGTTTATGCTAAATGAAACGTTATCATTGATTCGCACTTTTAGATCAAACATTACAATACAATTAAATTATTCAAAACTCTGTATTTTGGACTTGAACTCATTTTCTGATCCTTTATTCGAGTACCCACTCGGGAATAAACCTGTACCAATAATGTTTCAGCTACTGTTTCCTAGATGGCGTTACCGCACATTTGATATTTGTGCTTCGACTTACATACGGTGAGGTACATTTCAATAGTGCAACATTTTAAGTTTCAACGGTTTTTAATAGAAACGAGAATATATTTAGTTAAACTTGATGCTGTTTTCATGTTTTAAGCCGGACACTTCAAATAACTTATTGTTGTTTTGAATTGCTACAGATTTGATAACTAAGGTTTATATAGTTTGACGGTCATGGCAATCATGCAATACGTCGCGCTCATGACTTGGATGGGTGACCGCTAGTGACATTACTATACTGAACGTTGCCGTGCTTCGGAGGTCGTTGGTCCTGGATGTTATCTAAGGATGGCAGTCGTTATATCATGGTGATAAATATTTTGCTAACAATGTCCGCCTGGCCAGCGACCACCCTAGAGTAGAAAATCTATCGCCAAGCACCTAACAGTGTGTTTCGGCAGCAGTCCTTGAGAGCTAGTAAAATTGCAGGCACATGGAGACCTAACAACTGTTCGTCTCAGTGGCCAAACAGATGCAATTCATCGTTGACGAAATGCATCTGTTATAAGCAGAGATTAGTCTACTTAACATCAGGTGGGCCTCGGGCAGTTCTATCACGATAACATAAAAAAACATTCCTCTCTTGTGGAATGTAATATTATGCTATGTTGTTTTTTAAAGAGTGTTTTTGGCCTATTGGCAGTGGAAGGACTGATGTGTCCCATGAACGAACGCACAATTTAATTGCGGTCCCACGGTGTGTTCCGGCAGCTGTCTTTGTTAGGTAGTGATTTTAAGTTAAGCCTTTAAGCACATTCGATCGAAGATGATGTATCTTTAGCATCGATGACTCCTTTATACTAAATTGGCAACTGTATTCTATAAACTCTAAACGACAATACCCCCCATGCTAGTGTCAAAAGTTATGTTTATTGTTACCTTGTCATGTATTGGAAAATGGCATGATAAAAAAACAACTATAAATATACAGAATTTTAAGTCTCAGTTTCATATTTTATATTTCATACGGATTAAGTTCTACTCAAAAAAAAAACTTACTTTATTTAATCTTGTTTTATCTTATTCCTTTTACGAGTTAACGAGAGACCCGTGACATATGTACGGATGTAAGGAGAAACAGACAGTCAAAGGGCAAAGTTTTATTATTATGGCTCTGTGTTACTCTTTCGGTAGGCAATCCAAAAAACCATTTCATCAACAGCCGGAAGACGGGCAGCTTTGAATAAAAGCCTCCCCCGTATTAGGGGGGATTGTCATAATTCTCTTATATACGCAGGCGTCTTGGAGATCGCAGTGTAAATTATAGTTCTTCAAAAGGCTCTGTTGCCCATCTTCTGGTATTTCTCACTTCGTCGCCTCTTACGAGCCATGGGAAGATATAGGGGGTGCAAAACTTTTCTGGCACAGGACGTAACTGAACGATTTAGCCAAATACAATCTAGTCAAAATATTCACGATACTAAAAATAGGTACTTATGTGAATCGAAAATTGATCAATTACTTACTGCATAAGTTTTACTGTAAGATAATAACAAAATTATCAACAAAAAGTTGCTTCAACTTTTTACGTTTTCTTTAATGCATGCCTGGCTAGTACTACCGGACCTTAATGCCGCTCTATATCACTAGCCAATTAAGCATTCGCTTGCATGAAAGTTAGTGAGATAAGGAGTTCGAAGATGGAAGTACAGAGCCATCGCACCTGATAGCCCATCAGTGCACAGTCCGTTCAAAAGTAAAATAGATTTACTATTTATTTTTATAACAGATTCTATTAATTTTTATGTCAAAATCATTTATTCAATTTAGGCGTTTACGAAGGTCAATTACAAATTTGAAATAATATTTCAAATTTGTAATTGACCTTCGTAAACGCCAAAAAATATATTATATTTTTTATCTATTTTTTATTGTACTCATAATGAACCTTTTTTGAGTGGATATATTAAGGTAAAAGATACGAAAAAAACACTTCACTGGCAGGAAAATAAATCTCACCAGACAGGGATACAGAATTTACTTGGGTGTGTAATGGTAATTACCACCATGCAAAACCGCAGCTACCTAATTAATATTTCAAAAGTATTATTTAAATATGTGGTCTACATGGGAACAACAACCTTCATTTATTTATTGCTCGTAGGTTAGCCTTTGAATGCAATTAACTTTACTTATATGTAATTGAAGGTGTTAACAGGGTCTTCATATATTAGTTCAGTCAAAAACCAAACTTATTTACGAGAGTAGCTACTGAACTTACAAGAACATAAAGTGCACCTAGTACCGAACACAAAGCAGTTCTACGCAGGCCTACGTTTTCTTATAAATATATTGATGGTATAAAACTGTTCAATGGAAAATATGGCATTATTAACGACTTGATCATTTGACGAATTCTATAAATCTGTAAAAATTACTCTCCATTTAATTTACATCTCTACTCTCATGTTTTTCATTTTAAATTTTTCTTTTCGCATTGCGAGTCTGAGGGTCACGAAAGATATCCGACTGTTTCTAATTTTATATCGTTATGTGAGCTTAGGGCAGGATATCTCTGGCAAATTATTTCCTATCCACTACGGCTTCGTTCTTGTCTCGCATTCGCATTTCATTTTATTTATTTCCGGCTCACTTCTACGGAATGAATCGTGGAGAGAAAAACAGTTTCCCGAGCTTAGGCTAATCTTGTTCCTGTTACAACACGAGCTCTCTTACTCGGAGATTTAAGAGAATTGTCGGCTACAGACATCGATGCTGTTATTGTATTCGCTTTTTTGCGAGTGACGACGCTTTTAAAGTTATTTATTATACGACGGCGATGAAGATAAGAGATATATTTTAAATTTTCGCAAAAAGCTTCGTATCCTAGGTAGATCAGTATAATATGGCATATTTGGAAATAATGGTAGCAAACTTTTTATATCAATGTTTTTAGAAATTAATTTGTGTAGATGTATTGTTATAACTTCCTGTGCACGATTTGCTAGTAGTATTTTAAGTGAAATCAAAATACGTTTGGATATAAAGTAATAAACTCATAAAACTAAAGCAAGTATCGACAACCCACGTGTTTGAAATAACATTATTTGGTCATACAGCTCAAAGTAAATGGAGTAGGTACGTGTATTTTTCCAAGTATTTCGTCCTCCTTTTCACTCCTTAAAGGACTGAGTATACAATTGTATTCTTATAAAACCAACATTGAATAAATGAATGGATAAAGGTAATAAATCGTAAAATCAACACACCGTTAGATGCTTGGGGATAGATTTTCTACTTGAGGGTGGTAGCTAGCCACGCGGGCATTCGCAAAATACCCTACCACCATGCTGACGACTGCCATCCTAAGACGACAACCAGGTTCGACGGCTTAACATGCCCTCCGAAGCACGGAAGCGCCCAGTAGTAATGTCACTAGCGGTCACTCATCCAACTCATGACCGCGGCGGACGTTGCTTAACATTGCTGATCGGTAAAGAACAGCTAAGCAAACTTCCCTACGAGCGCTAAGTCAACAAGTCTCGTCATACGTTTGCCAACGTATCTCTGTGAGCTCAACACAATTGAACTCGTTTGGTCTCAAGTGAACGGCTATGGGAGGAAATAACAAAAGTTATTAAATTGATGAAGTTTGAACTCTTTTTTACAAGGAGTAGCTGAAGTGGATAGATAATATTGGTGGTCATGTCTCAATCATGTGATAACCAAGATAGAAACAAAAATCAAGTCGACAATCATGTACAAAATATGTTAGAGCAATTTATTATTGACGCATCTGCAGAAAAATCATCAGAAGAACGGCGATATATTTAAAGATTACAAGAATTGTAGTTGAATTATTTGATTTATAAATCTAGTGCACAATAAATATATATATATATATATATATATATATATAAACTATAACAATATAGTTTTACAAACAAAATACTACGAACTATACACAACACTACAGCTACTACAATAAAAGCATTAAGATCCCTATAAGCCATTGCAGACTCATAGGCAGTCCAAATGCTCTAGCCCACTACCAGTTGGCAGCGTGCCCAACATGCTGGCAGCATTGCCCCGTTGAACTGCAATGCTTATTCTTTGAGCCAAATAGGTGCCAGCATTTTGATCATGCGCCACATCGACCAAGCGCTCTGATAAGTTTTGGAAAATACTATTAGCTCCCGGTCCCCACGGACCCAACGTCTCTACACCAAACGGCTTAAATATGTAACCCATACCGAGGTTAGCATACTTTCGCCGCTTGAGTTGCCCCGCCGAAGTAGCCGCGGCGCCAGCCCTCAAGTTGGTTTCAGAAAGATGTGACGGCGCTTAAGTGTGTACGCATGTAATAGCGTCCCACACTAAGGGCCGTCCTTACTTCCATGAAACCAGAGACATGCCGTCAGATCTTTTACTATCGTCACGCATCAGAGCGTTCGGTTAAAGAACAGCTGCAACATTGTAAAAGCCCGGCGAATGATATCGTTATGGCTGGCATGGCGGGAAATTCGACCAGCACTTCGAGAGCAGGAGAGGCCATGGTGACCGAGTTGGTCAACTGCAGTACCACACTGGCAGTGATGTACAACACAACACCTTGTACCCAAGCGTTAGCTAATAGCGAGACGAAAAGCGGAACGATCTATAAGGCTACGAGTTTTGTAAAAAGGAATGGCTTGTAACCAAAGACCAGATTCCCACACAGAAACAGCGAGAATACGAGCACGATCTGCGATACTAGGAATCTTATTTAAAAGATCTTTCCGTTCTAGCTCGCATAGGGGCCGATCCCACCGTTTCTGAGATGACAACATTTTTGGGAATTCGGTATTTGGACAAGCCAGTCTCCATGTGGTTTTGGCCTCAGCCAGATATGCTACATCAAAAGAGCCTAAAGATGGTGCAAAAATATTTTCTACTAATTTATGTGTACTATGTACAGAAGACAAAAAGCCGGTAATGCCACACTAGAAATTTTGCGTATCCCTATGCCCCCCAACCTCACAGGGAGGTAACTTTGCACCCAATCCCCATCATGCATCTCAACATTCAAAACCGAAATTAAAGTATTTTTTAATAAATTGTCAAAGCTTAAAAGAAGCTCACTGTGTTTCCACTGCTGACAACATCTCAAAAAATAAGAAAAAGCAAAATCTAATAATAGTAAAAGCCATATGGGCGTTAATTTTGAATAATGTGCTAGAAGCATTTCTAAACTTTTGAATTGGTTCTTTGACAAATGGTGACAAACATTCGTCAAGAATCGGTGAAACCAAAAGACGGAGTGAACTTTTTTCTACTAATTTTATATTAGGCGCAAGTAAGTTGAATTTTTCAATAATTGAAACTTTCTCCGGACAAGAATCATAAACAAAAAGTTCTCATTTGGAAAAATTTAGTTCAAGGCCAATAAGACGAAAATCGTCTATAAGTACTCGCAAGTCATTCAATACCGTGTTCGCATCGCCTCCTAAGGTTCCGTCGTCCAAATACCAAACCTAGTTGTAGTGGTTGAAAAAGATTACTTAAAAAAGCAACCTTTTTCCTACAACCGCATTTGGCTGTGAGGTGACGGTAAGTGGTGCCTACTGCTATAGGCCTAATATCACCATCTTTTTGATTAAGGGCACATAAATTCGCACCGTACCGAATTTCGGTAATTAAATTGTTGACCCGAACCGACAACATCAAATTAACCAAAGCCGTCACATCCCTTAGAAGTGTCTCGCCTACCTCACCAGAATTAAAAAATAAAATATCTTTTAAGGCCTTTTTTTTTTATATTGTTATGATTGCAATAACGTCTGCTATGCGGATTACATTACAAAATTACAAATATACGATAGGAAAAATTTAAGTCATGTGCGGGATTCGAACCCGCGTCCATCCGCCCCTTTAGCCGGGGCATGCTCTAACCAATTGAGCTAACATGATATCATCATAGTCATGTTAGCTAGCCGGGGCATGCTCTAACCAATTGAGCTAACATGATATCATCATAGTCATGTTAGCTCAATTGGTTAGAGCATGCCCCGGCTAAAGAGGCGGATGGACGCGGGTTCGAATCCCGCACATAACTTAAATTTTTCCTATCGTATATTTGTAATTTTGTAATCTTTTAAGGCCATCTAGATCACCGGCTGAGCCACTTAGAAAAGATGCCACGGCTGCAAAAACATCCTGTGGGGTCACCTCAACAATGTCATTATTTTGTTCAGGAGAGTCGGGATGGTGGAGACCTGCAGTTGCAGGCGGATGCTTTTCTATTAGGGAATTCAACGTATCAGATGTGAAAGGGGCGATTGTATCACTCGAAAACAAGATGCGTGCCACGTTTTTAATGTCACCATCATTAATTTTGTTTTCTACTATTTTAATAGTAGCTGAATCGACATTATTTGTTTATGTATTCCGCCGCAGTGGCGAAATTATTAAAGTTGAGCCAAAAGATTTCTCTTCCCGTGCCCTGTATTTCACGCAGTTTTCCTTTACTCTAGTTGTAAGGGATTTTTTGTCAGAACGATCAAAATTTACGTGAAATACGTGGTACGGAAATGCTAGAAGATGCTCCCAGGCTTGCGTAGTATTAGTAGCCAAAACATTTTTAATCGAACAAGATAACGATTGGGCAACAGAAATTCTCGCACCCCGAGGTATGCGTTTTAAAACAGGAATATAATTTTTGTACGAGCTTAAAACCTCCCAAAATGGAGGCAGGAATAGCAGGGCTCGCAACACTGCTACTACTTACTGTTTGATTATTTATTGGCGCCGAAAGGGAAATTTCCGAATTTTTATGACACCTTTTTTGATGAATTTTGTGGCCTTTTTGACCTTTAAAGCCTTCAAGCCTGGGGGCACGGACACAACATCTGGCTGTCTTGCGATACAAAGGTCCCAACTACTGCATTCATTGTTTGGGTACAAAGCATTGTTAACAATATAAGTCATAAGTTTATCTTAGAATCTCTAGGGTGACGTCTCGACCCGGATGAAGTCTCGCGTCAACAACGTCGTCGAAGTCCGTAGTGCGCAGGTGTCGCAGGCAGCATTGCCATGGAAACAAAAAATAACCGATTAGAAATTAGCTCAATAATAACGTGCTAATGAAACTAACTACAGAGGCCCACAGGAGCCCTACAAACAAAACCTCGCAAAATTCCAAGAGGAAGAATGTGGTTGATGGGCAGATAATGCCTATCTACTATCTGAAATTAAAATTAATTATATTTTGTAAACAAATCTGAAATTTACTGACCTGTCAGTTCGATTGATCATAGACAACCTTTATATTATATTTTACGTTTTATAGCATATAACGCGAACAGAAAATTAAAAATGTACTAAGTATGCAAATTTATTTCATAAAATAATAATTTAATTTTCTCTACAGTAAATTTTAGAAGTATTTAATATGAACGGGACTTAACAATTTCAAAACAAGAACAAAGGAGGATGTTAAGATTCCAGATTGCCCAGATGGGCATGGGAAGCAGAGTGCCTTCCACCTGGACAACCTGCTTTTCGAATCCCAACACGCCCGCGATTCGCGGGGCTTAAATAAAAAATGCGCCGGTCAAAATCGCCATGGGCCATGGGCCCTGGCCAACGGCCTTAGAGCGGCCCTGCTCCTTGGCACTGGGCGGCCGGTGTGCAGCCGCCGCGTCACCAGCTGTGTCCACCATACGGCACTCATCCTCCAAAAACTTCTCCAGGTCCCCAAGAGGGGGCAGATAGGTCACACAATCGCCACCATATTTCTGCTCAAAGCGAGCTTTCAAGTCCACAGGTAATTTTTTCAATATAATATGGACCAACAAATATAACCAATGTTCCACGGGCAGGTCCAAACGTTTTAACTCGTTAATAGCGACTAACGATGGATTCAAAAATTATGCTCTCAATACAGCTAGCCTATTAACCGTAGGCAAATTCAAAATTTGCTGTATTTGTGTGTCAGCAAGGCATCGTTTATTATTGAACCGCCTCACTAGTAAATCTTTGGGGGTTTCATAATTTGAGTCGTCAATTGCGAGATGCTGGACCAATGCCCTAACCTGACCCTCCAAAACTGATAACAAATATGCTAACTTTTGTGATGGACGCAGGTCTGTCCGTGCGTCCACTTAGCTATCAAAAAAATGTATAAAACCCAAATAATTTTAAAGACGGCCATCAAAGTGAGGCAGGTCCAATGTAGGCAATCGACTCAATAAACTTGGTAAAGTAGGTTCAGTTTTGGACAATGGTGAACCAACCTGGCCTTTATTATTTATTTTCCGTGCCCGCTGTGCAATTTGATCATTGAATTCCAAGTTTTGTAGGTAATCATTATCAACATGATCCGTCTGTTCCTGACTGAAGACATCAAGAGTTAAGACTCCAACAAAAGTGTTATAGCATGTGTAGCGTTTTTCCACCAATTCAAGACGTTCACTCAACTTAGCAAAGCGGTCGAAAAGTGCCTCGTCCTTATCTGGTCTGGCAGCCAAGGCAGCTGCGGTGGAAAACCAACACAAATGTGAGGTGATACCACCGACGGCGTCACGTACCTCCTTTATTGCAGACATGTTGAGTATGAACCACTATATACAACTATACACAATAGTTCTCAAATTTTCTCATAAGTACTCCGCGGGTTTTCTTTAACACACCGCTTAACAGTAGCCCCGTTGTTTTTGTTGACGGCAGTTGAAGGCCGCCCTTCACGAAATACGTCATATAAAGAAACCCAACCTCTCTCAAATTCAGCTAACCATCGCCTCACGGTGCTCAAACAAAGTGCTTCTCTCCCAAAAGCATTTTGAAGACGAGCGGCACAGTCTTGCGGAGAGAGAGAGCTTTTAAAATCATATAAAACATCATTTTGAAATCTTTTCGGTTTAATTCCATTTTCGTTGCGTACGTAGAACTTTGATGTGTGAAAAAATAATAGAAAAATGATTTCCCGCCAATTTTGGCCAATTTAAGGTTGCAATGTTTCAAAAAATAAAACATTCTAAATTCAAATAGTTCCAATTAGCTAGAAGTGCAAAACTTTTAGCGTGCCCCTTTACAAATTATTTTTTTAACTGTATGTAAATCTTTACGTGTTATGTGTGGATACTGGACACTTTGTTGTATTTATATTTTCTTGTAGGTACAACTGTCCTATTATTTTTGTTATATTATCTGCTAAAATGTAAATATTAAGGATAATCTAAGTGATCATTTAATTGTCCGTGCCTACGCTGTCAACTACAGCCAATAACTGATAATGACTTAAACATGAATCCATGCAGTCCCGATATGGGCATTGTACTTATCGAGGAGAGAACCTTCAAACATACACAAATGTAACATTTACAACAACTCACAATGCTAGAACCAGCATCCTAGATTATGTAGACATACATGCAATAGCAAATAGTTTGAATAACAGCTTCTCCATGTACCAGAAATTATCCAACCTACCTAAACCAACACCCTCGTGGAAGTTAAAGTTCAATTTTGACACGTGTGTTAATGATTATCTGAACCAAGTGGAAAATATGAGAGTAGCAAGGGATATGGATGTGTCTTTGGTATTGAGAGGTTTCTTTTAACCTTTGCATGTTTCAGCTGTCTGTTAATTGTTAACTATCTAAATTGAAATGATCTATGCTTTATATAAATGCAAAACTTTTAACCTTTTTTTTTACAATACAAAAGAGAAAGTGATTACAGATATGAAGCCGAATGTAGGTAAGTCTAAACACGTTCTGTTTTATAATAAACTTATAATTGAAATTGTTAAACTTAACCTGTAATCAATTTATCCACGACTCAGCAAATATGTAATAATATTGGTAAATTTGAACAGTTAATCTGATTAAGTTTAAACTGTGAAGCTTACTTACTTACTTTACGATTTATCAGTAAAGACTTGCCCCAATTGTGCCAACACATCCCAATAGGCAATAACAGAAATTCTAGGAAATAGTAGGGAATGCAGTAAGGTAACTTATCAATATTACCTGAATTCCCCAGATATGTTGACGATAATATAAAAGATTTTAGCATACATAATGAATCACAAATACGCACTCATTACAATACCTTATAAAAACGTGTTTTAAAATAACTTTCAGGTGATTGGAGTGGAAAATTTGTAACAAACAGGATAATTTAGTGACCTACACATAAAAGGATATCATTTTATGTGAAGGTAGGCCCACATAAAATTATATTATTTTATGTGGTCAGCGTTTGCTTTTAGGTAGGGAATGTACAATAGTTATTGATAACTTGAATGAAAACAAAGTATTTTCCTTTTGACCTTTTTTATATTAAAATGTTATTTGATTTTAATATAAAAAAGGTCAAAAGGAAACAACATTTTTGATGAAGTGGTTTTGCCTATTAGGGGTGCTTAAACAAATCAGCTGTTTTCAAAGATACTAGAAGTGTCCACCTATTAATGAACTCATTAATAATAATTATATTATTCTTTATTGTAGCAAACAGCTTCTTACATTGATCAGACATAAAAATATAATATTTAAAAGTTAATATGCTATATTAACTCATAAATGTTAGTTAGACGTTAATTAGCAGAAACGGTTAATATACAATTTTACCAAAAAACTTATAAAACAGTTCTCTTCCAAATGTACATTTTTTTTTTTATGATCAAAAGATAAGTGTAATAGATAACTGATTATTCTAAAAACATACGTACAGTCAGTATTTAATGTACTGGTATTTTATTAAAGGAATACAGCATGACGTTATCGCACTTATATCTTTGCGGTATAAGAAAATTGTTTGTTGCGTCGTTTACATTCCACTGGGCTCACCTGAAGACCATTACGTGTCTACTTTTAGTGTAGTAGAAAATGTATTAGTTAAATTTTCTAAGTTAGATACTGTAATTGTAGGGGATTTTTAATCTGAACTCATGCAACCAGGACGTTCGTATGCACTTTGAAAGTTTGATTACTAGCTGTGAATTGGTACAATATAATAATATTATTAATAAGCATGACGGAATCTTAGATCTGGTGTTGGGCAGCCGTGGTGATGCGTGGATTGAGGTGAATGGCGATACACCGCCCGTAGTGAAAGTTACCATCCCCCGTTGCTTGTGACAGTACGGTGCGCGCGCACGCCGCGTCCAAGGAACATTGACCCTCATCTGTTTTGGCACCCTCCAATGCAGGATAACATCCCTCGCCAGTAGAATTTTCGTAAAGCCGACTTTTATTCACTATACGCTGCCATGGCTGCTATTGACTGGGACGCGATATACTGATCCGAAAATGTCGATATAGCCGTGAGCACTCTGTACGACTTATTAGGCACGTGTTTCCATAGCTGCTGCCATGGCTGCTATTGACTGGGACGCGATATACCTACTTATCCGAAAATGTCGATATAGCCGTGAGCACTCTGTATGACTTATTAGGCACGTGTTTCGATAGCTGCGTTCCTCTTAAACTGCCAGTTAATTCAGGCTCGCGTTACCACTACCCCACGTGGTTCACGCCAGAAATAATAAATAACATTGAAAATGAGTACTTTCATCTAAAAAGATTCAGAGAACAGAACAAACAATTCAACTGGGAAATGTTCAAGTATTACCGAGCAAGAGTTAAAACTTTTATTGATCTGTCTTATTCTGAGTAGGTACATTAGTATAACATTAGTAGATATTAAACAAAATCCAAAACTATTTTGGAAATAAAAGAGAACCGATATCCGAATTCGAATTTGGCGGCACCACTGTTTCCGGTGTTGATGCGGCAGAAGCGTTCGCCACGTATTTTAAGTCGGTATTCCTAACTGACATACCGACTCTGTCTGCTGAAGAGGCGGAACGTGAGGCTGCAGAGTCTCTGAGCTCGTCTCGTATAGCAGTAGACAATGTTGGACCAGGAGATTTGTTATTTGCTGTTCGACGGTTAAAGGCTTACTCTTCTGTAGGACCGGACAGCATACCGCCTTATATCGTTAAAGATTGCTATGACATACTTAAAGCCCCACTGCTACATATATTAAATTTAGCATTAAGCACCGCAACGTACCCATCTCAGTGGAAGATGTCCAGGGTCACTCCAGTACCCAAGGATGGCTCTAGGTCCAAGGTCGAAAACTATAGACCTGTAGCGGTTTTGCCGGCCCTCGGTAAAGTGTTTGAGTCAATACTGAACCGCGATATCGTTAGGCAGATCAAGGCGACACTGAGCGACGCTCAACACGGGTTTCGAGCTGGTAGATCCACAACTACTAACCATATAAATTTTGTGGACTACGCTGTTGCTCAAATGGACTGCAAAATGCAAGTGGACGCTGCTTATTTCGATTTTAAAAAAGCTTTTGACCGTGTCTACAATGACGTTTTACTAAAAAAAAAAACGTGTATAGGTTTCACCCCAAATTTGTTGAAACTTTTTGCTAGCTATTTTGCAAACCGGCTACAGTATGTGCAGCTCGGAAACTGCCGCTCAGATCCTTATTTGACCTGTTCTGGCGTGAGCCAGGGCAGCATTCTTGCCCCAACCCAATGATGATTAGAAAATCATGGTTAACGACTTGCCGAGGGTCGTCAAGACGGCTGAATGCCTCATGTTTGCGGACGACCTAAAGCTATTCTTGGGAATAAGAACTTCCGCTGACTGTGAAGCGCTGCAAAGGGACATCGATAATGTTGTAGCTTGGAGTGAACGTAACCATCTTGAGTTTAATGCGTCGAAGTGCAAAACCATAACTTACACTCGCACTCAATCGTCCATACTGTACCCCTACAGCAATGGCGGTGTTCCTCTCGAGCGCGTGAAGCAGTTACGTGACCTAGGTTTGACCCTGGACACCGAGCTGACTTTTAACTACCACATCGCTGAGATTACTGCCAAAGCTCATAAATCACTCGGGTTTGTCATCAGGCAATCCAGGCAATTCCAAAATAGGAGTACCATTATCACTTTTTACTATGCTTTTGTTAGGAGTAAGCTAGAATACAATTCGATTGTATGGGACCCTCACGAAGACAAGTATAAACTCATGGTCGAAAAGATACAAAAACGGTTCGCTAGATTTCTTTACAATTGGATTTATGACTACTATCCTTATCTATATCCGTCATTATTTGTATCGGGCATGGTAGGCATGAACACCTTAGAGCTGCAACGCAAATGCGCACTCATGCTACACTACTTTCAGTTGGTGCGCGGTGGGATCGATAATCCCTTAGCACTGTCGCGCGTGGGGCTTGTGGTGCCAAAGCACCTACTGCACCCGAGCCGACGGCGACTGTTCACCCTAGTTGCACCCTTTGCGCGCACCTGCACCTCAAAGTTTGCTCCCACCAGTCATGCCATCTCTCTACTCAATGCCCTGGTTGCTCAACTAACAGATCTTGACATTTTTAGTATAAAATTGTGGATGTTTCTGAATTTATGTTTGAATAATTTTACAATACCTTAATTTTGATTAATTTTATGATATTTAAAACTTGACATTATTATTTTATATTATAGTTAGATAACTTGATAAATTGACTGTTTGATATTTATTTCATATAATAATTATAATTCTAGTTGTTCTTTAATTGTTGTCTAGTTGCATGCCTTGGCGTTGCTGTAAATGTAACTGGTAATTGAAATAAATAAATAAATAATACCCCTTCACTTCTGATCCGTGGATCGACTTTGTACATCAAAAACATTACAAACTGAATCTGCACTTGTTTTTAAAAGCAGACATCTACGCACAAAAGCTTAAAACGATATTTTAGCCCGCTTACACTTTACCTAAACAAAAACTTTACGACCATGAGAAGTGCAAAATATGTTTAACACGTTGTATTTATAAACGTTTGCTTTTTACTGATATTTTTTGAACTGTGTGAATGTAATAAAAGAATGCAAAATTAGTAATACAAAAAAAAACATTTCGTGTTCATAACTCATGTAGGATAAATTTATTCATGATGATACAATACTTCGTGGAAAATATTTGCTCGTAAACAGGTGGAATGATTTTGAAAAACAACAACATCTTTCAGCGTTTTTTCTAAAGGGAATTTATTAGTTCTAATGAATCACTCAAAACAAAAACAAGCTCTTACCTCGAGTCATTGCACGTAAGCATTTATCATACTACATCGTATAGTAAACTTAGTATTTTTTGCAGATTGTGTAGGAAAATATCAGATTACATTATAAATATGCTTACGCCGAGTATTCAATATTAAATTACACAATTTTTATCAGCTTGTTACACCGCCCAAATTGATCAAGTGTAAGATTTATTTAGTTTAATTATCCTAATTTTGTGGCCAGTTCTTTTACTTAAATAGATTTCTCTCATTTAATTAGCAACATTGGCAGTATCATATTATAATGAAAAATGAAAGATATATAACAATATTTTAAATATTACATTTAAACCAAATTCACTCTATAAATAAATAGGTACCCGGCTGGGACTCGCGTTATATTTACCGGAAAGATTCCAACCAGTTTCGGGATATATTGTACACTGGTGAAACTAGAAGAAATATTTCTCGCGAGTGGAACACATTAGAAGTGTTAAAAACGTGGATACCGTTCGATCGGCGGTAGCGGAGCACGCTCACATCCCAGGGTCCAGTCATTTTGTGCGCATCGATAAAGCATCCGTGCTTGCGAAAGATAAGTTTTTCGTTCCTCGTAAGATACGGGAGGCAATCGAAATTTGCCGTCACCCTAACTTCAACCGGGATTGTGGGTGGAATATACCGCCGGCGTGGAAAACAGTTTTAAAGATAGGTGACAATAGCGTTAATACGGTACTTTTGGACAAAGAAATTCACACGATTAGTGTGGTACAGACCCACCAACTTATCTGTTCAGGTGGCAGAAAAAAGAACTACAACATTCCTTCAAATTGTGACAGTTTGTATTTGATTTCCTTGATCAGCAGCGCCCTTGCCAACTACACAGTTAAGTTGGTGGTACTATATGTCTACAGCCCTACACGGCACATAACAGCGAAAGTGACAGTGACAGTGAAGCTAGTGACATATCGGACAATTCGACAAGTGCAGCTGAGCCGGGACCGACAGCGCCATCGTTACGTCAGTTACGTGCTGAGGCCCGCGCTCGCCGCTTCGCGCAACCGTGACTCCCAGACGAAGGGCTACAATATAGCCCGAAACTGGTCGGAATCTTTCCGGTAAATATAACGTGAGTCCCAGCCGGGTACCTATTTATTTATAATGGACAAAACTCGCGATAGTTTTCTAAGCAAATTCACTCTGTTATTTATAAAAATATAATACAGTCCCACCAACTTATCTGTTCAGGCGGCAGAAAAAAGAACTACAACATTCCTTCAAATTGTGACAGTTTGTAGTTGATTTCCTTGACCAGCAGCGCCCTAGCGAACTGCAAAGTTATGTTGGTGGTACTATACAAGATGAGACTTTAACAAAATGCTACATTTTAGTGCTGTTTAGTTACTATTCAAATGTAGGTATTTACTAATTATTTAAATTACCGATCCCTTTTATATTTGTAGCTGATAGGCTAGCTTGACTTATATAGTGTTCGTTACAGTGAGTTCGTGAAAATGTGATTCATGCAATGGTACAATTGATCTTGCAGTACTAGTGCGAAAAAAAGGCGTTAAAACCGATTTCCAACACTGAAAAGTATGAATCTTGTCTAGCTCGGTAACTACTAAGCTGATTCAAAGGATTGAGCTGACGTCATCTGATACAAAGCACACTGATGATACATTTTCATAGTCAGACTAGTTATTTTATACCTTACAGATAAGTCTGTACCATGCGTACTTTTAAACTATCATGGTACCGAGTTCAACAAGTTATTTCACACTTTTGAGTATTTAAGTCGGTTCCATTTTTAAGTAACAAAAAAACATGTATACGTATGATATATTATTACTCCAAAACAACTCAATCAAAGTTAATAAATATAAATAAGACCAACTTGAATTTGGATATGGAATTCTATAGTCAACAAAAAAGAACAAATAATCGTCTATACATAAAGATCGAGAAGATTTTAACGGAAAAAAAATCGCTGCGACAGGATAACTGCTTATTTTTATGTTTTTATATTCTTATTTATAGTAGCTTTCACCACTACCTCACCTAATTGACGATATGGTCAAAGATGTTCAGGCTAACCTAGAATTACTGTCTCTTAAGGACAAGTGCCGAATACACCTTTAGGTGCTTGGTGACAGATTTTATATTTAGATAGAGTCAGGTGGACATTCTCAAATTGCCCTACCACCATGTTATAATGACTGCCGTTGTAAGAAAATAACTGGAACCGACGGCTTACATGCTCTCCGAAGCACGGAAGCGCTCAATAGTAACACCACTATCAGTTACCTACCCATCCAAGTCATGATATCAGCTTACAACGACTAAGTAAATAATTTGTTAATGTGATTTGCGCTCAGCACACGATAGTGCTTCTAATCAAATTTAGAAATATAGAAGGGTAGCGATATCATTGCGAAAGTTAAGTGTTTGAAAAAGGACTCCTTACGGACACATAAAATCATATCGTAGTTGGTTACGCCGTTTTATCTTCGCTGTGTAAGTTGAGGTATGCGCCATCTAGGGGTGAGCGCACCAGGTTGAGCCGATAACGTTAACCCAACGGTGTGACAACTGAAAATCACGGCGTATGTGTATTCTCTTCTATTGTGTGACACAGCATTTATTTCTCGTCTATACCACCCGCATCAGTATTTACTTTTATGACCTTTCGACTCGCGTCTCCAGTAGTCTTTTTTTTCTTAAAAAATCACAAATATACGATAGGCAAAATTTAAGTCATGTGCGTAAAATTTTTCCTATCGTATATTTGTGATTTTGTTATAAAATCCGCATAGCAGGCGTTATTGCAAACCTAACAATCATCATCAGGCAGAAGACGTCCACTGTTGAACAAAGGCCTCCCCCATAGAGCGCCACAAAGAACGGCTATTAGCCGCTTGTATCCATTGGCTACCCGCGACTTTCACGATGTCGTCATTCCACCTAGTCCGAACAATATAAAACATATATATAAACCTAACAATATTAAAATAAAAGTCATTTTTTATGTTATTGTGCTGAACAAGCACGAGGTCCACCTGATGTGAAAAGGCAACTACTGCCTATAACCTATAACAGATGCATTTCATCACAAGTGAAGAACTGCACTGCGCCTGTATGTGTCTGTAATTTTACTGGCTTTCGAGGACTGCTTCCGGAACACTCTATTAGGTTCTTGGCGACATATTTTCTATTTGAAGGTGGGAGCTAGCCAGGCGAGCATTTGCAAAATACCCTTCTACCATGCGGTGAAGTTCAAGCCGGCGGTGGGATTCGAACCATGGACCTGCGGCACCGCAGTCTATAGCTATTACCGCTCGTCTATCATTGTTTCATCGTAGTCAGTCTGGTTGATGACCGCGCACTGTCCCCTATGACGGTTAAAGAAATACAATCGGAGAATAAATTTTCGACACCAATGCGTAAGGTGCCGGTGGCCGAATGGAATAGGTATCCAGTGCGAAATAGGAATCAAAGGACGCGGGTTCAATTTCTATCTGGAACAAAACAAAAATTTGTAAATGCGATTTTCGCTCAGCCCGCGATAGTGCTTCTAATTATATTTAGAAACAATCATATTTTTTCCTACATCTTCATCTTCAAACACCTGACATTTTCAGGAACTCCCATTGGAATTTTCTCATCTTCTATTCTCTTGAACATAAGTGAATCCGTGATCAAGAAGTTTATCTTTGCTCTATTCAAATAACTTTTTATTGAAACAATTGATGGAAGTTTGGTCACAAGAAATAAATCATTGGTTTCATTATCAATAGTCAAAGAATGGCTCCCAAAATGTCATATGATAGAAGTGAAAACCTCGTTGCTTTTTTAGCAACTACAACTGTCTTACATTTACAACCATAACTGCAAATCATATTACACACATACATGCACCCTCACAAACACACTAATAAGTTTTTCCAGTCATCCTGTTCCATATATAACACCCTTACTTACTTCACAAACAAACACAGAACAATACACTTTGTACCATAAATAATATCTTAGCATTCTGTCAACACTTAGCACCTACACTAGTAGTTCATAATAATATATTTTTACTTAAAAGTGTTAAGCAATCAAAATTATATTTACAGTGAAAATAATAGCGGTAAACCTGGACCACCAAATGTGCAAACGCATTAGATTGCATTAGATTTTGAAGCAGTGATGGCTCAGTGGCATTGGCTATGGTTCGAATCCCGTGGTTTTGAGCTTCACTGCATGGTGGTAGGGCATTTTGCGAATGCCCGACTGGCTGGCGACCACCCTCAAGTACAAAATCTGTCTCCAAGCACCTAAAAGTGTGTTCCGGCAGCTGTCCTTGAGAGCCACTAATTCTAGGTTAAGCCATTTAATACCTTCGATATATAATCTAGATAATACCACATCATGATTGTGGTCAAAGACTTATAGATCAGCAATCAAAAAAACCGGCCAAGTGCAAGTGGGACTCGCGCACGAAGGGTTCCGTTACTAAATATTCTGCGAATAGTTAAAGCGTCTACCTGTCACCGATATTAGTATCGAGCAAGAAACGGTAAAAAATCAAGTTTGTTGTATGGGAGCTCCCCTTAAATATTTAGTTTATTTTATTTTTAGTATCTGGTGTTATAGCGGAAATAGAAATACATCATCTGTGAAAATTTCAACTGTCTAGCTATCAACGTTCTTGAGATACAGCCTGGTGACAGACGAACGGACGGACGGCAAAGACAGCGAATCCCGGTTTTACCCTTTGGATACGGAACCCTTAAAAATGATATCCGTATCTCAGAGGCCAAAGATACAGGCTTGCGCTTAGTTTGGGTCTCAATGTAAATTTGTGTGCAGACAATTACGTAGCATCCTTACCCGTCGATGAATTTATGTGCACCACGAAATTTGTAAACCTTTTTTTGGAAATAAATTGTATTGTGTTGTTTCGATAAACTGTTGCGTCATTCCTTAAATAAGGGACAAACCGCTTTATATTGTTTACCAGCTGTATAACTTTAATTTTATTGTTATTTGCTGGACATGTATGGTTGGCTCTACGTATTGTGTCACATTCATCCTTGGTTAACGTTACCCTTGCAGGAAAAAAGGCCCGGTTTGTACATTTCCATGGAGAAGTGCCGTTAGGTTTGATTTTCCATTTTTGGTTAACGTGTTTTTACTTCTAGTTACAAAACTTTTTTAAATATGTGTAGCAAAATAAATTGTTTTTTAAGGGAATCATTAGGGAACATTATAATACAAATACGCTATGTTGGTCATTTCACATGATTCAGGATTGCTTGGGCTGTACTAGTACTGGACTACAATGCATAAGGAATGTACATTCCCACCAACTTATCTGTTCAGGCGGCAAAAAAAAGAACTACAACATTCCTTCAAATTGTGACAGTTTGTAGTTGATTTCCTTGACCAGTAGCACCCACGAAAACTGCACAGTTAAGTTACTATAGGTGGTACTATACGTTACAGTTTTAGATAGCAATAATAAGTGCTGAAATAAAGAAAACTATTTTGTTTGTTGCAAATTCAAATTTGGACTATCTATAGAGTAAACGTAATAAAAAATGACGCCTTTTATTTTTAAGTAAGTATACGGGGTATAATATATTATATTATGTATATTGCCACTACTCGAACTACATTGAAAACAGTGTTGGCTTGGACGAGTAGATCGTTTTGCAACTTAGACTTTACCGACCAAAGTCGGCAAAAGTTATAGTCTGCCCATTTAACGTACTGATTACCTACTAAAAATAAGCGGATATACCCCAGTAGGTATATCCGCTTACGGTAGTACCAACAATATTTTTTAGAGAGGATTGCCGACAGGAATGTGCCGTTCATAGAGCTTAAGCAAAACGTTTTTCAAATATCTCCTTGTATGGTTCTGTTAGAATATATTATTATCTATGCTTTATTTTAGTAGGCCTATTTTATGTATAATGTATACTAAAACAACTCTATATGGGTGATATAATGTCAGGAAAATGATTATAATGTATAAGAAAAAATTAGACCACTAACCTGTTGATAAGATAAAATGATACCGAAGTCCCAGAATTGGCTGTACTGGTTCTGAGGCTATAGAAATCATGCTATCAGTACCTATTGAATTTTATGGAGTTAATTGTTAAATAATAATAATTAATTTATTTATTTATTACTAGCTGTACCAGCGACTTCGTTCGCGATTGCCGTACCTGTAAACTAATTATTCACATTTGAGCACTATTTATCTAATATTAAGCAACGCTGTGGTCTGCAGTGAAGTACTCCTAGTAAAGCAAAGCTCAGAAAGGAGCTTTTTACTTTGGGTTTGATAATTAAGGGTTGTATTTTCCAGAAGACAGTAGTTAAGTAACTCAGAGAGTTCCTGCGCGGTTCGCACAGTATAATCGAAAATCCTACTTTGGATTTTCGATACTAAAACGGCGTCTCTTTGCCGGTGATTGTGTAGATGTGGTTCTCCTTGTTTGGCGGTAGAACGAAAATATATGAGATTGTACACTTCCATTGCACAGTCTCCAAAATGCCTATCCGGCAAAAGATAGATAGTTAAAAAAATATTGTGGCGAATGTTCCAGATTTTAGAGTTTTATCATGAAAAGCTGGCAAGTCCAAATAAGGATTCCGAGATGCCCGTGGGGTGCCGAGGTGCCCATGGGGTGCTGAGCTGCCCGTAGGGTGCCAGGCTGCCCTTGGGGTTCCGGGATGCCCATGGGGTGCCGGAATGCCCGTGGGGCGCTGGGCTGTCCTTGGGGTGCCGGGTGGCTCTTGGGGTGCCAGGCTGCCCGTGGGGTTCCGAGCTCACTCGTCGCTATTCTAACAAAAAAGAATAATTGATATCGGACGACGTGTTCATAAATTACAACTAACTAACATTTTCACTTTCGTCCTCTTTCCCGAGGGAACCGTACTGAATTTCGGGATAAAAAGTATACAATAACCTTCTTCGTAGTATGAACTCAAATTCTGTTAAGTCTCATTGAATTCTATTTAGCAGCCCATGGGGTGCTGGGCTGCCCGTGGGGTGCCGGGCTGTTCATGAGGTTCCGGGCTCACTGGTCGCTATTCTAACATAAAAAAATAATTGAAATCGGACTACGCGTTAATAAATTACAACTAAGTGTACATTTTGACTTTCATCCCCTTTCCCGAGGGAACCGTACTGAATTTCGGGATAAAAAGTATACAATAACCTTCTTCGTAGTATGAACTCAAATCCTGTTAAGTTTCATTTATATCTATTTAGCAGCCCATGGGGTGCTGGGCTGCCCGTGGGGTGCCGGGTTGTCCATGGGGTTCCGGGCTCACTGGTCGCTATTCTAACAAAAAAGAATAATTGAAATCGGACTACGCGTTACTAAATTACAACTAAGTGTACATTTTGACTTTCATCCCCTTTCCCGAGGGAACCGTACTGAATTTCAGGATAAAAAGTATACAATAACCTTCTTCGTCGTATGAACTCAAATCCTGTTAAGTTTAATTGAATTCCACTGAGTAGTTTTGGAGTGATGCGCGGCCGGGATACAGACAGACAGACAAAAATAAAAAAAAATACAGTTTTGGCATCAGTGTCAGCTGCAGAGCACCATGAAATTTTTTTTTTCAAAATATCCGCCATGTACAGAATTGGGTCTGTTACAGTTTTATTATAAGTATAGATGTTAATTAACTCGAATTTTTTTTTTATTGGAAACCCTTAGTTTGTACAACTGATGACAGTATTTTGTTAACGAAATATCTATTTGAATGGACTCGACTGACTATTATCGCCTAGGTGAATATATTTACGGATGATCAAGGAACACTCAGTTGTCAGATATTAAAAGTGAAATAGACAGATTTACACTGGTTTTTTTATAAGTCTCTAGCATCGCCGCAAAGTCGCATGTTTATCGGTTTTTTATCGGATACATTTGGGAGAGTGTGTCACGGAACTGCATAATTTGATTCCACCATCCCCATTTTATAATCGGACATCCAGGGATACTCAGAAGTGCCACCGCTATATTATTGATATTCTATTTACCCGAATGAAGCGATTTATATATATATTATTTATATCATACGAACCGACCGGGAATGGAACAACCTGCCTGAGTCTGTGTTTCTGGTTAATTACAATATGGGGTCTTCAAAACGTGAGTGAATAGGTATCTTTTGCGTGAGCACGCTCCATCATCGATCGCATCATCACTTAACATCAGGTGAGATAGGGGTCAAGTGCTACCCAGTCAGGAATAAAGAAAAAAGATTATTTGATCGTTATATTATTTTCAAGTGAGCTTTATTATATCTTTCTTAGGGTCATAAACCGAACTAAAACGCCCTCGTGTATAATAATATTATACACTTGTGCGTAATAGAATTATCCCAACAAAGTTAAGTTAGTAGATAGATAGATAGATAACTCTTTATTGCACTTTTAAAATTATTAATACTAGTTACAAGATTAAAACATATCTTAAAAATAGTACAATCGGCGGCCTTATTGCTAGGCAGCAATCTCTTCCAGGCAACCGTAGGCTGAATTGAAACATATTAATTTAGATGGAGGTATAGGCTAAAGTGCATTATGTATAAATCATAGTTATTACTACTCTAAATATTTAAACTATATAAAACATACGTTAATAAATATCTATATAATATAAATAAACTATAATAGATAAACCAAGTACAATAAAATACAAATATAAATAAAATAAAATAGATACATTATACCAAATTGTAATATACAAGGTTACTGCTAATTAACAATACGCGACAGGCGTGTTGGGTATCGATACCAAAAACTAAAAAAATTTTTTTTTTTTTTTTTTTTTATTTAAGTTTTTTTTTCAACTTGTCTTTGAGTTATCAATGAGATAATAAGCGATATATAATACTGTATGGTGCTTAGAATCACTAACAAAACAATAAAAAAGAATAATCACTAAGTAAAAGCATCAGCTGTTTTGAATTAAATACGCTCGCGCACCCACCCGCTCCGTTGCGATCGCTTAGTGATTGAAACGGCGGCCGCCGCTTGATATCGCTGGTTAGAAGTGCAGCGCGCCGCGGAGCAGCGGCGGCGGTGTCGCATGTCGGTGTGCTCCGACGTCCATCCATCTTTTGTTTTAGCTACCTAATCTATCCATGAAATTTCATGTCCATCACTCTCTTAGTAAGCGTTACATCCTATCTGCTCATAACAAGCCAAAGGCAATCCCGACATGTAGGTATCTACTTAACTTATTCATCATTAAACTTCTGTTGTCCCCAATAAATAATCTAATCACACCTTTTGTCAAACGACCACTTTTACACTAAAAATAAAACAATTTTAAAAGCGTGATACTTATTCAAAATGTGGAATAACAATGTTCATTATTCATTACCTACATTGAGCTACGATACACAGGTCAATGAATACCTACCATATTATTATACCATAGGTAATTAAAATCAGCTGCTTTTTGTGGATAGGTAGAATACTTTGTAGGTACTACCTACTCACATAAACTTTCAAGAAAATTGAGTAAATAGTAGGTAACTACTTACTTACCTACCTACCTAATTAATGACAATTAGTTGTACTTCACATCTTCTCAAGATAAACTATTCCAGCACGTAACTAGTAGGTATAAGGTGCAAAATGACCTATCGGCGATTGGAACTCAAACATACGAAAAACAGTAAACATGTAAAAACAGTTTCTAGTAAGTTACTAACTTGTGTAAGCATGGATTACATTTCCATACAAAACCACGCATGTAATACCTACTTATTTATTAACTACTATGAACGTATTGATCTTAGTAGGTTCCTACTTACACGCTATCTGCGCACAAGTAACGTAGGTACCTACTCACCTAATAAATTAATAACATAGTAGATCTTTCTACTATGTTAATAACGTTAAAAATACACAAACGTTTAACATATGGTTCAATATGATATTAATGCCCCCAGGCTAGCTACCACCCCTAATTAGAAAATCTATCGCCAAACACCTAACGGTGTGTTCTGGTAGCTATTCTTTAGAGCCAGTAATTCCAGGATGGCTTATAAGCAATAAAGAAAAAAAAATTTACTCGGCGCAAAGCAAGTACACAAAGGTAGATGATACCTACTTTTTAATTGCCAAAAAAACTAAGTACTTAGCTTTCTCAAAGACTTGCGCTGGAAGTCCTCCACCTAATAGTATTCTAAAATTACACTCATGCTCTTTTTTCAAAACTAACGTTAACCTGCAGTTTGATTGCCCCTGTATCCAAATCGAACGAGTTCGCAAATTCAAATACTTGGGCGTTATAATTGATGAGAACCTCTCTTATCAAGATCATATTGAAGACCTGTCCGGTAGGGTAAGGAAATTGATCTTCGTAATGAAAAAGCTCAGAGATTGCTCCACGTTAGAAGTTTTACGTCAAGTGTATATGGCCTTATGCCAATCCATTATGCAATACTGTATCTCTGTCTGGGGAAGCGCCGAAAAAACGTACTTCATGACAGCTGAAAGAGCACAGCGAGCACTCATAAAAGTCATACTAAAGAAACCGTTCAGATACCCTACTGATGCTCTTTATGATGATTTTAAAGTTCTGAGAATGCGTCAACTCTTTGTACTAGCAGCCACAGTGCAAGCACACAAAACGATGCTGAACCGCCACGACTATAATACTCTTATTAACAAGCGTATCTACCGACTTCCGGTCCCCACCGCCACATCATTATTAACTCGTAGAAGTCCTGCTTTTGCTCACGCTAATACATACAACAAAGTCTGTGATGTTTGTCCCATCAAAGGTTCTAACGTTTTTAATTGTAAGAAAACTGTTAAAACCTGGCTTCTGAACCTGTCTTATGATGAAACGGAAGACTTGATTTAATCAAATTCCACACTCCACCCTCACTTATCTCACACACTCATCACACCACACTTTATACACACACAACTACACAATATGTGCTACCCACACTCTTTCACATTCTCTTACGCACCAAATTTATAATATAAAATAAATGTCCGCTATCCAAATATATATATGGTTCTAAAGATAACCATCTGTTCATACTTACTCCAATCAATTTATGTATAGTTTTGTATAAACACCTGGATTTACCATTTATGCAATTTACTAGTGTATTGTCTCAGTATCAACTTATGATAATCGTACTCAGAGCCCCAAGACACAGGCTCTCGCCTAGTTTGGGACTCAAAGTTTATTTGTGTTAAAATCTCATTAGGTAAGCTCATACAGAAAATTGTAAAACATATGAAATATTTTTTAGAATAAATTATTATTATTATATTATTATTATTATTATTATTATAATTAAATCATAATCGTATCAACTTAAATTTTCCACCACTCCACCCAGGCTATGGACTGGCACGCTGCTTTAATTAGGTATCTCGGAAGTCGTGAGGTAAATAACGCGAACAAGACATTACCCGTTGCTAGTTGGTACCTACCTAGGTAGAAAGTAGATTTTGCAATAACAATGAAACCCAACGATCATTGTTCTAAATAAAATCTCTACAGACAAACTCGTACTCTCTAGCTACATACATACCTACTAATATGTAGTATACCTATGCATGTAGCCTTGATGCACCTCGATGTGACGCACAACGGTCGCCAGTGGCGATGTTTTCCGAGCTTGTCCGATCGCGGGAAGCCCGGCGGGGCGGCGCGCGTAGCGCATCAAAGATGATAGAAAATAATAGGTAACGTAGGTATTAAGCGAATTTGACGGGGAGGGTGCGGGGGTGCGGGTGCGCAGTGCCGCTGACATGGAATCCGACAAATTATTTTGAAATTAGTTGTTATTGCATCGGGATTGCGTATACACGCGAATCATCATGCCGTACCGATATACGGACATACAGTACACCGACATGGTGATGTGTTAAGCGGCAAGTGGGTGTATTTTGGACGCTGCACGTGATATGTACCGTCAAATGCACCGATTTGAACCGGTACCAGCTAGAGGAACCATACTGGGGGCCGTTCAGAGGTTGCGGGACTTCGGGGTTTTCCGACGTCCAAATGTCGATGCTGGTCGACCACGTGGTGATGCTAGGCTGGAAGAAGAAATCATAGAATACTTCGATGATAATCCCATGGCCAGCACCAATGATGCAGCGCAGTAGTTCGGGGTCAGCCAGTACTTCGCGTGGCAATTAGTGCGCGAAAGCGGTAAACATCCTTACCATTTCAGGAGGGTCCAAAAACTGCTTACTACTGATTTTACGCCAAGGTTGGAGTTCTGCAATTGGCTGGTGGAAGAGCCACGGAACATACTGTGGACCGATGAGTCCACATTTTCCAGGGTTGGCATCTTCAACCAGCATAATGCACATTGGTGGGCCAGCGAAAATCCACACGTCACAATGGCAGACCATTTCCAGCATCGGTTTTCTGTCAATGTCTGGCCTGCTGAACAATGTGGTTCTTGGGCCAGTTTTCCTGCAGCGACTCAACGGTGCTTCTTACTTGAGCATGCTTCAGGACGACGTCGAACAACTGTTAGAGGAGGTCCCACTGCGTAACGTAGTGAATCTCTTTTATCAGCATGACGGGGCACCAGCTCATTACTGTCGGGCAGTGCGCGAATACCTGGACAGAACATACCCTGGTAGATGGGTTGGACGCGCTGGCCCTGTTGCTTGGCCTGCTCGATCGCCGGATCTAACTCCGATGGACTTTTATGTGTGGGGAAGGGTAAAAGACCTTGTTTATCAAAACCAAATGGACACAATACGTAGTGCGGCTGAACTAACAACGCGGATAATTAGTGCATTTGATGCGATAAGAAGTGATCAGAGTGCTGTGCGGAATGTTCAGGGGGACATATTTCGTCGTGCGAACCTGTGCATTGAGCAGAATGGTATGCACTTCGAACATTTAATGTGAGTACGTACCTACTTCTAGTGTATGTAGAAACAGTGTAAATAGTAGTAAGTAAGTGTAAATAGGCTGATTGATGAATTATTGTAAATACCTACGTGTGATTCAAATTTTTAAACACGCCACGTTGTTCTAAGTGCCAATAATCAGTCGTTTATTTCGTGGATACGGAAACTTGACTTTATTGGTAGGTACGTAGCTAGCGAGTTCGATTTTTAACCGACCCCCAAAAAGAAGGAGGTTCTTTGTTCGTAGGTATGTTTTTTTTTGTGTATGTTCATCGATATTTTTGCCAATTGTGAACCGATTTCAATAAATACTTTTTTAGTTCGAAAAAGTGTAAGTACACCCGGCGTGGTCTCATTTAAATTTCATCAAAATCGGTCAAGTAGGTTTTGAGTTACACTCCAATAACTAAAAAGTGTAGGTACCTACGCCTAACTTGATTTGTTTGTTGACAGTAAATTACAATCGGTCCCGTAAGTAGCGAGGGTCACTGAAAAGGGAGTTTTTTTAAAATTAGAAATAGAATTGACTTCAACACTAAAAAAGATTTAAAAGACTTGTCGAAGTTTGTACCATGCTCACAATATTGTGAGAATAGGTACTTTTGAACTATCATGATAGGTACCGACTTCAAGAAGTTAATTTACACTTTGTAGTGTTGACGTCGGTTCCATTTTTGGTAAAAAATAATTGTATGTAGAAGTTTTATTTAGAACAATCATCTTTGGTACAGAAAACGTTTCCCTTGGGTTTCATTGTTATTGCAAAATCTACTTACCTACCTAGTAGGTACCTACCCTACAGGTAATGTCTTGTTCGCGTTATTTACCACAGAAGAAATACTTACAGCAGCGTGCCAGTCCATAGCCTGGGTGAAGTGTGGTGGAAAATTTGAGTTGATACGATTATGATTTTAGTCAAGTAGGTATGTTGGTATCAATCAAGCCCGATTGTAAAATTCTCTAAATTAAGGTAGTCCTTATTATGTCCGTGTTTAAACTCAAATTCGTATAAAAAATTAGACGGCATGTAATTTGATGCTCACTAAACTAAAGTCAATAAGGCCTACAATCGAATAGTACAATATTTTTTTTTAATTGTTATACTAATGGTGAAGTGAATTTGATTATTAGTGTAAAACATCATAATATCTACCAAAAATTAGAAATGTTTTAAAATTTTGTCAAAACCGCATCGGGCTCATTGTCTACCTTTATGAACGCGCCATCATGTTTTTTTGACAGCTACCGGAACACACCGTTAAGTGTTTGGCGATAGATATTCATTTCTAATTGAAAGTAGTAGCTAGCCAGGCGGGCATTAAAATCAAATTGAACCATATGTTAAATGTTTGTGTATTTTTAACGTTAATTGGGTAAGAAGGTACGTACTCGTGCGCAGATAGCATTTAAGTAGATAAGTAAGTACCTACTAACATCAATACGATCATAATAAAAACATTCATGGTTTTGTATGGTTACGCAATCCATGCTTACACAAGTTAAACTGTAAATAAAAAATGTAAAAACAGTGTCTAGTAGGTATACTGTTTTCACATGTTTACCTACCAATTTTTTCATTCGATTGAGTTCGAATCGTTGACTATCGTGCCGATAGGTAAATGAACCTTAGACTACGTGGTTTTCTTGTGAAGATGTGATGATATACCTACTAGGTACTAATTGACATTAATTAGGTACCTAGGTACCTACCTACTACTTAGGTACCTATCTTGAAAATTAATCTTAACAAATTGGTGTGAGTACCTACAAAGTATTCTACCTATCCACAAAAAGCAGCTGATTTTAATTACCTATGGTATTAAAATCAGCTGCTTACCTATGGTAGGTAATCATTGACCTGTGAATCGTAACTCAATGTAGGTAATGAATAATGAACATTATTATTCCAAATTTTGAATATCACGCTTTTAAAATTGTTTTATTTTTAGTGTAAAAGTGGTCGTTTGACAAAAGGTGTGATTAGATTATTTATTGGGGACAACAGAAGTTTAATGATGAATAAGTTAGGTAGATACCTACATGGGATTGCCTTTGGCTTGTTATGAGCAGATAGGATGTAACGCTTACCAAGAGAGTGATGGACATGAAATTTCATGGATAGATTAGGTAGCTAAAACAAAAGATGGATGGACGTCGGAGCACACCGACATGCGACACCGCCGCCGCTGCTCCGCGGCGCGCTGCACTTCGAACCAGCGATATCAAGCGGCGGCCGCGCCGTTTCAATCACTAAGCGATCGCAACGGAGCGGGTCTTTAATTCAAAACAGCTGATGCTTTTACTTAGTGATTATTCTTTTTTATTGTTTTGTTAGTGATTCTAAGCACCATACAGTATTGTGTATCGCTTATTATCTCATTGATAACTCAATGACAAGTTGAAAAAAAATCTTCAAAAAAAAATATTTTTTTTTTCATTTTGTTTAGTTTTTGTTATCGATACCCATCACGCCTGTCGCGTATCGCCAGTTAATTAGCAGTAACCTTGTATAGTGTATATATAATATACATAAACAACAATAATAATAATATAAATGAAAATTATACTTGAAAAGTTGGATAGTTAATCATTATGAATTGAAGAGAGGTAAAATTTCTTAACTTCACTTTTAAATGAAAGGAGCGATGTGATCTTTCTAATTTCAACTGGTAGAGAGTTCCAAAGGTACCTAAGTGCAAATTATATACGAGTAAACATTTTCAATTTAACTGGGTAATACAGATTTGTTACATCAAAGAGGTTTTATATGTCATTAACACGCAAAAAATAAACTATTTTCCATAATTTTCGTATGTTGTTTGTATCGCATTTGTGCAATATATATTTTTTTTCCTCGCAAGGATGTTGAAAAAGTGCGTATGAAACTCGTTACTAACCTGTTCATTATACACTCGCCTGATTTACGCCCTCGCCTACGGCTCGGGCTGGAACACACAGCCTCGTATATAATGAGCAACTTAACTCACTTGTATCATAATATACTATTTATTGTGTATGAATTTTTTGCTTTGTCCTATTGCTGTTTTATGACTTACAATTTTAATTTACACATTTTTACAAAAAAATATAATTTTTCAATAATTAACATGAAATTGACTTACAGTATAGCTACTTTAATAAACTTTACATGTAGTTATAAATAAAGAGTTAGTTACATGGAAAATACTCATTTTACAGGACGTCTCACGACAAACTGCGTTCGGAAATCTTTATAATTTAAAATGTTTTCATATGTAACCGTACTTTCACTTCTGTTGAAGGAAAAACTAATATTGTAGTCTTTATTTCATTAATATTTTAATGAAATAAAGACTAATTCAGATAGCAAGAATATGTAATATAATATGTGCAAATTCCTACTGGGTGACATTTGTTTTTCTGTTTGGCAACTCTATCCCGGCGTCAAGGCAGCCATATTGTTTTGTATTATTTCGCCAGTTTTGGTTGCATAAAATAACACGAAAGAAAGTGTTACAACTCTTTATTTTGATATTAAGAATTCTACTGAGCCATAGTGATGTTGAGATATTTAAAAGTGACAATGTATCTATTATAACAAACTGTATCATTAAGTTATGAGGTTTGTATCACTTAGTAATATTAACACGACCAACAAACACAATGTAGAACTTCAAACCAAGGGAAGATTCGTTACGTTACGCTGAGAAATATTTGCCAGAAGTAAATCTCATTAGACGTAATTTGTCACTCAGTGTAATATAAAGGAATGCACCCATATGAGTGAGAGATATATTAAGACAATTTTGGTACTTACATGTTTTATTAGGTACGTATACATTTCGTAAATAAAATAAATATTTAAAAAAAAAACAATTTTCAAAAAAGGAGGAGGTTCTCAGGTCGACCCATGTATGTATATAATATGTATATTTTTTTTAGTATGACCACTTATATCTTTTAACAGAGTACCTAGTAAAATTTTGATTATTCTTTTTTTATTGGAAAGGGTCCGGGAAACCTCCGAAGTGTTTCTATATAAATTTCATCAAAATCGTTATGAGTACTTATAAATTGCACGAAAAATGCTTGACATACTCTATTCATGGTAATTGCAAGTTTTGTTGATGCTGACCAGTATTGCAGGTGAGTGAAATTCGATCATTTAACCGGTAATTATCACTAGAAAGGGTAAAAAAATGTTCTAGTTTTGCTCCGTACATTATTTAACAATGGCTGTGGACAGATCTTAAGATTTCAACTGAGGGATGAGAGGATTCCAATTGGTGACTGTCCTCAAAATTTCACAATAAGATAAGAGTAATAAGAGTCTTTTGAACACATACTCATGAGAAATTAGAGTCAGTAATAACACACAATGAATTTTTTGAGTGTCTTCAAATGAAATAAATATGGAATGCTAAATAACGTGATGACATTTTAATGTAAAAGATATTATATTCACATGGCCAAAACGTAACTCGGTAGTAAAAAGCTCAGTTAAAATTGAGATGCTCAAGTTTATACCAATTGATGATGTCTTTTAGCAATAATTAGCTTGAGGATTTAAATGTTATTAAATTTATATATTAAAAATATATATTTTTAATACAACAAAGAATACAAGGAAACCTGTTAATAGGAATTAGCTATGAATAAAATTTTTGGCTCGTCTTTAGTATCAGTTTACACCACAATGTACCTACCTTCATTTTTTAACCGATAGATATAGTTATTTTGAATAATCACACAAAATTTTATGTAAGTACCGAAATTGAATAGTTTTTGAGAAATAGATTTTTGAAGTTTTTATTTTAACCTTGATTATTTTTGTATCTTACACTTCTACTAAGTATGCTCTTTGATAGCCCTTTAAAATCGGCTCCTTGATAACGTAAAAATCTCGACGAATCATCAGGCTGTTCTCTTCAAAACGAGAAGAGGTGAAGAGGCGCGGAGGGGGAGGGGGGGGTCATGTCCCTTATCAGTCAAAGTCACATTTCTGGAAAGGTCTTTTATTTATATAATGTATACATTTCATGTTGTTTTTTATTTTATTTTAGATAACATAGGCATAAATTACCGCTAAATAGCACAACAGACAGTAAATTTACTAAAAAAAAAAATAATAATAATAAAAATAAAAAAATATATTTTTTTCTTCACAAAACAATCTTTTTAAAATTATTTGCAAAATAAAGTGTTTAAATAATAAAAAAGAAATTGGGCGCAAGACTGTATAAAAAATGCAACTTACAGTGCATTTACGGCGCGTCAGACGTGCTTTTGTGTATTTTTTTTTTTTTTTGCAATTTTGTCATATTTGTTTATGCAGTTATGTAGATTATACATTCAAGAATAGGCATATAGTACTAAATCATCCAGATAATCAAAACAAACTATCTACAGAGGCATATACACGTAACAAGCCGTAAAACAATAAATCCATTGTAAATAAATTGTTACGAGCGGTTTTTGACATAGTAAACGTAAGTATTTCCAGATAAAAGTACCTTAAGTAAAAAGATGAGAATATACACTTTACAAACATATATAATGTTTGGATTATTACTTAGATAATAATTATCCTATACCTGTCACAAGTGTGTGGTGATAGCTAGATAGTTGTAATTTTCACAGATGATGTATTTCTATTGCCGCTATAACAACAAATACTAATAATGGAATAAAATAAATATTTCTGCGGGGCTCTTATATAATAAACTTGATTTTGTTTACCGTTTCTTGCTCGATACTAATAACGGTGACACGTAGACGCTTTAACTATTCACAGAATATTTAGTTGCAGAACCCTTCGTGCGTGAGTCCCACTCGCACTTGGCCGGTTTTTTATAAGCCAGGCGCGCAGGGGGAGCGTTTCTAGTCTACTTGCGGTAAGGAGCAATGAATGAAGTAAAGCCAGAGTGGCGGAGGCTGGACGCCGAAGGCGTCCAAAAGCCGAAGCTGCGAAGGCGTAGCAAGTACGCTGCGACGAGGTAGCGAGATGACTAAAGCGCTGCGTACCCACAGCGCCGGAACTGTTATAGAATTGCTTCACTTCTAATAAGACATTTATGTCTTAAGCTTTACCTTTTTTGTTGACGTTTTCGTGCTTGTGATTTGTGACTAATTATTTTCATGAAGAAGAAGCTATTATTGAGTAATTTCATTAGTATTAAAAAACTGTAGGTTTCTGTAACCCTCCTCCCGTCAGTGGGGAATATTCCGCCCTCTCTCCCCCTCCCCGTAGTACATACTATGTACATATCTAAAGTCCTCCCAAGGTATGTAGGTATACAATTTTTTTTTAATAATTGTTTTTATTTAAAAAAAATGTTTCCTACCGGACCCTCCCAACCCTTCTGGTATAATTAAAGCCCCTTTTCCCCCTACATCCCGTCCTAGTCTCCTAGACCTAGTCCATTTAGTACATATGTATGTACACCGATTCTAAAGTCCTTCCAATTTTTTGTGAAATATTGGCTTTGGTACAAAAAAATAAAAATCGTCGATTGATGAATCACAATTATATGTATATTTTAATTCATTATACTTACAATGGGGATAACCAAACAATGAGCCATACAGTTGACTAACCTAAGTAGGATTGTTTCGATTTACATGTGCTACATTTTACCTGTAAACGTTGATATGTTTGCCCAAGTTCTGTTTTGGGTTTACCTTACTTTTATATAAATAAACGTAACAAACACTATTTTTCGATTTAATGCCTTATTTACGAAATATTAAACTTTAAGTTGGCAACTTTTGTTCCCGTAGGGCGTCCTCCCCCCCCCTCTAAAAGCTAAACTGATAGTTTGAAAAATGTGTTTTTTTTTTGATGATAGTGTAGTTTATGAAATTTAAAGGAATATTATAGAAGTTAAGATAACTTAATTAGTTTAGTAGTAGTAGTCGTTGAACTTGGGTGTTGGATAAATTTATACCAAATACAAACTCCTTAGAATAATTCCTTTTAAGTGACTAAGATGAAGAAGTTGCTTGTTTATAATTGGTAAAGACGCCCATTGGAAAATATCATTGCGTAAAATAAAAAAAAAAATATATACTTAAATAAAAAATAAATTTTAAAAATTACATTTTTTTATTAAATATAAATGATCTTTTTTTATATTCCTGAAAGGTTAGCCTGTGACCGCTATCTCACCTGATGGTAAGTGATAATGTTGTCGAAGATGTTGTTCAGGCTAACCTTGAAGTACTGGCTCTCAAGGACAGCTGCCAGAACACACCGTTAGGTGCTTGGCGACATATTATCCACTTGAGGGTGGTAGCTAGCCAGGCGGACATTCACAAAATGCCCTACCACCATGCTATAACGACTGCCATCCTTAGACAAAAACCGGGACCGACGGCTTAACGTGCCCACCGAAGCACGGAAAGGATCAATGGTAATGTCACTAGTGGTCACCCATCCTACTCATGACCACGGGCGACGTTACTTAACTTTGCTGATTCAATCCCTTCCTTCCCTACAAGCGCTTCGAAAATCTTGTTTTAAAACAATAACAAGTTCGGTGACGTCGCTTACTAGCCAAGGCTGCGCATTGTTACCCCCCCCCCCAGCAATCCTCCCCCACCCCCTAGAAACAAGAATGGTAGGATATTCACCTTATATATCTATACTTATAATAAAACTGTAACAGGTCCAATTCTGTACATAAGAGATATTTAGCAAAAAAAATTTGAGAGCACTCTGTAGCTGATACTGATGCCAAAACTATTTTTTTTTTTATTTTTGTCTGTCTGTCTGTCTGTCTGTCTGTCTGTATCCCGGCCGCGCATCACTCCAAAACTACTGAATGGAATTCAATGAAACTTAACACTATTTGAGTTCATACTACGAAGAAGGTTATTGTATACTTTTTATCCCGAAATTCAGCACGGTTCCCTCGGGAAAGGGGATGAAAGTCAAAATGTTACTTAGTTGTAATAAACGAACGCGTAGTCCGATTTTAATTATTCTTTTTGGTTAGAATAGTGATGAGTGAGCCCGGAACCCTATGGGCAGCCCCGCACCCCACGGGCAGCCCAGCACCCCATGGCCTACTGAATGGAATTCAATGAAACTTAACACGATCTGAGTTCATACCACGAAGAACGTTATTGTATACTTTTTATGCCGTAATTCAGCACGGTTCCCTCGGGAAAGGGGATGAAAGTCAAAATGTTACTTAGTTGTAATTTATGAACGTGTAGTCCGATTTTAATTATTCTTTTTTGTTAGAATAGTGTTGAGTGGGCCCGGAACCCCATGGGCAGCCTGGCACCTCACGGGCAGCCCAGCACCCCATGGGCTACTGAATGAAATTCAATGAACCTTAACACGATTTGAGTTCATACCACGAAGAACGTTATTGTATACTTTTTATCCCGAAATTCAGCACGGTTCCCTCGGGAAAGGGGATGAAAGTCAAAATGTACACTTAGTTGTAATTTATTAACGTGTAGTCCGATTTCAATTATTCTTTTTCGTTAGAATAATGATGAGTGAGCCCGGAACCCTATGGGCAGCCCCGCACCCCACGGGCAGCCCAGCACCC
This sequence comes from Plagodis pulveraria, assembly GCA_963890685.1. Taxonomy (NCBI): domain Eukaryota; kingdom Metazoa; phylum Arthropoda; class Insecta; order Lepidoptera; family Geometridae; genus Plagodis; species Plagodis pulveraria. The sequence continues at coordinate 21,265,882 of OY982950.1, read as the reverse complement.
CATGGCCTACTGAATGGAATTCAATGAAACTTAACACGATCTGAGTTCATACCACGAAGAACGTTATTGTATACTTTTTATGCCGTAATTCAGCACGGTTCCCTCGGGAAAGGGGATGAAAGTCAAAATGTTACTTAGTTGTAATAAATGAACGCGTAGTCCGATTTCAATTATTCTTTTTTGTTAGAATAGTGATGAGTGAGCCCGGAACCCCATTGGCAGCCTGGCACCCCACAGGCAGCCCAGCACCCCATGGGCTACTGAATGGAATTCAATGAAACTTTACACGATTTGAGTTCATACTACGAAGAAGGTTATTGTATACTTTTTATCCCGAAATTCAGCACGGTTCCCTCGGGAAAGGGGATGAAAGTTAAAATGTTACTTAGTTGTAATTTATGAACGCATAGTCCGATTTTAATTATTCTTTTTTGTTAGAATAGTGATGAGTGAGCCCGGAACCCCATGGGCAGCCCGGCACCCCACGGGCAGCCCAGCACCCCATGGGCTACTGAATGAAATTCAATGAAACTTAACACGATTTGAGTTCATACCACGAAGAACGTTATTGTATACTTTTTATCCCGAAATTCAGCACGGTTCCCTCGGGAAAGGGGATGAAAGTCAAAATGTACACTTAGTTGTAATTTATGAACGCGTATTCCGATTTGAATTATTCTTTTTTGTTAGAATAGTGATGAGTGAGCCCGGTACCCCATGGGCAGCCCGGCACCCCACGGGCAGCCCAGCACCCCATGGGCTACTGAATGAAATTCAATGAAACTTAACACGATCTGAGTTCATACCACGAAGAACGTTATTGTATACTTTTTATCCGGAAATTAAGCACGGTTCCTTCGGCAAAGGGGATGAAAGTCAAAATGTTACTTAGTTGTACTTTATGAACGCGTAATCCAATTTCAATTATTCATTTTTTGTTAGGATAGTGACGAGCGAGCGAACCACACGGGCAGCCCGGCACCCCACGGGCCACCCGGCACCCCAAGGGCAGCCCGGCACCCACGGGCATCCCGACACCCCACGGGCATCCCGGCACCCCACGGGCAGCCCAGCACCCCATGGGCAGCTCGGCACCCCACGGGCATCTTGGCATCCTTATTTAGATTTGCCAGCTTGCTAAGATAACACTCTAAAATCTGGAACATTCGCCACAATCAATTTTGTTAACTATCTATCTTTTGCCGGATACATTTTAGGAACTGCGCAATGGAAGTGTACATATATGTACATATATTTTTGTTCTACCGCCAAACAAGGAGAACCTCGGCAAAAAGATATCGTTTTATAATCGAAATTCCAAAGAAACGCACAAAGTACCTACTTTGCTTCAACATTTATTGTGCGAACCGCGAAGGAACTGTCTGAGTTACTTAACTACTGTCTTCTGTAAAAACAAGCTAGGAGTTATCAAACCCAAAGTAAAAAGCTCCTTTCTGAGCTATGCTTTACTAAGAGTGCTTTACCACAGACCACAACGTTGCTTAATATGAGATAAACAGTGCTCAAATGTGAATAATTAGTTTGCAGGTACGGCAATCGCGTACGAAGTCGCGGGTACAGCTAGTTTCTAATAAAACTAAAAGAGATGTGGTACAAACTCCAGTGTCGTTAGTGCGAATAGATGGATATCATCCGCCTTTCAACGTAATAGTACCAACTGAACGTGACTGTAGGCATATGCAACATAAGCGGATAATAAAAAATTGCTTTTCTAAACCAGATTGTCAAGTAATAAATGATGAAATAGGAACGAAAATAGGTGTTGATTGGGACATCCTTTTTGAAAATAATACAGCTGAGTGTGCTGTTAATACATTTTATGAAACTATGTCCAGCATCATATCCAAGAATGATATCCAAAAATCATAACAAATTACAGTTTTCCTATTTGGTTCAATTCATCCCAAAAGCACATATTTATCAAGACGAGGAAAGCATGGACGAAATGGAAAATATATATTACTAATTAAATACACCGCTGACACCATTTTGTTATGTCCTGTATACAATATATTCAACCTATGCCTTTAAGAAGGTGTTTGTCCTTGTGTTTGGAAAATTATCCGCTTAGTACTGTACATAAAGAAGGATTAAAGAAAGATGTAGCAAACTATCGCCCTAAGCTTATATATATATATATATATATGTGTGTTTCACAAAGCTGCCACTAGATGGCTAAGTACCAACGTATTCTAATCGCGTTATCGTTACGTGTTGATTCGAGTACCTACAGAATAAAAAAAAATACTTTTCAGCAATTGTACTCTTATTTTTTTGGCTTTAGCAGGAAGGAAGTGGAAGAGATAAAAAAAACGTCAGATAACTTCTACAATATGATAAATTCTGTATAGTGATATAGGGCTACTACGGAACCCTACATTGCGCATGGCCCGACGCGTGCTTGACCGTTTATTGAACAGAAGTATACCTATTGTTGGTAATCCATGTATATTTATTACCTACCATGTAAGTCACCCTTCTTCAACGCTGTAGTATATTGAATCGCCTAGTTCCTTCTCAAAGTCGTCTAACGAACCATAATTAGAGCCTCGTTAGTATCACTTGTCTGCCGATGATATGGCACTCATTTTATCAACAAAATATGCGTCACAAAATTTCTTATACATGGTTATTGGAAAAATGCTAACAACCTCTCGTTGACTGCCGTAACACAACAAATAACTTTATTTCTAAGTTTACTTAAAACCTAAAACACTTATCAGAAAGCAACATCAAATTTGTCTAGTACTGTCGGGCTTTTAAGTCCTGTGTCTCGTAGTAAACGAAAATAGCAATAATGCCTGCCACAAGCCTAAAACCATCGCCACGACACCGCTGAGATGCGCCACGCACCGTTCCAATTGATTTATGACTACTAAGATCTAGCAAATTAATTATTGTGTGGAGATAATAAAGATATATAGATATAAAAAAGTTTTATTAGCCCTTCAGTATTTTTTTTATAGGCAAGTCCAAATTACATTTAACACAAATAATTACTTAAATATTTCTAATTAGGTCTATGTAAATAATTGATTACAATTTTATAATCGTAATATATTTACACTTAACCCATTGGCATCGGCGATAATGATAAAAATAGCATTTCATTCATAACTAGGACTTAGTGGTCCAGTACGATGCCAATTTATTAATATAGTTAAATAATTTACAGTTATCACGTTTGCACTTGTCCTAAGAACAAAGATTCTACAAGCTGCATTGACATATATTCTTTTAATGTCTAGAAGGGATTGTTTTCAAAAAAGTTCTTAAGTTTTAGTTTGAACATACTATATTTTTTTGTTCAAACTAAAACTTAAGGTGGTCAAGCTTTTTGGTAATTTATTATACATCAGTATTTTTGAATAACGACCTTGTTTCTGTACTTTAGCTAATCTGATTTTTGATACAACCCGAATTTCATTATTTTTTATAATTCGCTTTTCGTTATTACGCAGATTGTAAGGTAAAACCATTTCCTGATTTTCTGGTATATCCCTATATCCTCATGTATTTCTAATAAACAAATATATATGTAAAGAGAAACAACTATCATATTTTTGTCTTTCTTAAAGTGCTCCCTTGCAGGGCTACGCTTTTTTAGTCCATTTATTGTTCTTATTGAACGTTTTTGACATTTGAGAAATCTTATTATCTCTGAAGCATTACCCCAAACAGTAATGGAGTACCTTATGATTGAATGTACATATGCATAGTACACGTATATTAGTGAGTTTTTATCTAACAATGGTTTAAGTTTAAACAGAGCGTAATTACCGCTCGCCATAATACATCTAAATAATAAAAACATATAAATAAAGATGCAAGGTTTAACAAAAGTCAACCATAAGAGTTTGTTAGCGTTTACCAATAACCCTGTATAGATTCAGAAACACGAATTAGACACACATGACGAAAGAGTATTTCGTGAATGCTCGTTTACGCCAAGTAAAAAATCTATCGCAAAGCACCTGATGGTGTGTTTCAGCAGCTGTCCTTAAGAGCCAGTAATTTTGGGTGCAGCCCGTTCACCATCCTCTAGCACATCACCACATACCAACAGGTAAGATAATGGTAAAGGGCTTAAATCACATGTTATATAAAAAGGTGCTGTTGATCTCAGATTAACGTCGCTACTTATATTGTTCTCGTATTGTTGTTGGTACTGAATAAAACTCTAGCTTAATGTTATAAAACAATTGTTGTTGGAATTCACTGCGGAATCTCATGTTATAAAAAAGAAGCTGCTGATCTCAGAGTCGCAAATAATATTGTTCTATTATTTTTGTAGGTACTGAATAGTACCGTGATTATTAATTTTAGCTGTAAATAGCAATTGATGTTGTAATGTGTTTCAAAAGTATTAATTATTGTCACTGATATCTGTATGCGATGGTGATAGCTTTATAAAACAAGCAATACATTTACCACATATCATAAATAAATGTCATTTAACTTCACATTAAAAAAAAAAGATACCTGCAGTATTTTACATGGAAACTCGGGATAGATTGAGTATTTTACAATATACTTGATGTGTGGTAACTATTTTTAACGTCACTTTTTTTAATGTTTTACCTATACCTTTGTCAATTACGACTACCTTAATCGTGGATATGAAAAAACCTTTTTCTATGGATTTTTAGAGAATCCTCTGTTTTTGACTAACCGTTCACAAAAAGGAGGAGGTTTTCAATCTACTGTATCTTTTTATGTACATTTATAGCGTGGAGTAATCACGTTTCGAATTATCGACTCGATTCGACGATTCTTTTTTTTGGGTAGAAGATAGCACTTTATAAATTATCGTCAATTAAATAATAAATATGAATATTATTTGCATATTGTACTGTACCGTACCAATCAGATTGTTCATTGCTGAACACAGCCTCTCCCATTATGTATGGGGATTAGCCATAATCTCCACGCTTAGCAGGAGGCTTGGCGATCACAGTTTAAGAGTTCAGTTCCTCAGAAGGCGCTGCTGCCCTCCTTCCAGTATTTTACCCTTAGTTGCCTCTTACGACACCCACAGGTAGCCCTTTTCTTGGATTGATATTCTAGCTAGACACTCACGGGGATTATTATATAGATTTGCATGTACCTTGATGCATTAATAGTAATTGCAACTTTTGTTGGTTAACAGTAGTATTTTAGGGGACATAATTGTACGCTGCTGCATCACTAAAAACATTATATAAGAAAATATTATAAAAAAAAACTAAACCGACTTTAAACATTAAACAGTATGAAATAACTGGTGAAAATAAGACCATAATAATATGAAATCAGTGTTTTAAATAAATGTTCAATTTTTCTTCTACATATCTGTATATCTGTCTCAGCTGTTTATTTAAATAACATTATATATTGTTGGTATTGACAAAATTTTATACACCGTATTACCCCGTACTGCTGTATTTCAATATTATAAATGGGTCTATTCACGCACAAATTAACATCAAAGTAATAATATTATATAATATAGAAACATAACACTAAAAACAGTATAAGAAAATATTATAAAAAAAAACTAAACCGACTTTAAACATTAAACAGTATGAAATAACTGGTGAAAATAAGACCATAATAATGTGAAATCAGTGTTTTAAATAAATGTTTAATTTTTTTTCTACATATCTGTATATCTGTCTCAGCTGTTTATTTAAATAACATTATAAATTGTTGATTTTTTTACTTGGCATAAACGAGCATTCACGAAATACTCTTTCGCCATGTGGGCTAATTCGTATTTCTGTATCTATACCTACAGGGCTATTGGAAAATGCTATCAAACTCTTATGGTTGACTTTCGTTAAACCTCGTATCTTTATTTACATGTTTTTATTGATTCGATGTATTATTATCTTCATACAATAATTAATTTGATCGATCTAAGTAGTCATAAATCTATTGGATCAGTGCGTGGCACATCTCAGCGGTGTCGTGGTGATGGTTTTAGGCTTGTGGCAGGCATTATTGCTATTTTCGTTTATTACGAGACACATAACTTAAAAGCCCGACAGTACTAGACAAGTTTGATTACTCTCTGAAAAATGTTTTTGGTTTTGAGTAAACTTAGAACTAAAGTTATTTGTTATGTTACGGCAGTCCACGAGAGGTTGTTAGCATTTTTCCAACAACCAGGTATATGAAATTTATTAACGCATATCTTGTAAATAAAATGAGTGTCAGTAGGACATTCAAGGTTCTGTAAATTTGTCGAGTTGAATAGCAAAGCAGCCACATCATCAGCAGACAAGTGATACTAACGAGGCTTTAATTACGGTTCGTTAGACGACTTTGAGTAGGAACCAGGCGATTCTATATACTACAGCGTTGAAGAAAGTTGACTTACACGGTAGGTAATAAATATACATGGATTACCAACAATAGGTTATGCTTCTGTTCAATAAACGGTCAAGCACGCGTCGGGCCACGCGCAATGTAGGGTTGGTAATCCACCAACAGTAGGTTATGCTTCTTTTCAATAACGATCAAAAGAGTCAACCTCTTCAAATCTTGAGGTCAACCCTTTAGATAAAATATGCAGTTTAATGAATTTAAAAACAAAAGAAAATGTGGGACCTATTCTTAGTGGGTAAAGTATCAAATCCCTTTAAAACTACTTCTGTAAGAGGCCTGACCTGATAAAAATAGGCACTCTATTCACAAAATAGCTTCTACTATATTAATTGCCCGTAGGGAGATTAGACGACTCTTACGACATCCCCGCGGGTAGAGATGGAAGATTACATTCTAGTCCTACTGGACTAATCCTGCTGGACTAGTCCAGCAGGACAGAATGTAATCCTCCATCTCTACCTGTATGGATGTCGTAGGAGTCATCTAAGGGAAAAACACTCGAAAGTTGGCAGCAGCATTTTCTACGGAACTGTTATCTCACACTGCGATCCCTAAGCCGCCTGCCAAGCGTATATAAGGATTATGGCAAACTCCCCCATATTGGGGGAGGTTGTGTTCAGCAGTGGACTACCCGGCTGATACAGTACGGAGCATATTAATTGCCGATACGATAGATATAAGACATATTACTACTTGCTGAGTATAGTAGGATCTTATTTCTTAGTAAGTATATCTTATTTCTTAGTAAATTCTATCCTTCTAGGATGGCGAATTATGGGCGAGAATGTATAAATTACATTTACTTAACGTTTACCGTAGTGAATTCAGAATTTGCAATATGCCGTACTACCATACTATTGGTATTGCCATCTTAAGGTTGAACTGGCCGGTCGCTTCTCCATACAAACGCCGTAGGGTGATCACTCCCGTATTTAAGACTTTAGGTCCAGAATTAAGCATAATACCGATTGATCTCGTCATTACCTAGGCTTGTATGATGCCGAAATTTTAAAAAGATAATTTAGTTGAAAGTTATGAGCCTTGAAAATGTTATATGAAAATGTTTCGAAGCTCATAACTCTCAAGTTAATTATCTTACTAAAATTTCGGCATCATACAAGCCTAGGTAATGACAAGATCAATCGGTATTATGCTTCGTTTTGGACCTAAATCCGCAAATAAGGCAGTGATCACCCTACGGCGTTTGTATGAAGAACGGCCCGGCCAGTTCACCCTTAAGACAAAACCGGGACCAAGTGCTCTCTGAACGGCAGTCTTCAGTTTTGGAATGTTAGTAACAGTCACTTACCCTATTATCTGACAGAACTGACCACCGTGGATCTCGCATAACCTAGTTGCACTGTTAAAGACAACTAATCAAGCTTCAGTGTAGGCATGCTTCAATATGAATTAACACAACAACAAACTGTTGTGTAGCCTTATTCAGTTGTCTTAAAAACACAAGTTAAGGACACACACACATTTATTTTATTTGAAAATTATTTTATATACACGATGATTTACAAGTTACCGCAACTCACTTTGCTACTAAATTGGGCAGAGGTTCCACCTAAAGGGTATACTTGTGCTGAGTCTGTTAATTTCTGGAGTTTTATCCAATAATTCTGAACATTTACTTTTGGAAGTCGCCATTTAAATAGAGACGTGTACTGCTGACAACGCGTAATATGTGAGGGATTCGCTTAGGTTATCGATATATTAGGTGTAACAGAACACATACCAATAATAAATAATAGTAAACAAGGAAGTTTTATAAATATAAGACTACATAAGTTTTCCTGAAGTATATAGTTAGTGAATCATATGCCGTTATAATATTGATTCACCCATAATTCCGAAGCCATTTGTGAGGCAATATCGGCTGTGAGATGTTGCTCCGCAAATTTTATTACGTATTTGTGTTTCTGTACATTCATATAATCTGTACATCATGTGAAGATGGTAGCTCGTTAGCTTTTGCTATAGATGACACTCGCTCGATGGGGAACGTTATAGATGAAGTTAAGACTCAAGCAATTGAGATTATGAAAATTGTGCTCAATGAGAAATCAAGTCATATTAAAAACTACGTGCTCGTCACCATCAACGATCCAGGTAAATACAGAACTTATATATTTTTAAATAATTGAAAGAAATAGCCACTTAGCTTGAAGTGGCTTAAAGCAATACTTTGCTTCGTTTTTTGATATTTTTATGAGATTGTGATGGAACACGCACAAGGCCCATTTTCCCAACGCGGTGAACTCTGCCTATAACAGATGCATTTCGTCACAAGCGACGAACTGCACTACGCCAATCACTCTGCGACATATAGTTGCTAAGCCTCATGTGCCTGTAGTTTCATATGTTGCTGGCTCCCAAGGATTGCTGCTGGAACACAATGTTAGGTCTTAGAACTTGAAAAATACTAATCTACTTATTTTTCATAGATAAGCCTCTGACCACAATCTCACGTGATGCTAAGTGATGGTGTGGTCAAAGATGGTAAACAGGCTTTACGCACAACTTGAACTAACTATAACAATAGTTGACGGAACATACCTTTTCTGCTTGAAGACAGATTTTCTACCCGTGTGTGATAGTTTGCCAGGCTGGAATTCATAAAATGGCATATGCCGTGGAGTTTTGTGGTGTATGTGGTGAAATGTGGTGTGCCTGCAGCATCGATGCACCGCCATGAAGGGTTTTTTGGTAATTGTGAGATATTAATATTTTTTTTGTTCGTTCTTAGAGCGCACCAAAGTTAGAACCTATACTTACTTTAAACAAATTAAAGGTAATAAACATTTTTATACCCCTAAAAGTTCGCGATATAAAAATTAGAATTTAAATTTTTATTGTATGTGACTTAGGACATTGTTATCTTGTGTTTATGATCTTATTAGAAATATTTGAAACTTTGAACTAAGGTAAACTGAAAATTTCAAAACCTGCTTTCAATAAAATATTAGAATGGCTGGAAATTCTGTTAGCTGGTTTACAGTTTTTTATATAATTTTTGATAGGCATGGCAGTATACTGATCGGCCTCAATTCTTTAAAAACAGAATCTTAGGCAGTGGACGCACAATGGCAACTTTGCAAATATCAGGAAAGGTTGACGTGGAGATTGACCGATTAACAATAGTTGTTATAGTTATTAGCGATAGTGGAAGCATCAACAACAGCATATCAAGAGTTATACCATCAAACCCTTCAGCGTTCGATTTAAGGTTATTTATTATTTTAATAATACAATCCTCGCTCACCGGTAGCAATGAAAAAACTTAAAAGTAAGAAAGGAAAAACAAATGGTAAATCTGCCAGGAACGTTCAAGAAATGGTCATTAATCGCATTTGCATCATCAAAATGCGATGGTAGTGTGATATTATTTTTAGGCCGTAAAACGGTCGATTTAATTATTTTTTTTTCAAACAGCTTTAGAGTTTTTAATTTTATTTTTAATGTTATTTCGGTAATATGCGACCTTTTCATAATACAAGGACTGTGAGACTAACGAGTTAAGTTCTTTGTAATACTTTTTTATCATATAATTTTGATATGCGTTAAGCACTCAGTGCGTTGTCTAGCAATCTCATCATTAGTTTAACATTGTCTGTCACCCAGGGATCCGCCTTTATGATACACATTCTTTAAGGCGCATGAATACCAAAAGTAGATAAAATGCTAACATTGAAACAAGCAACCCTTTCGTTAATATCACCGGTCTCAGAAATTAGATCCCAGCGAATACATTTGAATATCATTATCAAATATTTCCCTTTCAATGTTGTTTAGCGGTCTGTAAGAAACAGTATAAGGTACTTGTTTGACTCTGGTCACATAGAACTCACGGGTGATGAAAGCGTGTCCATTAAAACTACCTATGGACTCCACTGAAATGCGTCTGACTTTAAGATCGGTACAAATAAGATCTGTTAGTGTTTGACTGTGGTCTGTTAAATATGTCGGTTCGCTTACTAACTGTGTAAGATTGAGACAACTTAGTACGGTGGTTAACTTTTTGCACTACAATTTTCTACCGTTAACAAATCCACATTGAAATCCCCCAACAGAATAATGTTACTAAAACCAGATAAGGAGTTTACATTTTCAGTTAGGGCATCTAAAAATATATCGAGCTTAACACCTTTGGGTGGCCGATATGCCGTGCCAATCACAATCTTTTTCCCATTAACTTTTAATGTGATCCACAATTGCTCCACTCTTTTATAGAGATGGTCCCGTGGGAGATTACGTAAGTTAATAAAGGCCAACTATAAAATGTTTATCGAAGAGTGTGACTATTATATATACCACTGTACTGGTTCAACATAAATCAACAAACAGGATAATGGCTTTGTTAATATATACATTTTACAGTTTCAGACCTATGTATAAAATAGCCGTAGGTATAAGTATATCAGGTAATATTCTCATAAAAACCTTATTTGTATTATAAAGTTTAGGTGTAAATAAGGGTGGTCCTAAAAAAATAAGTGATGCACATAGTGTGATATACAGTAATGGAAATTATTTAGCAACAAAGTACTAATATATAATATAAGATATTTGTAACTCAGTTGGTTATTAATTACTGGCACTATCAACCCGCCTATAGGTTTTAGGAAAGAATTCAGACACATGTTTTGAATTATTATAGCATAGGCAAATACAAAATAACATACGTACAAAGGGATACTCGTGAATAGTGATGCATGTACATGTACAGACCATAGTATTGTATGAGTGTAAGCTGATCTTATTTTGTTTATGTGGACATAGAAATGATGTTTTCAAGATATAATAAAATATTGTAAATTGAAAATAGTAATTGCGTACAGAACAAATAAATGAGACTTAGAACTTATGAGATAGTTTTTTTTTTTGTTACCTACTTGATTATATTTATTTAAATTTATTACAACAGTACCTTCTATATTATTTTGCAATTTATACGTGATACACAACAAATACTGGAGATAAATAATAATTATTTTACTTTTTGTGAAAACGTAGTAATAAACAAAATACCCAACTAAACAGACCTTGTCACTTTTAGATATGAAAAGTATCTTTAAAGTACAAAAATAAAAAATTAATGAAATCACCGGTACCTTCGAACCTACAGACGAACTTATATAATGCAAAAATGTTAGCTTCGTCTATTTCAGAGCGTATACGCTCCACTGTCTTGCCGTTATACTTACGAGCGAAGATCCTGCCATCCCGAGTCCAAACGTATTTCCAGTGGTAGTGACGGGCGGCCTCCCGCGCCACGTAAAAAAGATGCCTGTTCGTCCGGGTAAGACGCTCATTGAGATAGACGCGTCGCGGCGTTTCTGGACCTCCATGAGCACCCTGGGAGCCCGGGTGCCCGGTAGCTCAAGCTCAAAAGTGGTGATGACACGACGCACCCGGGCGGCTCGCAGAACCTGGTAGCTGGGCTCACGCCTGGATAGTGTCACTACTATGTTACGGGGTTGCAAGGCCGCCGCCGCTGGCATGCTATCGTTCTCAACAAGGTGACGGATACGGGGACCCATGCGCTCAGCAAATACAATGTCACGGTCATCAAAATCAACCCGCCAATTTCAGTGCCATAATTTTTATTATATGTATAGTGCTCTCTTCCTTAGTCTCCGGAATAACCGCGATTTCCAGATCACCGAGGAGAAACTCTTGATCCCGTTCGTTAATTTGTTGCTTTAAATTTTCGATGGTCCGTTCAACCTTGGTACTGGTAGACGATTTCTCAAGCTTCGTCTCAAGCGCTAGTACCTTGACCTCCAGACACTCAATTTTATTAGCGTAGGCCTTCAGCTCAGCGCGGTACTCGTGGATCTTCGCGCGGCAGTCTCGTACCCCCTGTCTGTTATGCCAAGGTCATCACGCAAAGATCTCTTTTCCTGAATCAGATCAGCTGGTTGACCAAACGAACCACCGTGCAGGGCGCCAGGGCTGACGGCGGCCGTGTCAAACTTAAACCGTGCCTCAGCGCTGGCAGTGCCGGCACCCATACCGTCATTAGCAACACTAGTACCTCTCACTTGCTTGTGTGTATTATCCTCTGGTGGTATCTTAATTTTACATCCCAGGCAAACCCGGTTTGGTTTGCTAGTGCCCAACTCCGGTAATCCCACACAGGCGCGGTGATACACGCCCACATATTTGGAACACTTTATGGCATCCGTTTGCGCCAGGAATTTTCCGCACGCACCGCACTTCACCATGTTGTGTATAATGTGTGTGAACCGTCGCTTGTCGGCTGATACGTGATACGAAGGGATAGACTTACTACACAACAAATATCGTCGACGGGTAGGCGCGAGAGCAATAATAATTTACTTGATCAATCGCTTAATTGACCGACCGATAAGAGTAAACAAATAATGTTTGAAAACACCAACAGAAACACTGGTCACCACTTTTTGCTAGAATTGATGCGAATTAATCTCGTAGGTATTACACTTCAAAATAATTATATTATCGGAGCATTTTAGTATACGGCCACTTACGTTGAGCTGCGACTACCTTCCTCTGATATCTTAAATTGCGATTCCTAAGACTTCTGCCAAGCGTGGGAATTATGACAAACCCATCAAAAATTAGAAAGGCTGTGTTCAGCAGTGGACAATCTGGCTGATACGGTACAGTACATTATAGATATTTATTCCAAAAGTTCATGAAATTCCCTTGTGATTTGATATCACACAGGAAATCAGCTTTTTTTCATTCTTTTCCACCTCAGCCCCTTTAAATTTATCGAAAGATTAAGTTGTTCTAAAAAAAATTGTTGCTTCTTGATAAGTGTAACAAAAAAGGTATGTAACATTTTTGTTTTTTTTTTTTGATATGGCACATGTACGATTATATAAAAGTTTTTAAGCCCTATGATTCCGTAATCTTGCAAAATTTCTAAAAACTGAAATAACAAAAAACAACTATGGAATTATCAAACGTGCTCACAAAATTTCACGAGAATCGGTTGAGAATGCGACCTATAGAGGAGAACAACCGGACATACGAAAGAATTTTTGTCTAAGCTGAAGCAGAGACGCTTCGCTCGCATTGCGTGCTCGCTTGGTCAATAATAATAAAAAATGGCCAAGTGCACATAGGACTCTCGCATTGGGCCGGTATGAAACCATGGATTTAGCGATTACTATTATAATTTAGCTATAACCCAAAAAACAGAGGAACAAAATCGACTGTTTGTGTAGGTCCTTTAAGATAAACCGAAACCAACCAAAGTGGGAATGATGCAAATTGGCGCTTAGCGGATAATTGACTTTTTTAATTTTAACTAGACGAATGCCACTGCTGTTTTGAAGAATCATCGTACAGAGAATAGTGATTGCGGGTACATACGAGTAGCTATTTTGTTTGCCCAAAGTTGTTAACGAACTCCGTTAATGTAATCGTAGTGCCGTATTATCTTGTAGGTACTACGAAAATGTTAGCTTACACAGGGCCAGACAAAATAAAAATCCAGCTTGCATTAAAGGACAGTCCAGAGAGATCGCACTGAAAAGATTCTTGTCACTGGAACGAAAATTGGAAAAAGATCCACATCTCAAAGCAGAAAATAAAAGAACATTTCAGGAATATCTAACATTCAACCATATGGAAGCTATAGATAAAAGCGAGTACAATAAAGGTTTGTACTTACCATACCATGCAGTTATACGAGAAGATAAACAGACCACGAAGGTTCGGATCGTTTTTGATGCTTCGTGCAAAGGTTCCAATCAGATAAGTTTGAATGATGACTTGATGGTAGGACCCGTCTTACAACCGGAGCTTCGTCACATAATCATGCGATGGCGCACTTATTCCATTTCCTTCACCGCAGATATAGTTAAAATGTATCGGCAAGTCAAAGTTGATCCCAGTGATGCAAACTTCCAGCGTATTTTGTGGCGAGACCATCCGACTGATAACATTAACAAGTACCGGCTCTTACGGGTTACCTTTGGCGCTTCTTCCGCACCCTATCTAGCAGTTAGAGTTTTGTTGCAATTAGCAGCAGACGAAGGTGATAACTACCCATTAGCGGCTGAAAGAGTGAAAAAAGATTTCTATATGGGCGATTTTATGTCAGGATGTGAGATTGTACAGGAAGCCATAGAGATTTACCGGCAATTGAATGTTTTACTAGCAAAAAGGGGATTCCAAATGCAAAAATGGAACAACAACAATGAAATCGTAGCAAAGGCAATGCAAGAAGAAGCAAGATATCAAGAAGCTGACAAAAAAGGCTAATAGAATAAGAAGAAACCAATAAAATCTTAGGATCGCAGACTCGATGAGTTTGAGTATACCGTTAAGTTGCCTCCCCGATCAGAACCTTTAACGAAAAGAAAGGCAGTAACAGATATATCAAGATTGTATGATCCGTTGGGATGGATAACACCATGTATAATCAAAGCGAAGATATTCATACAAAAATTATGGATATCTGGCCTTGAATGGGATAAAGAACTGCCAGAAGATCTTCATGAAGAGTGGATAAAGTATCGTGAAGATCTTGAGCAGTTGTCTAATTTTCGATTACCTCGTTGGATGATGTGTAGTTGTGACGACCAATTAGTAGAGCTTCATGGCTTTTCTGACGCATCGAGCGCAGCATTTGGAGCCGTAATTTATCTGCGCGTGTGATAGACTCAACGGGGAGAATTTACGTCAGTCTGATTACAGCCAAAACTAGAGTCGCTCCTGTCAAACAGATTTCTATCCCAATTCTAGAACTATGTGCAGAAGTGCTGCTTGCGAAACTAACCACAGAAGTTGCAGAGGTGCTGAATATTCCCAAACCAAACTGTCATGCATGGATCGATTCTGAAGTCGTTTTAGAATGGTTGAGCGGCCATCCCAATAGATGGAAAACTTTCGTTGGGAATAGAGTATCTGAAATCATGACCCACCTTGATCGTCATCAATGGGCATATGTAAAATCTGAATACAATCCCGTGGATTGCGCGTCACGTGGAGTTAGACCATCAGATATTACTACGCATAGGCTTTGGTTAGAGGGACCTGATTGGTTGAAGAACGAAGTGGTGGAGTATGTGAATCCAAAGAAATATCCTACCCACCTGGAAGAAAGGGGTCCATCAGTACACCTAGCAACTGCAGATCATGACGGTGATGAAATGTGGATGAAATTTTCATCGTTAACTAAACTGTTGCGGGTAGTAAGTAGCCGATTGCAGACGATTCCTGAAACAAAAAAGGATTAGTCATATATACCTTCTCAAAGAAGAAATAGATAATGCATTAGATATTATGGTACAACAAAGTCAAAGGCAAGGTTTTGGTGAAGTAATAAATAGTTTAAATAAGGGAAGGGCAGTGACCAAGAATTTAACACTAATCTCATTGAGTCCATTCCTGGACAAAATTGGCATACTTCGAGTTGGTGGGCGGATTGTTTGCTCGCCGGTGGATGATAATCGGAAACATCCGATCTTAATTCCTCGTGATTCCCACCTAGCAAAATTTCTGACTGCAGATGCTCATACAAGAACCTTACATGGAGGTCCACAGCTTATGTTGAATTACTTACGGGCCAAATATTGGATTATCGGAGCAAAAGCCTTGGTAAAGCTTCACTTCAGAAAATGTGTTACCAGCGCACGTTACAGAACCCAAGGAAACAACCCACTGATGGGGCAATTACCAGCGGAAAGGGTATCCCCGACAAGAGCCTTTATAGTTAGTGGAGTAGATTACGCAGGTCCCATCAATATACGGGTCTCTAAAGGTCGTGGAAACAAGTCATACATGGGCTATATTTGCCTTTTTATTTGCATGTCGACGAAAGCCATACATTTGGAGGCCATGAGTGACTTATCTTCACAGGGTTTTTTATCGGCTTTTAAAAAAATTGTTGCGAGAAGAGGATATTGCAGTGATCTATATAGCGATAATGGGACTAACTTTGTTGGCGCAGCACGCGATCTGAAGGAGCTATTTGAGGAGCAAAAGAGATTTTTGCCAGAAGCATCAGGCTGTCTGAACAGCCTGGCACTTCATTCACCTCCATGCCCCAAACTTTGGAGGACTGTGGGAAGCTGAGGTTAAATCTGCAAATAATCATCTTAAACGCACTATAGGTAACTCTACGTTGACATTTGAAGAGATGTCAACCACCCTCAGCCAAATTAAAGCGTGTTTGAACTCCAGGCCTATCCATCACAAATCTGTACGAACCCTGAAGATCCGATGCCTTTGACGCCGGGCCATTTTCTGGTTGGCGAGCCCTTGATACTTCCTCCTGACCGAAGGTATGAGCAATCTAATATAAGTACCTTAAGGAGATGGCAGTTGTGTCAGCGTATGGTGCAAGAATTTTGGAAGCTTTGGTCCCAAGAGTACCTAATGCAACTTATGCATCGATACAGGTGGAAATTTAATGTTCCTGAGCCAGAACTGGGAGACATTGTACTCGTAAAGGAAGATGGGTTGCCGCCTGCTAGATGGCTTATGGAAAAAAATATTGAAAAACACCCTGGCGTGGACAAAGTTACGCGTGTCGTTACACTCAAATGCAAAGATTCATTATTTAAAAGGCCTGTATCGAAACTTTGCATGTTACCTACTACAGCTTGACTATACATTATGTAATAAGTTGTTGTTTGTATCTTAGATTAGAATTTTCTATTATGTTTTTTTTATAGTCATGTGTAAGGACAGTCGTCCTTGGTGGGCGGTTATGTTCAAAGTCTAATTCGAATCGCAAATTCGTCTAC
Source organism: Plagodis pulveraria (assembly GCA_963890685.1). Classification (NCBI taxonomy): domain Eukaryota; kingdom Metazoa; phylum Arthropoda; class Insecta; order Lepidoptera; family Geometridae; genus Plagodis; species Plagodis pulveraria. Next base: position 21,248,738 of record OY982950.1, on the reverse strand, counting down.
CTCTAACACGAGCTGTTGTGAGAACTTGTTACGGGATGGCGCTATACGTAACATTATAGGTGACCAAAACTTAAACCTCTACCACAGTTATCGATAAGACGTTATGGTATAACAGAATGTCACTAGATGGCGCCACACATAAAATTAGCTATCGCAAGCGTTTGTTGCGAGTTAATCAAGTTGCCAGTTTTTAAGTTTAAATAATTTTGTCTTCTGCCACTAGGTTGAGAGTTTTATTTTATCACGATCACCTGGTTGAGGGTGCTACTAATACAGTACGCGAATTGTACAGTTAGTTTAAGGTATATAATATATGAGCCTGTGTTATTTATAATGCTAAGTTGCCTGAAATAAATGGTTTATTATTATTATTATATTTATTTTTTAAATATATACAGACCTGGTAATGTTAAATTATAAATTTCTTTCAAAAGGTCCCTCAGAGATTATCCATTTCATATATGGCTCGAATTGCACGCTTTTGTACGTGCTAGTGAACCCCACCTTCATAAGCTTTAAGTGTTTCAAAATTGCTACCTTTGCAATGCAGCCTGGGACGTACGGAACTCTGAACTGCATTGCGATTTAAATATTTCCAATATATGTCAGTATAAGAGCTGCACCCGTCGTTGTCGAGGTAGTGGACAATTCGACTGCCTCTGTAAATCCGTATTTCCTACTTACCCGACACTGCCCATGGCATGTATTGGACTACCATAATAACTTGTTTGGATTTTAGTCTCATCTGACAGTCGTCCCGTTAAAGGTATATTTGGTTTAAGGTCAGTTTGAAGTTCTCATAGCTTAGCCTGCTTAGTAATTCTTTACCGATCAGCTAGATAAGCACCATCCTCTGCGATCATACTTTGAATGGGTGAGTATAAGTGGCATTACTACTGGGTGCTTTCACGCTTTGGAGGGCACGCTTAGCCTGAAGTAGTAGCAGTCGTTATAGCATGGTGATACGACATTTAGGAAATGCCCACCTGGCTAGCTATTGAGTATGTCGCAAGTAGAAAATAAGCTAAGCACATAACGATGTGTTACGGCTTTGACATCATCACTTTAGTGCCCACTGACGACAGAGGTAGAAAGCGTTTCTCGCCTTCTGAACCTATCTTGGGTGAAGCGCCTTCAGTACTCCCCCCAACGCTATTGGGGGTAAACTCCCATCAAAATCTGTAGGAGTTGTATTGCTGAGGCAGCAAACAGCATCCAATTCTATTCTAAATAAATAAAATGGACAAGTGTTCACTTAAGTGCAATAAATTATATCATCTTTTTACATGACTGCTAAAAAAAGGAATGTTATTTTTCAGGGTTCATGTATATAATATATGTATGTTTGTGAGATTTTTTATACCACCATAACTTCTAAACGGCTTAACCGATTTTAATAAACGAGATATCGTCTTGAAGGCATAAAAAGAATAGTAATAAAAAATTGGCCGATTTTAGACGCCAAATTGTGAGAAAAAACACTGATTTTCATCATACCCATCGAAAAGGATATCAAAACAAAGAGCTTTAAAAAACTTTTTCTAAAATATATATACTTTACAGTTGTAATTTCAATGGAACGACAAAACGGTTAAAAATAAATAATATGCAATGGGGTTTTTACTTTTTTAATAAATTTATACTTGTTCATCATTGACTTCAGATTTCTGTAAGTCTGGAGTTTATTCTTTTTTCTAAAATTATCAACATTTCTTTCAGATGCCAAGCTTGAAATAGTTACTCCGTCTCAAGAGATATTCCTAGATAATTTAAGTAGAATAAAGCCACACAACCGCCTAAACAAAGATTGTTCGGAAATGTCACTGGCTGGCGTCGAAAAGGCCTTACTGAATAGCACACCAGGATCTTATATATATGTCTTCACTGACGCAACAGCGAAGGATTATTATGAAGTGAACAAAATTAAGAGGCTGTGTGAGAAGAAACAGAGTCAGGTATTTTTTTTTCACTCACTTTCCAGTTACGTCCTGAGTAGATTTTACCTATTTTCACTAATTATTTTAATATAGTTCTAATCTTATTATATAATATGGTTAATATGTAATTTTACTTATTACATATTAACTATATGTCGTAGCGTGAGAACAGGCCATACGTAATCGGTAATTAAACTTAACCTTGATCCATCAAGCAAGTTAAGTTCAGGAAAGTCTAGCGGATAGCTAGAGTAAGTTTGATACACGATTGGCGGCATTTTGATTTATCGAATTTATTTCTAGTCTGTGATTGCTGCTAGTTTCATTCATTCAGTCATTTGTGAGTCATTGGCGAAATAAAAAAAAATTGCGGGATCTTCTTCCATCCACCCCTATATATACCAATTGAGCTAACATGACATGACGTCTTAACTCAAATCTTTCCTATCGTTCTTCAACCATCGTATCGGGATGGAGCGACATCTATAGTAAAACTTACGTTGTACTTCGAACAAGACCAATTTTGCAATTGGTTTTGTACTTGTAAATGATGACGCAACCTTACAATTTTATGTTTTTTTTTTATACCTGATAGGTTAGCCTTTGACCACTATCTCACCTGATGGTAAGAGATGATGTGGTCGAAGATGTTGTTCAGGTTAACCTAAAAGTTCTGGCTCTCAAGGACAGCTGCCGGAACACACCGTTAGGTGCTTGGCGACAGATTTTCTACTTAAGGGTGGTAGCTAGCCAGGCGGGCATTCGCAAAATGCCCTACCACCATGCTATAACGACTGCCATCCTAGGACAACAACCGGGACCGACGGATTAACGTGCCAAGTACGGAAACGGTCAGTAGTAATGTAATTAGCGGTCACCCATCCAACTCATGACCGCGGGCGACGTTGCTTAACTTTGCTGATCGGTTGAGAACAGCTAGGTAAACTTCGCCACGAGCGCTTTAAAATTACGCCTGCTATGCGGATGACATTACAAAGTCACAAACATAAGATAGGAAAAATTTAAGTCATGTGCGGAATGACTTAAAAAAATAAATAAATAAAAAAAATCCTATCGTATATTTGTGATAACAATATTAAAATTGAAAGTTCTAAGCTTTTTACACGACGGCACGAAAAAGGTAGTGTTATGTTTTAAGGGATCATGTATGTATATAAATATGTATTTAATCGGCTTAACCGATTTTAGTATATGAAATATCGTTAGATTCGTCTCGATAGCGCAAGTAATATTAGTTACAAAATAAAATAAAAAGCCAAACTGGCTGGTTTACGACGAAAATTATTATTATTTACTAATTATTATTCAATAGAAAGATAAAACGCGTAACAAAAACAAATAATTTGCAGTTGGGCTTTTTACTTTTATAATTAATTTATGTATATGTTATGGGAGACTGAAATTGATTTCTTTGGATCTTTTATCAAACTCTAAACAAAAAAAAAAACTTCCTTACTTCAGTGAATTTTGTGAATATTTCAAAGTAAGTGCACAGATTAATCAGCCTACATCAGTGCTATACTGTTACCATATCGTACATTAGTGTTTTTTTTTTATGCCTGATAGGTTAGCCTTAGACGACTATCTCACCTGATGGTAAGTGATGTGGTCAAAGATGTTGTTCAGGCTAACCTAGAAGTACTGGCTCTCAAGGACAGCTGTTGGAACACGCCGTTAGGTGCTTGGCGACAGATTTTCTACTTGAGGGTGGTAGCTAGCCAGGCGGGCATTCGCAAAATGCCCTACCACCATGCTATAACGACTGCCATCCTAGGACAACAACCGGGACCGACGGATTAACGTGCCCTCCGAAGCACGGAAGCGGTCAGTAGTAATGTCACTAGCGGTCACCTATCCAACTCATGACCGCGGGCGACGTTGCTTAAATTTGCTGATCGATTGATAACAGCTAAGTGAACTTCGCTACGAGCGCTTCGAGATTATAATTCGAAGACATTGACACCGGCTTATACGTGTGGAACGTAATAAAACTACTTAAAAATACTAATTTAACAGTTGAACGTGCCGTGGTGAAACCAGCAGCATATCTTTAGGAATTGTATTATACATACAATCACACACAATTACTTAAGAAAGATTTTTGTTTGTTTGCTAATTTGAAATCTAGTTTATTCTTATTCCTATTGTTGTAATGGACTGTGATTCGCTAAAATCTATTCCATGTAAAGCACGAATTGGCCGCTTTTACAAGTATCTAGCTTTTAGAGATAATAGATAATTTTTAAATACTTTAATTAGTTCACTATTTTTTTATCTACTTTAAAACCCAGTGACGTATCGTCTGCAAATAAACCAATATCGCAGAGATCTTTGACCATGGTAGGCAAATCGTTGATATATACGCTATTAACAGAAGTAAGTTGTGACAATATAGATCCTTGTGGAATTTCAATGTTTAATAAACACTCGTAATATGTAATGCCATTTATTGCATCTTTCTATAGCCTGACTAAAATATATCACTCTATCCTGTAGAGCTGTTCTACGAACTAACTCTATCTATACACTGTCAAATGATTTGTAGAGTTTTTTTTCTTTTTTTTTATGTTATTGTGATGGAACAAGCGCGAGGCCCACCTAAAGTTAAGCGGTATCCTCTACCTATAACAGATGCATTTCATCCCAAGTGACAAACTGCACAGGGCCCATCATCATGAGACATACCTGTTAAGTCTCATTTTGCCTGTTATTTCACTGGCTCTCAAGGACTGCTGCTGGAACAAACCGTTAGGTGCTTGGTGACAGATTTTCTACTCGAGTTTGGTCGCTAGCCAGGCGGGCATTCGCAAAATGTCCTTCCACCATGCGGTGAAGCTCAAGCTCTGCAGATCACATCAGACGCCGCACCGATGGCGTTATGTGCAAAGTTTCTGTTATTACCGGTCAAATTTACTAATTAATTAACAGTAATAATATGGCATAATATATACAACAATATTTTAATATATACAATAATATATTAATTACCAGCCAATAATGCGATTTGTGGTGTGTTCATTGGGAAGCAGCCTACAAACACATCATCAAAAGTAGTGTCGTACGGTTCGAATTATATTTCCCAATTCCGCTTTGATGACATTTAATTGGAAATATAAATTGAATGTAATTAATAATAACAAATATTTTTAAAATATTTTATGAAAACTTCAAAATAATATTTTAATAAAACACTTAAAAAATACAAAAATATATCTAGTGACAATTCCGCCTAATTTTCCTGTTTAGCCGACGGGACGTCACAAACGCCACGCAGCCAAACCGGAAGAATTTTCGACAATACACACAATCAAAATCCCTTATCACAACAATGTAAAATCTTAAAGGTATTACTATCAGGGAGTTGATGACGGCTTTCAATTAATTTACATTGTTGTGATAAGGTATTTCGATTGTGTGTATTGGAAGAGTTAGAAATATTAAAACTTAGTGCAGGCGTTGCACTGTTGAATGAACAGACGCAATTGGTTTTATCACCACTGTTACGTTTAGTGATAATTTGCCACTACAAAATAGTTAAACATGTATTTGTATTAGAAAGTAATCACTGACCAATTGTTAGCTTCAACAAAGAGCAGTGACTCACGCTCGAGTACAAAGGCGTGCTGACTCAGCCCGAGTCTATATAAAGGCTGAGCCGCCGGCTGCTCACGTTCAGGCTCCGTACAGAAATGGCGCTCCTTCCTAGTGCCATAACTGCCAGCTGTACGGTCATGCTGCCCGCTTCTGCTACGCTCGTCCTAGGTGCGTTAAGTGCCTAAGGCGACCGCGCAACCGAGCAGTGCTCGCGTACGAGGGACTCGCCCGACCCACCCAGCTATGTTCTGTGCGGCACCCTGCCAACTACCGCGGTTGCCCGAGGGCGCCCCGCTCAAACCGCAGGGTGGCAACGGAAAGGAGACCTCCTCTACCTCCCAGTTCCACCTACGATAGTTACCAGCGGGTCAGCCCTAAGCTGACGGTAGCGCCTCCCTCACAGGTGATTCCCATTTCTGTCCCAGCTGGAAACGCGTGGTCAAAGCCGCCGAGCATGGTCAAAACCATCGCTCCCACTAGCGCCCCGGCCCGCGCACCCGTCCCCGACCGCATCGCGGCCCCTGCCCGCGCACCGGCCCCGGTCCTCGCGGCACCCCCGACACCTCCTGCCCTCATTCCACGCGCCGCTCCTCGCGTCGCCCGGCCCGTGGCCCCACCTCCTATGCCATTGATGGACACCTCTCTTCAAAAGGATATAGCGCTAGTCAGTGACTTAGCCATGTCCATCAACATAGAATAGGTCCGTGCACTAGCACGCAAGATGCACTCCGCACAGTCACCTGCGGAAGTCATACAGTATACGTTGGAACATGCCAACCTTCTTAGCGCCCGAAAGCGCTTCGCCCCCCAAACCCCCCCCCCCCCAAGTACACCCACTATGGGTAGTACAACCTTAAGAACGAAACCGCGCTCAGTTTCGTTAGCGTCTTTTAACGCTAACGGCCTCTTCAGATAAGGTGACCTTGTCCACGACTTTTGTAATACCCACCTGATCGACATTATATGCGTGCAAGAAACCCTACTAAAACCGGGGAAGGCGAACCCCAGGTTTGCCAATTTCAGAACAGTACGTAATGATAGAGTGACCGGTCGTGGAGGAGGCACTCTTATCTATAGCAAAAGACACAAAGAGCAGGTCCCTGCACTGCATCCCCATACCAACCGGACTCTTAGTATTATGGAAGCATCTTGTTGCCTACTAGCCATGACGGGTCATCAACCCCTAGTCATAGTTTTCTGCTAGCAACCTTGTAAAAAGCGTATCGCCCGCGCTGACTTAGAAGCACTCTTCTCACTAGGAAGCGCCGTCCTTCTGATCGGTAACTTTAACAGTGAACACATCCTGTGGAATTGTAATGTCAACAATCCCAGCGGTGTTGTTCTTGAAAGCCAAGCCTAGTCGCTGACTTAAATTTTGACATAGTAGCTCCCATGGAGCCCACTCACTACCCCCACTTCGACCACTGCCAACCTGACTTACTCGACCCTAAAGGCGTAACCCTTCAGTTACGCTCTATGGAGGTGTGTCACGAATAACACTCTGACCACCGCCCCATAACACTGAGACTAGACCCCGACCCAACATCTGACTTACCCTACCCGACCAAGACGATAGTGAACTGGAAGCTCTTAGGTGAATCCCTAAAAGCTAACAGTTCACCCGACCTCGACAAAATCCCTGACGACATTCTGACTAAAGATGACGTATCCCTAGCGATCGACTCGTTCACTAATCACCTGTCCACCGTAGTAGGTGCATCCGCAAAGGAAGTCATAGTGCCGGACGACCGGCGCCATGTCATTCCAGCGGATGTGAGACGATTAGTGACACAGAGTAAAGCAGTGACCCGACATTACGACTCCTACCCAAGCAAAGTGAACAAAACTCGGAAACACCACTTTGAACGCATGGTTCAAAGTCGCATGACCGAGTTGCGTGATCAGAGCTGGGGCGACAAACTTTCAAATCTCGTGCCAAGCCACCAGGCTTACTGGGAACTCGAACGAGGTATGAAAGGTGTCGGACAAAGTGACATGCCTCCCCTATACAGACCGGTCCCCCTCGTCCCAGCGTTCTTTGACGAAGACAAAGCTGAGTGCTTAGCCGACAGCCTTGAGGCTCAATGCTCCCCCAATGTAGATCACGTAGACCAAGCTCACCTCAATACGGTGGACGCTGAAGTCGAACGTAAAAGCTCTGTGGTCATCTCGGAACTCCCCTCACTCACCCCAGTATCCTAAGCTGAGGTGACGAGACTGATCAAGGACCTCCGCCAACGTAAAGCACCCAGTGCCGACGGCATCTCCAACAAGGTTCTTAAAATCCTCTCCCCCCCTCTCATTCATCTCCTAGTCAGCATCTTCAATGCGGCCATGAACCATTGTGTGTTCCCTGACACGTGGAAATGTGCAAATGTCACTGGCATTCACAAACCAGGCAAAAACTCCTCTGATACCACTAGCTACCGTCCCATCAGCCTCCTCAGCGCCCTGGGGAAGCTCTACGAACGGATTCTAGCGCACCGTCTCCAGTCCCATGCACGGGAACACCACCTTATTCCCATTGAGCAGTTTGGGTTTAGACCTAAACACTAATGCGTCCAACAGGCAACAGTACACCGCCTCACGGAGCACATCCTTGAGGGTTTCATAAGAAACGCAGACCCCAATCGATGGTAGCAGTCTTCCACGACGTAGCGAAAGCTTTTGCCAAAGTCTGGCACAACGGCTTGATTTACAAGCTATACCACTTCGGCGTGCCAGAGCGTCTTGTGCTCACCTTACAAGACTTCCTAAAGGACAGAAGCTTTCGCTACCGCGTGAAAGGCACCCTTTCCACTCCCCATCCAGTCAGAGCCGGAGTCCCTCAGGGCTCCGTACTATCACTCATCCTTTTCGTGCTGTACACCAGTGACATCCCTCGCGCCCAACCCAACGTTTTTATAGCTTAATACGCGGACGATACCGCCATTTATTCCACTGGCTGGCATATAAATAGACACACATTATTCGTCATTCAACGGGCCATCACCAAGATCGGTGACTGGTTCCGAAAATGGCGCATCGCGGTCAATCCAGTTAAAAGCGCAGCTATGTGCTTTACTGAAAGAACCCGCCCCCGCTATCCGAAGCCACTAATTCTGTTCGATGAACCCATTCCCTGGGTGAGAACAACCAAATACCTAGGAGTAACCCTTGATCGGAATCTCACCTTCAAAGATCATATCAATACTTTCCGTAACAGGGCGGCCTTTGTCATGGGTCGCCTAAGTCCCTTAATCTGTAAAGAAAGTAAAATGTCTCTTAGTAACAAGAAGACACTTTACACTGCTTGCATCCGCCCCATCATGACGTACGCATCCGTAGTGTTCAGTCATGCTAGTGAGGCCCACCTACAAGCCCTCCAAAACCGGTTTCTTCGCAGGGTAACCGGCGCTCCCTGGTACGTCCGGAGCGCCGAGTTGCACTGCGACCTAAACCTTCCCTCTTTAGCGCAGTTCCATAAGGGCTGCGTCCACTGCCACTTTGATCGGGCCCCCCACCACCCGAACCCTCTGGTTGTCCAGGCAGCGAACTATTCGACTGCCTCATCCGACCTATACTTCAAACCTCCCCGTCGCCGGCCAGTGCAGGTATTGGACGACCCGGATGACCCCATCGCAGCCAAACGTTGGCATCTTTAGCGTTATCTGCAAGTCGTCCCAGTAACATCCCCAGGTGTGTAGTAATCAGAGGTTACACGATCAAACACCGAGCTCGCCGGCGAGCTCGAGACAAAAATAAAGTCCCGATTAGTGTCTCTCCAAATAGTCACAGAGCAATATTCAGTAGGGCCCATTCTCAACGGTAAACACTGCAGTTGTACCGGGGCATTTAGTTCCGATTCCCCCTTTGTCTCTCGGCAGCGAGACAAGCCGAGGTCCGAACCACAGTGATGCCCTTGAGCTTGCTGTTACTCCTCCCGATAGTAGCAAGGCGTTTTCGGCGCCCGCAGGAGACGGAGGTATAAGGAAGTAGAAGTGCCTTCGGCACTTCTCCTTCCTGGGCTATAGAGGGCCTTCCCTCGCCCAAAACCCGGTGGAGCTGGACGTCCGTATAGCGGTAATCAGCATCTATGTCTTCCATAAAAAAAAAAAACTGACCGCTTATTCTCGATCGTGCGCTCGTAGAGTCAAGACCTCCTGAGGATGCTTCGTGTAGCAGCGAAACGCGTCAAAAATTCTTTCGGTTTGGCTGCGTGGCGTTTGTGACGTCACGTCGGCTTAGCAGGAAAATTAGGTGGAATTGTCACTAGATATATTTTTGTATTTTTTAAGTGTTTTATTAAAATATTCATTTGATGTTTTCATAAAATATTTTAAAAATATTCGTTATTATTAATAATGGATTTCCGCAAAGTAACGCCTGAATCTATTTATTATCTGAATATAATTTTGGTTTTTTCACCATAGGAACTTCATAAGTTGTTTAAGCTGGATAAAGACAATATTTAATATATATTTATACTAATATTATATATTAAAGAGGAAAGATTTGTATTTTTGTATGAAAGGAATAAACTTAAAAACTACTAAACCAATTTTAATGAAATTTGGTTTGGAAATAGTTTAAGACCGGAGGAAGGGCATAAGATAGTTTTTATCCAACTGCGCAAAAAGAGATTAATGGCTTAACGCAATAACTGACATACGCGCAGGCGGATCTGCGGCCGGAAAGCTAGTAAATAATATAATATATATGATAAGGATTTTTTTTGGATGATTAAAATTGTAATTTTATTCCAGGTTTTTTTCGTGCTGACAGGAAATTGCCGTATCCCTGATAGTAAGAAGTTCAGGGTCTACCATGAAATCGCAGAAGCCAGCGGAGGTCAAGTGTTTTTCGTTTCAGAATATCAAGTACATAAGGTAAAAATCTAAAATATATTTTAAAGAAATCGAAAGAAAGATAGCCTTAGACTTAACAGCCTCTTCCAATATCGGGGGGGAGTTGATCGCAGTGTATATAATTTTCTCAGAAATTGCTGCTGCCTACTCTGGTGTGTTGCCCTTATTTTACTCTTACGACACCCACGGGTAGAGATTGAAGGGATGACATTCTAGCCCGGCACTTCATTGAAAATGTTAAATAAAGGAAAAAAAACTTATTTGGACAGAAATATTTTGTACTGTGATTTTTCAAGTAGGTATTCATATAGTAAATAGCATCTTCGCGTATTTCGTCATTTGCTGTAAGTTTGTGTAATTGGTGTGGCTTAAAGATACCGAAATTAAAACGGTTACTGTATATGAGTTACATTTCTTCACTTATCATTATTTGTAGGTTGAGTTGCACTACGTGTAGCATTAAAATCTTTGGCTCCTAGTTTCTAACCGTCGTGGGTTGGACAATGTTAGGTATACTTAAAATTATTGGAAAAAATGGAAAGCATTGGAATTCGTGGGATAGCGCTCAATATTTTTAGGGATTATTTAACGGACAGAAGGCAGTGTGTGAAACTGGGTGAATACATTAGCACAGAAGAACTTCTCACCTATGGAGTACCTCAAGGCAGCGTGCTGGGCCCTACCCTTTTTATAATTTACATTAATGATCTTTGCGAATTAACCCTTCCAATGTGTAGAATATTTACATATGCTGATGATACTGCCCTTCTTGTGCACGGTAATAGCTGGACCTGCGTTCAGAAGTATGCTGAAAATGTGTTGCAGTTGGTAATGACATGGTTGAATGACAATGTTCTTACACTTAATATAGAAAAAACTAAGTACATTGCTTTTTCTCCTAACATGTCCTCTCAACCGGCACTGACTTCTATCAGTATCAAGGCACATGCGTGTAGTTCTGCTGAACGAAATACTAACTGTACGTGTCTCTGTATTGATCGGACTAACGCAATTAAATACTTAGGTGTATATGTGGATTGCACTTTAAATTGGAACGTACATTTAAACGCACTGATACCTAGAGTCAGAAAAATGATATTTGTTTTCAAAAAGTTAAGAAATGCAGCATCAAGTGATATCTTAAAAATGGTATACTGCTCATTGGTCCAATCAACAGTGTCATATTGCATTACAGTGTGGGGTGGCTGTTTTCCCACCAATCTGATTCTACTAGAGAGAGCACAGAGAGCGGTGCTTAAAGTAATGACTAAGAAGCCCTATAGATATCCCACAGTACAGCTATATAATGAGTGCTCTGTGCTTTCTGTAAGACAAATATTTGTCATGCAAGTGGTCCTTCGTAGGCACAAATCGTTGCCATTTAACCCTAACATCAATCTCGGAAAACGTAAAAGAGACAGGATATGTGCTGTTGATTCTTATAGAATCACTTTAACCTCCAGACACTATAATGTACTTAGTTCTCGCCTATACAATGCTGCAAATAAAGCAGCAAGAATTTATCCACTATCTCTTAAGAACTTAAAGGTTGCTATGACAATCTGGCTAAAAAGTATGACGTACGAACAGACAGAAAATCTGTTTCATATAATGAAATAACAATCTCTGTTTTACCTATATAATTAATAAAAACAGACAAGGCTTATTGAAATTTGTACAGACAACACATTATTTCCACTGTTCATCACATGCACACACATACACTCTCTCTTACACACACATAGACACATCAAATGCACACACATATACTCTCTCTTACACACACATAGACACACACAAACTTCCTCCAAGAACATAATTTTTCAGCGATTTTTTATTAATATTTTAAATAATTATAAAGATATAATATATATTTGGAAATAGGAAATTGTAATAATGCATATTGAATTTATTATTGTTTATTATTATTGTATACCTACTGTATCTAATTCGAATCTAAATAATAACCTTGTAAAATTTTAAAGTAATTATTAATTTATATATTGTATTGTATTTGTAGATCCAAGATATTAAATAGACCAGGGGAGTACTAAACACTATAATACAGGCCAATCAGCCTAGTTTAGTAGTTAGTGAATGAAATTATTGTGTCTTGTAATGAATAAATAAATATATTATTATTATTACGTATTTAGGTAACCAAATAACATCTTATTGTGACCATATAATTTTTTTTAATGATTTAAATAAAATAGATTGACTTAGCCATTGCATGAAAACATAATGTATCTCAAAAATCATATATTATATTAAATAAGATTGTTTAGTACGATTGCCAAGTCAATCTATTTTATTTAAAACATAAAAGATTTATTGATATGGTCACTATAAAATGTTATTAGGTTAGCTTATTACGTTATAACTTAAGACATAGGTTCTTTAAGTTGTGACTGAATATAAGTATCTAAATCTAAATTAACCGTTTTGGAATGGATCTCACAAAATTTTACGACGGTAGAAGAACTGAGTTTTGAGACTTGTTTTTTTTAGAAATTTTGTTTTAGATGGCATTTTTTCAATATGCTTTATAACATTAGATGAATAATATCAAAATATAAGAAAACCAAAGATAAAGAGAGCTTGATTATGTTAATAGATAAAACAAAGAAGTGTCAATTCACTTCATAGACGTAGGATTTTTTCGCTACGTACATCCTAAGCCTATGATTCACTTCACCTTTGATTCCATATTTTTGTTTATATTACAGGTATTAAACACTGTCAAAATAATGGTCAAAGGCAAACATTCCGTCCTGAAATCGCAAGTAGTACCCAGAAGCAGACAGCCTGGACCAATAGAGGTATGGTAATTTTTTTTTTGACGGAATAAGCTCGAGGCCCACCTTATGTTGACCGGACTAACCTCTGCTTATAACAGATGCATTGCGTCACAAGTCACGAATTGCACTGCGCCCGTTACCTTGAGACATAGTTATTAAGTCTCATGTGCCTGTAATTTCACTGGCTCTCTAGGACTGCTGCTGGAATACACTGTTAGGTGCTTGGCGACAGATTTTCTACTTGAAGGTGGCCGCTAGCCAGGCGGGCATTCGCAAAATGCCCTTTCACCATGCGGTGAAGCTCAAGCCCGCGGCGGGATTCGAACTATGGACCTGCTGCGCGGCAGTCCATAGCCAATGCCACTGAGCCATCACTGCTTCAAATAATGTATGTAGTAAATTTACTATTCATATTTGTAAATATGTTTCCGGCCACTTCTTAGATAGAAAACTAGAAAGTTTTTTATACGTAAAAGTACTTTGCGGTCACTGACTAAACACGACATTTCGAAAATAAATTAAGAAACACAAGTAAGTTTTTTTTTATGTCATTTTTTTTGTGTGTTACAATATAATTTGTAATTTTGTAACACTGGTAAGTGTTTATATTTTAAGTGTCTTATATAATTATGTCACCGGATAATTGTACGATACGTTAGTTTATAAAAAATCTAGTGAGATTATAAACTGTCGATAGATTGTGAACGAACATAAAAATTCCCTATCTAACGCATACGAGCCGCGGCAGCGGCCGGCGATGGCAAGATTTAATTTTGGTGATCATATACTACTTTTGCTGATCATTTACTACTTTGGGATAACAATGATTTATTTGGAGTCATTTTGCTTCAATAGGATAGCGAGATGTTAAAACTTTGGTTTTAAGTTTACAATAAAATGCGGGTTTAATATTTGTGATCATTTACTATTTTAGTTTGTTATATTTTACTTTTTGTTGGAACACCAATCAATAATTAATAATTTTTCAATGTGCTGTATTTGTAGTTCACAATCGATGAAAAAGCTGAGTACGCCTTGATTTCAACGTCAGGCTCGAAGGTACAACTTGATGTAACAAAAACACATTCTATTTATGGATCAAAGCCTCAATCTGAAATGATCATGTGGAATAATAATGGAAAGGTTAGTATACTTACCAAAAAGCTACTAGTACTCAAAATATTGATTTGGCTTTTTTAACTTAAGATAGGTGTTGGAAAATTTTAGCCAAGGGAGAGAAATGCATTTGTACAGTATGCACTTGTTTACCCATTCCTTAATGTAAGGTATGGATTTTATAAAAAAAAATTTGGGTAATTATATGTCTTGCAATTTTTCAATGATATACATATGTTAACTGTGTGTGTATAAAATAGCATAACAAATAATTTTATGGTATTAACATACAGGCTGTAACATACATGTAACATACAGACTAACCAATTTAAAATTGAAAGTTTAAGAAAGTTAAATGGAAGGTTAAATTTTGATTGCTTAGAAACATAGTGTGGAAACTTTCCAATGTAAATAAAAATACATTTGCCATTTTATTTAAATAAGATTGTCGTGGTTTAAGTTTGTAAGATTAACAATTTTAGGTGCCGTTTTAATATAAAACTTGTAAGTATGTAATGCAGTCATTCTTTTTCTTCATATTATTTCGTTTCATATTTTGCTACTGCTTATGCTTCATACTTCCATGCAATATTAAAATTCAAAAGAATGGCTGTATGTAGTTTAAAAATTTTTGAGACATTCCACCCTAAGATTACATACCAAACAGAAGTACTTGTCTTTTACTTTTTTTAACATTTTGAGGGTGTTAGCTAGCCCGGCGGGCATTCGCAAAATACCCTACCACCATGCCAAAATTCCTTCTCCAACTTCCTGTAACTCCGTCACACCGAATATTAGTCGTTCACCTCAAGTTGCAAGTTTGCAACAAGCGCCTGTTTTTTCAATGTACCCCTTACTTATAAAAACATCGCTATGTAGTTGCTAAGTAATGCATAACTAAACACTGTTTAAGTAATGCTTAAATATTTCTTACTTATAAACGCTACATAGCACCTGTTTAGCTAAGCAATGGATAATGAGGTCGAACGTATTTTAAACTGACAACATTGTACTATAAAGTATTATGAATGACCTAAATGGCCAAATAGCATGTATCTAGTGCTAAATATCTTGAAATTAAAAAGTAAATGTAATACTTTTCTTTGTATAGTACCACCAACTTAACTGTGCAGTTTTTGAGGGCGCTACTGGTCAAGGAAATCCACTACGAACTGTCACAATTTGAAGGAATGTTGTAGTTTTTTTTTCTGCCACCTGAACAGATAAGTTGGTGGGTCTGTAACTAAATCAGCTGATAACAAATATGGGCGCCATCTTGTTACTTAAAATTTAAACAAGGGTGGGACGTTGTTTAAATTGACAGCTTATTTAAGCAGTACTTAGGTACTGGATAAAGTTATGTAGCGTTTATGAGTAAGAAATTTTGCTAATCAGCGGCTAAGTAATGTTTAAAATTTAAGTAGCGTTTATAAGTAAGGCTGGTATTGTTTAAGATTTTAAACGATGGTGTTAAAATATGTCAATTGAGAAATATTTTTTCAATGTAACGATGATGAAGCATTGACAGTTTACATAGAAATAGGGGTTAAAATATGAAATTGCCGTTTTATTGTAATAGGTACTTTGAATTGACATAGAACCTTTATGGTTTGAGACTTTTGAGTTTACATTTTTTCACATGTAACCTATGAGGTTCTTCCGTTAAAAAATGTGCAGCATTCGGTTATCAGCTTTCAGTTGTATTTTTTATTCAGTTTAGACAAGAAAGATGGATACTTCGAGAATTCAAAGTATCATTCGTAGTAATTCAAAGTGATTTTTGAATATAAGTTCCGACACAGAACTAACGCGGCAAAAAAAGCTCGCAATATCAATGTTGCGTTTGGAGAACAGAGAACAGTCCCCGTTAATGAACGCACCGTGTGATTTTGGTTTAAACGCTTTCTTGATGGAAACTTTAATTTGAAGAACGAACAACGTGGAAGGCCGCTCACACAGGTGAATAACAATGAATTGAAAGAGATAGTGGAAGCTAATCCGAGCCAAACTACCCAGGAATTAGCGGCATGGTTTAACGTTACCTTACCAACAATATTGACTAATCAAATTAAATATTATGAAAAATGGGTGCCTCATGATTTGACTGATCTGCAGAAAGAAACGCGTGTTGTAGCTTGTGTTATCTTGTTGAATCGATACAGAAATGAAAGAATATTGGATCGAATTGTGACATATGATGCAAAATGGATCCTTTACGATAACCGTAAGCGCAAAATGCAATGGCTGGCCTCAGGTCAAACGCCGCAACAGTGTCCTAAAGCAAAGCTTACCAATAAAAAGGTAATGGTAACTGTTTGGTGGTCTCAGCATGGTGTTTTTTACTATAGCTTTCTCCGATCTAGTCAATTCATAACGGCAGATTTCTACTGTGCCGCATTACGAACAATGATAGCAAAACTAGTAGTGAAACAGCCCTTTCTCATTAATCGATCTTCACAATTATTGCTCCATGATAACGCGAGACCTCATACAGCACTAGAAAACGTTTTAATTCTACAGGAACTGCAATTAGAAACCATTTGTCACCCTCCATATTCGCCAGACCTTGCTCCAACGGACTACAATTTTTTTCGTGATTTGGAAAATTTTCTACGTGATTAAAAGTTTTCTTCCCAGGAGGCAGTACAAAACTGATTTCACACAGTTTGTTGAATCTTTATCACCAGAGTTTGTTCGCAAAGGCATCAATGACCTTCCTCTTAGATGGCAGCAATTTATGGATAATAATGGTAATTATTTTGATTAAATAAATATGCAAAATAAAATAAAAAACTAATATCAATATATTCGTACAAATCGGCAATTTTATACTGTAACACCCAGTACATACTACATACTGATCAAATGAACCAATGTTTTCTAATTATGGAAAATCAACCTTCAATGAATAACAAAATACAGCATTAAAGTTCGCATGAGCGCCCCCATTACACACGATCCCAAATCACCACCCCCTCCTATCTCTATAAACTTAGATGATCAAATACAACCTATTACCGAACGTCTCGAAGCCGTGTCGTCCGAACTTCGCACAATGCGACAAGAAAAAATTAACGCACCCCCCCCAGCCCTCAGCATCGACGCCGAACTAACCCAAGTAGAGCGTAAGCCTACTTATGCCAAGATTGCGTCAAAACCTCCTACAGACCGAAAACCAAACCACACACTGATAGTATCAACAACCAATCCACAAAGCACGGCGCAAAACGTTATCGACAAAATAAGAGATGCACTGGATACGAAGACGACAGGAGCTAGGGTCGACCGGGTCCGGAAAGCCAGGAACCAAAAAGTGGTACTGAGCTGCGGTACCAAGGAAGACCTAAATCTGGTCAAAAGTCGTGTTCAGCAAGACAAATCTCTTAGGGTGGAAGTTGCGAAAGCGGGTAACCCTCTTGTCATTATAAGAGATGTTTTGTCCTATCTCAAGGACGCCGAAATAGTCGACAACCTGCTTGCACAAAACAAACACTTGCTGCAGGATGTTGACTTAAAGGATAGTACTATCAGAGTGAGGTATAGGAAAAAGGCCCGCAATCCACATGAGTGCCATCCGATTCTAGAGTTGTCCCCAAAAATTCACAAAAACCTGACCGAGGCAGGAAAGGTCTACATAGGCATCCAGCGGAGGCCTGTGCTAGACCATACACCTCTAGTGCAGTGCACTAAATGTCTTGGTTATGGGCATACAAAAGCAGTCTGCCGGGAGAAAGAACAATACTGCAGTTACTGCGGGAAGTCTCACTCCTGGGAAAATTGCAATGCAAGGAAGGAGGGATCCCAACCCAGGTGTAGAAATTGCTTGACTGCGCAGGGATCAGTCATCTCAAATGCGGATCTAGCACACAATGCGTTCAACATTTTGTGTCCGGAAAGGCTAAAATGGGATGGCATAGCGCGGTCCAGAATTTCCTACTGCTAAGGGCACCTCCGAGACCCACAGCTCAAACCCCAGTAGTAGCGGCAAAACAGGTTTGTACTTCATCCAAGCGAACCTGCAACACTCTAAAGTAGCAACAGTAGAGCTTCTTAAGGCTGCAAAGGACAAGGGTATTTCTGTCGCCTTGATACAAGAACCCTATGTAGGGAACACAGGCGTGGTGAAACAGTACCCGGGAACGCAAATTATCCAATGCACCCTTAATAGGAAAAAACCGGTAAAAGCTGCTGTAATAGTATTTGGTGACAAGCTGGAGGTAATTCACGACCCCCAGCTTGTAACTGAGACGGAAGCAGCAGTTTTGCTGGTAAATAAAGACCTAAAACTTGGAGTCGTTTCTGTTTACTACGAAGGGGATCAAGACATCGAGCCGTACATAGAGAGGACTAAGGCATTCTGCAGAAAACTGGCGACGAAAGACATCATAGTCGCCGGAGACGTCAATGCTTGGAGCCACTGGTGGGGAAGTGAGATAGAAAACCAGAGAGGAAAAGCCTACAGCGCGTTCCTTAACGAAATAGGCTATCAGATTCTCAACAATGGAGATGAACCTACCTTTGAAACCTACAGGAGAGGCAGAACGTGTACAAGCAGAGTTGATGTAACCGCTTGCAGCGCTCCGCTCTTGGGAAAAATCAAAGACTGGCAAGTAGACAGAAGTATCACAACGTCGGATCACAACAGCATCACCTTCACTTTGCGCTCCGGAAAGGACTTAGAATCCCTAAAACCTATTACGACGCGCAAATACAACACAAAGAAGGCTAAGTGGTCAAATTTTACGTCCAATGTGAAGACCTGTCTTGAGGCAAAAAACATCACGCCAGCCTCCGTGAGAGAATTAGATAGCAACGAGGCCCTCGAAACAATGATCACAAGCTACACTAGTTGCATCCACGAAGCCTGCGAAAACACCATCCCAACGTTTGGCCAACGGAAAGGGGACCGGATTCCCCCGTGGTACACTAAGAAGCTAAACGATCTCAAAATCGAGGTCCTAAGGAAAAAAAGACGCATAAGGAACGCTGCCCCCTGCCGAGTCGATGCAGTAGTAAATGAGTACCAAAAAGCCCGAGAAGAGTACAAGGAGATAGCCGATAAAGCACAGACAGAAAGCTGGAAGGAATTCTGCACCACCCAACTCAAAGAAAGCATGTGGGATGGGATATACCGAATCCTTCGGAAGACCTCACGGAGGCATGAAGATATGCTCCTAAGGAACGACGAAGGAAACACCTTATCCCCACAACAATCTGCAGAACTCCTAGCCAGAACTTTCTTTCCAGACGATAACGATAACACAGACCATCCGTGTCACTCGGCAATCCGTGAGAGTACAAGAGCATCACCATCCAACCTACCCGACGATGACCCACCACTCCTGCCAGCGGAATTGGACTCAGTGCTCCTAGCACTGAATCCAAGGAAAGCCCCAGGATCCGACGGGCTAACCGCTGACATATGCAACGCTGCTATCCAGAGTGAAAGGGATGTATTCATGGCGATAGCTAACAAATGTCTATCGCTGAAATACTTCCCCAAGCAATGGAAAGAAGCGCACGTCATTATCCTTAGGAAGCCCGGCAAGACGGACTACACTCATCCGAAGTCTTACCGGCCCATAGGCCTCTTGTCAGTTCTTGGTAAAATCGACGAAAAGCTTTTGATCGGCAGGCTGCAATGGCATCTCCTCCCTACCCTCAGCCCAAAACAGTACGGTTTTATGCCACAACGCGGAACTGAGGACGCCCTCTATGATCTGCTAGAGCACATCAAAAAAGGAGTAAACAGTAAAAACATCGTACTCCTAATCTCCCTGGACATAGAGGGCGCCTTCGACAATGCATGGTGGCCCACTCTAAAACAACAGCTAGCGGAAAAGAGGTGCCCATCAAACCTCTACGAGATGGTATGCTCATACCTCCGCGACCGAAAGATCAAGGTCAACTATGCCAGAGCAGCACACGAGAAGGAAACCACTAAAGGTTGCATCCAAGGATCCATTGGAGGTCCAACCTTTTGGAACATAATCCTAGACTCGTTGCTGCAGAAACTGGATAGCGAGGAAGTATACTGTCAAGCGTTCGCTGACGATGTCGTTCTCGTATTTACAGGCCAATCAGATACCTTAGAGCAGAAAGTCAACACGACACTGGATATGATAACGGATTGGGGTCTACTTAACAAACTCAACTTCGCAGCTCATAAGACCAACGTGATGCTCTTGACAAGGAAGTTGAAGTACGACATCCCGAACCTCTTCATGTCTGGTGTCAGACTTAACCTCGTAGAGGAGATTAAACTGCTAGGCCTTGTGATCGACCGAAAGCTCACCTACAAAGCACACGTCTCCGCGCAGTGTAAAAAAGCAGCAGACATATACAAGCAATTGGCGTGTGCAGCGAAGGTGACTTGGGGACTGAACGGCGAAATTACGAGAACGATATATGTCGCAGTGGTGGAACCCATCATAACTTATGCTGCAAATGTGTGGGCACAGGCAGTGGACCTCGAAATGAACAGATCCCAGCTATTTGCCTTACAAAGAGGTTTTGCCCAAAAGATATGCAAATCCTACCGTACTGTTTCTCTCACCTCAGCACTCGCCCTTTCAGGTCTGCTTCCAATAGACCTGAGAATCCAAGAAGTAGCGAGCCTGTACCGAGCGAAAAAGAACCTCTCACTTGACTACCTCCCTCCGGAAAAGGAGCTCGAACAAAGCGTGCGCTTTATGGACCAACCCCACCCGTCCACGAGAACATCCGTGGAGTACGAGCTTCTCGAAACCGACACCAGCCACATCACCGGACCCCAAATTTACACAGACGGCAGCAAAATTGAGGGGAAAGTAGGTGCTGCCCTTACCTGGTGGGAGGAAGGAAAAGAGATCAGCTCTTCTAAGTTCAGGCTCCATCCTGAATGCACAGTCTTCCAATCGGAACTTTATGCTCTTTACAGGGCAACTCAACAGGTGAAAATGAGCAGAGATCCACTAGTCAACGTGCTTAGTGATTCAAGATCCTCTCTAGATCTGCTCAAAAGTCCCAAAACGAGTCACCCCCTGGCAAAAAGCATAAAAGAGAACATTGGTAAGATTAAAGCTGAAGGTAGAGATATTCGCGTGTTTTGGTTGAGGGCCCATGTGGGAACCGCTGGTAACGAGAGAGCTGACGAACTTGCAAAATCAGCGGCACTCGCAGATGCCTCCCAAGACTATGACAAAATCCCCCTGTCTTATGTCCGAAGAAAAATCCGTGAGGAATCTATCCGGAAATGGCAAGATCGGTATGAGACCTCAAGCACAGGTGCAGTCACAAAAAAGCTTCTACCGGATGTCACCAAGGCATACCAACTGACGCGGACTGTGAAACTGTCACCCCTTGCAGTGCAAATGATGACAGGACACGGGGGAATATCCGAATATCTCCACAGGTTCAAGCTGAAGGACAGCCCAGGATGCGAGTGCGATTCAAACATCCCCGAGACGGTATGGCACATAATTTTAGAATGTCCCCGCTTTTCCACTGCCAGACAGGACCTCGAAATCTTGCTTAGCAGAGCACACTTCCTGTCTTTCGTTGAGAGGTCCTTCAAAACAGCGGTGAAGAGCAACTCGAATCTACCCCCCCGCTCTAGTACCCCTCTTACCCTTCCTGCCCCGATCATAGCCCCACACATCCCCGATCCAAAAAACACAGAAATTTCCCAACTGTTGGCATATGGAGAGCAAGGAGAGCCTGGGATTCGCATCCGAGGCGTTGCTCTCTATATGGAAGGCAGTAAAGAGAGACTCGGAATAAGCTTCTGTCATGCTGGAGCCAAGAGCCGCGTCCGATTATCACCCGGGCTCGCTTGCTTGCTGAATGGGAGCAGCTTTAAAACAACTATGAAGCGTAAAACCTACAACGCGATGCCAGTGAAGGTTGTCATGGGAAATCCATGTCGTTTATTGCGACTGAAAAACAGGACGGTCGTACTAATCGAGTGGACGGACAGGACACCCTTTGCTCAAGCATGTTCGTTGCTCTCAAGTATTGCAGAAAATGCTGACAGAGCCCGAGTGATAAGCGTAGACGCAATGGTAATAGAACACTCAAAGGGAGAAGTTGCTGACCAACTTGGTTGCATTAAAGCCTCAGAACACCATGAGGTAGTTGTGTATGAAGACAGAGGAGAAAATCTTAGTTACCTCAAAAAACCCATACACAACAATGCAACTGATTGTTGGGGACATCCGATCCCGAGTTCAGTTACCAAAAGTGGCTCAGAAAGGCTCCAAGAAAGAGCAGAGGCAGAAAGAAGCCAGGAATGTAGCCCAAAAAAGAATAGTGGGCGAGTCGCCGCATTCCTGACAGCTTTCGGTACAGCAGTAGGAAGCTTTTTTTAAGATAAGATAAATGTTTATTTGCAAAAGAAAAACTTATTCTAGTTACAGTATATGAAAGAAAATGATACAGTCTATGATAGAAAACTAAAGACGGATTTACATTAAATCTACATGATTGTTATAAAAATGTAAGGTAATTAGCTGATATTCAAACTAGGTTTCCCCGTGTCATGAATATCAGTCATTCCCTTCCCTACTAGATTAAAAAAAAAAAACAATGAAAGCTATAAAACTGTGGAGTTATTAAGTATAAACAGATACAGTTATAGTTATCCTATCCTTATATTACTATGATTGTACATAACGTATCAATTTAATCTAATCATATTTTAGATAATTAACAAATAAAGAAATAAAAAGGTAATGTAGTAATATTTATAGGTATATAACATGTATGTAGGTTATATAACAATTTTACAGAAAAACAGAACAACATGTTAAAGCTTTTTTGTGTTAAATTGCTTGTTATTGAGGAATATGGAACAATGACTCTGTTCCATCATAATCATATCCCTTTAGCCATTCTGTAGTAGCCATTTTACATTTAAAGTAGCTTAAATTATGTATGGTTTTGTCCTTATTTATTTTATTATATAAAAAGGGGCCAAGAAAGTACCTAAAACATTTACCAAAAATCGTCTTTACCTTGTTTGGGTGACAAACTATATCTTTTCGTCTTTTTGAGAGTAAATTTTGAATTGATTCTAGTGGTAGTCTGGTGTGGTGGTCCAGTATTGTTTGAAATATAAAAAGTTGGCGCACAGTCAAAACTTCACACTCTTGATACAGCTGAACAGTTGGATAAAGAAATGGCCTAAACGTAGATACTTTTAAGATGGCCCTCTGTACTCTTTCTAGTGGAAGTAAGTTTGACTTGTAAATACCACCCCAGCTTGAGATACAGTATTTTATAAGTGATTGGCAAAGCGAATAATAAACTGTTTTGAGTAGATCTTTGTCAGCAACATATCTTAAAATTTTAAAAATCGGTATTAGTTTTCTTATACGAGCTACTTGTGCAGTTATATGTTGTTTAAAAGACATATTTTTGTCTATTATTACCCCGAGATATTTAATATTGTCAGTCCGGGATAATAACGTACAAGAACAATTTGTTTGGGAACAACGCGGGCGATGAACTTTAATATTTAGAGTCTCTGAGTATAAAGGTTGAGAAAGATTTTGTATGGAGAAAGTGATATATTTTGTTTTCCCTACATTAAGACTTAGTTTATTGTTATACAGCCACGTGCATACCAAATTAAAACCAGATTGTGCATCCTGAAACACTTGAGGCCAAGACTTTCCTTTGAAAATTAAAACTGTATCATCTGCAAAAGTAAGAATTTTTGCCATAACGAAGTTTTGGTTACACAGGTCGTTAATAAAACACAAAAAGAGCGTAGGTCCTAAAATGCTTCCTTGGGGAACTCCATAATTCAAAGGCAGACAATCACTGATGTATTCCCGGACTTTAACGCACTGTTGTCTACCTGAAAGATAGTCTGTTAAAAGTTTATGTTGTATGCCACGTATTCCAAGCCTTTCCATTTTATCAAGAAGTAACGGAATAGGCACGGTGTCAAATGCCTTGGCTAAATCTAAGAATATAGCAAGACACTTCTCACCGCTATCCAGCCCCTCGACAACAAAATCCGTCAAACTAGAAACAGCATGAGATGTAGATATTCCTCTACGAAAACCATACTGGTTATTGCTTAAAAGCTTTTGTTTCTCAAGGTAGGAAATTAAGCGTTTGTTTATTAAACGTTCTAAAACTTTTGACAAGGCTGGTAGTATTGAAATAGGTCGGTAATTAGTGTATTCCAATTTATCACCAGATTTATAGATTGGAATAATTATCGCCCTTTTTAGGGCACTTGGAAATTTACCCGACTTTAAACTTAAATTACAGATGTGCGTAATGACAGGAGCAAGAAATTTTGCATTTTGTTTGAGAACAGATGAAGGTATACCATCCCAACCAGGGCAACTATCAGTTTTTAAATTATTTAGAATGTTAAAAACTTCAAAAGTGTCAGTGTCAATAAGTGCAAAAGAATTTATTACATTTGGAGTAACGTTAGGGACTGTTGGAATGTCAGAAGGGCTTATAGAAAACGACTTCTCTGCTAGACTTCTACCAATATCTACGAAAAAGTTATTTATGTTATTAACTATATTAAAAGGACTATCCTCTGTTGAAGAAAGAAGGGCCTTACAAGACATCTTCGGAGACTTAAAGTTTGTAACTTCATTGATTACCTGCCATGTTTTCTTAATATTCGATTTTGCTTTTATAAGTTGTTCTTTTTCGTAGGCACGTTTCACATTTTTTGTAATAGTTTTACAGTAGTTTCTATACCTCACATAAGTAATTTTTAATATCACGTTATCTGGTTCTTTTCTTAATTTATTATGCATATGATCTCGATTTCTTATGCAACGAACGAGTCCATGAGTCATCCAAGGTTTAATCGGTGTAAATTTGCGAGATACAGTAACAGATAATGTATTTTCTTTCAAAATTGCAGTTATTGAAGTAAGAAAAAGATTAGTAGCCATTTCGCAGTCATCTAACGTAAGTATGGCCGAAAAATCGAATGTTTTTATGTTTTCAGCTAAAGTAGAATAGTTCAGTTTTTTTATATATTTTGTATAGTTTTTATAGTGGCTTTTAGATAGGTTTAAAGATAGTATAGTTGAGTAATGATCTGTTAATGAACTCCTAACTACAAGAGTGGTTGCAGAAAGATCAG
Organism: Plagodis pulveraria; assembly: GCA_963890685.1. NCBI lineage: Eukaryota > Metazoa > Arthropoda > Insecta > Lepidoptera > Geometridae > Plagodis > Plagodis pulveraria. The sequence continues at coordinate 21,223,315 of OY982950.1, read as the reverse complement.
TTTTAAGTATGACATGATCTAAACAATTATGTAAACGAGTAGGTATTAAGTGAGCTGGTAGAAGTCCGTGGCAAGCTAATAAAAGTAAATACTCTTCTGCATTTTTGTCTAATGTGTCTGGTTTAATGTCAATATTGATGTCGCCTATAACCGCAATATTTTTATACGTTTTTAAGGAATTAAGAACTATGTCTAAGTACTTAATAAATTTATTTAGATTAGTAAAACAAGGTGGACGGTATATAGATAATATCGCAAGGTCAGTACCAAATTTTGTGACCAAGCAATTTGCGTCATAAAATTCCGGCTCGTAAGTTATTGCACTTAAAACATTATTTTTTATATAAACAACAACACCATCGTTTTGGTTATATATATTTCTTGAATAACTATACGAGTAATTGGGTAGGTATGGTGGTAGACTGGTCTTAGATAACCAACATTCAGTAAGAATCAGCATGTCCGGTTGAACCTTCATTACACGGAGTTCTATTAATAAATCATCGAAATTACACGATATACTACGTATATTCTGCGACAAAATACAAAGACTCGTTTGTGGTTGGTTTATGTATGTAAGCACTTCGGTGGAATCACATAAGTTTGAGTCAGATATTGATATATTATCAATGTTGCATAAATTTATGTCAGTCGAATCCATTATAAAGTTTTAAATGCATTAATGACAGTATATGAGATAATAAATTCGCATTTGTATCACCAATATTATTTCTGAGCCCTAAGGTATATGTATAACTACTGAAAATGGCATAATAATTGGTTATCAAACAAACTAACCAGCTTCGATGACTCATGCTTGTGCGGGCAATAGACGAGAATACGTAATCAACTATGCGTAGGTATACGCGTAGCTGTATAACATTACGATAGATAAGAAAACAACTGTGACTATTTAGTGATTTGTTGCTTGCTGTGAATATTACATTAAACAAAAACTGTTCACAGCTAAAAGGATTATTATTGTGTAATATAACTGCAAGTAAATGTAGAATGGCGGCCAAAATACATCTAATTAAATAAAAATAATTATATTTAATAGCATTCAGTGGCAAAGATATGAAAATGACTATGTGAATTTTAATACACAATGTCATCATATGGTAAATGAGTGAGAAGTGATTGTTCGTAAAGGACAGAAAATAGGTATTAATTAATAAATTAACCGTTAGTATATAACATATGTGCAAAAATACAATGCATAAGTATAGTCATTTTTGAATTATGTTTTTTAAAATATTCAGCTGATCTTCCTCCTTGATAACAATATATGGTGAACCATCTTCTTTTCTCAAGAGCACCCTTCCTTCTGCGGTCCAACAATATTTGTAGTGGTAACTCTTTGCAAAATCTCGAGACAAAAAGAATAGCCTTTTGGCTTTAGTAGTAAGCAGTTCCGATATAAAAAGAGGTTTCTTCACACTCTCGTAACCAATACAGCTCGTGTTGAGATTGTTATTCTTATTGTTTTTATTATAGGTTCTGATGCCCTCTATAACTTTAGTCCTGGAATGTTGTGAGGTCAGCTCCACTATCACTGGCTTATTCAGGTCTGGTTTGCCTGGTAACCGGCGCACAAGCTGAATGTCAGATGACACATGCGCAATATTCAGAGTATGAAATATATTTTCTACTTTTTTTTTGCAATGAGGATCGAGTTTCACTTTGCTCGAAGGGGATATTTCTAATTTCAATCTTATTGAGGCATGTCTGCCTTGACATCTCTTCGATAGCTCCTTCAAGTGCTAAAACACGAGTTTGGTAGTCAGTCGTGCTATCCTGTAAATTAACCACTTTTGCTTCAGTGTCATCACATTTTGATGAAAGGAACTCTAGAGCTTTCTCTCTCTCCACATTCGAAGATCTAATATCAGCGATCTGTACCTTGATAGATGTTACATCAGTTTTAAAACGAGCGTAGTACGCATCCTGCTCTGCTTTCCAAGACGTTAGCATTGAATTCATCGCAGCCATTTCGGCTTTAAAAGATAATAACGTATCATTAACGTCTTGGCAGTTGCAGTTTGGTTTGTGCCGCCTAGAAGCCTGAATCGACGAGTCACTGCCTGAGTCATCTTGCCTCTTTTTCTTCTGGCGGAGGGAAGCAGCAGGTCCAGTTTTCTTTCCTTTAGTTATTCTTGATTCTGAGTCAGATTCAACGCTCTGCGTTGATTTTGTAGGCGAGCGAAGCATCTTATCGCACAATCAAACGTAGAAAACTTAACTTGAAAACTTACGATAAGTTGTAGTGCGTATTAACTAAACCAGTTGGCCGCCGGCAAGACGAATGTTTGCAGGTATATGTGTCGCTAGATACCTACGTTGATAGTCGTAGCTCACTTTTATAGCTCAATCCAAACTACGTATATGCAGACAAAACCTGCTTCACAAGTACATAACAACTAGTAATCAGGTTCACACTTTATTAAATCACTACTTATTACACTAACAGATTTAGAACGTAACGCGTAGGTACCTCGCATAAAAATATAATTTCAAACAATAGATCTACCGGCACGTCTACGCTCCTCACTGTCGGGGAGGGGAATGAAGCTTATTCCGATACCCATCCCAACCCCGAAACCCAATGCCCACAAAACCACCACCCCGTGGCAAAGCACCATCAAAGGTTACCAGGACGAGAGCCGACATGGGACAGGTCAGTCCGCCCCGATATATCCCGGCACAGGAACCAACGAGCCATGCAGCTAATGCCATCCTAGAGTTTCTAGCCATTATAAGGGCAACCAGAGAGGTCAACCACAGAAACTGCGAAAACATCTTGCAGTCCTTCAGGCTAGAAAATGAAAACCTTCTAAAGGTGAGACTCGAAGAGGCAGAAGTCGCTATATACAACAACGACACATCCCAGGTCATCAAGGGGAAAATGTCAGGTAAGTATATGGCGGCATACAATGCAACAGGCGGATTTGTGTCCCTGGACGAGGGAGCAACGGAGCGACTAGGGAGGCCTAAATACGCGACACCACAAAACGACCCAATAGTAGTAACGGCCCAGTGCACCAAAATAATGTTAGATGACCGTATCCTCGAAATGGCTAAATCTATTGCGGGGGGATCGGACATAGAAGCATTCTGGAAACACTGGGAAGTACCGAAAATACAATGGGTAAATGGAGTTCCAGGATGTGGCAAAACAACTTGGGTGGTAAGGCAATTCGATGTGGACAGGGACATCATTATCACAACAACCACAGAAGCAGCGAAAGACCTGAGGGAGAAGCTTGCGCACCGAATCGGAGACTTGGTGAAAACCAAGGTGCGCACAATGGCTTCAGTCCTCGTAAATGGTTTTAAAAGGACTGAGAGATACAGCCGCCTCACAGTGGATGAAGCTCTCATGAACCATTTCGGAGCCATAGTCATGGCTTCCAGGCTGGCTGGAGTTGGTGAACTTGTCCTCATCGGAGATATCAATCAGCTGCCTTACATCGATAGAGATAATCTCTTCGTATTAAGGTACAACCGCCCTAACCTGGTCACAAACATCACCCAGGAGTTGTTATGCACGCATCGGAACCCAATGGATGTCGCGTACGCACTGAGGGAAATATACTCTGGTATATATTCCTCAGCTCCCCGTATTAAGTCACTTGAGCTTGAAAGGTACACGGGTGCAAAAATCCCCAAATCCCTCCCGAACACCTTATTCCTGGTTCACACTCAGGAAGAAAAGGAGGCCCTAACAAGCCAGGGCTACGGAGAGGGAAAGGGATCACGCACCCTTACCATCCACGAAGCTCAGGGACTTACATACGAGTCGGTCATCGCCATCAAGACCAAGAGCAGCATGAAGCTGCACGAGAGCGTCCCGCACGCAGTCGTTGCAGTTTCACGTCATACTGGAACCTTCAGATACTACGCAGATGACGAAGAAGACGCCATAGGACGGTTCGTTAGGAAGGCGATGGTTGCGACACCAAAAGCTATCCATGATTACAACCTCAAAATGGCGATCAAAGATCGAAATAGCGTGGTAATGGAGACCCTGTTAAAATGTGACGTGGGAGAATGACAAAAAAATGTTAATTTCTGTATGTTATTTTCATATATATAATAATATTGTAGTCCCAAATTATAAATATGTGTAATAATTGTAATCGTTGGCACGGGTATCCAGAGCGGTCATGCTCACATAAAGGTGTTGTCTAGCGGCGGTGTTGTGTGTCGGGTCGCCATCTTCCCTCAGAAATGGTTGAGGAAGGCGATGGCTGGCACATGCGTCAACTCGTGAACGGGTGCTGCTAGAGAACACCGGTCTGTTCTGAATGCTAGTGCCAATGACTTAACCGAAAAAAAAAAAAAAGAAATTTCTTTTAGCACTGTTCCCTCTTAGAATGTTGTATGTATATTTTCTAATTCTAGTAATAATTAAAAAAAAAATATGTCACTATTAAAAAAAAGGCACGGACCCTGGAGTCTGTGGAGTGTAGATTAATAAATAATAAAAAAAAAAAAAAAAAAAAGTTCGCATGAGGAAATATAAGCGTATGTATGACAACGACAACACAAAATTAGGTCTTAAATTATATACAACACTACAGCTATTGCTATATACTATATACTACAAACTATATACAACACACCAATAAACGCATTTGGACTCATAGGCAGTCCAAATGCTCTAGCCCACTATCAGTTGGCAGCGTGCCCAGCATGCTGGCAGCATTGCCCCGTTGAATCGCAATGCTTATTCTTTGAGCCAAATAGGTGCCAGCATTTTGATCACGCGTCGCATCGACCAAGCGCTCTGATAGATTTTGGAAAATACGATGAGCTCCCGGTCCCCACGGACCCAACGTCTCTACACCAAACGGCTCAAATATGTAACCCATACCATTAGCATAATTGCGCCGCTTGAGTTGCTCCGCCGAAGTAGCCGCGGCGCCAGCCCTCACGTTGGTTTCAGAAAAATGTGACGGCGCTAAAGTGTCTACGCATGTAGCGTCCCACACTAAGGGCCGTCCTAACTTCCATGGAACCAGAGTCATGCCGTCAGGTCTTTTACCATCGTCACGCATCAGACCGTTCGGTTCGAGAACAGCTGGAACATTGGCGCTGGTAAAAGCCCGGCGAATGATATCGTTAAGGCTGGCGTTGCGGGAAATTCGGTCTTAAATTATTTTATAGCATAGTAAAATTTTCCTGCACCCATCAAATTTATTTGAATTTCCAACATGAATGGAATCTTTTGGAATTAGTCAGTAAAATAAGGCCCAGAAAATATTATCATATATTATTTCAATCTAAATATTTTATCCTTATTTTAATTAAAATCAATCCCTATATTATTAAATGCAGAAAAAATTGATATTTTTCTGCATTTAATAAAGTATGAGTTGCTGTATACATAATATTATGTCATAACATGAGAATTTACAAATTTGCTAGTTTTATAAAGAATATGTTGTGGAAGAGCCTTATAATATATATTTACTTCAGTTGAATATTAGCAAAAGCCAATCTTACAAATTAATGATGAATAATTAAAAAAGTTAGGTTTAAAACGGCTATGGAAAACAGTGTGTATTAATGTTGTCTGATCTGTTAAGGTAATAATGAAACTTGTTAAATCCATGTACATTTATCACTGAGACAAAACTTCTAAGGTGGAACTTATTTAATCCATGGATACAATGATAATCTAGAAGAAATCATGCCATAGAAACGGACAAAAATAGGTCAAATACTTAATTGATGAAAGTTTTGTAACTCTAACTAGACTAGTTTTGCTTGCTTGAAGGGAATCACCTGAGTTTTCTAGACATTCCTTGTAGTCGGGTGATATGCGAAGTAATAGCATTAAAGAACATGAATCACTTGTTTAGGACCAAAAAGATACAAAAAATATACTTTCAGTTTGCAAAGAAGATTTATATCCGGTAAGAAACATACAGCACCGTCTGCGAAAAAGTTTTCAGTGTTCAATCCTATTCTGACTAGTTTGCCCGCTCGGGATATACAATCGGCACTCTTAATAAAAAACAACTTTGCTCCTGTGTTGAACCAATATCTATTTTTAATATACTCTCTGATTTTTGTTATTTACACGTATAGGTCCTGAAGATCAATAACCTAAGACCTGGCTCCTACTACGCCTGGGTCAAAGGTACAAGTTCCATTTCAGTGGTAATCTATGTCAGAACTGATTTCACATTTGACCATGGTTTCTCCGTCCTCAAACCTGTATCTATGAAGAACACATCAAAGCAACCATTGGCAGGTACGAGTAACATTGCTATTATTTTATTACTTGCTACTCAAATGGGAAAGTATATCAAAAGTCTTGAGTACGTTTTTGTATTTTAATAGGTTTCAACGTATCTTTTGAATTACCTTGTTACTATGTCATTTGTACTCGTATATATTGAACAAAGGTCATTTTATGTAAACAAGTAATGTGACACTGTGAATGAAGCAATCACGGCCGAGCGGTAATAACTGTGTACTGCCGTGCCGCAGGTCCCTGGTTCGATCCCCACCGCCGCCGGCTTGAGCTTCACCACATAGTGGAAGGGCATTTTCCGATTGCCCGCCTGGCTAGCTACCACCCTCAAGCAGAAAATCTGTTGCCAAGCACCTGACGGAGTGTTCCAGCAGCAGTCCTTGAGAGCCAGTGAAATTACCGGCATTTTCGACTTAGCAACTGTATGTCTCAGTGTGCCGGGCGCAGTGCAATTCGTGACTTGTGATGAAATGCATCTGTTATAGGCAGAGGTTAGTACGTTCGCTTACCATCAGGTGGGCCTTGAGCTTGTTCCGTCACATAAATTTAAAAAAATATGTTCCAAAAGAGCAGATCATAATCTGTGAATTGGTTTTTTTAAGTTAAAGATACATAAATACTAGACTATTCTTATTTGTAAAGGTATTGTATTGGTAGTGCAGGATAGCTGTTATTTTAAAGCAATTATTATGGCACAGTGGTTCAGATCACGGCCTATCACACAGTAGTATAAGATTTATGCTTGAGCGCAGTGTTTTACCACTTTGTGCTGTCGCCAAGCACCTAACAATGTGTTCCGGCAGTTTATATTGCATCATAATCGACGGTGCAATATGCTTCCTTAGAAGAAACATCCACTCTACATTTTAAAATTTTCCAGATTATATCTATAGATAATAAGAGACTCTAGTAGGGTGTTTCAGACTCAGAGCCTTATATTTACAATAAAACTGTAACAGGTTCAATTGTGTACATCTTAGATATTTTGAAAAAAATATTTGAGAGCATTGTAGCTGACACTGATGCCAAAGCTGTATTTTTTTTATTTTTGCCTGTCTGTATGTATCCCGACCGCGCATCACGCCAAAACTACTGAATAAATTTTAATGAAACTTAACATGATTGCAGTTCATACTACGAAAAAGGAAATTCAATACTTTTTATCCCGAAATTCAGCACGGTTCCCTCAGGAAAGGGGATGAAAGTCAAAATGTGCACATGGTTGATAGTCCGATTTCAATAATTATTTTTTCGATAGGACCAACGTTACTCAAGTTATTGTCGGACATAAATATGATACATACAAATATGCAAGCATACATATATACAAACATACAAACGCCAATTGCTCCCAGTGGACATAAGGTGATATAAGACACAAATCAGTGGTCAACGTCTATAGGCAACAAAATTAGAACGATTTAACTGGAATTTGTTAAATATGTTGTTACGTAAGTAGGACCATCCCTTACGTATAAAGGTTTCTACAGACCTTCGAATTAAGTGGCATAAAATCACATGATGTGTAAAGCCTTATTCGTTTCCTCTTCTTATTGAGCGGGTTCAGGGCTCTCTGCAAACCACGCGGTGGAAGTATCTTGTTCGTCAGCAGAGACACTTTACCTTGTACGTGGCGTAAGGGCTGACGCTGAGCCGCTCAAGTTAATAAATCTTGAATATTAATATAAATGATATGGGGAAATATTAACTATGAGTGTGTAAAGAATGTACCCCTTCTTTTTAAGTTTTCTTCTTTTATTTGTATCGTTTAAGGGTGCACTTTATGAAAATTGCTTCGTAACTATCCACCTTCGAGCGCTACCTCTGATCTATATAATATCTATTTGCTTATGATCACCTATCACCAGGACTTTTCCAAGTGTGCAATGAACGTTATGATTTTCAAAATACGTGTTGGTGATGGTCAGTTTGTAGCCAAAACAGAATCCTGATAACTTTCGCGTCAATCGTTGTGCACACTAAGGTACCAAATTTTCCTTCTTCGTTGTGAATATGGTGATCCCTAGTTGTTTTTTATTATTATACTTTGATATTGCAGTTTCCTTGTACAATAAGAATCTCGCGGTGGAGAAGGCTTGGATGTTGATTTTGAGCATGCCGTATAATATCTATATTTATCTATGAGGACTGAATAGTCAGGGCATTTACTTGACAATGTTTACTCTCAGATGCTAACAGTAAATTTTCATTCATGTTGTCATTACCCAGTCGTTTAATAGGTGATATTCAAGTACATATTTCTGGTATATATTTATGACAAGTGGCAATCTCACACCATATTTATGGTCTCTACGTCGAACGTCCACCCTCGACTACGATAATAGTAATGATAACATACGCCAGTTCTTTTTACTTTGGGAAAATATAATTGTATGCAGTTTGCTTTTTATATATTTGCCCAAACCTAATAAACCTCTAAAAAATTTGTTTCAGGTACCATGCAATATTTATCCATTAACGTAACAGATCCAGAACATTCAGTTGACATAAAACTAGTTAAGATATTGGACATGGATCAAAACATTCTCAAGATAATGCCTTTGAAAAAAGCTGGCGACAATTTTTACATTACTGATGCTTTTGTGTCACCAACCGAAATGTTCAGGATCGCGGTATGTATAATAACAGTACATCCAATTTATTAATTTAAGACACTGTTACTATTAATCCTATTAAGTTATTTTGAAGTTATATTAATATTTTATTTATATCAATATTGTGAACCATACATTGCTTATTTATTTAAATATCTTACCATTATCAAATTGATATTGTTTATTGAATTGCCTAGTGTAGCTGTTGATGCTATAAGGCCAATAAATAATTCTATTCTATTTGACATATGAAGGGTCCAGGAATTTTCATTATAATAGAATATTATAATGGACCAAATTATACCACAATCTTATTTTTTTTATCTAAATCATTATAAACTCTTTCACACCATAATCATTATTATTATTTTAACTATATTTTACCATAAACATAATATTTATAGTTTATATACGTCCCCTGTTATGCCAAAATGTATATATGTGTTAATTTACAAAAGGCACAAATAATGTAATTTAACTCTAGACGACTGCTCAGGTGTCAGTTTTTTACACATCTTAGGGTTAAGCGTGCAATATAGGTACTGTACTAATCGTTGTTGGCTATATTAACATTATCTCATTTCACGTATCACACGCGCTAAGCTAGTAAGTACATAATTGCGTCAGTGAATACTATCGTACCCATTTATAAAAATACAAAAAAAAAAACAAATCTGGAGTAGCTCATTTTTAGGGTTCCGTACCCAAAGTGTAAAAACGGGACCCTATTACTGAGACTTCACTGTCCGTCCGTCCGTCCGTCTGTCACCAGGCTGTATCTCAAGAACGGTGATAGCTAGACAGTTGAAATTTTTACAGATGATGTATTTTTATTGCCGCTATAACAACAAATACTAAAAATAAAATAAATATTTAAGGGGGGCTCTCATACAACAAACTTCATTTTTTTACCGTTTCTTGCTCGATACTAATAACGGTGACAGGTAGACGGTTTAACTATTCACAGAATATTTATTTTATGATCACTTTAAATAAAATAAATTAAAATCAAATAAATAATTAAGGGGGCTCCCATGCAATAAAATAGGTTTTGGCCATACCTACCCAGCTCAATCGGACACTGCGAAAAGTGTCTGTAACTTGCAAGATAAGGTCACAGATAATGGTACGGAACCCTTCGTGCGCGAGTCCCACTCGCACTCGGCCGGTTTTTTTTATGTATATAGCCATTTATCTTACTCATTACTGCAAACAGTGCAGCTGTATAAACCTCAATTGTAGTGTATTCGCTAGGAATTAACTTTATCGGCGTTGTGAGAGATGTAGTCTACGTGCACTTCTAATGCCTAAATAATGCGTAGTTGGACATTAGCATTAATGTTAACTTTAACGGAGGGGGAACAGTAGCACTAAACCACACGGCGCGTCGTAATTATTTGTAATAGGTACTACAAGTTTTATGTTTTTTTTTATGCTATCGTTATGAACGAAGCGCTAGTCCTATCTGGTGCTATGCGGTAACCTCTGCCTATATCAGTTGCAGTTGGTCACAAGAGGCAAACTGCACTGCGCCCATCACCCTGTAACATATAGTGGTTAATTCATATGTGCAATGTAATGTCACCGACACTTATACCTTTCAACACAGTATTTGAACAACAAGTGTAGACAAACAGGAAAAAAGCATGAAATGCTAGATTTTACTTGCAGTCATAATCGCCACGTGGCAATAACTCTGAGGTATTTATAATTAGGTAACTCAAGCACTTTCTGAAGTCTTACTAGGCCAATAAGCGTATAATTCTTAAAAAACTAGCAGATTTTTAGACCAGCTAGAGACCTCCAGATATTAAGATGTGCTATATATTCGCCTTCAATGCACAATCGTATGTATGCTATATAGGGTTATTGGTAAAATGCTATCAACCTCCTAGGATTGACTACTGCTAGTCCTAAGAAACATTTTAAGATGATTTCTTTGTTTTGATATTTTCTTTTTAATATTATTTTTGTGTTTTTGTCCTACTCCGAGCCAAGAGCGCCTGACGCGGCAACACTGGACAGCGCCGTGGTCCCTTTGAATAGAGTTTTGAATATTTATATCTAGCAAAGTAATAAAAAATATAAATAATATTCAGTCAAAAACATATAAAAAAACACTAAAGAGAAAGAAAAAAAAAAAAAAACATCTCATGTTTCTTAGGACTAGCAGAAGTCAACCCTAAGAGGTTGTTAGCATTTTACCAATAACCCTGTTTATATGCTCGTAATCTATATCCACTATATTGTGAAGCAGTGATGGCTCAGTGGCATTGGCTCTGGACTGCCGAGCAGCAGGTCCAAATCCCGCCGCGAGCTTAAGCTTTATCGCATGGTGGAAGGGCATTTTGCGAATGCCTGCCTGGCTAGCAACCGTCCTCAAGTAGAAAATCTGTCGCCAAGCACCTAACGGTGTGTTCCGGCAGCAATCCTTGAGAGCCAGTAAAATGACAGGCACATGAGACCTAACATTTGTCCGTCTCAGTGTGATGGGCGCATTGCAATTCGTCGTTGACGATATGCATCTGCTATAGGCAGAGGTAAGTCTACTTAACATCAGGTGGGATTCGAGCTTGTTCCGTCACAAAAAGTAAAAAAAAAACTTTCATCCGATCACAGACACGAGTTATTCTTTTCACCTTATCCGTACCTACAGTATCCCGGAGAAAGACAGTATGCCGTATCATGTGTGGTTTCAGCGCTTTTCATAACGCATATGATAATTTAATACCTAAATACCTAATGAAAAGAATACTGATAATGTTACTTTCATTACCTAATTGGGGAATTTATACATTAATAATTAATAATACGAATACATATTTAAATGATTTATTAGAGGTGTAGGGTTAATACATATTTCTAAGTTACAATATGTAATAACTATATAAATCATGCTACAATATCAATAAAATGCATCTGAATCTAGAGCAGACGTCACATAATAAAAGTTTTAATTAAAATTGTAGAGTCTATTTCCACCTATATACTGCAGTATATTCATACGCTGAAATATGAGAACTCAAAATACTACACACGAATTTAATCCACAGATTAAATTTTCTGTGTGTTGAAAAATAATTTTATTGTATAAGTGCTTAACTCCTTATATATCCTTTATAACCTTATTTTGTTTATGACAATAATAATTCATAATCCGTGTTATTTTTAGGTTCATGGTTTTATAAAAGCTACACGTAAACCGATCGAAAGAAAATCCAAGACAGCAATTGAAGTTATACTTAATCCAAGTGAGTATGATAAGGCTATAAAAAAAACTTCGTATAGTAAAATGAGTCTGTAAGAAAATACCACAGAATATATTAAAATGAATGGTTAAAGATTTTTTGGTTCACTTTTTCTGATAGGCTGATAAACAATTTTGACCTTTATCACAGATCAATGTTCATAAACACAAAATCAATATATAAAAAAACCTAATTTATATGAGTACTCTCCAAAAGGTTTAAATTATCGGTGGCGATTGACAAATTTGTATATATTTAAGTCCGTCAGTGAATTATACCTTGTGCAAATCTTGTGCAAGCCTACCTGATCTAATACCTTATAGATATAATTGATACTATACTAATACTATATCTCTATTATAATATTTATTTTTATTTCAGTGACAGCACCTGTACACGAAATCGACGGAGTCATAAAAAATGTCAACTATGGATCTAATGTAACGTTGACATGCAGAGTGAATGCTCACCCCGAACCTAAGATAGAGTGGTTTGCAAACGATGGTTCATTATTGTCATCAAAGGTGAAATCATATCTTTTTTTTTATGCCTGATTAGTTAGCCTTTGACCACTATCTCACCTGATGGTAAGTGATGATGTGGTCGAAGATGTTATTCAGGCCAACCTAGAAGTACTGACTCTCAAGGACAGCTGCCGGAACACACTGTTTGGTGCTTTGCGACAGATTTTCTACTTGAGGGTGGTAGCCAGGCGGGCATTCGCAAAATGCTCTACCACCATGCTTTAACGACTGCCATCCTAAGACAACAACCGGGACCGACGGCTTAACGTGCCCTCCGAAGCACGGAAACGCTCAGTAGTAATGTCACTAGCGGTCACCCATCCAGCTCATGACCGCGCGCGACGTTGCTTTACTTTGCTGATCGGTTGAAAACAGCTAAGTAAACTTCGCCACGAGCGCTTCAAAAATTTGAATTTTTTATTTAGGAACATAAGTATTTATATATTTTTTAAATAATGTTAACAGATATTTTGAGGCGAATCCATACAATACTTGAATTTTCCAGAGCTAATAACTTGTAGGCACAAATGTACCACTACCCTTGAATTTTCAAAAAAATATCCTTTTAAATTTATAAAGTAAATAAATATTAAAGACAGGAGGATACGGTGTAAGATTGTATTGTAAAAACTCATAGAAACTGCTAGAACACTAAGACAAGGCTTAACTCTGGAAGTATTACAGTGATATTTATCTTTTTACATGTGCGATAAAGATCGTATACTGAGCAGGACGTTGATAGTTTCTTGTCTATAATTGGGTAATATATACCCAATCAGAAGGATAGGTAGAGATCGATGGACGTGAGTTCGGATCCCGCACATGACCTAATTTTTTTCTATGGTATATTTGTAATTTTGTAAAATAAATACCTCTTCTTTAACAAAACATAATTTGGTATGATTTGTATCAATGTATGTATAGCTTTGCCCCAAATCACGTTCAATATGTTTTAACCTCAGATATACAACAAAAATAAACCTACTCCATGTATGTTACGTAATACGAATGTGATCTTTCATTCCTGCCAGGCTAGGTAAAACCTTGTTTTACAGTTCACTCACACAGAATTGAGTTCTTATTATGTACAATAGTTTATATATTAGGTCCTTACATATGAAATTGGCGTTTTGTATGGGAGGAACAAAAAGTCGAATATTTTTTAATATAATATATTTAATTAATCAAAGTATGAACCATTATTTTCTATGCACTTTTGCCATCTCATAGGTAGTTCATTGATCCCTTTACTAAAAAAACCAGTCGGACGGGAATCAATAAAATCTTTGAAGGCGATTTGGACTGCCCCATCGGAGTTGAATTTTTTCCCTTGCAAGAAGTTATCCAAATTTCGAAAAAAATGGTAATCTGTTGGAGCAAGGTCCGGGGAGTACGGAGGATGTCTTAGACTTTCCAATTGAAGCTCTTCTAATTTAGTAGCCGTCTGTAGCGCAGTGTGTGGTCTAGCGTTGTCGTGAAGCAGCAGTGGCGTGGAGCGATTGACCAGCCTAGGTTGTTTAGCCGCTAGCTTTTCCATCATGGTTTGCAATTCCTGACAATAGACATCAGCCGTAATAGTCTGGCCAGATTTGAAAAAACTGTAATGAACAATACCGGCACTAGTCCACCAAACGCTTACAAGTAACTTTTTTGGGGTTAATTTTCGCTTGGGGCAGGATTTGGCTGGCTGGCCAGGATCTAACCATTGCGCTGAGCGCTTCCGATTATCGTAAAGAACCCATTTTTCATCACAGGTAATGATTCGGTTTAAAATACCTTCATTATTGTGCCGGTTTAGTAATGTAATGCAGCAGTCGACACGCGTTTGCCGGTTTGTTTCAGTCAATTCGTGAGGTACCCACCTTTCAAGCTTTTTAATCTTCCCAATTTGCTTCAAGTGAATTAAAACAGTTTTATCACTAACATTGCAGCCTGCAGCTAACTCGGACGTGGTTTGCGATGGATCCGCTTCCACAATAGCCTTCAACTCTTCATTATCAACTTGAGTCTCAGGCCGTCCACGGGGCTTGTTCTGCAGGTTGAAATTTCCAGAACGAAAACGTTGGAACCAAAAACGAACTGTGTTTTCTTTTGCAACACGACCGCCATATACATCATTCACCCTTCGAGTTGTTTCCGCAGCACTAGTGCCACGGCGGAACTCGTACTCGTAAATAATGCGAAATTTAAGGTTTTCCATTTTGTAAAATGAGTGACGCAAACAGAAAAAAACAGAAGAAAAAAAACAAATGAATGACGATCATCGAAGCACAAATACATGAGTCTATAGCTGTACAAATTTGAATTTGGAATTCCTTACCAAAGAGGAGAAATTCGTGATTAAAGTGGCCAGTACGAAAAACGCCAATTTCATATGTAAGGACCTAATATTATAAAACTCTCTAACTGTCCGCACTGAGAAAAATCTAAAGTCAAAAGCGCCCTAATGACGGCCAATTTATATGGTATAAGGCGAAAAACCGACCAAACGTAAATACGTACAAAAACGCCTTCCAACTAGAAGGCGTTAAACGAGGTCAGTGAAGGCGAATCTTTCTTATCGTCTTCATTTAAGGTGTATTTTGTGGTCTTTCTTAAATATTGACTTTTCGATGAGGCTGATTAAGTCGTACGTTATAGTGATAACCACCATATATAAACCGCCGTAAAAGTAAGGTATATTTTATGGTCAATACTGCAATTATTATCGTATAACAAGTTGAATTCTGAAAATACTTTACGGAAGGCGTTTTTGACGGTTGTGTTTATTATAAAACATGGTACATTTTTATTGATTGGTGAAAATCATCTTAAGAGTTGTGAATTCATCTTACGTATTTACAATTCAACGGTTAAAGGTCAAATTTGATTTAAGTCTTTAAGTCGTTTTTCTCAGTGCGTCTGTCAGACATCCTTGAGGAACGCCGTATTTACAGTATTTACAAGTAACCTCTCTGAGCATGTACCGTCTACATCAACGTTCAATATTTTCGAACTTTAGATATGCCATAAAAGGGACACCTACTCTATGTATGTTACCTAAATTATGTATGTGAACCTTTCATTTCTACCAGCCTAAGTAAAACCTTGTTTTACAGTTCACTCACACAGAGTTTAGTTCTGCCCATCTGAAATAGTTTTTAGGGTTCCTTATTAGAAAACGGGACCCTATTACTAAGCCTCAGCTATCCGTCCGTCAGTCCATCCGACCTTTAAAAGAATTGTCTTTGGAACGGTAACAATTAGCTAGTTGACATTTTCACAGAGTGTGTGTTAGTAGGACGGATTGCCCAAAAAATGATTACAATATCAAAATAAAACAAATGGAGTCCCCCCCACACAAAAAACGTGTTTTTATGTTCTTTCAGTTTGCTCTGTCGTAATAACTGTAATACATACAAGCATCAACAATGGTATAGTATTTAGAAGCTGTGATGGCTTACTGGCATTGGTTAAGGAGTGCCGTGCAGCAGGTCCATGGTTCGAACCCCGCTGCGGGCTTGAGCTTCACCGCATGGTGGGAGGGCATTTTGCGAATGCCTGCCTGGCTAGCGACCGCCCTCAAGTAGAAAATCTGTCACCAAGCACCTAACGGTGTGTTCCGGCAGTTGTCCTTGAGCGCCAGCAATTATAAGTTAAGCCTGTTAACACCTTCGACCACATCGTCACTTACCATCAGGTGAGATTGTGGCTTACCTGTCTGCTATTAGTACTATAGTATTCATTACGATTTTATGGTATATTCTGTATTGGCTCGGTTTATGAGTCCAACTGGCGCTTGGCCTGTTTTGTTTGTCATTTACGGGCTCTTTTGTCATGTAAAAAATTTCATGTGCGTGTAATTTTACTGCTTATCCTCGCACACATTTTCTGAGACACTTCTACGAGTGTTGCCGAAGACAATGTATAACTATTGTATAACAATGTATAACCTAAACCTTGTTTCAGATGTCTGAAGTTGAAGCACCTTTGTACATAAGCTATTTAACGCTTAGTAATGTAAGAAAGCCTGGAACTTATGCTTGCACAGCTATCAATAGTCAAGGTTCCAGTATAAGCAAAACTATAGTTCAAACAGAGCCTGCTTTTATATGGTCATCTGTTCCTCAAGGTATTGCAAATAGTTATGTTATTATTGTTTGCTGAATACACAAGCCATTTTTCCCATTCTATTGAAAGTTTAGGGTTTTTTTGTTTATTTGATACGACGGTTTACATTATGAAATCATTAGGTCAGTCATTATTGATAATTTAAGCGCAAACGCTTCCTAACGTTTCATATTTTAATAAATAGTAAGTTTACTACCGACTTCAATAAAGGAAGGAGGATTTAAATTTTATCAAAACCGTTTTTGAGTTACACTTCAATAACTGAAAAATATTTTCCTGTATTTATGATATATGGCGATAAAAGGCAGAAAAATAATTAATAAGAAAACTTAGTGTACGTTTTTTGGTGATATCATTGCCACACACATAGTATAAAAATATTAGCATTCATTGAATATGTTAAAAAATAAATTGAATTGTATTAACCGCGTGGATTAAGACCATAATCCACTTGACGCCAATTTCGTTATTTTCGATAAATTTTACCATATTTTGCGTCTATAGTTCCACATTTAATATGAACCATAGACACAACATTTGATCAAAATTATCGATAATATCAAATTTGGCGTCAAGTGGAATACGCCCTAACTTGAAATTTACTAGCTCAAACGATTGGACCTTATGGCGAAGATATCAAAATTCATTGCAAGGTCAAATCACACTTGCCGATGCATATAAAGTGGGTCCATGACGGTTTAACCCTTGATAACAATCCAGTGTACTCCATCTCTTCTGATGGAACAGAGTTGACTCTCAAATCTTTGGATCTTGGAATGGATGGAAAATATGTTTGTACCGCGTATATAGACTCAGATATAAATGAGAAAGAAAGCAAATCCACAACGGTCACAATTTCTGGACTTGGTAAGTATTTTTTTTAACTGATAGGGTAGCATTTGTGCACTGTCTTACCTGTTGTTAAATAAATATATAGTCACGTTAAAGTTTTGTCAAAGCCAGAATAAAAACGGGATCTAAAAAAATAACTAAAAATGTCTTGTAAGTGGAGCAGCGTAAGAAATGTTTCGAAGTCCTGAGTTCCATTTCAGGGTACGTTATTGGGTTTTCATGACATAGATATTATCAGTAGTAGTCCTGAGTCTACAAACCTTAATTCATTTGCATGATATCAATAGGCTCGTCTTTGCCCTCACATCGGTAAAATTATAAGCTGTTATAATACAAACCAGCACTATATTGAACCACAAAATACATAATCTTTCAAGATTAATATTTTTGGAGTTAATTTGTTATGATAAATTACTATTTTGAACATGATTATAACTATTACTAATATTTTTTTCGAAAACTCTTACATTTTAATTTTTGCATTAACCTGCTATATAATGTAAGGTTGCGGGTATAAATCCCGCTTGGGGTTAAAACTTTTACTTTTGTTGTTATTTTGTAATAACAGACTGTATATACCTATTTTCCTGTTAATATGTTTTATTTCAGTACTACCTGAAATAAGAACAAGTAACAGGGCACCAAAAGTTATTTCAGAAGATAAGATGAACCTAAATTGCAAGTAAGTTACTTTATTTTCCTACTAACCTTTACTCTATAAACCACTCACCAAGACGCATCCTGCCGTATATTTTAGTGTTGTTACAACTAATAGTGCCTACAAAAATGTTCATAATAATTTACTGCATTTATGTACTGTAAGCAATTATACCTACACTAGGACGTGGAATACAAACAAGGCTATCTGTACAAATACGCATTAATAAATTCGCGAACGAAAAGGTTGGTACTTCAAATTAAAATAAATCTTGTACGTCTTTACATTATGTAAAACTTCTGCGTTAGAGGATGAATGTCAATGTTGATCAACAGAATCGTAAAAGGGCTTCCCAAGCCACAGGTACAATGGTACAAGATAAATGGTGGCAGTTACCAGATCATGGCAGGGAAAACTAGTGAAGTACTAACAGTGATGAAAGCCGATGTCACACAAATCACCAAATACAAATGTGTTGCCGAAAATGTTCTTGGACATGTCTTTGCGGAATTTGGTAAGTTTATTTTTTGAAGATAGGTTAATAAAAATAAATAAAAAATATATTCTATTTTATCATATTTTGCTATAACGTTTTTCCACTGTCTATCACTTAATAGAGAGTGGAAAAACGTTGTAGCAAAATATGCTATAGCGCACAACTTTTGATGTTTTGAAATTTAGATGTAATTTTGTAAGCAATGTTGTAAAAAAAAGATAAGGATAATAAAAGAATATGCGAAAAGTGAAATTAGCGTTATGCCCCAAATTTCACCTACTTGAGTCTCTCTAAGCTAAACTGTCATGACTCCTTTAAATAGCTGAATACATGTCCATGTGCATGCCATGAAAGGATATTATGATAAATATATAATATGTTTATTATGATAAATATTTAGTTTCTTTTATTACTTCTTTTTACTATGAGTTAGTTGGGCACACTGAAAACTGTGTGAATTAGCATATAAATTAGATCGAAATGATACTAATGGTGTTGAGATAGACCTGCTCAACCGTTTCCTCAACAAAATCACTATACTGCTTTAAAAATAGGTAAAATTGTATATATTTTATTAATATTTTCAGAAATTATTCCGGAAACAAAACCAACTACACAAATTATTGAGGGAACTAAGCTTAACGTGAACTACGGAGAGGAAGTTATTTTGACGTGTCAAATATCTGCCCAACTGGCACCTAAAATAGAGTGGTTCACAGATCTTGGTACTCCGTTACCGCATCAGGTATTATTTATTTCCAAAAATATTTCCCTGTTTTTTTTAAATGTAATTGTGACGGAACAAGCACGAGGTCCACCTGATGTTAAGCGGACTAACCTCTGCCTATAACAGATGCATTTCATCACAAGTCATGAATTGCACTGCGCCCGTCACCTTGAGACGTATTTGTTAAGTCTCATGAGCTGGTAATTTCACTGGCTCTCAAGGACAGCTGCCGGAACACACCGTTAGGTGCTTGGCGACAGATTTTCTACTTGAGGGTGGTTGCTAGCCAGGCGGGCATTCGCAAATTGCCCTTCCAACATGCGGTGAAGCTCAAGCCCGTGGCGGGATTCGAACCATGGCCCTGCTGCGCGGCAGTCCATAGCCAATGCCACTGAGCCATCACTGTTTCCAGTGTATACCAGTTTTTATTTTTTCCAATAAAAAAACATCGACTAATTTCTTTCAGTACCATATATCAAAGAGTATGGTTTAGAAACTGCTCTTCATGACATTTCAAAAGAACAAGACCAAGTGTTGAAATAATGTAATTCTCGGTCTTATTAAGGACACCTTGCTTCTGCGATGCAAGCTTAAGTACTCGTAGATTTATACGAAATTTTGCCGTGAAAATGTATATCACCAGATATAGTCACCTAACGACCAAAGCTTGTTGTAAGAGAAAATTTGCTTTCTTTTTCAACCAATACAACACAGACATCCTTGAGGAACGCTAGTATTTACAAGTAACCTTTCGGAGCATGTACCGTCAACAACAACGTTCAATATATTCTATGAATATATTCTTTAGATATGCAATAAAAGGAACACCTTCTCTATGTATGTTACCTAAATTATGTAAGTGAATCATTCATTTCTACCAGCCTATGTAAAACCTTGTTTTACTGTTCACTCATACAGAGTTTAGATCTGCCCATCTGTAATAGCTTATAGGGTTTCTTATTAGAAAACGGGACCCTATTACTAAGCCTCAGCTGTCCGTCCGTCAGTCCATTCGACCTTTAAGGGAATTGTCTTTGGAACGGTTACAATTAACTAGTTGAAATTTTCACGTAGTGTGTGTTAGTATGGTGATTACCCAAAAAATTATTACTATATCAAAATAAATAAATTTAGTCTCCATACAAGAAACGTGCTTTTAACGTTTTTTTCTGTTTGCTCTGTCGTAATAACAGTAATACATACAAGCATCAACAATGCAATGTTTATTTAATATATAGTTGTAGAGTGTTGCCGAAGACAATGTATAACCTTAACCTTGTTTCAGATGTCTAAGGTTGAAGCACCTTTATTCATAAGCTATGTAAAGCTAAGTAATGTAAGGAAATCTGGAACTTATGCTTGCAAAGCCACCAATAGTCAAGGTTCCAGTATAAGCAAAACTGAAGTTCAAACAGGGCCTGCCTTTATATGGTCATCTATTCCTCAAGGTATTACAAATAGTTATGTAATTATTGCATGCTGAATGCACTTGCCATTTTTTCTATTCTATAGAGAATTTAGGGCTTTTTTTGTATTTTTTATGTAGGAGCCAAGTGGTGCTTAACTAACGATTTCATAATGTAAACCGTGCATTATGAAATTATGAGGGCAGAGTGTTAATTGATAATTTATGCGCAGACCCATATCAACATTTCACCATATTAAAAATAATATGTTTTATTATATTCAGTACGTAATACATAGTATCTTTTCATATTTTAAGTAGGTTTTAAATACTTTTTACTCTAAACCACAAATAACCAAATTTACGCAAAGCTATTTCTCACATTTGAGTTTTGAAGTCGGTTCCATATATTGTAATTTTTTATTTCATTTAATTTAGTTTTAAATACATATTTTTTTTCTATGTTATTGTAATGAAAATACCCTGAGGCCCACCTGATGATAAGTGGACTAACCTCTGCCTCTAACAGATGCATTTCGTCAACGACGAATTGCACTGTGTCCGTCACACTGAGACGTACAGTTGTTAAGTCTCTGTAATTTAACTGGCTCTCAAGCACTGCTGCCGGAACACACTGTTAGGTGCTTGACGGCAGATTTTCTACTTGAGGGAGGTATTAGCCAGTAGTAACATAGTATCTTTACATCTTGAAGCGACGTATTGAATACGTTTTACCCTTATATAAAAAAAAAACACAGTGAAACCTCCCTGCGGGCAGAAACCTGCCTTCCGGCGACGAAAGCCAGTAAAATAATTAAAAAGAAAATGTAGTGAATGTATTTTAGGGATATCATTACCACACACATAGCTAGTGTAAAAACATTAGCATTCTGTAAATACTTTACATAAATAAATTCAATTGTTTTAACAGCATAAATTAACTTTAATATATTTTCTAGCTCAAACGATTGGACCTTATGGCGAAAATGTTAAAATTCATTTCAAGGTGAAATCACACTATATTATTTGATACGTACAGTTTACATTATGAAATCATTAGGTCAGTCATTATTGATAATTTGCGCAAACGCTTCCTAACGTTTCATATTTTAATAAATAATAAGTTTTTTACCGGCTTCAATAAAGGAAGGAGGATTTAAATTTTATCAAAACCGTGTTTGAGTTACACTTTAATAACTGAAAAGTATTTTCCTGTCTTTATGATATATGGCGACAAAAGGCAGAAAAATAATTAATAAGAAAACTTAGTGTACGTTTTATGGTGATATCATTGCCACACAAATAGTATAAAAATATTAACTTTCAGTGAATATGTTAAAAATAAATTGAATTGTATTAACCACTTTTGTATTTACTAGCTCAAACGATTGGACCTTATGGCGAAGATATCAAAATTCATTGCAAGGTCAAATCACACTTGCCGATGCATATAAAGTGGGCCCATGACGGTTTGAAACTAGATAACAATCCAGTATACTCCATCTCTACTGATGGGACAGAGTTGACTCTCAAATCTATGGATCTCGGAATGGATGGAAAATATGTTTGTACCGCGTATAATATAGACTCAGATATAAATAAGAAAGAAAGCAAGTCCACAACGGTCACAATTTCTGGACTTGGTAAGTATTTATTTATAACTGATAGGGTTGCATTTCTGCACTGTCTTACCTGTTAGTACGTAAATATATGGTCACGATAAAACTGATACGGTTTATTATAATTAACGGGATATTTACCGTGTTTTTGATTTGGTTGGATGATTTGGTTATGAGCTCTCGATATTTCGGCACTGTTGCAAGCGCCATGAACACGAGTAACCTATGCAAGAGCCGAAGAAATGTTCCAAATAGTTCACGATCTGATATCGTTAGTTTTGCATGTCGAAATTTAAATAGTGGTGTGAGTGACAGTGACAATAGTAGCATCGCCTTGCCGAAAAACCTACAAGGAAGAGGGTAGACCGGTTCGTCTGCTCTTAGTGCCTACCATCCACTCGCATAGACTTCGGTTTACTCGTGATCATGGCGCTTGCAACAGTGCCGAAATAACGAGAGCTCATAACCAATGAAAAACACGGTAAATATCCCGTTAATTATAATAATTATAGTTGTAATGACCGTGACAGTTTAAAAACTCATATGATACGGTTTAGTCAAACCTAGAATGCAAATGGAATCTGAAGAAAACACAAAAGAAATTGATTGCCTTGTTAGTGGAGTAGCGTATAATGGATATGCTTGACAAAAATATAATCAGTAGCAATCTTAAATACTCCTAGAATCCTGAGTTCACACTGACGATATTAATACGCTCGTGCCTTCGCTCTTACTTGGTGAAATGAGAAACTAGTAAACTAACTACACTGAACTACAAAATACAGATTTTTTCAAAAAAAATGTTTTTAATTAATTTGTTGGAATATTTTATTATTATAAATTTAAAACATAATTACAACTTCAGTATTATTTTTTCGACAACAACTCGAAACAACTCGATAAATACGTTTATATCCCGCTTCAGGTTAGCAAAATTCCTTTGTTGTAATTTTGTAACAGACTATTTATTTTCCTGAAAACATGATTTATTTCAGTACTACCTGAAATAAGAACAAGTAACAGGGCACCAAGAGTTATGTCAGAAGATAAGATGAACCTAAATTGCAAGTAAGTTATTTTCTTTGCCTACTAACCTTTACTTCTCTATAAACCACTCACGAAGACGCATCCTGCCGTATATTTTAGTGTTGTTGCAACTACTACTACCTACCAAGGTATTCATCATCATCGGAAGACATTCACTCTTTAACAGAAAGCCTCCCCCATAGAACGTCACAAAGAAGCTGCGCCTTTAACGATGTCGTCTGTCTACCTCGTGGGGGCCTACCAATTTTACGTCTTCCGGTGTATTGTGGCAACCACTAGAGAAACTTTATTCCCCATCGGTTTTCAGTTCTTCGAGCCATGTGGCCCGCCCAATGCCACTTCAAATTGCACATTCGGAAAATTATGTCGGTGACTTTGGTTCTTTGGTGAATATCCACGTTCCGGATTTTATCGCGCAAAAAAGCACATCTAGCCATAGCTCGTTGCGCGTCTGAGCTTGTCCATAAGGGCCACAGTTAAGGACTAAGTTTCAGTGCCATATGTCATCACTGGCAACACACACTGGTTGAAAACTTTGGTCTGCAGGTTCTGGGGGATGTTCGACGAGAAGATGTCGCGTAACGTCCCGAACGCTGCCTATCCGAGTTGGATTCAGCGTATAAATATTCATAATAATTTATATTTTATTGTTTTATTGCATATATGTACCGTTAGCATTTATATCCACATTAAACCGTAGAATACAAACAAGGCTACCTGTAAAAATGCGCATTAATAAGTTAGCTATTGCATCTTCGCAAATGAACAGTTTTGTACTTCAAATTAAAAATAAACTTGTACGTCTTAATGTAAATTAAGTAAAACTTAGAAATTGTTAGAGAATTAATGTCAGTGTTGATCAACAGAATCGTAAAAGGGCTTCCCAAGCCACATGTACAATGGTACAAGAGCAATGGTGACAGTTACCAGATAATGGCAGGGAAAACTAGTGAACTTCTAACAGTAATGAACGCTGATGTCACACAAACCACCAAATACAAATGTGTTGCTGAAAATGTTGTTGGAAATGTCTTTGCGGAATTCGGTACGTCTTTATTTTTGTCAAATACAAATATCTTTTTGTGTATAAAAAATCATGATAGGTTATTTACTTTTAGACATTGTAAAAAGTACCAAAATGTTGTCTCCTATGGAGTATAAAACAAAAACGAATAAATGTTGAAAATGTAATGTATTTTTAAAAAATAAACTATCCAACTTTGAGAATTGTGCAAGCACACAACTTATGATGTTATGAACAGTTAATGTTATTTTGTTATTTCTAAACATAAAAAAAAAAGTTAAATGAATAGTGACATTTGCTGGTATCTGGATCTTTTCTATCCAGATGCCCCAAATTTCACCTACTTGAGTTTCTCTAAGCTACAGCATTATAACTCCTGTAAATAGCACAGCAATACATGTCCACGTGCATGCCCTGAAAGGATATTATATAAAGCCTGAAATCCAATAAAGTTTTATAATGTGTATATAAGGAAAAATATTTAGTTACTTATTTTTGCTACGAGTTAGTTGGGCTCACTAAAAAATCGGTGTTAATTATCATATACACTAGATCAAAATGATAATTAATGATGGTGTTGAGATAGACCTGCTCAACCGTTTCCTCATCAAAACCATATTGTAGTAAAAATAAGTAAAAAATTATAAATTTTATTCATATTTTCAGAAATTATTCCGGAAACAAAACCAACTACTCAAATTATTGAGGGAACTAAGCTTAATGTGAATTACGGAGAGGAAGTTATTTTGACGTGTCAAATATCTGCTCAACTGGCACCTAAAATAGAGTGGTTGACAGGTCTTGGTACTCCGTTACCGCATGAGGTAACATTTATTACAAAACATACTTGTCTGAAAATGTATTAAACAGTTTTTATTATTTCCAAAATAAAATCTATATTATATCACATCACCAAAAAAGCATCGGCTAATCATTTCCAGAGAAACACACAGAACGCTAGAAAAACATGACTTTAAAGCCATATCTTATGTCCTGCAATTATGATATTAAGGTCCGTGCATAGTTCAAGATGTTATTATATAGGTGGCAAACAAGCAAACAGCAAAAGTGTTAACGTAATGCTACTAATAAAGATGTTAGTCTAGCTCAAAAACAGCGGGACGTTAATTTTACCGCGGCGGACTGTTCATAGATATTGACACGTCAGGAACGTGTATATATGTGTCACAATTTGTGTAATAATTTTCTTAGTAGTAATTTAAAATATCCTGTTACATGCAATTTGAATGTGATAAGCGTGAAAAGATAAAACGCAGAACAATGAAAAATCGTTATTATTATCATTTTTTTATTTCAGAGCTCAGTATATAAAGTTCCTTTTTACATCAGCTACCTTAAGGTAGCATACATTAAAAAAAATGAAATCTACGTTTGCAAAGCAACAAATACTAGGGGTTCCTCAGTCAGTAAAACTGAAGTCACTGTGCGACCTCCTTTTGTACCACCATCTGCTCCAGGTAATAATTTAACCAATAATTGTATATTGCCAAATTCACATTTAATTATAAAATATATGTATAACCGTTTGATATAAAACGTAATTTATATTCATAAATATGAATCAAACGAATACCTTTTATAAATATTATCAAAATTGTAATGTTAAAACATGTTTCTTTGTTCATAGTCACTACAATTGCAAAATACGGCGAAGATGTGAAAATCCGGTGCAACATTAAATCATACCTGCTGCCGTTTAAAATAAATTGGTATTATAACGGAGAAAAAATTTCAAACAGTCACGTGCACACTATCTCTACTGATGAAACGGAGCTGACGTTAAAGTCCATGAATGAACAAATGCAAGGAAGTTATACTTGCCAAGCATATTTGATCAAAGACCTAAATAAGAAACAAATTCACACAATCATAGTAACAATACCTGGATTAGGTAAGTGTTGAAGTTCATTCATAATTTCTACAAAGAGAACACATTATCTATTATTTCGAAACTGCAAACGATTTATAATACATAACAGTGGCCTCGCTACTAAAAAAAATTTTATTTTTATCACGACTGAATATCCCTTGAAATCTAGGCAGATGTTTATAAACAAAACATCTGGTTTTGACAATTTAAGTGTTTTGTATATACTTCTAATTTACAAACGAATATTTAAATGAAGTTTGGAACATATAAGATGTTACGTCCTGTAATAATTTTTAAATATTATAATGCTTTTCTCGTGAGCAAAGTTTTGTTGCTAGAGGCTGAAATAGGTAAATTAAAATATTTTTATAATCTCATTCGGTAATATTCTAATTATAAAATGAAATACAGACTTTTATAGGCATATTTTATTTACATACTTCTTTAAGAAAATAAAAAAAAATTAATTGTAGCCTTATTCTTATCAAAACAATGCTTTAAAACATTTTTTTAATTATTAAAGTACAATGTCTCCCGACCAAGGAGGTTTCAATTCAATTTAAGTACAATTTTTTTCTGTGGTGAGCGCGCTGCGTGCGCAACGCGCTGGTTCCGAGACATAGACCAAAAACAGACTTTTTCCATTTTGGCGCTATTTCGAACATATGAGTTTGAGTAATATTTGTAGGATATTTTTTTTATTTAATGTGGCTACCTATAGCCATGAGATTAAATAAAGTAGTGTATGCAACTGCATATCATTAGGTATTAAAACACTCGTGTACCTAATCTGGTTCCGAAACTACACTCATGTTTTAATACTCATTATTATATGACAGTTGCATAAACTACTATTAAACAACGTTATTCATTTCAACTAATAACTTTCTAATTTAATTTCAAAAAGTGTGTGTTGCCTAAAGATAGCTTTTAAGTTTGTTCCTTTCACAATAGCTGCGAAATATTTTTTTGCAGGAACCGCTAATATAAAAATTAAGCTGTTGTAAGAAGTCACGCAACAACACCCAATTCTATTTATATTATACCCGCAAATTATCATATTAGTTAAAGTGTTCAATAATATATACTAAATTAAATATGAATAGCTCTTCCACCGAGTTGTCTATCGCAGCAGTATTATATGTATATAATGCAGTCTTGCTTTTATGCACAATTAGTATGACTAAAAAGTTTTTTTTTAAATTTCTTGTTATTGTAACGGAACAAGCTCGAGGCCCACCTGTTGTTAAGCGGACTAACCTCTGCCTATAACAGTTGCATTTCGTCACGAATTGCACTTCGTCCGTCACCTTGAGACATAGTTGTTAAGTCTCATGTGCTTGTAATTTCACTGGCTGTCAAACTGCTGCCGGAACACACCGTTAGGTGCTTGGCGACAGATTTTCTACTTGAGGGTGGTCGCTAGCCAGGCGGGCATTCGCAAAATGTCCTTCTACGATGCGGAGAAGCTCAAGTCCGCGGCGGGATTCGAACCATGGACCTGCTGCGCGGCAGTCCATAGCCAATGCCACTGAGCCGTCACTGCTTCAGAATTTATAATTTTTTTAGAAATATTGTTAATTGTTTATTTCTAATCACCCGCCTACGTAAATAGCTGAAAGGTTATTAATCATATGTTGCACAATATTTTCTATTCACCTGAGATATCAAAGGCTATCTTCTATTCCAAATAGGCTAGTAAACAATCTACTCATTTTTTTTTGAGCTGCACTAAACCAGTTTTGAGTCATCATACGTTTGCTGAATGCTATTGAATTACAAAGCTAAAACTAGTGTATTTTTTATAGCTCACCCTGTTATTGAGCCAAGAAATCCAAAACTGGACATAATGAAAAGTGGCAAAATCGAATTCAGCTGCAAGTAAGTATAATTCAACATTTGCTGTTGTTACAAAATCGTTTTAAGGTTAAAAGAAAAGTTCATTATAAGTAATCAATTTTTTTTTTATTTTGTGTTCATTTATAATGTGATACATAATCATAAACTGATGTTTATATATTGGTCAATGATTTTTGTGTGTATAAGCGAATTTATTTTTGATACAATATAGTGATTAGTTACACACATACTGAAATTAAAATAAACAGCTGTACATTTAAACTCCTACACTAGAGCTTTGCAGGAGCTGCTGCAGATGTTAAATAACCGTTAATTGTAGGGAAATAAAGATGTTTGTGCACAATGGGAGTATTCAGACTGATGATAATGATTTAAAACTAATGATATCTTGTATTAGGTGTCTTAAATAATTATAATTCAAATAAATTAAACTATTATTTTATTTTTTTATGCTTGATAGGTTAGCCTTTGACCACTATCTCACCGGATGGTAAGTGATGATGTGTTTGAAGATCTTGTTCAGGCTAACCTAGAATAACTGGTTCGCAAGGATTGGCGTCGCCATGCTATTACGACTGTCATATTAAGATAACAACCGGGACTGACGGCTTAACGTGCCCTCCGAAGTAAGGAAACGCTCAGTAGTAATGTCACTAGCGGTCACCCATCCGAGTCATGACCGCAGCGGATGTTGCTTAACTTTGATTATCGGTTCAGAACGGCTAAACTAACTTTTCTACGAGCGCTTTTAAAATTAAAGGCAACTCTGTGACCACTATCTAATGTGTTTTTAAACGAGCGTGTGGTTGATGATTTAATTTAAAATAATATCATAAACCACATAACAATAGCCAAAACAAAACAATCAATAATTGTTTAGCGCCAGGTTTCCTTCTAGTTTTCTCACAAGTAGCTTATCAATAAATAATACACAATGTCTCACCACTTAGTTGTGAAAATCAAGTCTACGGCAGTACTCAAACTAACGACTGTCATCGCTATAAATATACATTGCTATAAATACACATTCGGATAGTAGTTGGATATTTAGTATCTTAATTTTGCCAACAGGACTTCTAAAGGGTATCCAAAACCACAAGTGAAATGGTTCAAGAAGAATGGTTCCAGTTATGAAATCTTGCCGAACCAAACTAGTGAAATTATGACAATTTCAAGAGCTCAGTTCACTGACACCGGCCACTACAAGTGTATAGCTGAAAATGTAATGGGAAAGGATTCAGCTGAATTTGGTACTTATCATTTATTTATTTATTTGTGGCACATTTTGGTTTTCGCATATAAGAGCCAAAAAAAAATCTTTTTCGACCTACTTCAACCATTGCATTACAACTATTGACGATCCTAAGTTAAGCGAAGATTTAGAAATTAAAAGTTTTTGTCGATATATTGGCTAATTCAGCTGTTTGCACAAATTTATTATGTTTCAAGGGTAAGTTAAGAATTTTGACCTCATTCGTGCTTCGCCGATTTATCATCGGATTACTCTACACCACATAGTTTTCATCTTCATCTTGTGAACGCGTGAGACTAAACTGGTTTTGGAATGGTATCTGTTGCAAATTTTTAATTGAAAAGACCTGTCGCATCAAGTATTGCCGTGTCGGCCACACGTGGCTACTTGACGCAGAACTTTTCTCTCGCCAGGATCCGAGCTGTGTCAAAGCGGGTATAGTGACAGCAGAGAATGTTCTGTCACGGCAAAACTGTCTTAATTTTTCATGAAGCGTATGTGGTCCGTAAGCCTAGTGGAATTGATTTTTCTCGTTTCTTTGACGTAATAGTTACCGCAGTTGCAAGGAGTATATATGCAATATACACACCGGGAACTCCCTATGGGTTTTTATCTTAGGCAGAGCGAAACAGTTGTCAAAGTTTTCAGAGGGTGCGGAATGCTGGATGCTGGATGCCGAAGTCCATGTGATTCTTTCTCCAAGTGAGTAGCAAGCATGGAAATTCCGCGCCCGACAGTCCCTTATTGGGAAATGGATGGAGCGGCAGTCCCAACCACTGGCTGGCCACTGTACTGTCAAGGCCGTTCGACCGGTTCTCCAGGACTGGTTGGACAGAGAGCATGTGTCATTAACCTTCCAGCTCGTGCAGACACTGACGGGGCATGGTTGCTTCGGAAGGTATATGCATCGTATTCCCGGAATGGAACCGACGCCAGGGTGCCACCATTGCGGCTGCGTCGAAGACGCGGCGCAGCATACATTCGAGGAGTGCACAGCGTGGCAGAGTGAGCGCCGTGAGCTCATCGCAGTAGTGGAGGACGAATTCTCGCTTCCATCATTGGTTAAGGCCATTGTGGAATGCGACAGGACGTAAAACGCGGGGCTGGACTTCTGCGAGGAGGTCATGTCGCAGAAGGAGATTGCGAAGAGGGAGAGAGAAATCTCCTCCACACTCCCTATCCCCGCCCGGAGACCAGGGCACAGAAGGACGGTATATAATGCCCTCCTCCAACCCCCATAACAGAGGCTGCCACTAAAGATGAAGAAGTGGATTAACTCCTACTCCACTCCTCAACGGGACAGAGCCCTGCCAGGGGCCATCACTGTCCGGGCCACGGTAGAGTACACAAGCGTTCTTGTTGCCCTGGCATTAAGACGTCCAGCAGGAACATCGTGTTTTTAATCACTTGTTATTGTGGGAGTGGTTGGTGTAGAGCCCGACATATCCCAGGCCACCCCCCTAAGGTGGACGGGAATGCGTAAATGCATTTTACACACGTTTTAAAAAAGGTCGGAATATTACCTTGATGCTGTACCTGCGGCGTAACAAGTTTCCAATTCTGTCCGTGACCCCTTTGATATATGGCAGATATGATGCTGTTAATACCACCTAAGTGGGGGCGTAGATGACGAATTTGCAACATGCCAACTCTGTCTCCATTTGTATCCATTGCTTTAGTTGGAAACTAAATATTAGGTAGGTACTTTGTATTTTGTTCCTTAAATTTTACAAATTGTTTTCACGGCTCCCTTCTCGTACATATGTATCTACTAATCAGGTTATAATATTCAGCAAATATTTAAAAAATCTACCATTTTTTACTTTTTTCATATGTTAAACAAAAAGTAGAGTAATTTACAGGGATGAAAGTTGTCAATTCTTCATTGGAATATAACCGCATAAATTTTTTAATATAATAGAACTGATTTAAATATTATAAATTAAACCGCCAAAAAACACTCATCCTCTCGTGAGTGTTTTTTGCCGGTTTAATTTATAATATTTAAATATGTGTGAAACTCACGAGAATTTCAATTCAAAAATAATAGAACTGCATTTTTTTTTCATTATATTCGTAGTAAAAAGTAGTGTTGAACACGGATAAAATTCATCAATTTCTATTCGGACTATAGCCGCCGTAAATATTACAAAGAAAAGTACCGCATGGCTCTGTGCTGTCCCCAACACTGTTCATATAAATAAAAAAAAAAATACAATAACAACAAATATACAAAAATATACAAGTTTAAATATACGAATATTTATGCGTTTGTAAATTTTATAGATGTTACAATATCAAATGTACCCGAGATTACCATCCCTGAGAAACAAACTACCTTCCCTTACGGTAGTAATGTTAAGATCACGTGCAAAGTTGAATCAAACCCTTCACCCACTATTGTATGGACGGACGAAAATGGAAACGTATTGCAAAACCAAGTAAGTAGGAACATTTCTTATAAGAATAGGGTTATTTATTTAACAAATGTTTTTTGTACCTAATGACCTGACTTTATTAACAATTTTAGTTTGCACTTACGTGCTGTGCATATAACACGAAAATAAACTTTACAGGATATGAGAGTTGAAATAAATAAGTAATCTCAAATTAGAAAATAAATCGGAATTTAATATAAGATTTTAAAAAAGATAATAGTCATGAATAGCAATATAGAAAGACATTATTTTTTGGCTTATAAATATACAGATGATCATATCCTCCTTTTGGATGTCTTCTAGTGAAAATTTTATTGTTGATGTGATGTGAAACTCTATTTCCAAGGTTAGGGCCAAGCAAGCATCCAGCCACAAAGCCAAACCCGATTCTTTTGTCAATTAAATCCTTGTGTTACCTTGTGAGGTAAAAAGGTGATCATAATTTTACTATAATCTATAGGTACGTTGAGTAACAAATTGCTTTGTATTGTGTTTCTAGGTTAAACAAGATTCTGAATATAAATACACAAACAAATTAAAATTGGAAAATCTGAGAAAATCGGCAGTATTCGTTTGTACGGCCAGTAACAACATTGGGACCAACACTAAATATGTGAACATCACCGTGAGCTCTCCGTTTGTTGTAAAACAACATATCAATGGTGAGTATTTGAATTTTATCTTGATCTGTGTATAAAAACTTATAGTAATACATAAAAGCGTCTAACTTCGTGTACATAAAGTAAAAACCGAAATATAAAACCACCTAATCGTGATTTGAACATAACAAAAGGATCCCAAACTGTTAAAATTAATATTGTTTGATTTTATGGAATCTTGGCTACGTGAGACCTACCTGCTTAGAGCTAGTGTATATTTTATAATGAATTTAAATACATATATTATACATATCTGAACTAAAGCAAGAAGAAGCTTTCCAAAACAGCTTGATAAAAAGTTGCCTTTAATATTGTATAATTTTTCTCCTAGCTTTGCTATTAATCTAGGTATATCTATATGATAGGACCTGTCGAAGGCATTTGACCTTGTTTCATATGATATATTATGGCAAAAGCTTTCAACGGAAACTACAATACCTAAAGAGCTTGTTAATGTTTTCAAATTTTGGTATGAAAATCAGGAAAATGCTGTAAGATGGGCCGGTTCGTACTCTGATACATATAGATTAAAATGCGGTGTGAGGCAGGGCGGTATAACTTCACCAAAGTTGTTTAACTTATATGTCAATGGATTAATCGTTGAACTCAGCAGGGCTAAAATCGGATGCTCAATACACGGTGTAAGTGCTAATAACATAAGCTATGCTGACGATATGGCTCTGCTGAGTCCATCGGTTAACGCCCTAAGGTGCCTTTTAGCCATTTGTGAGAAATATGCGGTGAGCCATGGACTCAGGTACAATGTTAAAAAAAGTGAGCTCATGCAATTTAAAGCTGGTTCCAAAAGCTACTCAGTGCCCCCAGTAAAACTTAACGGAACTCACCTTCAATGGGTTAAACAATTCAAGTACCTGGGTCACTGGCTCACTGAGGACATGTCAGATGATATGGATATCGAAAGAGAACGTAGGGCGTTGTCAGTGAGGTGCAATATGTTGGCTCGCAGATTTGCTCGATGTACAGCGCCAGTGAAGTTGACATTATTCAAAGCGTACTGTACGTCTTTTTATACCTGCAGTCTGTGGGCTAAATATACACAGAAATCCTACAACGCCCTCCGTGTCCAATACAACAACGGCTTTAGGATGCTGTTGGGGTTGCCGCGTTTTTGTAGCGCATCTGGAATGTTCGCGGATGCGCGTACGGATGACTTCTATGCCATCATGCGGAAAAGAGTAGCATCACTGATGAGCCGCATGCGTGGTAGTACCAACAGTCTCCTGGCCGTTGTAGCTGAGGATCTATACTCCGGCTACATGAGGCACTGGATGGCAGTACTTAGGCCTATGGCACGTTTGGTGACTAAATAATTCATTTATTTATGTAAATTGTTACTATTATAATATTATTATTAACTAACATAGCAATAAGTATTAAATGTTACTAACACTATATGGACATTAGTCTGAAATAAATGATTTATTATTATTATATTATTATTATATCAATCTATTTCAGATTTGAAAGTGCAGGGTCAAATAGGAAGCCCATTATACAAATATTTTAATGGTTTTAATTTGATATAATATAGCTTATTTGCTAACCGTTATTCGGCCTCACTACTTTTATGTACGCGTACTACGGCCATTTAAAGTTATATAAATGACCAGAGACACTATTTATCTTTCAAGTATAATTGAAATCAGTTCATACTCATCTCCATACTCATGTTATTGCCAACAACTTTAAATATCTTTGTAATATTCAGGTGAGACAAGTATATATTATGGTAAACAAGAAACTCTCCACTGCGACATTAAATCAACTCAAGAAATAAAGATACGATGGTTCAAACAAAATATTGGTTTAAATTCGACCAGAAGAACAATTATTCCAGACAGTAGGCAAGTCATATATAAGGATGGAACTCAACTGAAAATCAACTTTATGGATTATGATATGGGTGGAAAATACATATGTGAAGCTACTCTTTCGTCTGATCCCAAAGAAAAAGTCAGTTTTACCACCAATGTTCTAGTCGACGGCCTCGGTAAGTTTACTAAAAAAAATATAATTTATACATACATATTTTATGTTTTAAAACACGGATGTTTGAGCGTGAAACAACTTACTGTGAGTCGATATCACTATCGACAATGTTTCCGAAAAGCCGATAGTGTGTGATTTTGAGTGTGAAACGTGACGCGACTGCAGCAAACATACCACACTCAACATCCTGAGGAAGGCTTCCGGTAGAAGCCTAAGTTTTTGTAATATTATATACACACATAAAATCACGCCTCTTTCCAGTAGTGGTAGGCAGAGGCCACGGTTTTCCACGTACTACGATCCATACATAACTCTTTCGCTTCATCTACACTCATCAATTCTTTAATACATAAGCGTCGGTATAGGGTACTCTTGACCTAGCCATTTTTCGGAACGTCTTCAATCTGATTTCGAAACATTCGCCTAGGTCTTCCCCTTCTAACACTTCCGTTCACTTGTCCCATGTATACCTGTTTATTAATTCTCATTTCCTTCATTCTCAGATCTAGCATACTTCATCCACTTTCCTGTCCATTCCATCCCTTTCCTTCAACGGGGATACTACATGTATCATATGGAGATACTACAAAGACCTCGTCTACTCGAGAAAATGCCGCAATTTGGACGAGTTAACCGGAAATTGAGAGTAGCAGAAGAAACCATTAAAATAATAGAAGTGCATTTAGACGTTTAATAGGCAACTGCGTCCGGCGATGTCGCAATTGTATTGAGCAAAAGGGGGGGCATTTTGAAAATTTATTGTCATTAAACACCTAATTATTATTGGTTTTACTTTGCTCACATTAATCATCATGTAAATTAAAATTTTGCACTTACCACATTTGGATTTCAATTTTTTGATTGAAGCCTTATGAA
This sequence comes from Plagodis pulveraria, assembly GCA_963890685.1. NCBI lineage: Eukaryota > Metazoa > Arthropoda > Insecta > Lepidoptera > Geometridae > Plagodis > Plagodis pulveraria. Next base: position 21,187,739 of record OY982950.1, on the reverse strand, counting down.
TAATAAAATCAAATTTTCAGGATAGCTACATGAAAACTAAACGATAAAAGCTAAACGGTATTTTTTATGTGATTTGATTTTTAAGGGACCCTGATTTTGTGAACATACTGGGTAATTTTATCTTTCTTGACATTTAATTTTTTTTTAATTTATTTAAAGATCTAACGATAGTAAATGTCACCATACTAAATTGGCCTATCTATCAGCTTAGCTAACAAAAATAATCAAGCATCCACCGCAATAAAACACGTTACTATAAATAAAAATTACATCGTACTCGGCGATAGGTGAAAAAATAAAAAAGAAACATAACTCCGAAAATACGAAAACTCGCGGAACATACATAGGGGTGATTCAGATAGCCCTCTTGGTTCTCATCGTCCCAGCTTCAGTATATCACTACTTCTTGGGACAACTTGTATATGTCACCATTTAATTGTACTAACCGTTAGTGTATAATAAATCTAGTTAGATTATAAACTGTCGATAGATTGTGAATGGAAACTAACATTTACAATCTAACGTTTACATTTTCGTAAGATTATAAACTAATAATAATAATAATAATTGTTTATTTCTTGAAAAAGGCAATTTTACAAAATAAGTTTAATAGAAACTCCTGATTCCTAAACTAGGTTCTCGAGAACCCGTAAAATAGGTAACAAGACCTAACTGACCATGTCCAGCCGTCAAATTGTAATTATGTGGATCAACAACAATTTACCATAGATCTACGAAAGTATTACAGTGGCCATAAGCAAAATACGCAGGTACAGGCTTTTAATGTATTATTTTTTGGCTCATGTTTAACTTACCACCAGATACAGTAGAGTAACATATAACAGACAAATTTAGTTAATTATCACCAAAATTAAACCCGCAATGTAATCTGATAACCAAAGTTTTAACATCTCGCTATCCTAATTAAGCAAAATTACTCAAAATAAATCATTTTTAACCCAAAAGTAGTAAATGATCACCAAAATTAGTATATAATCACCAAAATTAAATTCTTGTGGCGCATCGCCGGCCGCTGCCGCGGTACGCTCGCTTCGCTCGCTCGGCTCGCGCGTTGTTGTGGTCACAAGTGACCTAACGCTCCTCGCTTCGCTCGTCGTTGCACCTAAATATGGCTTTGCCCTAGACTAAATGATATTTAACCCCTCGCTAAAATATAGTTATCCTTTGCCACATTTGGTGTCCGATTACATTTTTTGGTAAAAGAACTAAGGGTGTCAAAGCATTTTATGGTGGTCATTATTTTAAATCCCTTAGTTTTTTTAATGTACAAACTCGAAATGAATATGTTTTTTTTTGTCTGACTATTATTTTTGTTCTTAGCTCTATGAAATGAGCTCATGGCACCTTTAACAACGACCAATCAGAGGACGGTTCACAATTTCGCGGGCGATTATAGATCGTTAGATTATAAATTGCCAGCTAGACATGGTCAGTTTATAATCTGACGAAAATGTAAGCGTTCGATTGTAAATTTTAAATCAAATCAAATCAAATTGTTTATTTGCAAGAATACAAGTTAATAGGATCTTATAAATAATGTTCGTTTACAATCAATCGACAGTTTATAATCTCACTAGATTTTTTATAAACTAACGTATCGTACAATTATCCGGTGACATATATAATGAAAGAAAGATTGGGAGTTCTAGCAAAATAAGTAACAACAATAATACACAAAAAATATTATTTATTGCAGCCATTCCTGAAGTAACTTATTCCACAACCATAATGAGTGGAACAAACTTAAAGGCTATCTGCAGGTAACCATACATTTAAGTTTTTTTTTATTTCTTAATGGTTAAGTTATTTATTTATGTTACATACATTTGTACAGTCTTGTATTAATCTTTTTGTTAGCCCTTTGTAGCGTCTATCCTAATTACACTCACACATTATTTACTACACATTACTTTATTCACATAAAATGTATTATTATATTTATGAATTCTTTCCGTACCAAAACAATTTTTCTTCTAACTTCATCATCACATTATTAGGTTATGTGAGTAGTATAACTAACTAACTCAATTAACTTACTTAACCTATATATATTGTCACTAATAACATGGTAAAGAACTGTACCTACACTGAGAAAAATCTAAAGTCAAAAAGCACCCTACTGACGGCCAATTTATATGGTATAAGGCGAAAAAATGACCAAACGTAAATACGTTCAAAAACGCCTTCCAACTAGAAGGCATTAAACGAGGTCAGTGAAGGCGAATGTTTCTTTTCGTCTTCATTTAAGGTGTATTTTGTGGTTTTTCTTAAATATTGACTTTTCGATGAGGCTGATTAAGTCGTACGTTATAGTGATAATCACCGTATATAAACCGCCGTAAAAGTAAGGTATATTTTATGGTCAATACTGCAATTATTATCGTATTACAAGTTCAATTCTGAAAATACTTTACGGAAGGCGTTTTTGACGGTTGTGATTATTATAAAACATGGTACATTTTTATTGATTGGTGAAAATCATCTTAAGAGTTGTGAATTCATCTTACGTATTTACAATAATAATTCAACGGTAAAAGGTCAAATTTGATTTAAGCCTTTAAGCCGTTTTTCTCAGTGTAGTAACCGGATAATTTGATTTTAGCCTACTAACTTGTCTAGCCTTCAAGAGATATTTTCGCGTGATATAAAAAAAAATATATTTATAATGCTCATATTTTGAGCAAAACCACTGAGATTTTTTCGCTTGATATCTCAAATTCCTTCTACAGGGTTCGGTTTGACGGCCATATTGGAATACTTCCGATTTACTGCTAATTTAGATGCACCAATTAAGACGTGTAGTTGTAAATGGCCATTTGTGTGATCAAATGATAATCAGTGTCGGTGTACCTTAAGGTTAACTTAACTACAACACTCTTCCTCCCTCACAATTATGATCATATCTGCCGTGCTATTCAGAAAATTGCCAAACTCACGGCGAGTTTCGCTCAGCGAATCACGCTCACTTCACCTAAAGAATTCACATCACTTGAATTGGTATTCGGGAATATGACGTCAGTCCAAGTGATGTGAAGTGATCACGTTCGCGAGCGTGAGTTTCGAGGGCAGCGCTGTAAATGGGTTTTGTGAATCGGTATTTACCGGTCTTTCATATTTTTGTTGATAAGTGCATTTTTATGCATCAGAATGTAATAAAATTGTGTGATACGCAGTTAGTTAATACCGTATAATTAATGAATAGATATAATTACATGAAATATGACAAAAAATGCCTAGACATGGCAATAAATCTCTTCAAGCATTAGCCCAAAATGATATCGGAGAAGAAAAAGTTAGAACTAATCAAAACAAGATGTTTATGGGATTAAATCTAGCGAAAAAAGTATAGAAAAAACACGAAGAGGCTTAAAACTCAAGAGGGCAGGGTAAAAGTAAAGAATTCAGCCAGTGCCACATTTTTTGTGATTCTCTGCAATGCATTCCCTATTCAAGTGGTTTATGTTTGGGAACATTCCAACCAAAAGATTGCATAGTTCGTTAGGAATTGAAGGACTACACAACACAGCGGTGCCTCAGATTATTTTGTATTCTGAGAGCGGTGCATAGAGATCTCTACAGTACAACTTACAAGTAGATTTACACCAATTTCAATATGAGGTAAGTACCTACTTTTTTTATTATTAGTGATAGGTCTTTGATGAGTAATTTTTAACAAAGAAGTACTATTTAAATACATTAAATTGCTAGTACTCATGTTTACTTTTATTCGTATGTATTCTTTGTGCTATTATAAATGTATTTATTACAATGGAAATAATAGCAGTAATTTCAATTGCGCAGAATAAATGAAACATACCACATCAGTATAACTACTGCCTACCTTTAAAATATTACAAGTAGGTAGTAGGTTCTTATTTGTTTGACTAATTTAGTTAGGTACTAAGTTATAGTACTATATACTTACTGAAAAGTATTTTGCTTATTTCATTAGTCTCTTGAAAAAGAGGATAACACAATGTTTTTTGTATAAATAACATTTTTCTCATTATTTCAGCTAAGCAACTGAATGATCAATGCACCCTTCAATGGCTCAAATAAATCTCCTTGTGGATATGTTAGAGAGGAATCCTGACATAGCTATGGGTTACCTGAAAACTCAGAATGCTAAGAAAAATTCCCAAAAGTTTTGGGAGAACGCAGCTCTGCAATTAAATAGTGTTGGTGGTGGAACATTTAAAGACTGGAAAAAGTGGATGAAGCTTCAGTTTATCTACACTATAATATTATAAAGTGTTTTTTTTTTAAATTGAATAGGCCCTAAGCTACTGGACCCATTTGAAAAATTATTTCACCATTAGAATCCTACATTATCCCTGTTGAACATAGATTATATTTTCTACAGGCCGCTAGTCTATTTATAAATCTTATGTACTGTATGTATTTTGTTTAGTAACTATAACCAATCTTATTTTAGTACTGGTCTGACAAACGAAGTGCTTTGAGGAAAAAATCAGCACAGAGAGCTGCAGAGAGGCGTAGGACTGGTGGTGGTGCTGGGGAATGTGTAGAATTGTCATCTGTGGAGAAAAAAAGGGTAACGTTGCTTGGTGGTGAAGGGTTTGCTACAGGTGATGCTCATGAATGCACCTTTGGTTCAGGAAATTATGTTTAATTAAACAATACAAATAAATTTTTATAAAACTGAGTATTAGTACCTAGTAATAAGAGAACATTGTTTTTTATTGTTTGTTAAATGTAATTGCTTTAAGTGTAAATATAATAATATTAATATTTAATAAATAATTATGTTAATATTGTGATCATTTGTATAAACTCCTTTAACAGTATCAACTGCAATGTCCACTTCCTGCTGAACACAGCCTCTCCCACAATGCAGTTATGCCATAATCCCCACATCTTGGGGATTGCAGTGTAAATATATCAGTTCCTCAGACAGTGCTGCTGGATCTACCTTCTGGTATTTTACCCATAGTCACCTTCTAAGACACCCAAGACCAAGTGCACCAAGGTGGGGTGACATTCTAGCCTAGCTGGCAGATATTTTAATATAAATAAAAACAATAATGATAAAAGTACTTAATACATTTATTTTGATTAATACACAATAATACATGGCAAATAGCAACTATTACAACCATTATTATTCCCTATTATGTACCTATACCTTCATAATTCCTATCCTAAACTATTTTCTCTAATGGATTTATCTATGTACTTAATTAAAAAACAAACAACATCATAAGTGCATAAATAATCTTAGTAACTAAATAATAGCAAGACATGTTATAAAATTAATCAATATATTTACAACATATGAAGTTAAAGTATTAACTATAATATTAGACAAAAAAGAATATATAATTTGGAAGAGTTCAAAAATCACTTAACATAAAAAATTTAAACATTATTAATCAACAAGCTTAATAGCTATATAGTAATAATAATAAAACCTTTACCAAATTTACGAATACAGTTATAAAATGTAACAAAATTATATGAATTACTTATCAACCTTTGAATTGTAGCTCGTCTTTCAGGTGCATTTTGAGGAAATTTAAATATTTTTTTACTATGTCCCTATTGTTCAATGCCAGCACAACATCGTGGATGCACCGTGAAGCTGATGATTGTGAGAGAAATGTATTGACATTTCTTCCCACTACCTTTTGGTAACTACCAGTAGCTAAAAATTACAATGTGCAGAGTATCTGAAAATTCCAATTCAATATTATGATAAAAAAGTAAAGTTTGATAACAAATGCAAATCTAATAACTTTAAAATTATATTTTATACATACCTTTCTTCTAATTGGAATACTCTTGCTTTGGTTTCCCCCTAAATGAGGATAGAGGTCCATTTCAAGGCTCTCAATAAGTGATTCAGAAAGCCTATAGAAATTTACAAAGTCTTCATCACGATTTAATAACGGAAGTCGACGCAAGTGCAATAATTGCTGACGGCTTTCATTTACATCATGAGCTTCTTTTAGTAGACTCAAAAGCAAAAACGAACCCGCTGTCTGAAAATAATAAGTTTGTTCATAAGATTCCAACAAGAATTTACAACAAAGTAGAAAAACATTACATAAATAAGTACTTACTTTATGAGGTATAAATAGAACAAATACACACTCTTTCACCGACTACTTTTACCCTTAGCTCTCAAGTAACGCGTATTTAGCTACACGCTAAGTCGAACGGAATGAAAATGTTGATATAAACTCTATTTTAATAACTAATAAAGAACTTTTGAAGTGTCTCACTTGTAAATCACGCGCAAAATAGTAACTTTTGATTTGACAGCTAGATCCGTATTTACGAGTGACATTCTGAGTGAAGTGAGAGCAGTTTTTAGTCACTGAATGCCGTTTTGTATGGAGAAACGTCAAAATATCACGTTGAGTAACTACTCAGCGATATTGTCATCGTAAGGAACTCCTTACGATGACAATATCGCTCGAGTGGCGCTGGTGTAAATTAAACTTGTTGCCTGAATGCCAAACGTAAAACTCACGTCACGTTTCGTCTTCACTTAGGTGAGTTTAGTTTCCCGAATAGCATGGCTGTTCAAGCTGAGTATTGTGGGGTACATGCAGGTGAAAGCACTGACGGAGAGATAAATATATCTATAGCACAAACTAGTAGTGCATGGATCGAGTGTTACAGACAAGCCATCATGGTCAATTACGTAAATTTGGCTTTGAAGTTGTACCTGATTAGAAAAGTCAATCTAGTAAAATTATACGCGTCCAAAACACAGGCGTTCATATCTAAATGGAGCCTTTTTAATTGACTTATAATAACTGCCAAGATGCACAAGAGCTTAACTGGGCTGCTGTGCTAGATGGGGTTACCATAGATGATAAGGTCGATGCTTTTAATAACAATCTCACTAGTTTATTTGACGTGCATGCCCCAATTCGACCCATCAAGGTTAAACATCTCCCAGCGCCTTGGCTAACAAATAAAATTAAGGATCTCATGATTAAGAAGATGGTGGCAAAAGCTAAAGTCAAAAAACTGCCATCTGATAAAAATAAAGAAAAATATGTAGAGTGCCGTAATCGCTGCAATAGAGCATGTAGGATTGCGTTATGCCAGCATTTTTTTTTTGATTCTGTCTGTAATGAAGACCCTGCTAAAGTATGGAAGTTCCTTAGGTCAATGGGAGTTTGAAAGTCTCGTCAAGATGCTCTCTCAAATAAGATAAATATTGATCAATTGAATCAACACTTTTCATCGTATTCCAACTTCAATGGACAGATAAAATCGACCACTTTAAACATTCTTTCTTCGATTCCACCTCCCGACCAATCTCCTTTTATTTTTAATAAATTTGCCGATTGTGACATTAAAAAAGCTATTCTTTCCATTTCTTCAAATGCAGTTGGTAGTGATAGTATCAGTCGTAAGATGATTTTACCCATACTGGATGAAGTTACCCCAGTAATTCGTTACATACAATTTTTTTCAATATCTAGTGGCACTTTTCCTTTAGTCTGGAAAAAAGCCCAAATAACCCCTCTTCATAAAAAATCTAATCCTGCATCTTTTGCTGCTGATTTTTTTTTTTGACGCTGGGAAAAATGCATTACGCATGCCCCCCCATCGGGGGATGGAGGGGGTATGTGGGACTCCCCGGTAGAAGGCCGGTATACCCACTAAACAACCCAGCGGTATTCCAGCATCGTTTTTGTGGAGGAGGACTGGGAGACCGGCAGAGCCTTTGCTTCCAGTCCCCCTTCGACGACCGCCCGCTTTTACAGCGGGGCCTACACGCCCCTCCCAGCAGGAGGGGCCCGGGAACGACCAGGAATACTTGGCCACTCCCGCCCGACGGAGGTGGTGAACAGGTGCAATGCGAGAGAAAGCGCCCCCGTGCCTTTCTCTCGCTATTCACCATCGGGTGGGAGAAGTTGACGATTATTCAATCGCCTTCTCCCACCCCTTCTTCGTCTGCGCAGTGGCGTCGCAAGGGGATCGTCTTCCCTTGCACGCTCTGCCGCCTCCTTTTGCGATATTACTTCCTCGCAAAAGGAGGCGACCGCTGCCCAGGCCCCCTCGCTCTCCAACATGGCGTTGACCACATTGGGAAGCGAGAGGTCCGGCCCGACAACGTCGATCAAGCTGCGGCGCAGCTCGGACCACGAAGGGCACACCTCGAGGGTGTGCTGCGCCGAGTCTTCCACCGCGAGACAGTGGTGGCACGCCGGTGCTACCTCCCTTCCGATCCGGTGCAGGTACGATCCGAAGCATAACGGACAACTGACTGTGCTATCACTACTCGACTTTAGTAACGCCTTTAATAATGTTGATTTTGATATCCTTCTTGCTATTCTTCGCTCTTTTAACGTATCTCCAACAGCTATTGATTGGTTTCATAGTTACCTCTATGGTCGACGACAACGCGTTCGCATTGATGATATTTTTTCATCCTGGTGTAGTACATTTGCTGGTGTGCCTCAGGGCGGCGTATTATCTCCTTTACTTTTTGCAGTATTTATTAACTGGATCTCACGGCAATTATCTTTTTCCTGTTACCTATACGCAGATGATTTACAAATTTATACACATACGTCCTTAGAGGACCTACAATTAGCTATCAATCGCACTAATGCTGACTTAAAATGTATTTCTAACTGGAGCGAATCTTATGGGCTGTCTGTTAATCCCTTAAAACACAGATTACTGTTATTGGTAGTTCCAGAATGATATCAAAGATTGACTGGTTTTGCCTCCCACAAGTGATGTTTGAAGGAATACATATTCCTATTAGTAAGACGGTGAAAAATTTGGGCATAATATTCGATCAGACCTTATCTTGGGGACCTCAACTTACGGAGATCAGCCGAAAAATGTTTGCTACTGCGGGATCACTAAGAAGGTTGCGAAACTTTCTTCCAATATCCACCAAAATTTGCACTAGCGCAATCTCTTCTACTGCCAATACTGGATTATGGTGACGCCTGCTATCTGGATTTAACCGAAGAACAGCTGAGTAAACTTGAGCGCCGACAAAACTTTTGCATCCGGTTCATATTTGGCTTGCGTAAATATGACCATATTTCGGAATTTCGCAATATGCTCAAATGGTTACCTATCCGACGTTGCCGAGATGTTTATGTGCTTTCATTTCTATACAGTATTTTATTTATTCCTACTACTCCACTTTACCTCAAAGAACGTTTTCAATACGTACATCATACTCACTCGCTCTCCTTACGTTCTTCAAACACTCGAAAATAATTACCTCCGGCTGCATCAACAATGTATTATGACAAATCATTTACAAAGCAATCTTGTTCACCACCGTCCTCAATATGCATTCACTTTCATGTCCATTCACGGTTGCCTGTAAGAAATTGCACTTAGCGATAAGGCCGCCGTCCGTATGTCTCTCTGTAACATAATTATATTGTAAAAATTGGTGTTCAATAAAGAGTATTTGTATAGTATTTTATTGTATTGTATAACTTTGAAAAGTAATTTCAACCTTTAAGCTTAAGACTCGATGTAATAACCAATTATTACATCGAGTCTTAAGCTTAATTGTCAGTTTGGACTCTTACAATCTTACATTATATGAATATATAAATTGGGGTCATAAGTCCTAATAAGTTATGCTCTTTAATTGTACGCAAGAATTGTAATACGATCATCAAATGAACAACTTATCAGTGTCCTTGTTTGCTGATAGCTATAGCTAAGTGGAGTCATCAAGCTTAGAGTGAACAGGCATATCTTAGACAAGCTTGCCCCATAGTTGACTACATTGTTACATTCCATCTGGTGAGATAGTTGCCTGTTCTGTTTGTCTATTTTGGTTAAAAAATTAAATAGATCTGATCAAATTGTGGACTGATAATTATATACAATTTTTTTAATGTTGATTTAATGTTTCATAATATAACTTAACCATAACTGTTTTAGAATCAAAGGTGTGCCCAAGGCCAACATATCTTGGCAGTTTAAATCAAAAGGTTCTTTTGTATATAACACAATACCCGGATCTGAAGAAGAATTAATTAAATCTGAATTAAGTCTTAAGGAATCCGGCATTTATAAATGCGTAGCCAAAAATGCTCTGGGGAGCGCTGAACGAGAATTCAACGTTGTAGTAAAAGGTAATAAAGAAATAATTTCAGTGTAAAAATGTAGTTTCATTGTAATTTTTCTTAATAATTATGTATAATTTACAGCACCGCCAGTTATAGTGAATGATAAAAAAATATTCAATGCTGTCGAAGGTGATACATTACTTGTGATTCCATGCAATGTAACTGGATTCCCAGATCCTGTTATTGTTTGGAAAAAAGGCGGCAATGTTTTACGTAAAGGTCAGTATTAAATTTATTATCGCTAGATACTCGAGCAAAGCAATATAGTTCAGATAAAAACAGCAATTAAACCATGTTATTTAAGAAAAATATTAATCTCTAGTTAAAGACATAGTCATTTATCAGATTTTGACTCTGCTGTAGGTCTGTTACTTAAACTTACTGATATGGAGACACTGCTAGAACTGTTATAAAAATTTGGGGTTATTTGTTCGATCAATTTTACTCATGACATATCAAATTTGATGATCTTCATATCACTTTGAAAACTATCGCGAGTTTTATCCATATTAACTTATTAGGAACCGGCTAGGACCCGCGTTATATTTACCGGAAAGATTCCGCCCAGTTTCGGACTGTTTTGAAGTCCTTCGTCAGGGAGTCACGATTGCGTGAAGCGACGAGCACGGGCCTCAGCGCGTAACTGGTCAGTTACGCGCTGAAGCCCGTGCTACACAAAAAAAAACTAGTAACAAGAGGTACCATTTAATTTTTTCAAACTTACAACTAGATGTCAGTAATTCAATATTTTATAACTCTAATGTAGCAGAAACACTGCCTAAATTCCCTGTTCTCCAAATATATGCCTACGAGGATGTTCGTTAAGGTGGCAAAGTCTTTTATTTGCATTATTACACCATACACAATATTATTTCATGTTCAATAGAGTAGATAGACGATTCATTCATAGAACACAAATCTAATAAAACAAATAAAATCACTAATTGTTCATTCGAGGTTTTGTAATAAATAATTAATATATTTTTTTACAAATCGTTAATAACACTTAAAAATAAAGAACTCTAGTTTCTTACCTGTTCTTTTTGCAGTGGCTCTTTATCCGTTTTTGCCAATGTAATTGACCACTTAAGAGAGTCATGGATGACTTAATTGAATATTGTGTTTTTAATGATAATTGTATATATATAAATATTTGGTATATAACAGGTGCCAAATACGATATGCAAGAAAACGTTCTGCATATTATTAATCCCGATGTCAAATTAGATTCTGGAGATGTTACATGTGAAGCCAAGAATAATCTGGGCAACGCAGATGAAACTTTCCAAATTATCGTTACAGGTAAGTTGGTTAAAAACTTGTATTAGACTTTGAACCTATACAAAGATTTCATAAAGCGTTGGAAATGTTGTTGTATTTTCTTCAATTTGAATGTTGTTTACCCGTTACCAGAGATACAAAATATTTTTATGTATTCCTCGACTGACAAAAAACATTCTCTAAACACATCCAAAGTGTTCAACACAAGGGGTCATATTTCTATACTCAGCAAAGATTGTTAATTGTCACATAGAAAAAGATGTAGCTGTTTTGGATGTCAAACGCATAAGTTTTAAGTTATTGAATATAGCTTCTTACTCAGTGGCATGCAAGGAACACCAACATGCATTTTTACTTTGAACCCATCCTATCCTTTGCTAAGTTTAGTTAAGGACTGTGAACATAGATATTTTGATGCAGCCCCAGATCATCCAAATCTCCGGTCCAAACAGCAAAATTTTCCGTTTTCCACCCTCAGCATCTTTTATGCGACCTGGATAACCTTGTCACAGACATTACATTGGCGGCTTAAACGTCATCGTTACCGAGGTTTTTAGAGGAATACATTATAATCACAAATAAATTAATCATTAGGTATTTTTAACGGTACAGTGCTGTACTGGGATAGTCAGTTCCATTTATAAATTGTCCTAGAAAAGATATGACCACAGGGAATGGGTTTCCACAATGTATGTTTTTCTATTTCCTAAATGCAGAACTAATTTTCCATCTAATAATTTACTTTATTTTCAGACAATTTTGAGAATGACGATGATTTTAATGGGATCACTTACCCAGTAAATGTAGATGGAACAAACTCCACAATTTTGAAAATTAAATGTTATTTAGTGGATGCCAAAACTCGTTCTGTGAGGTGGTATAAGGTAAGAGAGATCAATATTTGTCATAACATTAATTTGAAACTTTACTTTTGACCATAGTTGTTATTTTTGAGAAACTAACATCATTTCGAACTAACTATATAAGTTTTAATATAAATAGAGAAGCTGTTGTCAAAGTAGTGAAAATACTTCAAGTAGACAAAATTTAGTTCGATATAAATGAAATGAAGGTGTTGTCAGTGGGCAGAACTATTTCATCTTGTTTTAAATTTATATTACAATTATAATACAATTTTTTTTTCTTTTTAGGTGAGCATAACATAGACGCAGATTATTTGTAGCCATATTTTTTTGGTGACAAACATTTTTTTCAAGTATATACCTACATAGTATTATATGCATTCATGAGGGGGAGGCGGTGGTTTAGCAATGCACGACTTCCGGCTGATGATTATTATGATTATATGTATAGATGAAAATAATGAGTAAAAAATCGATAGTGAAAAAATAGATGTATTTATTTTAGTAGCTACCGTAACGACTTTAATTTTCAGACTGCATCGGTGTTCAAAAAATTTCTGTTATATTATACAAACTGGCAAATTCTTGAAGTCTGTAAGGTGTTTTGATGTCGTTACTTTTATGTGATATGAGTGTGATGAAGTAATTACTGCACAATAAATTATTCCAAAGGTTTTGCTATCTTAACTACTTAAATGTAATTTCTAGGATGGTGAAATAACAAACCAAACCGGTGACGAATTTATTATTGAACGTCCAACGTTTTCAAATGATGGTAACTATACTTGCCGAGTTAATAATGATGAAGGATCTAAACCAGAAACACACGTGGTGAACGTCGGCTCAAGTCCAGTATTTCAAATTGAAAAGATATCACCAGTAACTATTGACTGGTCCGGTGATGAAGTTTTAGATTGTTCAGAGAATTCTGTGCCAAAGGCAAAGGTATGTTTAATATTTAAATTATTTCACAATAAAAATATTATCTCATAATAAATTTCTGATTAAATGGTACGGCGTCTTTAACATAATTTAATTATACTTAACAGATCGAATGGACACATAACAGCATAAAAATGGAGAGTTTTACAGACAAGGAATACATTCAAGTTACTGATTGGGGAAATTACACATGCAAAGTCTGTAACTTGCACGGCGTTATTCAGAGAAGCTTCAAGGTGTTTTCTACAGGTAATTTCATTGGTTCAGCAGTCTTGTAAGAACTAGTTGAATTTTTTTACGCTCGTTTACGTTCTCCTAACTAGCAAACTTTTTTATTATGTTGATAATAGAAGAAAAATGTGAAAGCAATTGTATATAAATCTTTCGTGAATTAAAAACAAACACAATACTATTATTTATTATACATGTTAGTTCTTCACGTTAGCAACTACATTGGTGATAACACAAACACTAAAAAAAAACTTAAAAATATGGCAAATGTAAGTTGGGTTCGAATTTGGTTTGTGCATAAAAACAACAAATTTTATGCTTAATTATTAACATATATATTTTATGAAGTGTTAAGAAGCACGTGATGTACGGGTCTGACTTCTATTTGGGTAGTATTTATATATGGACTTAAATATGTTCGATTAATTTGATTTGTTTATATTCTAGGTTGTTTCGTGACAAATCATATGGTTTCAAAGAATATGCCATTATTAACACAAGTTACCTCACCAGCATTTCCCGTGAACATGAGTAATAGCTATGTAAGATTGAAAAAAACTGACAAGATTAAATTTTCATGTCCATCCTCTACACAGTCCGCAAACGCTTTCCAAATAATGTCAACAAAAGCAGAAATAATAGCAGAATGTGACACAGAGGACCAATTTTTCGTTGAAGGCAAGAAGTATAAGTACAAAGAACTTCAATGTATGTCTAAGGTAGAACCGACTGTAAAAGAAACTAGAGAGCTGTGCTCTGGGCCAAATACAGAAATTTTGCAAGTAGGATTTCCAGTAAATGGTTTTATGGAAGCATACAAAGTTTGTTACGATAAAACTAGAAATGTACCTTTATACACAAGTTCACCGATAACTTTGTCTGAATTTGGGAATGGCGCTATTTCATCAATGTTTGAATGGAGCCCCACGTTGGGCCTAAATGATAAAAATCCTAATAGAGGCTTCACTTGTGCTGATTCAACTAAATGCTGTTACGAGAAGAGGCAACTCATAAACGTAGATGATCTGCCTTTTGGTCCTACCCAAGTTGCGGCATACAAAGATAACATTAACTCTGTACCTGTTTGGAATCCATGTAAAGGAAGTTATAGAGTAAGTACTGCATATTTTACAATAATGGTTGAGAACATGAATGTAAACTTGTAATATCGCCATTTTTTTAGTCGGAAATGGGTTCTTCGACAAGTAAAATATTATTTTAGAAACGTAGGATTGAATAAAATAAATAAATTGACGTGTTATTTCATGAATGCATCATCGAAACATTACTCGCTTTGGTCTCTTATACATCTGGTAAACGATACATTAATCATACAAAATCGATATCGATACAATCAGTAAGTGTGAGATGTTTAATATTGATCAAAATCTCATCTCGGATTAAGAACAAGGAAGAACAAGTTAATGCAACTGTTTCATCAAACCGGACTCGCACTTGATACCCGTGTGAGATGAAATTGTTTTTATTGTGTATTATTATTGGTAGTTACTTTTCAAACAAATGATATAAGTGTCATGCGTTGAACTTAGCAAAACTGTTTTAGTTATTTTTTATGTATACCCTTGAAAGGCAAATAGTTTAAATCAATAAAAAAATCCTTTTCCGCAGACGTCCTGGCAGAAATTGGAACAAGATATCAGATCTAATTCGATTTCGTCCTCCAATTGGTCATCTTGGACAGGAACGAGCAATTACATTAACAAAAATGGTGGACTTGTACCTCGTTATTTATGGAAGGTAAATCTAGGATATTCATTTGATATTTCAAAAATATAGATTTAATGGTGTTTTTAATACACCATTACATGTACTGTGTAATATTTATATAAACTATACTTAATATTCCAATAATACATTTCTTGTATTCAATACACTCAATTTTTTTAATTTTAGAAATGTTTTTAAGATATAAGGTACCTATTCTGAGTTTTGCAAAATTATTCAATATATCTTTGCAGTTATTTTTATTCCATAATGCACAAATTTTAGACAATGATGAACATAATAACGTCAATGTTTGTTTCTTACCGCTGATAGTTTTGGATTTGATCAAATGTTCACCTGCTTGTGAAGTGATGGTGTGGTCGAAGGTGTTGAAAGACCAATCCAAAATTATTGTCTCTCAAGGTTTCCGGAAGGTGACCTTGAGAGACAATAATTTTAGAATTGGTCTTTCAACACCTTCGACCACCACAGCATTAGTATGAAAAAAAAGATGTACCATAATCCAATTAAATACCTATCAGTATTATATAATTTTATTGTTAGACTTTAGTACCAGGATATTAAGCAATACTCACGCATTTTAGTAGATCCAAACTCAGTGCAGCATATTCTAGTATATACATATTGTACACAACACATTCTATTAGCATAGTATGTAAAAGACTTGAAATAGCCTAGTATTGAAAAAGATCTTCTACTTAAACAATATTGCAGTCAAATTTTGACATATGTATATTATTACTAATCAGAACTTTAGATTGGATACTTTAAAAGATATATTGTAGATATAAACGCTTTGAAGATCGTAATAAACTTGTTATGGGTTTTTGTACAGGTGATGATGTACGATGGTGTATCCAGCGCGATGGTTTACGTGAACGATGAGTCACCCGTGGACAGTGATATCAAATGCAGTGAGACTTGTGAGTCGATGCTCAATGAGCCAACAGACAAATACCTATATTGTTGTACTTTAGACGAATTCAGTACAGCCTTTGGAATTCCTTTAGATAAGTTCAGTACCTCAACTATTGACGATGATTAGGGCCCCAATTCTCTTAGCTACTGATCAAACGCCACACTGCTGCGATGCTTCTGCGATCAAACTGCTGTTAATTTCAAATTCGGTAGTCTGCTAATTCTAGCTCCTAATCGCAGTTGTATAGCAATCGCGTCGCTATCGTATGGCTGTGCTATGGCTTGCAAATGTTGCCACTGAAATAATGATGAAAACGTCTATCAATCAAGCATCAGTCAAAACATCAATACAGTGGTTTTCTAGCAAACAATACATTAAATAAATATAGTTAAGTAATTTAGCTATGTTTCTATCTAAAATCCTCCAAAATATTGTGGCATACAATATTTTATACATATACAATATTAATTTTAGCAACGCAATCGCAAAAAAATAGCTTACAGCATACCAAATATGTCAAAAACGATTAATAGCAAGCCACTGACTTGCGATCGAACCTAAATAGCGGACAGACTACGGATACTGTCAAAAACTACAATTTTGATGCAATTAAGTTGCGTTAACGCCGTTCAATAGCTAAGAGAATCGAGCCCCTGCTTATAAACATTTCTGACATGATCAACTAGATATTATGTACACAACTATTATGTAAAAGAACCAAAAAGCTTACCTTAATGCGTCTCTGTCGTAATGTATTTAATTAAATAGAATTTTACTCTTTAATTTTAATTCTGTGTACTAATTTTTTATTAAACGCGAGTATTATCACTTTATTATATAGCTGTATCAAGTGTTTTATAAAAAAAAATGTAACTAAAATCACAAAATAGTAGTGATTTGTAATAACTCGAAATAGATTTACATATGTTCGTGTAACTTACACTGTTTATTTTATATTATGAGTGTGAAAATTAAATGTATGAAATTATCATTTTTTGAAATAAACGTGTTCACATAGCATAAAATAACCCACATGTTTGTTTTTCTGCTTCTTCATGTTAATTATGTGATATGCAAACAGTGGTGTAAGTGAAATTCTTCTACTCATTTCTAAATAAAGCCGTAGCCAGCTAATGGCTTTAATTAATGATTGTAAAAGTTGTAAGTTTATTTTGCAATTGTTGTACACGTAATTATTTTGCAATTTGTGTACACGTAATTCTTTTGCAATTTGTGTACACGTAATTCTTTTGCTACTATAATATATGTGGTGTAGGAACGTAACTGCCTTTTACAAAAATACTTACTGTATCAGCCGGATCGTTCACAGTTTAACACAGCCTCCCCTGTAAAGGGGGAAATTGCCATAATCCCCACGCTTGGCAAGTGACTTGGGGATCGCAATGTAAGATGGCAGTTCCTTAAAAAGCGCTGCTGCCCTCTACCTTCTAGTAGGTATTTTTCCCTTAGCCGCCTCTTACGACTCCCACGGGATGATATGGGGAGGTGCAATTCTAACCCGGCACCCCACGGCGACATAATACATACAATTTCTTAAATATCCTAACTTATCATAGAAAGTATAGTTTAAGGATATAATATTGGTTACGGCTCCTGTTCATAATTAGTACTTATCGTTAAAATCACGTTGCAAAAGATGTACTGCACTGTGCTTCTGCAGAAAAGAAAACAATTTTTTTTTTGGTTTCATAGATATTAATAATTATTGTACTAATCTTATAGTGTACCGAATAGGCACTCACACGTTTCTGTTACTTATAAACAGCAATGTCAATACAACTGCATTACGATCAAATATTGGGTAGAATATTTTGAAGCAATGATAGCCGTTCAGTAATAGCTATGGACTACTGTGCCGCAGCTCCACGGTTCGATTCCTACCGCCGGCTTGAGCTTCACCGCATGGTGTAGGGGCATTTTGTGAATGCTCGCCTGGCAAGCTACTACGTTCAAGTAAAAAATCTGTCAACAAACACCTAACAGTGTGCGTCGGCAGCAGTCCTTGAGAGCCAGTTAGAAGTCACAGGCACATATGATATAACAACAGTATGTCTCAGGATGATGGGCGCAAAGCAGTTTCGTCACTTATGATGATGCATCTGTAATAGGCAGACGTTGCCGCTGAATCCGATGTTATCCCATAAATAAACTTCACAGCTGATGAGATTTGACTACCAACTTTCAGGAGAGTGATGACTGATGAGTGTTGGAAAGCACCTACAGTTTGTCTTTTCCATGGACAGCTTTGTAAGTATACATGATCTTCCTGAAGCTGCCGTTACCATAGCGTTTTGAAGTGGCTGTAAGCTTTGATCACTACAGGTCGCCTTGGCCTCCATGTGGCTAGGTAACGTTTTGGCATAAGAGGCACCTTTTTATTTATTTTTCCATATCCGGTCCATTTCTTATGATTCATACTTTTGACAACTACAACGATATACATAATATACTCCGGTACAAAAGTTACTTGTATGTGACAACGTGAAGTATTTCAAATCGTAAATAAATAAATAGTACATCGAGGGGAGAAAACGATCTATTTCTGTTCGAGAGTTTGTATAAGGCAACTCGAGACTTACCTCGAGACTTCTCAGGCAGTCAGTTCTTTATGACTTCTTGAGCTGCATTTCTTATTTTTGGTGGCGTCATCATTATAAAATCGTCACTTTCACTTTCAGATGACATTTTGGAAAATTATTTAGAATAATTAAAAGCGTACTGTTAAAATATCAATTTAATAATAAACAAAATTTAACCAAACATAACAAATTGCCTCGCTTTTTTTCTCGTAGTGCAAAAAAGGTTGCCAACCTACTTTCCTTGAAAATAGAGTGCAAATAAAAATCACACCTCTTTTTTCTAATTATTTGATATAAAAGCTTTTTGACATTGAATTGTTTTATGTAAGCAGCTAAAAACAAAAGAACGCTACCAGGGCAGGTATGGTTGGTTCATACAACATTCCTTCACTGCTACGGAGTGAAAGAATGAAAATCCATATAACTTTCCACGCTGTACATTTATAAGGGAGAAATGACGAACTTTATAACATGTTTTTGAACGAGTAATGAGACGTTTTATGAGTGGGTGTGGTATAAAAAATATTTTATCCGCTTTCCATACAAGTTAACATGTAATATAAACAAAAAAAAAAGGGAAATTGCTAAAACTTTTCACTCATCTTTTTCTATACTAATGAATTTAGGAAATTCTAACTGGTAAATAAGTTCATCAAAACAAAAGTTAACGTTAAAGGACAAGTAGTTCATTTTTAGATATTGTTTTCTTAGCAAGATTTAAACAATGTAATACAACAAATATGTAACTCTGATAGTTTTAAAAAATTAAGACAATTCTCCAAAAAAATACCGTACTCTCACAACAATACTTGTGTGATTGTTAGAAAAATCTTAAAAAAAGAAATACATACATCAGTAACTTTTACTATAAAATCGCAAGTACAAACAAGATCATCAAGATATTCCAACAACATTTGCTTACCAAAAACTACACCAAAAACCAAAAATTATGGATCAAAAAATATTATGTATGAAGGGGTTCAAATATACAATAAGCTACCGGCAGATATTAAAGATATAAAATCATCATTGTTATTTAAAAAAATGTTAAACATTTTATACATAATAAGATCACAGTGTAAGTTTTTAGTGCAGTGTACCAATTATTGTTGATAAATAATGAAAAATCTCTTTTAGTTTGTTAAAATTTTAATATATATATTTCCTCTTAAATAATGTAATAACTTTACCTTTAACATATAGATATAAATTGAATAAAACATTAATGATTAAATATCAAACCGATATACAAAACAATATATTCAGAAGGAAGTAAAGAAATAAACACCAACCATAATACAACTATTGCTATCATGCTATAAATAATCACGACACGTAATAGCACCCGTTTATTTGTTAATTTTTGCACATGCACCATTTAGCCTACTCGACAATGTTTACGTCAGTTAAAATATTAGTCAAGTTACATAAAATAATTGCTGGCGCTTTTTACCTACTTAGAAATGAATTATATTTACACAATGTTTTATGCCATAGATGTACCTATGAAATTTAGACAAAACTTCGTAAATCGACCAAACGTAGTAATTGAATAAGTAGCAACTGTTTAACGTTTTTTATTTTTATTTTTCTACAGTTTAATATTTTACGTATGTTAATACTGTATAATATATGAATAATATTAATTATTAAGTCCGTTTCTATGTTTGCAATACAAATGTATAAATTAAGGAAACTTGTAATTTCTCTGCTAAGTGAATGTACCTATATTCTTAAGAGAAATAAAAGTCTTAAACCATAAACCATATAATGTTGATAAATCAGATAAAATGGTATATATGTCATTATAAATTGTCATACTTATATTTCACATGCGGCTTAGTATTGTACTTTACTGCATGAGATAGATTCTAGTTTATCGAGTAATATTTTTTTCTGCATCACAAGACAAGCAAGCCGAAAAATTCTTCTTTGAACCCGCTTCAATACATGCTAGATGATCACACTCGACACCCTAGAGTGAAAACAAAGTTTTTTGGCTTGTTTTTTCCCTCTGGCAACCCTAGAGTGAAAACAAAGTTTTTTTGGCTTGTTTTATTCCCTTTTAATATTGTTAGGTTTGCAATAACGCCTGCTACGCGGATTACATTACAAAATCACAAATATACGATAGGAAAAATTTAAGTCACGTATATTTGTGATTTTGTATTGTTTTATTCCCTTTGAAAATTATTTTATTTTATTTCTAGTTCAACAATATTACATGTGAACTAATTTTATACAAAAAATATAAAAAATTCAGGCATGTTACTCATTCTGTTTGTGACTTAGCCCGTGACGTATGGACGGACAGATAGACAGACAGACTGCGGGGACTCGTTAATAGAGTTTTATTTTGTCCATTGGCTACGGAACTCAAACCCACGTTGGTTTTATTGTAGTTTTTTTTTTAACTGTTAATTATGTATATTTTTAGGCAATCGTCATACTATTACATATCCCAGCAGTCTGATTTATACATTTTAATATGTTACTGTACGAGTACTTTATAAAATATTTAATTTTACTTGCTTCGTCCCGAAGTCTTCTGGTTCAGTATTGGTATTTTTTTAACCAATTCTAAGTTTCCAATGGAGTTATAATTATGATACTTGATTTATTTGGTTCCAGTTATTACGGTTACTATTCGTAATGTATATTACGAATAGTTGAAGCGAGATGATATAAACATGGACACGGAATGTAGATAATGAAACTCCTCAGTGACTTACAGTAGATTGATGATGTTTGGGCCCGTCCTTATGAACTTACAGCTGTATGTAATGAACTTACTTAATACTATTCTACACAACGACTGACATTTAAACACAATTCGATATTACGATATTTTTTTTAAATTGTAATTAAATTTATCGTTGTGGTTTGGTAGGCACCTAAATAATATATATTTGCAGCCAGCTAACCACATGCTTTAGTTGATTGGACAGATATAATGTGAAATACCAAAATTTTTATCTCATTTAGTTCAAGGGCAGACGGAAGTTTATCGCTAGCGTGCTCCAATTAAACGAAGATTGTGTTCAAACTCAGAGAATTTATGTATGCATTACTGAGTAATTAAAATGGTAACTATTAATTTTGTTATAACGAAAAAAAATCTAAGGTCAAAGGGGACATATTATTACGATGCCTCGCTCACTAAACATATAACATAAATAAAGAACATTTTGGGAAAATCAAATCAATCAAATTTAAGAGGCGACTGGCTCTATACTATACTTGCGTTGATATGTTGTCTCCCTGTTACATCCAAGAACTTATCGTCAGAATAACCTGTTAAAAGACACTTCTGTATATTTTGCCATAATATGATACTTATAATTATATACATACATACATAAAATCACGCCTCTTTCCCGTAGACAGAGATCCACTTACTACAATCGTTACATATCTCTATCGCTTCATCCACACTCATCAATCCTTTTATACATAAGCGTCTGTTAAGGGTTCTCCTGACCTGTCCTTTTTTCAGAACGTCTTCAATCTCATTTCGGAACGTTGCCCTTGGTCTTCCCCTTCCAACACGTTCACTTGTCCCATGTAACACTGTTTAGTCAGTCTCATTTCATTAATTCTCTTCACATTATAATAATAATTATATCCTGTAACAATATCTTATTTTTGTAAGTTAACACTATTAAATCTGTCTACTTATAACATTTTTTTTTATTCATACATAATAAAGAAGTAGAAGTCAAAGAGTCTGTACATGGAATGTTAGTTGAAAAATATGGTTTCAGAACCAAAAATAATTAAAATTAATATAAAATATTAATTTAAATTAAACTTTTCTACTGAACACAAATAGCATAAGAAAATAATATTCGTAAAAAAAATCTGTTTGTCTGTCAGTATGCACATACATCACGTGAAAAAAACCCAACCGATTTTGATAAAATTTTATATACATATAGAATGTAATCAAAGAATCACAATACTAGTTAGATATTAGTACATTATCAATATATACAGGGTTATTGGTAAATGGCTAACGACTTCTTAGGGTTGACTTCTGCTGCCGTCCGTTAACTAAAAGGTCGCTAAGCCACAAAACCAAGTTTTGAGATATGAGCAAAAAACGTAGGAAAAATTAAAAACTGATGCTGTTTTATAGGTATTGGTCGCAGAAACAGCATTGAAATATCCAAAAAAAGCTCTTTTTATATTCTATCAAATTTCGCAATATATATCTGCAATGATTAGGTCTAAACAGAAAAAAAACTCTTTTGGCATTTTAGCCGTGTAATAATGGCTTATTTTACCATTTATATACTACACTAAAAAGTCACTAAGTATACTCTAGCGACCTTTTAGACTAGCATTTGTACATGAATATGTGCACAGTTTTTAATGTTATGAAGTTATATGCAAAAATCTACACTAAAAAGACGCTAAGTAATTTAACGACTTTTTTGTTAAATATTAACTAACATCAAAGATATCAAACCCAAGCTTGAATGTCGTTATAGTTTTTTAACTATTATGTAGTCTAGTTTTTTTACATATTGTATTTTTTTGTATTTATTTAATAGCATATTTTCTTATAATTACTACACTTAATGGCAGTTAAGTTTGAAACCTTGAAATTAAACGACTATTTAGTTAAGTATTTTAGAATGGACATTTCAAGTTGTATCACAAGCATCAAGAAAAAACGTTAAGTATTAAAATAAAATCAACGTAATATATTCATTATTTGTTAATTCAAATTATATAACATAATTTTTAGACATAATTGTTTAGAATATATTTTCCTACGAAACAAAACAACTTATTACTATAAATAAGATTTAAATCTTTAAACAATGTATTTTAAAAGTAGGAATTACACACGCATATTTAGAATTACAATGGCAAACAACATAAAGAAAATTAATTGCTTATCATTAGATTATCCATCCAGGAATGTATAATTGTGAAATACAAATGATTATTTAAAATAATATTTTATAAATAATAACTTAGGGTCTTGCTTTTAAAAAGATCCTAATCACTCCTAGAACAGTACAACTAAGAATATGAGAATTAATGTCAATCAAAATACTTTTACAAGGGACAAATGAATGGAAGTGTTGGAAGTGGAAGACCTAGGTGAACGTTTCGAAATCAGATTGAAGACGTTCTGAAAAAACTCCAGGTCAGGAGTACCCTAGGCCGACGCTTATGTATGAAAGGATTGATGAGTGAAGTGAAATTTGTGGTCTCTGCCTTTCCCTACGGGAAAAAGGCGTATTTATGTAAAAATACTTTCGTAAGTATGAAGTCCTTGCACCTACACTTTTATGTCTAATCTTAATAACGAAGTAATACTTAAATATTAGTTTATAAAGGCACATTAAATCAGTATTTAAGTTATTTACTTGAGCATCTTTTCATTTAAGAAGCATATTTATCTCTTGTAGATACATTTCTGCAAAATAATAGTTTATGTAAGAGTATTATAAAGGCTAGTTTGTTTATAATCTAAAGTGTAAAAAACACAGCTTTTCTTTTATTTTGTTCATATCTTTCGGCGAGGTACGAAGAGTGATTGACAAGGCTCTTGGATTTATTTAAGTATCTATCAGACATGAACTTTAATGTTGTAAATTCGTCTTAAAAATCATTTTTGTAGTGAAGACCAAAGTTATTACGTTTGAAAGTTACCTGAACCATGTTTTTTAGATAAGCTCTGGGGTTTGATTTTTAAATGCACCTGTTGGAGGTGTAATTAGGTGAGTTAATAAAATCTTGTGGTTTAAGTGATTCAACTGTCACTGTGCCACTATTTATGAAAGCTTTGCATCTATATAATCTATAAAGTCGTAGAGCTTACCCTTTTTTTTATTGCCAGTTCAACTTGATGATGCATTTGGTCAGCGCTCATAAAAAGACGCCCAGGTTTGATAAAATAATACGAAATTGTTGCTGTCGATATTATGTCAGTGTTCACCAAGTGAACTAGCAAAGATAACCCAGACTAATTTTTATTTCGGGCACTGCAGCTGTCAAGCCAAGTGTTCATATTTTGAACATCACGATACGAACTACGAAAACGTAAATCGCACTCTGGATGTCTTCCTGTTTTCTTCCTGCGATGCCATCAAACCAATTAATAACAGTCACCGGTTCAATTTCAGAGGTTATTTTTCGATTTTAATGTATACATTCTCGGTAACAATATATAATTTTTTCTAAATCTGTGGTGAAAAATATTTGATTATCACTTTGTTCCAAAGTTTTATGTGAATCATAAAATTGTCTTGCTTTTATATATTTCCCATGATGTTTAAATAATATAAAATCAACATCTGCCTACCCTTTCCGAGATATATAAGTGTGATGATACAACGACATGTTTTAATTAATAAAATACTAGAACACTGATTCAAGCTATAGAAACTATCATATTCACCGAGAAATGAGCGTATTACAATATTAAGCGAAATATTGTTAAACTATGATTTTACCCGTGTGGTGATAAAAACAGTGATGATGATGGTAATTAAAAGTAGCCTGTGTATCAATTCAGCTTAGTAGCTATCTCCATACCAAATAAAATTCAAATCAATCCAGCCTTTGAGGCATGAAATAGTAACCAACATCCACACATACAAACTAGCTAACAACAACTAGCTGCGCTCCATGGTTTTACCTGCGTTGTGATGAAAAACGATGATGATAGTGACGACCAAAACTAGCTTATGTGCTTATCCAGGGTATAAGCTATGACCATACCAAATTTCATCCAAATCCATCCAACCGTGTATAATATTAGTAAGGATTATTTTATAATTGATACACAAAAAGCTCGCTGCAGACGACTTAATTTCCGAGAAACGAGGCAGCGTAAGACCTCTTGCCGCTCCTCGCTTGTCTTGTTTGCACGGTACGTAAGAATTAATGAAATATTTGGTCAACACATTATTATAGCAAATAGCTACTAACATCTACTTTGCCATGAGAGTCGTTAATTGCAATTAAACTCGATTGATCATAGTAACATCTCTATAATTTTCATACCAATAGATATAAACAGCGCCAAGCTAACAAAACCAGCAATAATAATTTATATGACGACCTAGGCGACACTCAACTAGAATGCGTGCGGGGCAGGTCAAAACGTGAGAGCAATTTGCGACTTTTTAGGTAAGTATTGTCGTTTAATGTCTTTTTTGCTAAGGATGTGGACGCAAAATGTTGTTCATCTAAGAATTTTAAGGCGCTATGAATTTTGAGAAAAGTAAATCATTAGGTTCTAAAACAGCCGGCCTACGCTATAAAGCCGTTATCAGAGTTTAACGTTCATAAAGCGTAGTTTTTTTGTGAAGCTGCTTTATAGTGTAGGATTACCAACATTATTTAGCTATGAAATCAAAAACTTAAAGGTAGCATTAGTATCTTAACGACTATATAGCCTAGTAAAGTTAAATAACGTCTTTCTTGCTATGTGACGAATATTACAATTTTATTATGATGATGTCGTTAAGGGCTGTATGTGATCGTGTAGCTAAGTATTGAAGGTTAACGTCAATTAAGCTTTGTAAAATATATTTTTATCAATATTTAACGGCCTTTATACTAGACCTATCTCCTGATTCTAAAAGGTTATAAAAATAATTCCAAGACAGATCGATAGAGAATTTTTTTCTGTATAGGATGGCATTTAAAGCTCAAAATCGACCCCCTGTGGCTTAACGACTTTTTAGTCAACGGACGGCAGTCTGCTAGTCTTAACAAACATTTTGAAAACTTTTCTATGTTTTGATTTATAATATTTTTTTGTGTTTTAATGTCTACTCCAAACTAAGAGCGCGAGCCGCGGCAACACTGGACCGCGCCGCGCTCATTTCAATAGAGTTTTGAATATTTACGTCGAACAAAGGAATAAAAAATATGTAAAAGCACATAAAAACACAAAATAACGTATAAAAGAATTCAATTTCAAAGCAAAAAAAAGCATGCCAAAATGTTTGTTAGGACTAGCAGAAGTCAACCCTAAGAGGTTGTTAGCCATTTACCAATAACCTTGTATATTATTATATGCAGCCAATTAAAATGTGGTACAATTTTTGGCATTATGGCGGACAAAGTATAAAAAATGTAAAAGAAAAAAAAATTTTTAAATACCTATTAAATACAGTGATCGTGTTCTTATACACAAACGATAGACTGGATGTATTTTTAGGGTTCCGTACCTCAAAAGGAAAAATCGTAACCCTTATAGGATCACATTGTTGTCCGTGCCCGTGACCCTTTTTCTCAGGAAGTATCAAGCGTAGAGTGATCTAGCCGAAATTTAAATCAATTACTCAGGTCTACTGTCCATTAGAACTGTAAAAAAATTAAAACATCTGAGCCAACACAATAAAAAGATGCAGCCGTTTATGCCGCAAATTTGCGATACTTGCAAGGGATTCAAAGCTTTATAGGGTACTTCCCTTAAACTCAGACTCTTGAAATTTGGTACGAAGCAACGTTATATAGCACAGATAAAGAAAAATTTGCGTAAAGCATACATTTTTCGTTACATCATATAATAGAAATATATATAATAACTTTAAAATGTTATGGATTATTAGTAATCAATCAAAATACCATAACTTTTACTTATATACCTACAGATTAGTACGGAACCTTCGATTCGCGGGTCCGACTTACACTTGACTGACTTAGTATTAACATTAAAATATGACAACATTTAATAAAATCTGGTCCAGCACGAATCGGACTCCCAGCAAACATCAGAATAAAAAAAACCTCACCCAGATATCTGGATGCGTTGCCGGCCTTTGAGGTAGAAATAAAATATTCTTTTCTCAATGCTTCTTCATTTACCGAAAAACAAAGTTTATATACACCGTTATTGCAAAAAACGATCGCATCCCGTCCAATCTGCAGACCAGATAGTGCCACACGAGATATATATAATGCATTAACGGACACAGAATATTTATCTGGGTCAGCAAAGGGGTCCACCAAGGAAAATCATCACATCGCAGGTGAATACGCCAAAGCGAAGTTTTAAAAAGATCTCGCCACATGATCGGTGGTATGCGAACCAAGCCATTTAGCATAACAGCCGTTAAAATCACCAAGAATCACGATCTCTGCTATGGTGATCTGCTCAAGCATGGAATCTGTAACCATCTATTTGTGCTCCATAAACTAATCTGTTATGACATTAATGCTACTAGAGCCATAAATGCACGCGTAGATTCACGGATGATCATCGAAGTCTACGCGCAGCCAGATGTACCGTATATCTGACGTGGACAGATATACCCTCTGATGCAAAACCACACACAACTGCTAAATGAAATACTCCTATTGTACCGCAGGTAGGTGAGTAACGAAGTATATCGTAGATACTTGAAGCGCTCGCAGCGAAGTTTACTTAGCTGTTCTCAACCGATCAGCAAAGTTAAGCAACGTCGCCCGCGGTCATAAGTTGGATGGGTGACCGCTAGTGACATTACTAATGAGCGTTTCCGTGATTTGGAGGGCACGTTAAGCTGTCGGTCCCGGTTGTTGTCTTAGGATGGCAGACATTATAGCATGGTGGTAGGGTATTGTACGAATGTCCGCCTGGCTAGCTACCACCCTCAAGTAGAAAATCTGTCGTCAAGCACCTAACGGTGTGTTCCGGCCGCTGTCCTTGAGAGCCAGTACTTCTAGGTTAGCCTGAACAACATCTTCGACCACATCTTCGCTTACCATCAGGTGAGATAGTGGTCAAAGGCTAAACAATGAGGCATAAAAAAAGAATATATCTTTGAGAGCATAATATCTAAGTTTCGGATGCTTGGAGAAAGATTCTCTAGTGCTTACGCAGCTGGTACCTTCCTGGAATACTCTTAATATTGAAACTGATGCGATATCATCTGCATCTTTTCGGGGAACAGATGTAGCCGGTATATTATGTGACTATTATGCCAAACTATTGTGGTAACATCTGCACCTTTCCAGGAAACAGTTCGAGCATACAGTAGCTCTGTATGCTCGAACGTGTGTAACTATCTGACATGATTTTATGTGACTATTACGTTGAACCTGCTAGGGTATCATCTGCACCTTTCCGGGAAACAGAAGTAGCTCTGTGTGCTCGAACGTGTGTAACTATCTGACATGATTTTATGTGACTATTACGTTGAAACTGCTAGGATATCATCTGCACCTTTCCGGGAAACAGAATTAGCTCTCTGTGCTCGAACGTGTGTAAGTATCTAACATGATTTTATGTGACTATTACTCACGCAAGCGAAGCTGGTGATAACAGCTAGGTTGTTATTAATTGTAGACCAATCGAGTATAAGTTAAGGCAAAGAAACTGTTCATTTAATTACCTATATTTTTTGTATTAAATGCTATAAGTGTGTTTTTATACAATGTTTATTAGTTATAATCGTCATATTTATACATATGTACATTGCGAAAAAATTTAGTGCTGTATAAATTGATTTGCATATATTTTCAATGCCATTTGTGAGCTACTTACAACAGAAAGATGTTGTTGCGCAAATTGTACATCTCTATTGTATTTTTGTCCTTAAAAATAATAAAAATATCATGTGGAGAAGGCAGTACTTTGCTTTTGTCATAGACGATACCACTGGGTCGATTAAGTTATTCTTCTTCTTCTTAGTCGGGCACTCTTGGCAGAGTGGTCGTGGCTGTCGATGGACAGGGTTGCGTCTCGTCGTCGCCGCTCGCTTCCAAGGCAGCCGCACGTCTAACGATGTTCCTCCATTGGAGGCGGCTATTAGCATTGCGAGCACATTGTACTGCGGTAGCTTTAGCAGTACTGGTAATAAGATCAATCCAGCGCTCAGGATCGACCTCTAGGTCTTTTGCCTTCTACCCGGCCTTGTACGACAAGTTTCTCCATGGAATCTTCTTTTCTTGAGATGTGCCCAAAGAACTTAAGAATTCGTAGCTGAACAGTCGACGAAAGCCTATTTTGTATACGAAGTTCTTTGAGAATAGAAACATTAGTCCGAAACGCTGTCCAGGGAATTCTCAACCGTCGTCTCCAACACCACATCTCCATCGATTTTCCGGCGATCTTGTAATTTGAGCGACCATGTTTCAGCCCCGTACAGAAAGATTGGAAATACCAAACATTTCATTAGTCGAACCTTTGTATTTTTGGTTATGCGTCAGTCTTTCCAAATTTTCCCCAATCGCTCTACCGCTGATCGTGTTATAGCACATCGGTGCTTGTTCTCATCCGTGAGGACGATATCCAACCTCGGCGGATTCACATCCGCCGAGGTTGGATATAGTAGATCCGAGGTAAATATAGCTCTGCACTACTTCACAGTTTGCTATACACGGGACTTGCGTGTTATGCTCAGCCCGGTCTACTATCATGATCTTCGTCTTTTCTCTGTTGAGAGTAAGACCAAAATTGACACTGGCGGATTCAAGTCGAGACAGCAGCTGTTTTAAATCTTCTTTTGTTTTTGCTAAAAGGGTAATATCATCAGCGTACCGTAAGTTGTTAATCACTCGCCCTCCAACTGATACACCTTTATCCCACCCTTCCAGAACGATTCTCATGATATACTCAGTATAGGTGTTAAAGAGCAATGGCGATAATATACACCCCTGTCGAACGCCGGACTCTGTCTTAAAGGTATCTGAGAGGACGTTTCCACTTGCACTGCAGCAGAGCCGTCCTCGTATAGTCTCCTCAAAAGATAGATAAGATGCCGCGGAACTCCCATATCCAGCAGAATTTTCCATAGGCACTCCCATATGACCGTATCAAATGCCTTCCGAAAGTCGACGAAACATATGAAGAGTGGTGTGTTGAACCCCCTCGATTTCTCTATGATCTGCCGTAATATGAGTATCTGCTCCCTCGTGCCTCTTCCCTTCACGAATCCAGCTTGTTCTGGAGAAATTTGGTTCGAAAGATACGCCTGTAGCCTTGTGTTCAGGATATGGAGCATCACTTTGCTCGCATGAGATATAAGAGAGATGAGCCGCTAGTTATTGCATTTTTTGGTGGATCCTTTTTTGTGCAAGGGTATAAATATAGAATGGGACCAGTCTTCAGGCCATAGGCCATTTTCCCAAGTTTTGCAACAAATGGTAAATATAAGGTCCACAGAGGCTTCCCCCATAGCCCTAAACACTTCGATTGGGATCTCATCAACACCGATGGCTTTATTTCTTTTCAGGTGGTGTGTTGCCGCTCAAACTTCATCACGCATTATACCAGGTTCTAGCTCACTGACTTCATTTGAGATACATAGGTTGTATGTTGTTGTGGTGTTTTACGCGAAGAGAGATTTGCAATAATCCTTCCAAACATTCACCATGTCTTCAATCTCAGTGATAGTTGTGCCTGCGGCATTCTCTTTTGCCCATGTCTTTGGTTTGAACTGGCGTGTTATGAGTCTGACTTTATCATGAAGATATTTCGTCTGTAACTTGTCCGAGTGTCGTTCTAGTTCGTCACATATCTTTGCTAATGCGTTATTACAATCACGTCTACTAGCAGCTTGTATCACTGATGTTTTTGAATTCAGTTCAGCAACACTCACACCTTTAGCTTTTAGCTTCCTACGCTCTTCCACTAACTGCCAGGTGTTTGCTGTCATCCAATGCTGTCGTTCGGCGGATATTCTTCTTGGTTGTGATTCTATAACTGCATTCTTTACGTATTTCTTAGCAGATACCCACAAGAAGTTACTATCCTTGTTCCTAATATCTGACCGCCAGATGGAATGTTTGCTTTCAATAGAGGTTGTAAAAGAGCTCTGATCAATTACTTGCATTCGTTTTTGTGGCCTCGTGGTTCTTACTCTTTGTAGTTTTAATCTTAATTTGCCAATGAGTAGTTTATGATCAGATCCGTAATCCGCACCAGGCAAAGTGTGCGCGTTAGTAATAGAACTTCTCCATCTCGACCTAACAAGTATATAGTCGATCTGGTTACGTCAATTGTCTCCAGGGGATGTCCAGGTATATAAGCGCCTTGGATGATCCTTGAATGTAGTATTCATGATGGTCAAGTAGTTGTTGGCTGCAAATTCTATAAGCCGTTCTCCTCTTGGATTCCTAACACCAAGACCATATTTGCCCACAATGTCTCGAATTCCATCATCCATCGTTGTATTACCCACATTCGCGTTGAAGTCTCCTATGATGAGCAAAAGCTCTCTTTTGGGGATTCTAGCTATTGAATATTCGAGCTGTTTGTAGAAATCTTCTATTTGCTCAACAAGGGAAGAACTTGTGGGGGCATATACCTGTAAAATATTCAGTGGGGTCGGTGATGCACTGAGTTTAATCGATATTATTCTGTCACTGATTGGGTTGTAGCCGAGCACGGCGCTATTCCAAAGTTTCGGAATTGCGATTGCCACCCCAGAAAAACTACTTTTGTCATTTCCGGAAAAATAGATGGTATGTTTTTCACAGTTGAAATGCCCGCTTCCTTTCCAGTGTGTTTCGCTAAGCCCTGTGAAAGTCATATTGCATCGTTCCAGTTCCTTCTCTAACATTGGAAGCTTAGATTTGTCGAGTAGACCTCGAACATTCCATGTACCGAAAAGATGACATTTTCTTAACTTTAAGCTTCTTCCAGTAGTATATTTTCCATGGGACGCCTGGTTGCCTACATCACCATGGCCGGTAACCAATTTCACACCACCAGCCTCGGAAAGCTCAGGGCGCCGGTCGCTACGCGGATCGCCAGGCAAACTTGCTCTGTGTCTCTCTGTGTCCATCATACAGCTCTCTTGGGATAAAAATGTAGTAGTTTCCCCTTGCTTTCTACATCGCGGTACTATGACCTCAGTGGCTATAGAAATCCACCGTGAACCGGTTCAGAATTCACCTCTTTGCGCTTCACATAGGTACTGATGGCTACCGCTTCCCTCCATCAGGTTCCAGGCACTACACCCCTGTGGTTCGCCTCCTCCGCTGGTCTGGCCGTTCCGACACCTGCTGTCTCCGCCCATTCCACCGTTGATGACTTCATCCGTTACCCTGGGCAAGTGTTCTATGCTATACCCCATAGAGCTGTCCCCATCCGAACTTAGTCATCGTCTCCCGCCGGCCTACTGAAGAGAGCTGTGTCCAGCCCCGCGACGTGGACGCGCCGGACAAGAATCATCAGACGTCATCAGCGTATGAAAATATTTTACCGTTATTGGGTGTGTAGAAACAAAGTTCATTGATATAGATCAAAAACAAGCTTGGGCCAAGAATCGAGCCTTGAGGCACTTCATACTTTACATTTTTAAGAAAAAATATCGCTGTTGTCGATGAACGCTATCTCAAATTATTCATAAATATTTAAAGAACAAGGTAAATTTTATACTTAACTTACTAAATTTACTTATCGTGGTCACGAAGTGGTTCATTATGAGTATGTTCTTGACCAAGAATAACGCAACGTGATGGAAACGTCAAGAGCTATCTTTTTACTATTTTGACTTCAATTACAAATGCATCGAAAGTGTCATTTTTAACATGGTTAAAGGCCAAGTAGGAACATTGAGTCATAAATTGAATTTTGATTAGAAATGTAGGTATGTATTCAAAATTGTGGCACTTTGTAAAAAAATTAAAATATTTCAGCAACAGCAACAGCGAAATACGGCAAAGATGTCAAAATTCAATGCAACATTAAATCATACTTGCCAATTAAAATAAAATGGCTCCATTCCGGTAAAGAAATTGCAAACAATCCCATGAACACTATTTCTGCTGATGGCACGGATCTAACGCTTAAGTCCATTACTGAAAAATCTGAAGGAAAATATACTTGCGTAGCATCCCTGATCATGGACCCTACTCATAAACGAACTCACACAATAATGGTAATAATACCTGGATTGGATAAGTACTTGTTATACTTTCTTAAGATACCTACTTATTCAGATTTTTAAATACATTTTGTCCTCAATTCAAATACGACAAAAAGGCTTAGCCTAGAATGGGAAGTTGGTCACAAGCACAGCTGCTGAAAATCTGCCTGCGCTTATACTGCGCTGACTATCTGCGAATCTGCGCGTGCTTTTATATAGTAACTGTAATGCAAAATATATAAATTTATGAAGCACATACAGATGGGTACAGATACCGTGTTTGAGCAGATCTTCACGGCATAGATCGTGATACATCGCGATATTAACGCCCACCATGCCTAACGGTTTTCACCCGGTTCACGATTTTCTGTTTAGAATATAATCTGACACTAATGGTCACTTCGCCTACGTGAATCCCAGATGTGTATGATCAAATAATTTGCCCAAGAGCGTGCCCAGGTGGCCAAGTCGTTTAGGCATCCAGCGTGAAATCGGAGGACGCGGGTTCGATTCCCGCCAGGGGTATAACATTTTGTGCTCCAATCATTTGAAGAAAAATATGATTTTCGCTTAGCACGCAATAGTGCTTGTATAATAAATGGTAGCGACATTATTCCGGGAGTTAAGTATTTGAAAAAGCACTCCTATCCATCAGATGAAGTCTAGTTGATGGCGGCGCACCGTCGCATATGACGGTTAAAGTAATACAATTGTAGCACGTAATTTTGCCTCGAAGGAGTGTGCCCAGGTGGCCGACTTTGGTTCCCGCCCAGGGCATACAATTCTGTGCTCCAATAATTTGTTAAATAAGAGTGTTACCAGTTATGTACTACCTGTAAGTACCACATGTAATGTAATAATAATAATAATTTAATTTCCAACAGATTTACACAGTACAAACTAGTATAATATATATATATAACTACAGTACACTTTAGCGCCGTCACACCTTTCTGAAACCCACGTGAGGGCTGGCGCCGCGGCTACTTCGGCAGAGCAACTCAAGCGGCGCAAATATGCTAACCTCGGTATGGGTTACATATTTGAGCCGTTTGGTGTGGAGACGTTGGGTCCGTGGGGACCGGGAGCTCGTCGTATTTTCCAAAATTTATCAGAGCGCTTGGTCGATGCGACGCGTGATCAAAATGCTGGCACCTATTTGGCTCAAAGAATAAGCATTGCAATTCAACGGGGCAATGCTGCCAGCATGCTGGGCACGCTGCCAACTGATAGTGGGCTAGAGCATTTGGACTCCCTATGAGTCCAAATGCTTTTACTGTAGTAGCTGTAGTATTGTAGTAGCTGTAGTATTGTAGTAGCTGTAGTGTTGTATATAGTTTGTAGTATTTGTTTAATAAAGGCATACCGACATTGAAAAAAAAAGTACAAACTAAGTAATGTTATGTTACAATCTTGTGTTGTTTTGTTCCAGTTCTTCCTGTTATTGAGCCAACAAACACTAAAGTACAAATAATGAAAGGAAATCAAATCGAATTAAGCCGCAAGTAAATATTCTTTTTAATTTAACACTCAAAATTAAAATTAGTATTAATTAGTAATGAATAATTGGCTTATAACAAAATACTGTCAAGATTATTGTAATTGAAACTAAAGTGGTTTCAAACGTATACCAAACGTCCCATATACAAAAAAACTTCAATATCACAATGAAAGAAAAAAAATAGACTCAAACGGAATTCAAACTCGCAACCATATTAAAACGCAATGTTTGTATTAAAAATATATGACTCAAATACCACGCTATGTATCATCTAGTTATATCAGCAGCCATAGTGTCCACCGTTAAAGTCCTCCCCCATTTAGGGGATGGGTGAGTTACCATAATCCCCATGCTTGGTTGGCATTTTAGGAGTCGCACACTAAGAGCGATTTTATCATGTTTCCTTTGTCGCCTCTTACGACTACCACAGGAGGAAGATACGGAGAAGGTGCAACTTTGGGCTAGACTACCGCTGAACACAGCCTCCCCCTATATGGGGGGGTTTGCCATTATCTCCACGCTTGGCAGGCGGCTTGGGGATCGCAGTGTGAGATATCAGTTCCTCAGAAAGTGCTGCTGCCCACCTTCTGGTGTGTTACCATTAGTCGCGTCTTACGACACCCACGGGTAGAGATGGGGGGGTGAAATTCTAGCCCGGCGCCCCACGGCTCTTATGCTTACTAGGAATAAATTGGAAAATGGCCTGATTGCCATGCCACAGGTTTGCCCAATGCTAAATTTAATAGTCGTTAGCCAATTGCCGCCATAGGCGGTCGTGCGATATGGACGTGTATTAATTTGTAAAGAACTGATATGCTTTTTTAATAACTATATTTTACAAATATTTAGTGGACACTTATGTAATTACATTCATAATATTATATAAGCCTATGTCTAACCATTTAATATTGATCGGGACACACTAAGCAAACATGATCACCATATGCTATCACAGATTTGAAAATACACTGACTCCGCCTGGGGCAACGGGATTAGACTGCGAGGGAAATGTATGCGGCGATGATTAGCTTTAGTACGTAGCGAGCGACTCTTGTTTACCGGTTTGGGCATTGGCCGCGCCTCTGCCGCCCAGTAGCTTGCTTACTATTCTTGCTTACCGGAAAAATTGGGCGAGTGTGAAGTGAGCAGTTTGTATTGAATTGTGACGTCCAAGTACCCTGAGTTTTAATAAGAAGCAACCCGGACCGAAAGGTTTGAGTTGCCACGTAATCGTCACTTAGTATATTGCGAGCTTACGTTGTTATATCCAAAGAAATTTTGGTTTGTTTTAAAACTAGCTGGTTGCGAGCTACTTATTTGGTGGCACCCTGCATGTAGCAAACTATTTGCATGCATTTTTTTAAATATTATTGTGACGGAATAAGCTCGAGGCCCACCTGATGTTAAGCGGACTTACCTCTGCCTATAACAGATGCAATTCATCACAAGTCACGAATTGCACTGCACCCGTTACTTTGAGACATAGTTGCTAAGTCTCATGTGCCTGTAATTTCACTGGCTCTCAAGGACTGCTGAAGACTCACCGTTAGGTGCTTGGCGATAGATTTTTTACTTGAGGGTGGTAGCTAGCCATGCGGGCATTCGTAAAATGCCCTTTCACCATGCGGTGAAGCTCAAGCAGGCGGCGGGATTTTAACCATGGACCTGCTGCGTGGCAGTCCAGAGCCAATGCCACTGAGATATCACTGCTTCATGCAATATGTCCGCTATGGTAAAAATTTTAGACATACGGTTATATTATAACCCGAAGCTGCACGATTAGCATCTGACATAATTTATCACAATGACACTGTTGTATATATAAGGATATGTATGTACGTTGCAGTAATTTTGCCAACAGGACTTCTAAGGGGTATCCTAAACCGCAAGTGAAATGGTTCAAGAAGAATGTTGCCAGTTTTGATCTTTTGCCGAATCAAACCAGTGAAAATCTAATAATTCCTAGAGCTCAGTTTACTGACGCCGGCCACTACAAATGTATCGCTGAAAATGGAATGGGGAATGATACCGTTGACTTTGGTACTTGCGTCATTTATAATATTATTTGCTTGCTTTCCTGCTTGGGTGGCGTAAAACGTCGCTTTAAATCTGACGTTCCTGGGTTTGATTCCCGGGTCAGTAAAAAAAAAACCGTTTCTGTTAAAAAAATCGGTTACAGTCTGTGGTTTAAAATTGAAGCCTTCCTATCCCTTTACTAGAGGACAAGCAGAAAGTTTCTGAAATTCGTACGCAACGATTTCGGTCCAATTTCTTAATGCGCATAGCGCAAGAGTGAAACTCCCTTTCATCTAATATTTTTTCTGAGTGTGATGAGAGGTAAGACATGGTAGTGCCGTTGTTCTGTTAAGCAAAGAATAATAAAAATATTGTTAAATGAATCCTAGAAGTTGCACTAAAATTTGTAAAATAAATTGATATTACCGAATATTGTCCTTTGATTATTATTAAGTATTCTAATGATATTGACAATTATTTACTAATAATTAATTATGGCTTGATTAACATTAAACTAAAAACTGTCCAAAATACATCTTATAGATTCGCTTAAAAAGTACTGACTAATACTTCAAAAAACCGCAGTATTAGTGTTGTTAGCTTTGTTAAAAACGATGTTTTCCTTGATTTTTTAAAACCGCATGTCATAAGATAGTTGAATCTTTTATTTCAATAGCATAACATAATATATATATTGACGTAAAATTATTAAAATTTTAAACAAGAAATGTAATGTTTCTATTTCTTTAATTATTTATTCAAGAAGCTGCGTTTGCAGATTTCAATAGATATTTATTTATGATTTAAATATTTATAAATTTACCTGTGCATTTTCAAAAGTTATGATGAACAGTTAACCCGAGATTATCATCTCTGAAACTCAAACTACATTCCCTTATGGTAGCAATGGTGAGTTCACGTCCAATGTTTAATCAAACCCTGCTCCAACTATTGTATGGACGGATGAAATCGGAAAAATACTGCAAAGCCAAGGAAGTACCTACACAACCGAAAATATCATCCCCTTTTTGGCTTTCGAAACTTAATTGACAGCTACTGGTAATTTTGTTAGTTGTGGTAATTTTTTTGTTTTGTTGAAGAGTAGTTCGTGACTAACAAATGCGTGTCTCCAAAATATTGCAAACTCGAATTAACATATTCACATATTATAAAGATTAAACTTAAAAATGGCTCAAAAACTACAAAATAAAACCGGCCTAGTGTGAGTGGGACTGGCGCACGAAGGGTTCCGCACCATTATCTGTAACATAATCTTGCGAGTTACAGACACTTTTCGCAGTGTCCGATTGAGCTGGGTAGGTACGACGAAAACCTCTTTTATTGTATAAGAGCCCCGTTAATTATTTAGTTTATATTATTTTAAATAATTAAATTTAAAAAGAACATAAAACTAAATATTCTGTGAATAGTTAAAGCGTCTAACTGTCACCGTTATTAGTATCGAGCAAGAAACGGTAAAAATATCAAGTTTGTTGAATGTGAGCCCCCCTTAAGTATTTATTTTATTTTATATTGTACTAAATATAAAATAAAATAAATATTGTACTAAATATGAAATAAAATAAATATTGTTCTAAATATAAAATAAATATTTAGGGGGAGCCCCTTAAATTGTTGCTATAGCGGCAATATAAAAACATCATCTGTGAAAATTTCAACTGTCTAGCTATCACCGTTCTTGAGATACAGCCTGGTGACAGACGGACCGATGGACAGCGAAGTCTCAGTAATAGGGTCCCATTTTTACCCTTTGGGTACGGAACCCTAACAACAACAACTGCATATTGAAAATAGTCATTAATATATGTGAATTTCTTGCCAGAGAATACAAATTTCCTTAACACATATACTATGGAAAAATAAATAATATTTGGTATCATAAATACAATTCTTGTGCGCAAGTAATTTTATATAAAAATATATTTATTTTCAGCTAAATCAATTAAGGATTTTTATGATATCTTAAAATTATTTATTTTATGTAATGGCAAAATTGACACCATTATTGAACAATAAAGTAGTGTAAATTTTGTCACTTATTTAAACCTTAAGTTTAACGTTGAAATTGTGTAATCGAGCGATGTATCTTAGAAATACAGTTTTTGTTTGATTTCAGATTATACCTAGTTCTTTTTATACAAAAAACATTTTGGAAGGTTTCCGTCATAAGGTTCCATCTCGCTAAAATATCTCAAGCCCTAATCTATTGTGGCATATCACTGATTATCTTACACAGTCATAACATAAATACATCATAAATTAATGCTGAGCCTGAATTTTCTTCATAATAGCTATTATTATAACAATTAATTTAATTAATTTAATTTATGCCTGATAGGTTAGCCTTTGACCACTATCTCACCTGATGCTAAGTGATGATGTGGTCGAAGATGTTGTTCAGGCTAACCTAGATGTACTGGCTCTCAAGGACAGCTGCCGGAACACACCGTTAGGTGCTTGGCGACAGATTTTCTACTTGAGGGTTAGCCAGGCGGGCATTCGCAAAATGCCCTACCACCATGCTATAACGACTGTCATCCTAAGACAACAACCGGGACCGACGGCTTAACGTGCCCTCCGAAGCACGGAAACGCTCAGTAGTAATGTCACTAGCGGTCACCCATCCAACTCATGACCGCGCGCGACGTTGCTTAACTTTGCTGATCGGTTGAGAACAGCTAAGTAAACTTTGCTACGAGCGCTTCAAAATTAATTAATAGAACTGAAATTGTTAAAAAAGATTTATTTAGAACGCATAATGATATCTTAGCAAAATAATCATCTAAATTAAGTGTGCACAATAACAAAAACTACCTAATAATATATCCATAAAAGTTTTTAACCTGTCTCGGTCACTTAGATTATAGTTAGTATTAGGTCTTTTTTTTTTCTTTGGTTTCTCGATATCAAGAGCCGATGAGACGTCCATTGCAACAGTATTATCTACACTCCCAGTGCTTTGGTTATTTGTATCAGAAGAAATAAATATTCGTGAGTCAGAAACTTCATTTGTTGTAGATATAATCTCTATATATTATTAGTAACAAATTCGGGACTATTTTCATCTATATTAGCACTTTTAGCGGTGGCTTGACGGATATTCGGTGAATCAGATGCAATAAAAGTTGTAGGTGTAACAGATGTGTTTGAAGATGAAGAAGATGAAGAGGAGCTCGAAGATGAGCTTGAAGATGAAGATGAACTTGAGCTTGAAATACGGCTTGTTTTCTTTGCGGGTGTGTATGTTGTATCATCATCAGAAGCGGGTAAAAAGTCACCATCGTCATCGTTGATGTAGTTTTCTTTGTCATGTGAATCTGAATAGTAGCTAGTCTTTGGCAATTCGTTTGAACCGGATGTTGAAGGTTCAGGTGATAAACTGTTGTCTTTATTTGGAATAACCATCTGTAATATTCTTCTGCCTCTACTTTTGGATGGATCCATGTCGATGACCTTAAAAACGGATATAAGAAGTCATTAAAAAAAAATAGGTGGTGCGGGAATGATATCCTAATATCGAAAAAAATACTTATCTAAACTCTATTAGTAAAAGAAGAGAATCGAAGTTATCAATAACTATAGAACTGGCATTAGATAAAACTCCATAAAAGGTTACAAAACAGTATAGTATTATAAAATATTATAATTTTATACAATGCATTTATATAAAAACATAAAAAACAAATTTTCTTATATTTTCATAGTATAACTGGCACTATAAGCAAAATTATATTTATCGAATTAGATAAAACAACAACATTTCAATTATTTTGTTTAAAAAACTGGCACTAAACATAAAATGTCAATTATTAAATTCATCTTGGGGCTCGTTTATTTTTAAGTTAACCAAAAAAATGTCACTAACCATAGAATGCCAGTTTCATATTTATTAATTCAGAAGATTATCACAGTTAACAACATTAAAAACGGCATCAAACAAAAAATGTCACTTTTTAATTTACACTAAAAATAACTTCATTCTTACTTTAATTAAAAAAAAACGACACTATCCAAATAATGCCATTTATGTATTTATTCGTTCAAAAGATCATTACATACTATAACGTTAAAAAAGGCACTAAACATATAATGTC
Organism: Plagodis pulveraria; assembly: GCA_963890685.1. NCBI lineage: Eukaryota > Metazoa > Arthropoda > Insecta > Lepidoptera > Geometridae > Plagodis > Plagodis pulveraria. The sequence continues at coordinate 21,146,573 of OY982950.1, read as the reverse complement.
ACTTTTTAATTTATCAAATCATTTATTTCGGCAATAGTTCAACTACATAAACGGTACTATACTTAAAGTGCCAGTTATGTACTGTTTCAAAGTAGAGAATTATTTACGTAAATAACGTTTAAAATGTCACTAAACATAAAATGTCACTTTTGTACTCACCGCAACGTGCGTTCCCTCTAGATGCTTGGCTCGAACTGGCTTAGTGCCACATTTTCAATAAGCACGTGGTCACTTAACCTAAAAGTAAAAACTGACACTACCGACATCTAGGCAAAACTATCTGAACTATTTGAACGTAAGTCTTTGCATTAGAAGCGTTGTTCTTTTAATAATCTAGATGTCTCTCTATGTCAAAATTGACGTTTTTGGCATAATGCCACTTTTGTTTTCAGTGTGCAATATAGCAAAATATTTATTGCGTCCGTTCCGTTAGGTACTTATTTTCAATCACAGTACTTTTCAAATTAATTTATTTAATCAAATACTGTACATACGTAAACAATTTAAATCGGGTGGCGGAAAACGTTGACATATTCCACTGTTCGCTGAACGAGTTCGTTAGGGCTATAATATATTATTTTTGTTATTGTTAGACCTCTGACCAAATGTGTTATTAATTAATAGTTATTATGAATGAAATCGTATATTGATGACTAAACTACTCTATTGTATTAGGAAATAATCTGTAAGGATACATGTATTGTTTTAATTATAAATAAACAAATGCCTATCCGAAATACGGAGTAATCAACAAATTAAAATAGTATATATGGGAAAATCCCGTTATCTGACATTTCAACAACAAACAGGATAGAGTAAAGTTGAGGTCACACTTTGACACTTAAAAAACTTTTTTAGTTTATTACATGAAACACTAATATAACTAATCACATAATACGTAGTCGATGTTTTTTTTATGTTGTTGTGACGAAAGAAGCTCGAAGCCCACCTGATGTTAAGCGGACTAACCTCTGCCTCTAACAGAGCATATCATCACAAGCCACGAATTGCATTGCGCTCGTCACTTTGAGGCTTAGTTGTTAAGTATCATGTGCCTGTAATTTCACTGGCTCTCAAGGACAACTGCCGGAACACACCGTTAAGTGCTTGGCGACATATTTTCTACTTGAGGGTGCTTGCTAGCCAGGTGGGCATTCGCAAAATGCTCTTCAACCATGCGGTGAAGCTCAACCCCGCGGCGAGATTCGAACCATGGACCTGCTGCGCGGCAGTCATAGCTAATGCCACTGAGCCATCACTGCTTCAAATCACTACATCGCAAACTGAATCATTTTTGCAGCACATACGTTTGGGTATTCAATTTCAGGATAGTGGGGCTTTAAATCTATAATTTTTGTTGGGTTTATTAAAATTCTTACAGTATTTTTGGCGTTTATAAAGTGAAACTTTTGTACATATGTCATTAATTTTGAATACGAATTATAATGATTAATATAACTAAGTTTGTTTTTGCAGTTCAAATCAATATCACACAATATAACTCTCTTGTTGCCACTTAACAATTTCCTTTTTGTGTTATTTAGACTTATCTACGTTTGGGAAATTCATGGTCATATTGTGCGAAAAAAAATATAATTCATACATTTAATACAGAAATCGCTGTTTTATGATTCCAGGTTACTCAAAATTCTGAATAGAAATTTACAAATAAGTTAATACTAGAAAGTTTGAAAAAAACAGCAGTATACTTTTGTAGAGCTACTTACAACATAGGATGTAGTACTAAATTCGTGAATGTCACAGTGATTTCTCCGTTTCAAATAGGACAACACATTGATGGTAGAGCCTTGACTACTTTGAAACTTAACCCTTTTTTAAACTAGTTAATCAACCTCTAACTATGGTGGAACGTGTTTTGGTATGGATAACATGAGAAGAGTTTTTTGGTAACATGAATTGAACAAGCGTTTATATCTCATAAAAATTATGAGTATATGTCTTCTAAGAAAAAATAAATAATTTTGTGACTGATACAATTATGTTAGTTTGAGAATGCAGAAGAGATTATGCCGAGCTTTAAAATGTTAAAAACGTTTTTTTATGGTTATCAATCTAGAATACGCTATTTGGATTTTTAAGAGGTGTCATAGAAGTTTTCTTCCCATTTCCTATGTCATTTGTTCAAGCACTCATCTTCCTTTTACCGAGAGTTGTAATTGGCAGAATAAAATATATTTTTTTACAGTTGCCGTAAGAATTATCTTTAATTTGCCTGTGGTTGTAGGTCATGCATTCTATACCACAGTACATGAGAAGAGCATTCCTATGAAATTTTGTTGATTCACTGCCTACCAACCTCTTAACGTTTCCAAGATACTGCAATCAGTTGTCCACACTCCCTAAAATATTCCATATTACTGTCAGAACGTAACAATGGATTTTCATACACTTTCCCACCCGCATATTAGTGAAACAGTCATGACGTGTGTACCAAAGTAATAAGTAAGGTACACCCGAGTACCTTACTAATTAATAAATAAGGTATCGTTGGACCTAATAGCATCCGCAGTGGACGATTTCGTCCATTTCTTTTGCTATAAATATCGACGATGATGGGAGATTATTGTTCACCTTTCTACATTCAAATTTGTAGAAAAAAAACAAATGCGTTTTTTTTATATATATGTTTTTATTAGTACAAACAAGAGAAAATTGATATATAATGAAACGCATTTGTTTTTTTTCTACAAATTTGAATGTTGAAAGATGAACAATAATCTCCCATCATCGTCGATATTTATAGCAAAAGAAATGGACGAAATATATATATATATATATATACAGGGTTATTGGTAAATGGCTAACAACCTCATAGTCTTTACTTCTGCTTTTTTTTGTGTTTTAATGCCTACTCCGAGCCAAGAGCACCCACCGCGGCAACACTGGACCACGCCGTGTTCCCTTTGAATATTTACATCCAGCAAAGTAATAAAAAATATAAAATAAAACATTACATGCACAAGAAATTTTTGACACCAGGTGGACTGAATAAGCACGAATACGTGCTTATTCAGTCGAAAACACATGAAAACACACAAAAAAGTATGCAATTATATATTAAAAAAAATACAACTCAAAATGTTTGTTAGACCAGCAGAAGTCAACCCTAAGAGGTTGTTAGCCATTTACCAATAACCCTGTATATATATATATATATATATATCCCTACAAAAACTATAGCTAACAAATAGCTATAAACTATCTCCGCATAGTATCGTGAGGCCACAATAACTAGGAATATTATTAAATATAAATATTCCCTTAAAGGATCCGAACTTAAAGTTTTAAACGAAATTCGAGATCTAGGTATAATCCATGATTCGAAACTGTCATACGAGAAGCATGTAGATCACATAGTCAAAAAAGCCAATAAAGCTTTGGGTTTTATTAAAAGATCCTGCTCTCAGTTTTCTAACATAAAAGTTATTAAAATTCTTTACTGTTCGTATGTCCGCAGTATCCTTGAATATGGTTCACAAATCTGGAATCCGCAATATGATGTATATATCGATAGAATTGAATGCGTACAGCGTAAGTTTATGAAATTCCTTCAGTTCAAGTGCAAAACCTCTGATCTTAACTATGATGCAAGATGTAGAAGACAGCATATGTTACCACTCCAGAAAAGAAGATCAATTACTGATATTTGTACAATAGTTAAAATAGCTCAGTCTCTTATGGACTCACCAGATCTCTTATCAAATATAGAGTGGTGCGTCCCTAACAGATCGGTTAGAATACCTTTCTTCTCACTTCATCACCCATATAGCTCATCCAAATATAGACACAATTCTTTCTTCATTCGATCAGTAATAAGCTACAATAAAGAACTGGTTGACTTTCCCGAGTTAGACTTATTCAACTCAAAAACTAAAGAGTATAAGCGCCTTCTTTCTAACTTCTGGTTTGACGGTCAATAACCATAAAATTTCTCCACTATTGTATGTTAGTTTGTATATTATAAAAAAAAAAAAAAAAAACCTACACGATATGTTACAATAATATTTATTTTAAGTAATTAAGACAAGTATGTTGCTATATTTGAAATCCTATATGCGAAAACATGTAAATGGTTACTAGTGTTTAATGTTGTTATTTCTTAGTTATATATACTGTTTGTTTTCCGAATAAAATAAAATAAATAAAATAAATAAATAAAATATGCAATGTGCCAAATTCATTTGAAATTAGTTCAGTAAGTACCTTAGGCACAAAGAAATAAACAAACTTGCCATTTGATTCCTCAAGTTACAAATTTTGACGGTTTGTATCTTCATATTATTCAGGTTACACAGGAATATATTATGGAAGACAAGAAACCCTCTACTGTAACATTAAATGGACTCACCAAATAAAGCTACTGTGGTTCAGACAAAACACTGGATTGATGTTAAGCAGAACAGTGATTATTCCAGACAATAGACAATTTATATCTGACGATGGAACTCAATTAACAATCAAGTTCATGGATTGGGACATGGGTGGAAATTATACATGTGAAGCATCTCTTTTGTTGGATCCCAACGAAAATGACAGTTTTAGTGCTAACGTCATAGTTAACGGACTTGGTAAGTCTCTCTCTATATTACATAAATAAAAAGCATTATTCTCATTTACTAGTAGTAACATACTCTCACACTCACAGATACACGCGCTTAACTTTAATTTATAATTTTAGTTCTAATTAGTAATATTATTTCTTAAGTATCTTGTGTTCATTCTAATTTTGGCAAATAAATATATTATTATTATTATTAACTTTCACATGTGTAGTAAAATAAAACGTTGCAATATTTCTCTTACTGAATAAAATAACCCAGCACATAATAAGCAAGCCCGTTTTTAAATTCCAGAAGTACCAGAAGTAATTTTTTCTACATCTATCATACATGGAAGAAATTTTACGGCTATCTGTAGGTAAGTATGTGTTAATTTATATAATATTTATCTTTATTGATAATAAGGATATTTGATATATGTTACATATTTTGATTGATTAATCTGATTTCTACTGTACAAGTTTCTGCCCTTGGCGTCATCACGTTAAAGTAGGTGTCATTATGATCGACCTCTACCGATAATTTTTTATACAAAAATAAGATTTTGGTCCATATACTCATACAAATTCACAATAATAGCACACACTACCTGCAGATTTTTATGCTTTATGCTGTCAATTATTATCGCCGGACTACAGTAATTTTCACCAACACCAAACTATTGACACAAGAGGTTTTCTGAAGCAATGATGGCCGAGCGGTAATAGGTATGGACTGCAGTGCCGCAGTACCCTGGTTCGAGCCCCACCGCCGGCTTGAGCTTCACCGCATGGTAGAAGGGCATATTGCGATTGCCCGCCTGGCTAGCTACCACCCTCAAGTAGAAAATCTGTCGCCAAGCACCTAAAAGTGTGTTCCAGCAGCAGTCCTTTAGAGCCAGTGAAATGACAGGCACATGAGACTGAACATCTATGTCTCAAAGTGAAGGGTGCAGTGTTATTCGTGACTTGTGATGAAATGCATCTGTTATAGGCAGAGGTTAGTCCGTTTAACATCAGGTGGGCCTCGAGCTTGTTCTGTCAAAATAACATTAAAAAAAACAAATAAGCGCCTCTTAGGTGCGGGTGACGTGTGCAACCATACTGAGACTTAAGTCTCATTAGTTTGGTCAACCTACTAATCAACAACACACAAGCTGTCATATATATTTTGAGGTTCCAATATCAAATGTTTTTACTGAGCAGCAGGCTATAATAAAATCAGTACAACATTATAGCTCGGCTCTAACTTAAGGGCTATATTGATTATTAACCCATTTTAGGTTTCAGCGCGTAATGACATTTTCGAGGTTACTACCTAGAAAATGTTTTGTAAACTATTTTTTTTTGTTATATTGTTTTATAAAAAAACATTTTATTGTGTGGTAATCACTACACAAATTATAGCTGTCTATGTGTAACCAATATATATATTTGTTAAAGGACATACGAACTCTTTAATAGATTTTTTCCTTACACCATTACTGTTGCAGAATTAAAGGTACGCCTAAGTTCACTATATTTTGGCAGTTTAAACCACAAGGCTCTCTTCAATATTACACAATACCAGGATCTGAAGAAGAATTCAACATTCTTGAATTAAGTCTGAAAGATTCCGGCCTTTATAAATGTAGCGCAAAATAAAACTGTAGGAAAGAATGAAAAGGAATTTAACGTTGTCGTAGAAGGTAGTTATAATATAACAAGTCACTATTCAATAAATAATTATTATAATATATTTTTTATTGCTGATAAGTAAGCCTTTGACTACAATCTCACTTGATGTTACGTGATGATGTTGTCGAAGATGTTAACTGGCTTAACCTGGAGTAACTGGCTCTCAAAGACAGCTGCCGGAACACACCGTTAGTTGCTTGGCGACGGATTTAATACTTGAGAGTGATCGCTAGCCAGGCGGGCATTGGCCAGACACCACGTGGTGAAACTCAAGCCCGAGGTGGGATTCGAACCAGGGACCTACTGCGCGGCAGTCCATAGCCAATGTCACTGAGCCCTGCTTCAAATTTCTTTTTTTCAATCTGATATTTTTGTGTTATTAAAATTTTATAGATTTTTACAGAAGCGCTACTTATTGTCAATGACAAAAAAACACGGTCTTAAAGGCGACAATTAACTTGTTATTGCTAGTAATGCTACTGGCTTCCCAGACCCTGAGATTGTGTGGAGAAGAGAAGGGTGCATTTTAAGCAAAGGTAAACCTTAAGTTACTCTTACAGTCCCATTGCTATCATCAGGACCACACATTTATGAATGAAATTCTATTGTTCTCATTATCGATGATGCCAATGGTTTAACTCTTTAAATTCTGCAATAAATGGACATTTTCTGTAAATCTTTTATATAAAATTCTCGTGTCACAGTTTTCGTTGCCATACTCCTCCGAAACGGCTTGACCGATTTTGATGAAATTTTTTGTGCTTATCCGGTATCTATGAGAATCGGCCAACATCTATTTTTCATCCCCCTAAATGTTGGGGGTAGTCCACCCCTAAATTTAATTTTTTAGACAAAATTTTTAATTTCTTATTTTTTATGATACAACATACAAAAATACATACAATCCTCAATTTTCACCCTTCTACGATCAACCCTTATTTTTTAAATTATTTATATGGCAAAACAACGTTTGCCGGGTCAGCTAGTAAATATATATATAAATATACACTGTAGACCCGAGGAAGTAAATACATTATAAATCAATGTGATTAATTACATTTTTGTGTAGACGAAGCTTTTTGTGTCCGTTAAATACACTTACGAAAATGTACTGTAAAAAGATCTTAATTATGCGTTCAAAACACGCAAACTCCTAAACTAAAAATTCCGACTGTGGACCATAGTAGACTGTATATAATTTGTTATTATAACTAAAGAGATTTCTCACATTTTTTTAAAGAAAAAATACAATATGAATCTAGTATATAAAACAGATCAATAAGAGTACAGTTCTTTGTAAAAAAAAGGTTTTTCTTTGAAAATATATATACACCGTGTCCCAAAATTCAACGATAAGCCGGCATCGGTGCATGGACCTACTCATGACTACTCGGGAAAAATAAAAAAAAATTATAACTCTTTTTTTTTTTAATTACAGAGACTTTTATAAAGTTGCGCCAACTTTTAATAAAACTTGCCATGGTAGTGTCCATACTTTTTTTTTTAACCCAGACTATAGAAAGTGCATAGAATGTTAAAATCTATGAAAATTATAAGAAAAAAATTTTTTTTTACTGATTTTTGTAAAATAACTACAGACTTTCTGTAATTTTAAAGGATTGTGGTAGATAGCCGTCCTTCTTAGGTTGCTAATGCACAAAAATATCAAAAATATGTCAAAAATTGTGGTCATGGTAGTTGAAAATAGCATAATGGGTATCGAATATCGATGAAATTTATAAAAGTCTCTGTAATTAATAAAAAAAAACAGTTATATTTTTTTTTTTTTTTTCCGAGGAGTCATGAGTAGGTCCATGCTCCGATGCCAGCTTATCGTTGAATTTTGGGACACGCTGTATACTATCTAGTAATTAAAAATTTTCTAAGAAAACATTAAATTAATATTTTAATCTAACACCCAAAAGTATATATGAAACTAATGACAATTCCGCCTAATTTTCTTGCTAAGCCGACGTGATGACACAAACGCAACGGAGCCAAGCTGTAAGAATGTTTAACGCGTTTCGCTTCAACATGAAACATCCTTAGGAGGTCTTGAATCTTCGAGCGCACGATCGAGACAGGTTGATCGTGCCCTTGAAGAGTCAAGACCCTTTAAGTGTTTTATCAAAATATGAATGAAATGTTTTCTTAAAATATTATTAACCCTCTGCAACTGAGGTGACTTTATCGTTAACATTTGACTGACGTGGAGTCTATCAATCGTCAGCTTTACTAGCATGAATTAACTGTATTTTGAAGCTTTCCTACAAATTTGTATTAAAAATATCGTGTAATGGTCATACACCTTCCAAATAAATAAACATCAAACAAAATAAAACAATATTTTAATTATTAATTAATAACTTTCATTCAGATATTTTTTTTAAACATTTCGTTTACTAACCTTACATAGTATATAAAAAAAACATTATGTTAACGTATATCATCGTATGATACGTTTAGGCTCAAATCAGCCTCAAAGTTCGCCCTAATTTTTACCTAAAACTTACAAGTCTTCGCGCATTTGTGCTGAGCATTGTAAGACAATTGGCTTCTTACAAGCACCTGTACCTGGTCTACCTTTTCAGTTCGCTATGGCATATGCCATGTAAACTTCTTGCTATTAGTCCTGGTTGAGGAAGAGGTTGTTGCAGGCTGGGAGGCAAATCCTAACCTAGAACCCATCTAATTGACAATCGTAGCTCTCTTGGCACTGGTCGTTATAAACGCACTCTTTCACACAGGGCAGTTCTAACTCTCTTGGTAAAGATACTAGAAGGTCTCATCTGCGCCTTTTGGCGCCCTGACAACCCTGGTGCAAGAATTAGATCCAATATCATTTGAGTCACATTGTAATTCGAGAGCTCAAATAATTCAAAAAAAAATTTATCCATTTCATCGGTTCCCGCCTTGGTATGATTGTATGTAACAATCATAGTTGGTTTATTGGTTGCTTTATCTATACTTGGTGCGTGATTAGAATAAGAAATCAAAATAACGGCCTTGTTTATCTTCGTCACATAGGATACGATTGTGTTGGGTCGAGAAACGTGTTAGAATCCGACATCTGCAGATTCGACATCTAAAAATAAAAAATGGTAATTCCAAAATATTACAATATTCAATTCAATTCAATTCATTTATTTGCTTGAATACGTGTACAAAAGATATAAAATATGTAGGACGTACAAATAGTTTCAACATAAACAACCTCATATACGAGTTGTGCAAATGTCAATTAAATATAATATACAATTAAGAGTTAATAATAATAACGATGTCATATATTTATTTTTTTAAATTGTCATAATCTATATATTACTTAATTATACAATCAATTATTAATTTTTTTTTTCTAATGGCGGTATGCCTTTATTAAACAAATACCACAAACTATATACAACACTACAGCTACTACAATACTACAGCTACTACAGTAAAAGCATTTGGACTCATAGGGAGTCCAAATGCTCTAGCCCACTATCAGTTGGCAGCGTGCCCAGCATGCTGGCAGCATTGCCCCGTTGAATTGCAATGCTTATTCTTTGAGCCAAATAGGTGCCAGCATTTTGATTACGTAATTATTTAATTATTTAACGTGGTAAATGTAGTAGCGATTAGAAGTCTTCTGCAGGAAATCCTTAACTGTATAGAAACTTTCATTAACCAACCACTTTTTTAACTCCGGGTAGAACTTATAATTAGGTAACTTTGTTATAGTTTTTGGAATCGCGTTGTAAATGAGAGGCGTCATGTAGATGCAGTTACTCCTAAACAGCTCTAGTTTAGGGATTGGCATTTTAAGCTGTTCTTGTGAAACTGTCCTCTTACCTAAGCTAGTATATTCGGGAAACAAGGAAGAGTTAAAGAGATAAAAATATAAACTAAGGTTACATAACTGGCAAAGGGTCACTCATATTATGCGAGACACTACCAATTTACATATTTTACTGAGGTTACGAATGTTGGATACTCTGGAACTACTGATGGTCTTTGTGAGGTGACGTCTACCAGAATCAGATCTTTTTACTGTACTTACGTCTGACGTACACCATAAACTCGTAGCGTTTGACGTGTTGACCGTGCAATCGCTCATGCCACACTACCCGCTGCCACGACCCAATGCAGGAAGGTACTGAGCGAGACAGAGCTACAACACGCGATATTGCGAATTTGCAACGTTGCATCTGTTTGACGGTAACTGACGCACTACCATCTTAGTTGCAGAGAGTTAAAATATTTCCTATTATTAAATATGGATTTCCGCAAAGTAACGCTTGAATCTATTCATTAATTCATAAGATTAACTACATATGTATTGTTACCCCACCCTTAGGGTCTTGAAAAAAAAACAAACGAAGAGTCATTTGTTTTAATTGCGAAATATTTATGTTACCCTCTCGTATAATTATATTGGTAAATATTAGGTCCTTACATATGAAATTGGCGTTTTGTATGGGAGGAACAAAAAGTCGAATATTTTTTAATATAATATATTTAATTAATCAAAGTATGAACCATTATTTTCTATGCACTTTTGCCATCTCATAGGTAGTTCATTGATCCCTTTACTAAAAAAACCAGTCGGACGGGAATCAATAAAATCTTTGAAGGCGATTTGGACTGCCCCATCGGAGTTGAATTTTTTCCCTTGCAAGAAGTTATCCAAATTTCGAAAAAAATGGTAATCTGTTGGAGCAAGGTCCGGGGAGTACGGAGGATGTCTTAGACTTTCCAATTGAAGCTCTTCTAATTTAGTAGCCGTCTGTAGCGCAGTGTGTGGTCTAGCGTTGTCGTGAAGCAGCAGTGGCGTGGAGCGATTGACCAGCCTAGGTTGTTTAGCCGCTAGCTTTTCCATCATGGTTTGCAATTCCTGACAATAGACATCAGCCGTAATAGTCTGGCCAGATTTGAAAAAACTGTAATGAACAATACCGGCACTAGTCCACCAAACGCTTACAAGTAACTTTTTTGGGGTTAATTTTCGCTTGGGGCAGGATTTGGCTGGCTGGCCAGGATCTAACCATTGCGCTGAGCGCTTCCGATTATCGTAAAGAACCCATTTTTCATCACAGGTAATGATTCGGTTTAAAATACCTTCATTATTGTGCCGGTTTAGTAATGTAACGCAGCAGTCGACGCGCGTTTGCCGGTTTGTTTCAGTCAATTCGTGAGGTACCCACCTTTCAAGCTTTTTAATCTTCCCAATTTGCTTCAAGTGAATTAAAACAGTTTTATCACTAACATCGCAGCCTGCAGCTAACTCGGACGTGGTTTGCGATGGATCCGCTTCCACAATAGCCTTCAACTCTTCATTATCAACTTGAGTCTCAGGCCGTCCACGGGGCTTGTTCTGCAGGTCGAAATTTCCAGAACGAAAACGTTGGAACCAAAAACGAACTGTGTTTTCTTTTGCAACACGACCGCCATACACATCATTCACCCTTCGAGTTGTTTCCGCAGCACTAGTGCCACGGCGGAACTCGTACTCGTAAATAATGCGATATTTAAGGTTTTCCATTTTGTAAAATGAGTGACGCAAACAGAAAAAAACAGAAGAAAAAAAACAAATGAATGACGATCATCGAAGCACAAAAACATGAGTCTATAGCTGTACAAATTTGAATTTGGAATTCCTTACCAAAGAGGAGAAATTCGTGATTAAAGTGGCCAGTACGAAAAACGCCAATTTCATATGTAAGGACCTAATATTATATAATAGCACAAGGCCAACGACTTTCTAAATGTGCAATTTCATTAATTGAGCAGATAAATATAATTAGGACCTGTCAAATACGAAATATAAATGATACATTGGACTTATAAAATATACTATGGAAGCGCTCGTAGCGAAGTTTACTTAGCTGTTCTCAACCGATCAGCAAAGTTAAGCAACGTCGCGCGCGGTCAGGAGTTGGATGGGTGACCGCTAGTGACATTACTACTGAGCGCTTCCGTGCTTCGGAGGGCACGTTAAGCCGTCGGTCCCGGTTGTTGTCTTAGGATGGCAGTCGTTATAGCATGGTGGTAGGGCATTTTGCGAATGCCCGCCTGTAGCCTCAAGTAGAAAGTCTGTCGCCAAGCACCTTACGGTGTGTTCCGGCAGCTGTCCTTGAGAGCCAGTACTTCTAGGTTAGCCTGAACAACATCTTCGACCACATCATCACTTACCATCAGGTGAGATAGTGGTCAAAGGCTAACCTATCAGGCATAAAAAAAAACTACTTCATGTTTGATTACAAATTCTGTAATATACATATGACAAAATGTGTCAAATGAAATGTACAAGTATATACGTATTAGTCATGAAATTTCATAGATCCATGGTATTATTAGTAAGTTATTGTCAACACCGTGAAATAAGTAATTGCCGGTCGAGTATGAGTTTGAAGGCCGAGACGTAGGCGAGAACTCCACTACTACGATACAGGCAAAGGCCATTTTCTCCAAGGCATAAATATAGTGCTTTTCTCAAAAGAATGCAGCGAAATAAAACAGAGTTTTTATATTATGAATTTTATTTAATTAATATTAAAGTAACATATTGAAAATGTACATTTCAGCATATAATAAATTGCCCATAATGTAGATGGCTTTTAGAAAATACTACTTCGAAGAAAATGATCCCATCATTATAATTTTTACAAATCATAAATAAAAATACTTTCGTATATATTATTTTGATTTTGCTGAAAGTAGGTTTTCCATTACCGATTTGGAATTAAATAATAATTTAATTTTAATTTACTGATCTTAAATCTGATGGAGTATAATAAATATCTATTCACTCTCTGAACAGCTGAAACTCATTTTAATTGTAATAATAATAATGTAAATTACAAATCAAGACGAATTTTCAGTTTTGCCGCCAATTTTCTAGTTATGATCTATGCCGAAAGGCTAAACATTTATGGCTATACAGCCTCGTGAACGGAATTTGTATTAGCCAACGATTTTATTGGCGTTGGACAATAACTGTACTACATAACTTTTTTAATACTTGCTCTTCATATTATTTATAGATTTTAGATACAGATTTTGTAGGCATTGTTTTCCTTTTCACCACATTGTTTTCTTTATCGCAAAGTTTACTCTTCATTTCGTCAACACAAGTTGAGTGCGATCACCTCAACTATTCCAAACTATTAAAATAAATAACGTCTCTTAAAATCAAGGCTTCTGAAATGAATCTATCTGAAATGCGTACAGAAATTGTGACAACACGCAATACTGTTTCCCCGAAAACCAACAACGTCAACACTTATGAGCACGATGTGACGTATTCATCGACATTATTTAAAATATCATATTTTTTGTCAATAACAAAAGCATGCAGTTTTGAGTCAGTGAAATTCAATTCATCACTGACACATTTACATTTCCACCCATGCCTGGTGTGATGCCTACCATACCTGAAAGAAATAAAGAAAAGAAAAATAATACCTGTTGTCTCTATCTCTGCGCTCCCCCCGCGAATGTCATAGGATATTCGTATTAACTTAAATTATTACTTTTCATTTACCCAAAATATAGATTTATTATAATTCTCATCTTTTATGAATTTTTGTAATTGAAAACTTTATAATAATTTTGTTATAATTTTTGGCCATTTATATAATACCAGAAGGACTGTGGTTCATTATACTTATTAATAATTACAGGTGCTAAATACGACATTAAATCAAATGTTCTTCTCATAATTAATCCTGATGTCAAATTTGTCAATGTAAAATGTGAAGCCAACAATAAGCTTGGTGTTGCATATGGGATGTTTCAGGTTAATATAACAGGTAGGTAAATTTGTTATACTTGGCTAGATTACACGTGACTTTAACAAAAACAATCGTGAGCCGTGTAATGTGCTTATATAGATCACATAGATTGAAATCAGAAAAGTGGACCAACCTTGAGTATAACCATTTTTCTGATTTAAATTTAATGAAAGGAATATGTCCTCTTGTATGTACATTTTGGTTTACTATAGATTGCCAATAAAGGGTTAAATATATCAAAGATTTTACCTGTTAGATAGTGCCTATGAAATTAATTTGTATCAACTAATCCAATCTATATCCAACATATTCTGTAAGTTTTTTAAAAAAATAAATATTCATCCTGAGTTGAGATTTCAATGTCCGTCTCATCTTAAAGCGCAGAACCCATGTCTGTAGGTCGGTCGGGGTCGTTGTGAGGGGAAGTACTGAAACACATTACACAACAAAACACGAGCAAGAAATTGCAATATTACACTACTGCGATATTTATGTCAGAGCTTGTCTATTCTGATTATAATAACACAGCCTTTTTTTTAATATTCGGACTCTTTTCCATATTAAGTCAAGTTTAAGTTTGACTTGTATTGATACAATATGTTACAAAGAAGTTCATGGTAAAAAAAACATGTTACTCATTAAGAGATAATTATATCCCAGTCAAAAAGCCAGGAGGAGGAATGAAGATTGCAACACTAACCTAAATCTTTAAAGACTGGAAAAAATGACTTTTAAAAACAAACCATGGAGCTGGTCACATTTGAAGGTCAAGATACAATTTACTATTTCTTTTAACCTTCTTACTTGGTAATGTTTCCAAAGGCAATGACTATTATTAATATTTTTACAAATCCTGTACATGTTTTAAATTTCTAAAGTTAATTATTGAAAATTCTTAAACTTTTCCCACAAATTTATTGAAAATAGGCGTATAATACTCGTGTTACGTTAATTATTCCAATCTTAGCTTAATAAACTCGTCTATGGTTTGGTCTTTCAATATCAAACAATCCATTGGAATAATTAACTTTTCAGGCTTTATCGTTATTCTATGTAACTATGTTAACTTGTTTCTTGTACTGTAAAATATCTCGATAAAAACTTTAGGTTGCGCATTGTACTTCATCTGACAAATTACTTATTAATATTATTACACAGTGGGACATAACAGCATTAACATAATGAATCATATTTGCATTAAAAATAAAATTGTAACTATGTATTTCTCTGGAATAATAATTATATAAGAGAAAAAAAACAATTGAAAAACAACACTGATTTTTTGTGGTTTATTTAACCACAAAAAATTAGTGTTGTTTTTCTATTGTTTTTTTTTCTCTCAAATACATGACAAACAGACCATTGAGTTCTATTTTCAGGTAATTTTGATCGAGAAGATGTATTTTATGGAAACAGTTACCAAGTGAATGTAGATGGAACAAAAATAGTAACTCTAATAATTAAATGTTATTTGTCAGACACAAAGACACGCTATGTGAGGTGGTACAAGGTAAAAGTAATCAATAAGCATATTTTTTTTTATTTTTATGCATGATTTAGCCTTTGACCACTATCTCACCTGATGGTAAGTGATGATGTGGTCGAAGATGTTGTTCAGGCTTACCAGAAGTTATTATACACATTGTGAACGACGTATTTGTCTGTAGTTTTTATATATTCAAGAGAAATAAATTATTAAAAGATTAAGATTAAGAAACCATGAAACAAATGCAACAAGTCAAAACAATGATAGAGCTATCTTACCCTAGTGGATAATATTGCCACCTCTCCGTTTCATCGTAAGACCTTAAACGCTGCTTATGATTCCAGTAATTGTAAAGGTAAGTACTTGCCAATGAGACTAAACGACTTAAATATTGCCAAGACAAATCTAACAATTAAAAGTTATTCAAATAAATCATACAAAATCTTGTCTAAACTGGACCAGAAAATTTTATGATAAATGTTTTCAAAATGTTTAAACAAAATAAAGATAATAATAAAAATAACAAGCTTTTAATAGTAATGAATCTTTAACGTAATGTAGCCATAGTATATCAGAACCTATATTTAAGTACCCGATACAAAAATATTCAATAAAAATGTAGTGCAGAAAGAAACGTTTATTGTGAAGTTTGATCGTTATAAAATTCAATTGTTGTTACGAGTATTAAGTAGATATTCTTGGATATACGGCACATTTTGCTCTGGAAACATTAAAAAAAAATAACAATTAATGATTGTTTTCGCGGTTTTCCGTCGTGTTTGTAAACCATTTTTCCAGTGAGATTTTCCATGAAAAAGTGTGTTTTCATGAATTTTCTCGTTGAACTCATATGATGAATATTGCGACTGTACCAAAAAGTTTTGATTGCCACTGGATACATGAACTAAATTGGATTTCCGGAAAAAAATAACAAATAAAAAAAACGCTTTTGTGTTTATTCGAATCAAATAGGTGCAAATATTATTTACGTATAGGTAATTTATTGTAGTTGTACTGAATATTTCGGTAACATGTATAATAGAGAACAACTGAGTACTAAAGTAGTATTATTATATGTTCTATGACTAAAGGTAAACATCACGGTACGTCGACGGCTGGAAAACTTGGAAAATTGCATAATTATATTTATGAAGTAGCTACATGTGTATGTTCTGATATGCATAACTTTCCACTATTATCTGACGCAATTGAACGTAACAGACTTTACTAAAAACATATAGGTAGGACGAACACACAAAGCAAAAATACTTTCATGAACACTGGCATTTTCTGTTACATTGAATGTACGATAATTTTCCAGGATCATGTAACGTTGCGCCTAACGCCGTTACTTGACTAATAGTATTAATCGTAATGTGAAACAATAGATGTTAATCATAAACTAAAATAAAATTAATAAAATTCCTTAACTAACTTACATACTACCTAAAGTTATAAACTAACGTTAATATTACTAATTATTATAAATAATTACGTGCGGAACCCACGGCTTGTGTACGTTTAAAGGTGTTTTCGCTAATGCTTCGAAAACCAGTCAAGGAACGCTAAACAAATTCCTTATCTCTTGAACGCAGTTAGGTCCAACTACTATGAGTTAATCTGTGGCGTGCATTCATTCTGCTATGCAATTGGCACAGTACACTTGTCTGGTGCGAAATAAATATATTACCTACATACTTTAATTATTTTCATATTAACATTTAAGTACTTGTAGGGAAGTGCGTGAATCCCTCTAGGGTGAGTTCCTTATTATATTCATTCTATATTATAATTTTATAATGTTAACAGCTGTTCTGCCTAACCGCGCTAGACTGATAATTTAAAATTTGAGTCACTGATACCTGGTAGAATAACGATCGTGTTAGCGCGGCTTGGCAACAGTAGCTGAGGAATGTCAGGCCACTAAGACGGTGTCTATTCTCCAGGATTCAACTACTACCCTGAATAAACTGGAGGACTAAGACGGCTACTCTAACTAGACGTGATTTGAGTTTGCTCAAGCCGACGGCGAAGTCTAGATCGCCAGACCTACTCCAGGATCCCGTCTTCGATAGTTTTCAGGCCAGTGACTCCTTCAGTTCTATCCAATTCATGTAGAAGTGTGCGGCTGTGCAACTGTATATGGACTAATAAACGTGTTAATACCCTTCCCTGAGTTTACCTACCTACCTGCTGGCTGTGGGGTGCTTAGCAGCGCCCTAACACCGCAGTGGCGCCCTTTTAACGTGGTTAGTTGTGCAGCCTAGCATTTTCATACTTGAAAATAATAATTACAGTCTAGCAAAATTAATCAAGTGTACGTGTAAACGAGGCGGTAATTCCTGGCTACAGAGAACTGGTACGTACTCAATCATTAGTCTACCCACATTTTGTTACGTAGTGTAATTGGTTATTGATTCTCTTTCAATTAATCACATTCATGTTAGCTGTTACGTATATACCTATCTGCTGTACCTTTACATAGTAGGTAGTTAATAATATTGGAAGATAATTGCATTAACTTATGTATTATTTTTAACTATCCTAGCCTAAGTAAATCGCCTACTCGTCAACATTAAATGACTTGGGTATCGTAACAGTTCGCAAAATCATATTTTTTTCTCATTGTTCATCTACATTATTATCAATTGGTTATAGTAATCATACAATCACCATTTCGTATCTAGTATAAATAACTAAATTGATTTTGTAACAGAACAGCTGATATAGGCATCGACATAACTTAATATTTTTATTATATCTATTTTTAGCACTAACTTTGCAGTGGTTCCGGTAAACGTTAACTTACTTGCAGGTTTAGTACATAGTTTTTGTGTTTGACTGTTACTACTTCACATTATATTGTTTGATAGTAGATTTTCTTCTAGTTTAGTACCTCCTACTATATTTCATACCAACCAAATTTTTTTTTCCTTGCATTAATTAATTGTCATTTACCACTGATTATAATGGGAACTCACCCTATTAAGTTTCTACTTCTAAACCGTCACGAACTGAGCTATGAAGTACTCATTCGTGGAGGAGAAGAAAATACTACAGTTTTGAAGTTACGTAGCCAAATCAACAAACTAGGAGCGATGTTTCCTTCGGATGATATTCAGGAGTCTGGCATCGACTCCGATGTGGATCTGGAAGGCGTGACAGTGTCTTATAAGGAACTTGTGGTGCGTATCAAAGCACTACAAGATAAATATGATACAAACTTGTTTGAACGCACAAAAGCCTTGGCAAACCACATGTATTATAGGTTTAGTCGCATGGACAAAACTAATATTTTAGACAGAGTTAATAAACTACAAAAGGAATTCAACAGTCAATCTATACTTATAATAAAACTGTAACAGGTCCAATTCTGTACATAAGAGATATTTTGCAAAAAAAAAATTTGAGAGCACTCTGTAGCTGATACTGATGCCAAAACTGTATTTTTTTTTATTTTTGTCTGTCTGTCTGTCTGTCTGTCTGTCTGTCTGTCTTTCTGTCTGTCTGTCTGTCTGTCTGTCTGTCTGTATCCCGGCCGCGCATCACTCCAAAACTACTGAATGGAATTCAATGAAACTTAACAAGATTTGAGTTCATACTACGAAGAAGGTTATTGTATACTTTTTATCCCGAAATTCAGCACGGTTCCCTCGGGAAAGGGGATGAAAGTCAAAATGTTACTTAGTTGTTATTTATGAACGCGTAGTCCGATTTCAATTATTCTTTTTTGTTAGAATAGTGATGAGTGAGCCCGGAATCTCATGGGCAGCCTGGCACCCCACGGACAGCCCAGCACCCCATGGGCTACTGAATGGAATTCAATGAAACTTAACACGATTTGAGTTCATACTACGAAGAAGGTTATTGTATACTTTTTATCTCGAAATTATGCACGGTTCCCTCGGGAAAGGGGATGAAAGTCAAAATGTTACTTAGTTGTAATTTATGAACGCGTAGTCCGATTTCAATTATTCTTTTTTGTTAGAATAGTGATGAGTGAGCCCGGAACCCCATGGGCAGCCCGGCACCCCACGGGCAGCCCAGTACCCCATGGGCTACTGAATGAAATTCAATGAAACTTAACACGATTTGAGTTCATACCACGAAGAACGTTATTGTACACTTTTTATCCCAAAATTCAGCACGGTTCCCTCGGGAAAGGGGATGAAAGTCAAAATGTACACTTAGTTGTAATTTATTAACGCGTAGTCCGATTTCAATTATTCTTTTTCGTTAGAATAATGATGAGTGAGCCCGGAACCCCATGGGCTACTGAATGGAATTCAATGAAACTTAACACGATCTGAGTTCATACCACGAAGAACGTTATTGTATACTTTTTATCCCGAAATTTAGCACGGTTCCCTCGGCAAAGTGGATGAAAGTCAAAATGTTACTTAGTTGTACTTTATGAACGCGTAATCCAATTTCAATTATTCTTTTTGTGTTAGAATAGTGACGAGCGAGCTCGGAATCCCACGGGCAGCCCGGCACCCCACGGGCCACCCGGGACCCTAAGGGCAGCCCGGCACCCACGGGCATCCCATCACCCCACGGGCATCTCGGCACCCCACGGGCAGCCCAGCACCCCATGGGCAGCTCGGCACCCCACGGGCATCTCGGCATCCTTATTTAGATTTGCCAGCTTGCTAAGATAAAACTCAAAAATCTGGAACATTCGCCACAATCAATTTTGTTAACTATCTATCTTTTGCCGGATACATTTTGGAGACTGCGCAATGGAAGTGTACAATCTAATATATTTTTGTTCTACCGCCAAACAAGGAGAACCTCGGCAAAAAAATATCGTTTTATAATCGAAATTCCAAAGAAACGCACAAAGTACCTACTTTGCTTCAACATTTATTGTGCGAACAGCGAAGGAACTCTCTGAGTTACTTATCTACTGTCTTCAGGAAAAACAAGCTAGGAGTTATCAAACCCAAAGTAAAAAGCTCCTTTCTGAGCTATGCTTTACTAAGAGTGCTTTACCACAGACCACAACGTTGCTTAATATGAGATAAACAGTGCTCAAATGTGAATAATTAGTTTGCAGGTACGGCAATCGCGTACGAAGTCGCGGGTACAGCTAGTATAAAATATTAAATCAGATTGCTCAGGCAACTTCATCGGTCACTATGCCAGCGGTTGACCAAACGACAAATATGCAACAACCTACAGATTTTGTCGCTTGTGACAAAAATCACATATCTGACCTTCAAAATATTAAATACGATGGCAACTCATGCGTTCATGTTTTCATTCAACGGGTTAATGAATTTTGTACATCCAGAAGTATCTCACCTAAAAAGTTTTTAATTTATGCTACAGAAATTTTTGTAGGTAACGCTTTACACTGGTACCGAAGTGTCAGAAATGAGGTAAGAGATTGGGAAAGTCTAACCAAATTGCTTATTGCAGATTTCGGACAGTTTGATTTCGATTACCGGTTGTTGTCGGAAATTAGGAGACGTACTCAAGGCGATACGGAAAATATCGTCATATACTTATCTATAATGTCGGAATATTTTTCGAGACTAACTAAACCTGTTTCAGAATCTGAAAAACTTGAAATACTACGCCATAACATCAGGCCTTGTTATGCCAATGTACTAGCAGCACATGGGAGTGAAATTGAGTCCATATCGACCTTGCGGTCATTATGCCGGAACTTTGAAAATATTCAGGCCTTGACAGCCCAGTTTCGCGAGCCTCCTAGGGCTACTATGGAAACTTTGGCTCCTGATCTAGCTCACTCCAAAATACAGGAATTTTCCCAGGATAGGCAGTATAGTGGACAAAACTATGTTAAAAAGAATAATTACCCTAACAATGCGCAATCATTTAGTAAACAACCTGCACACAAACCCGCGAATAGTCAGACTAGTGGTTATTCCTACATTGCACCTGTGGCTGCCATCAATGCTGGCCCGCAGAATGATGGTAAGCGATATTGCCCTCGCTGTCGTACTGATACACACAACTTACGGCAGTGCCAACAGGAGCGCTATATTATATGTTTCAAGTGCGGAATGAAAGATGTGAAGTACCCAGATTGCACTAAATGCAACCCTAAAAGCTCGAGCCCAAAAAACTAGTAGGTCCAGATTGGTGCAATAAAAGTACAAAACACTCGAAAACTAGTTTAACTGATTGGAAGGAATGGTTACATTTCATCAAAATTATTTCATCTAGCTACACTGATGAATGATTTTACAATAAGAGAATTCTCTAATAGATTTGGAAGTTATTTAGTAGTATTATTAATATTGATAGGTAACATCAGTACATGCCATTTTCCAAGTTTTCCAGTCGTCGACGTTCCGTAATTTTATTATTTATAGATTACCTTAAGTCATATAATAATACTACTTTAGTACTCAGTTGTTTTCTATTTTACATGTTACCGATATATTCAGTACAACTAAAATAAATAATATTTGCACCTATTAAGCACAACATCAAATAAACACAATAGGATATTGTTTTTCAATTATGAGGTAGTTTTTTCCGAAAATCAAGTTTAATTCATGTATCCAGTGGCTATCGAACCTTTTTGGTACAGTTGCAATATTCATCATAATATGGGTTTAATGAGACAATTCATGAAAACACACTTTTTCATGGAAATCTCACTGGAAAAATGGTTTACAAACACGACGGAGAGGCGTGAAAACAATCATTAATTGTTATTTTTTTTTAATGTTTCGAGAGCAAAATGTGTCGTATAGCCAAGGATATCTACTTACTACTCGTAACAAAAATTGAATTTTATAATGATCTGTTATGAACAAACTTCACAATAAACGTTTCTTTAAGACAACCAGCGCGGCATGCCGGTCTGGGACAGATAAGGTTGTAAAATTTGCAATTTGCTATTTTAAAAACTTTTTATCCTTATTGTTGAAATTTGTACAGGTACCATAATGTACTTGTTGCATATACGCATGCAAAATTACAACTTCCTAGATCGATTGCTGTAGAAGTAGTTACAAGATTAATAATATGTGACGTAATATTTTGGAGCACAAATGTAATTTGAGCTACGAATAGTTTCAGGTTTCATTTAAAGATTTGACATACGTTTCGTCATCGCAGAGTTATATGTTTTGTTTTCTAAGTATAGCTAAGGATGCCTTCTTTTTAACAATTTCTACGCGTTGTTGAAGCGTGTAGCGTTCCATGGTGAAATGTCACGACCAAATACGTGTTCATGCCAAATTTGACAGCTATCGCTTTACCCAAATGGCCGCTATGCGCTGGCAAAGTTCGCGCGTCCCTATTATAAACGAACAAAATTAATAAATATGCTGCTCATGTTCTCATGTAAGTGACTATGTAGTCTCTTTGAGAATAAATTTCTTCAAACCTAAGGAAAAAGAGAAAGAAGAAGGCTCAGAATAACATGAGCCAAATATGAACGAAAGTGATACCATGTTTTATACAAAAGATTAGAGAAATATTATTTGAAATGAGTCCTAGGAAATTATTGCAGGATTATTTAAAAAATATTGACGTTTATAAATCTATGAATATGTAAATATATGATGTAAGTATGTTCATCAAAATTTTAGTGAATATAAATAAAACAGGGATAATCACGATTACACCACTAGGAGTAAAGAGAAAAGAGCAGTCCTTAGGTTTAGATTAGCAAAGACAAATAAAACTTCCATTATAGGTGATAGTGCGTTTTTTTTATATAGTTCAAAAAAATCAAGTTGCAGGTGAACAATATTTTGATTAAGAAATACTTCTGCACAGTTTTTGATTACTGAAACGACAAATACGCTAAGACCATTCCGCCTCTTCCAAGCGATCACCTGTCACCTACGTTACTTAAACATAATATATAGAAAATATTTTATAAAACAGGTTGTAACACATTGTTAAAAGACGTTTAAAAGAATGGCCCCGAATTTATGGCTCCCTTTTCTCGCAGAGGCTTTGTACATGTTTTTTGCTGAACATGGCAGTACAAATTAGAATATTATATATGAAAATTTGTATTTAACCTTCGTAAGAGCGTCGCCTGAATTGAATTAATTATACTGATTTTGACTTTGACTTTGGAGATTGCATTGAAAAGAGAAAGATGGAAAATGTTGTATCAGCTACACCGACAAGAATTAGGCTTTAAAAGAAGAACAAGATCTTAAGGTATTTATGTAATATTATATAGGTATTGATTATTTCACATGGAAATGGTTGGTTTATGGTTTACTATGAGGAAATTCATTGCCCTTTAGGATTTTTTTTATGCTTGATATGTTAGCTTTTGACTACTATCTCGCCTGATGGTGTGATGATGTGGTCGAAGATGTTGTTCAGGCTAACCTAAAATTACTGGCTCTCAAGAACAGCTGCCGGAACACACCGTTAGGTGCTTGGCGACAGATTTTCTACTTGAGGGTGGTAGCTAGCCAGGCGGGCATTCGCAAAATGCCCTACAACCATGCTGTAACGACTGCCATCCAAAGACGACAACCGGGACCGACAGTTTTACGTGCCCTCCGAAGCACGGAAGCGTTCAGTAGTAATGTCACTAGCGGTCACCCATCCAACTCATGACCGCGGTGGACGTTGCTTTACTTTGCTGATCTGCTAAGAACAGCTAAGCAAACTTCGCTACGAGTGCTTCAATATATATTACTCACTCGTTTATTTTAGATTTGGGTTTTCCTGAAACGTTTACTCATCATATAATATAGGCTTAGTTAGGCATAAAATGTTTGTATAAATTGGTTTTTTGTCCACTCGAGATCCCACTTATGTGGCAATATCAGCTACAAGATGTTGCTGCGCAAATTTTCGTGCATATTAGTGTTGTACCTAAAAGTAATAAGTACATCATGTGACGAAGGAAGCACATTAGCTTTTGTCATAGACGACACTACATCGATGTATGATGAAATTGATCAAGTGCATAGAGAGAAGCAGTCGAGATTATGAATGTGGTGCTCGAAGAGAAATCAAGTGTAATAAAACATTTTGTTTTGGTCACTATCAACGATCCAGGTATTGCTTTTTCTTTAGTATTTTCTTATCTTTAAAAAAATAGGGCTTTAAAACGAGTTCAGTAATCTTGACTTTCGGCGTTTGTTTATTTAATGTACGAATTTATTTAAATATAATGTACGATATTAGTACGATACACTAATAATAAATGAGGGTATTATACATAGTGCAATTATAGTATATCTAGCCTGGATAAGGGGAAAATAATTTTATTTTTTGAGTTATGGTACTCAATGTCCTTGATGCCCAGTTTTTTAATAGGCTTCAATGTCAGTACCATGAAGCTGACTAGTAAATTGTTTTGATTGTAATGGAACAAGCCCACCTAATATTAAGCGGACTAACCTCTGCCTATAAACCCATCACCCTGAGACTTACATTTGGTAAGTCTCATGTGCCTGTAATTTTACTGATTTTCAAGGACTTCTGCTGGAACACACTTAGGTGCTTGGCGACAGATTTTCTACTTGAGGGGTGGCGGGGCTAGCCAGGCAAGCATTCGCAAAGTGCCCTCCCACCATGTGGTGAAGCTCAAGCTGCCGGTGGGGAATAAACCGTGGACCTGCGGCTTGGCAGTCCATAGCTATTACCGCTCGACCATCAAATAAATTGTGTCGCTATAATGTCTATGTTTGGTAGTTATGGCTATGGTTAGGTCTCATTTGTAGTTTAATTCTAAGCTATAAGAAATCAGGAATAAGTTCCAAACCTACATCACAATTTAAAGTGCAATAGTGCTTTAATCTCTTTTACCCCTCCTGTCACATTGTAGATAAATATATAATGAGGATCATACGAGATTAGTTCGAATGTATCTAAACCAATGAATAAATGTAATTAAAAATATTGCAGCGTTAGGAAGCTGTTTAGCACCCCACTGCCAGCTGGTAGGTAGGTAAAACTAAAGAAATGGGTTCATTATTTGTTCGTATGTATATAATCAATAACACCGCGTGTAGGTTATAAGTATATCATACCATATCAGGTTGCACTGCCGTACACTTCTACTCGAAGGTGGATAGACCGGAGGGAGTCGGTGGCGTAAGTAGAAGACGCAATCTATAGCACAGGTATGGCGTTTTGACGTCGGATGATCGCTCAATATCCCCTATAGCTTGTTCAATTGTCTTCGTTTTCACTTAAATTGAGGGAAGAAGTGTATAGAACAGATAAGGCGGTTTTGGCTTCGGCTGGTCCATTAATATCCCCAAAACTTGTTCAATTGTCTTTGTTTAGAGTTTAATTCAAGGATTTCGTTTCTAATTATTTCGTATATAGGATATTTATTTTGTACAAGACCAGTGTTCTGTGCCAATAGCAGACACATTAGATAAAACAATATATTCTTTCCGTCGTCAAATATACGAAACTGTATCAGCCAGACTGTCTACTGTTAAACACAGCCTCCCCCATTAAGAGTAGTGATGAATATAATCCCCAAGCTTGACAAGCATCAGGTGCATCGCAGTGTGAGATAGCATTTCTTCAGAAAGCACTCCGATATTTAACCCTTAGTGGCCTCTTAGGATATCCACGGTAATAGATAGGGGTGATATTCAATCCCAGCACTCAACGTGCACCGCAGCCCCCATAAGGGTATCATATACATCATTAACACTAAAACATGTCAAGTAATTTATGTATATTTTAGCATTTAGTCTCGCTTTGTATTTTTTTTATGGTTTGTGACGGGACAATCTCGAGACCCACCTGATGTTAAGCGGACTAACCTCTGCCTATAACAGATGCATTTCGTTATAAGGCACGAATTGCACTGCGCCCGTCACCTTAAGACATAGTTATTAAGTCTCATGTGCCTGTAATTTCACTGGCTCTCAAGGACTGCTGCCGGAACATACCGTTAGGTGCTTGGCGACAGATTTTCTACTTGAGGGTGGTCGCTAGTAAAATGCCCGTCAACCATGCGGTGAAGCTCAAGCCCGCAGCGGGATTCGAACCATGGACCAGCTGCGCGGCAGTCCATAGCCAAAGCCACTGAGCCATCACTGCCCACTATATTACAAAGCGAGACTTTAGTTCACTGCTAAACAGTTTTTGAGAATATACTTTTATTACTTGTTAAGCTCATTGATTGAGCAGTGCCAATGTGCAGCCAAATTAAAGTTATATGAGCTGGTTTTGTTTAAATGTACATTCTTTTATTTTGTTAAAATTATACAAACTGATTCCAGTTGCTGAAGTTCGAACGGCAAATACATCTACCTCGATATTTCTACAACATTTAAACAGCATTTCGTTGCACGATGGAGTCTGGCCTAATGATTGTCCGGAAATGTCACTTGATGGAATCGAAAAGGCATTGTTGGAAAGCAAACCCGGGTCATACATATATGTATTTACCGACGCTTCAGCCAAAGATTATCGTAAACTGGATAGAATCAAGAGTTTGTGTGAGAAGAAACAAAGTCAGGTATATTTTTGGGTTAAATTGAAAACTAAATTTTAGATAAACCTTATTTTTAAATGAAACCGTCAGCAATCATAAGTATAAATAGATATATTTGTCTCATAAATTAACTCTGGATGGTTCAGATCAAGTTTTCATCACTTTGCTGCTCGACCCCTGATTGCTTCTATCCTTCCATGATAGACAAACCAATCCTTCTCATGTGGAGTCAATTTTATTACTGATATTGGACATCGTAAACATATCACGATGTGGTATACCAGTGCGGTGGCGTAATGAATGCTCCAGCTTCCGTTTTTTGTATTCGTACAAGCAAGCGAGATACAAGACGTTTATAATAACATAGCGGTACACCGCTCGCTCTGTTCTGAATTTTCAATGATTAGTTCGAGAAATTCAATTATTAGTTTGACATTTTCAGAATGCCAAAAATAACGGGCATTAGCTACTGGCATAAATTGACTCTTCGTAATTTTATGTATTTGTTTCGTCTACCTAGTGAGGGTTTTCAGTGCACCGAAACAGACAGAAAAGGTAGGCCTTTTCTGTCTGTTTCGGTGCACTGATAAAAAACATTAAACTTCTCAAAACGCTGGTTTAATTAACCAAATAACTTCGTTAAATATAAGCGAACAAATCTCTTCGTCACTATCACCAACGTTAAACTGGTTATTTTTAACCTAAAACATTAAAACATTTTAGTTGCCTTTCCATTTTGCCGAACCAACCTCCTTGAATTTCATTATCATCTTGCCATGTACATGAAACCAAGACTTATTGTTATTTTAATTAAACCCCTTTCATGTGATGGGGAAATTGCCTTTACGCATACTGGGGAGCGGTTGGGTGATGTCGGGCTCGGGGTTGATGGGACCCCACTACCGGCTAAAAACCCCATGGTGTTCGTCATCCTCGACAAGTAGCAGGGATCTTGGGGTCACTTGAGCACTCTTCCGCGGCCCCTGGAGACATGAGCGGTTGACAAAAATCATGAGCAGATGAAACGGTCTACCCTCTTTCTTTGTTTTTTGCTACGCTTACCACTGGAACTCGAACTCGACTGAAAGTTTCGATAAAATACACTCACAGTATCACTACACATCTTATTAGTCACTAAGCGCTGAACGTTGTTCACGGGTTTATTACACGGAGGTTTTGAATAACGCAACACTATAGCGAAGTCTTGCCTCAGTGCATCTGCGTAATTAGCCAGTAGTTTATTTTAAGAAATAGTTTCCTATAGCAGCATCACTTAACACTTTACTTGATCTATTGATAACAATATGAACCCTACAGCTGCTGCCCTCCAGACAATTCGAGTTATGTTTTCGTAGTAGGGCCTCTAATTTGTGTTGTTGTTTCAAGGCACTCAGTTCACGAGAACGTTTTGCTTGTAGGTATGTAACACGGTCACAATGTTCAAAATCATCCTCCGACAACACAGAACCTAACCAAAGGTGTATATTGTTCGATTCACACTGTTTTTTGTCGAATAAATAATTGAAAGCGTTGGCTATGTGATACGGCAAGCAACACGCCACCACTGGAGCACGCCTCCTCGGAGAGGTTTCGGACGCAGGCGATGGCATCCATCGTCGAGAGACCTCTCCGGAACCAAAACTGGGTGGTTGCCAGATCAGGTCCTGTCGTCTCCAGGTGCTTGACAAGGCGGGTAGCGACGACACGCTCCAATAGCTTGCCCACCTAATCAAGCAGCACAATGAGATGCTAGCCTGAAGGCTCGTCTGCGGGACGGCCCTCTTTCGTCAGGAGAACGAGCCTGTGCCTCTTCCACCGTTTGGGGAATTTGCCCTCCCTGAGGCACCTGTTGAACAGGGCTTTCAGGGAGGGCCCCAGATGCTCAAAAGAGAGGGCCCACGCGTGACCCGGTATGCCATCAGGCCAGTGTGCCTTGTTCTTGGCCCTCATCCTGAGCAATGCGGCGCCTATCTCTCCGTCGGAGATAGGGGCAGGCTCGTCCTCAATCGTGTGGAGATCTATCGTCGAGGCCAAATGCGCAGCGAGAGGCGTAAAATCGGTCCTTGGTGCACCGGGGAACAAGCTATCAACCAACCTCTGGAGCACCGCCGGGCCCTCCCGAGGCGGTGGTGGGGGGTGCCCAGGGGCGAAGCTTTTGCCTTGACTACATATACACCAACCCCATGGATTGGCTTAAGCCCTTCCATCATCTGTTTCCAGGCTCGCTTTTTGGCCTCTTTAATGGCCACACGTAGGGCTATGAAAACCTCTCTGTACGCGGCGTACAGGTTGTCCAACACCTTGGTCTCTCCTATCCGCCATCGCCTCTGATTTTGCTGGTATCGGCGGCGCCTCATAACACAGCGTCGCTGAAATTCGGCAATCTCCTTCGACCACCAGTAGACTTGGCGTCTAGGCTGTGGTGCCCGTGCGCGTGGCATCGCTGTGTCGCAGACGCGCAATATTGCTTCACACAGCCCATCCGCCTCCACTTCCACCTCCACTTGGAGTGGATCTGGAGGAGACCTCTGTCGCCAAGCACCTGACAGTGTGTTCCGGCAGCAGTCCTTGAGAGCCAGAAAAATTACAGGTTAATGAGACCTAACAACTGTACGTCTCAGTGTGACGGGCACAGTGCAATTTGTCGTTGACGAAATGCGTCTGTTATAGGCAGAGGTTAGTCCACTTTACATCAGGTTGGCCTCGGGCTTGATCCGTTACAATAACAGAAAAAAAAACAAAAGACCTGCAGCACGCCTGGACGAGGGCCGCATCCTGCAGCATTTCAGTATTAAAGTGCTTACGGGCCCATTGTGGACCGATCTCGCGCGCTTCTTCTCGCTCTACATCCGCAGGGACGAGGAGATCCTGAACTGTATATACCAGTGATTGGAGATTATTTCTTCGTCCACCAACACCTGCCAGTGAGCCAGCGATTGGGTGGTGATTGCCGCCAAGACATCGAAGTCCCCCACTCAGTCAGACTTAGAGTACCGTGTAAGGCTCGGCGATCACTGCCACCTTGGCCTTTGTTTTGTCGGGAGCTTGGCGCAAGATTTGTCCCAGGAAAGGTGGTCCGTGGCCTTCCCCGTTGCAGCACAAAGGGTACAGTGGGGAGCGATGGGGAGCGGTGGAACACTGATTGGCCTTATGGCCATTTTGACCGCAGCGATAGTACTCATCTCTACGGTCAAATTCCGACTTGCACTGAGCCCCAACGTGTCCAATACAAACTAGCAGTAACAGCGACGGGGTGGGGCGTCAAGGATCTGGACCTGCGCTCCCACCCAACCTACCAGGATTCGGCTTTCACAACCTTTAAAGACGGTTCCCATACCGGCGGCGCCTTTCTGATTGTTATTTTAACTTATTGTTATTTTAACTTAACCCCTATGCTATATAATAACAACTAAGATTCACGGTCTTCCTCACTAGTTTTGTTTGAAGGATTATTTTAACAATTCAAGTTATTGGTTATTTAAAAGATCATGCTATGGAAATCTGACCAGGTTTCTCGGTGAAAATAACTAGTTATCTTCACAGAACTAACTAATTGCATTGGTCTGGTATAGGTAATTGAACAAATAAGAACGACTATTATAGTTGGGGTTTCCGAAGATGGCCCTCAAATTATTATTAAGATCATAGTCTCACAGTAACAAAGGCTGTTTATTATAATTTACTAATGCCATGTTAGAAAATAGAAACTCATTATTGATTAAGCCTCTTCTGCGCAGTCATATTATTATAAAATTGTTTTTGGTACCCATAGTGAATGGCTTAAATAATTCATTAATCGATACATGCTCTGTCGAGAGAGGATTTTGTCATTTAGAGCCAAAGAATCTCGTGAACAGCCCATTTTCATTCTTCTTGCAAATTCTGAGATCTGTGACACCTACTTCGATTCTTTGGTGAATTTTCTGGTTTTAATTTGTCGAGCAAAACCATCCAAGTACCTATATCTCCCTCCATGGCACGTAGTGCGAGTCTAAGCTTGTTCAAAATGGCTGACAGTTAAGGATCATACCTCAGTGGCAACACACACTGATTAAAGAATTTATATTTAATTCAATGGAGCACAGTCTGTTTCCACATGGTTTTTAAATTTCGCCACTCTAACATAAAATTTAGTGATGTACTTGGCTAATTTGATGAAGCAAATAGTAAAACATACTTATCATTTCGCACATTAATAAGACAAACAATAATTCTATTAACTTGTTCGGGTATGTGAATTTCAATATAAATATAATATTAACAGCAAGATTTCATCAACGTTCCTTGATGAAAAAGCTTCAAGTAGTAACTAGGTATTAAATCGAAATATCTAAGTTAATCGCTTATCTCACCGACGTGACACATAAGCAAAATGGATAGTAATCATTTGAATAACTTATCATAAATTACTTTATAGGTTGTTTTCGTGCTTACTGGAGATTGCGGTGATCCTTCTAGTGAAGGAAACATGGTATACCATAAGATTGCTGCAGTCAGCGCTGGACAAGTGTTCCGTGTCACGAAAGATCAAGTTCATTCGGTAAAAATATTATTACATACTTTTTACTACTTTTCAAGGTACGTGCAAACCAACGTGATCAGCTGCACCTACAGTGGCGTTCAAGGTGGTGATCATAAAAAATAATCTAAATTGTTCCATTTTCAAGCGTACCCAACGATGTGCTTTTTATTTGAGCATACCTCAACAGTAAACAGAAAAATCTTTATGAAAATAAATGAATACAGCTATTCGTCACTTTGAAAGTCACCTCGAGCGCAGCTGATCGCGTTGGTTTACGTGTACCTTTAATGTATTAAATATTATTATTATTATTGTATAGTATTATTTTGTGTTTTAGGTTTAGTTACATATTGTTTAGTATATATATATATATATATGAGTAACGTCTTTAATAAACAATTTTCAATTCAATTAAAATACTTATCCAATAATATTACAAAACTATGGAGTCAAAGTGCATGAAAAAGAAAAGGCATGTGAATCACATGAAAGTCTTCATTACGCGTGATATCTGTCGGCAATGGCATACTGAAACCTTTAAAAACGTCTGAAGAAAATGATAATATATAATAATACATAATATTTTTAATTAAATAGACTATTATTTTAATATTTGACATCAAAATATAATTAATAATATTTATTTTTCAGATCACATTATCCATTTTGATAGTATTAGCTTATGTCAATATGTTTCATTGTTATAATATCATTAACACATCAAATTATATTGTTTTATAATATAATTAAGGTACGTATATTTTCATCAAAGTCAAAATTAAAACAATATTAGAAATTAGATATCACAATTAAAATTTTATTCAAAACCAATGACAAAATAAAAAATCAAATAAAAATAAAAATCCGTATTATACGACATATTAAAATTCAAATAAAACATTAATATTACGTGTTTGACTACAATAAGGACAAAACACATGTGCTCTGAGGCACCATCCCGGCCTACCTGAGCAGGGATGATGATGGTGGATTCATAGTCATAACTCGAACGTAATGCCTCATAATAGATGCGCGTCAATCCTCAGCAATCATTTTCAGGATGCTGTTTGACTTTTTTGATTCCCTCGTACTCTCCTCATTAAAGACGCTACTTTTTTTGCGAACAACGGTGTGAAAACCGTCAGTATGAGACAGCGCAAATATTTCTGAGGCACTGCAAACACGAGGGAGTCCCAACATCATTCCAAAAATGTTATTATATTGGATGCGAAGGGTTTCTATAGACCTTTTGGTATAACTAGCCCATAGACCACCTGTGTAGAGGCCTTGGCAGTACGCTTTGAAGAGCGTAATTTCGACCTGTCGTCCACAGATTTGAAATGTCATTGTAGTTATCACCTATTTTAATAAGTAATACAACATTTATTTCAATTATAATGTTAGGCAATAGTCGAAACAGGGTTCTCTTCTTGACAAAAGACTACATGTGTGTGTTAAATATATAGATAGTTGCATCTACCTGACTTATTCACGCGCGATGTCCCTTGTTTACAATAAATTACATATAGTGTAATCAAAATTCTGCGAGGCAGTGCTCCTTTCGGAACGTATTCTCATGTGTATCCTGGATTAGTTGTTCAGGGATTTATTCCAGCAATTTAAGTCGCTTTCATTAATTTAATCTGGAAGTCAACTTTCTAATCAAAGTATGAATACATGACATTAAAATCATTACGCTGCTCTCTTTGTTCAAACATCTTTAAATATACCAATATGCCTTAGAAAATGTCATTTAAATGTTAGTTTTGTAAAATGCTATCATTAATGTGTAGAATTTATAGATGGGTATGATAGTCTGTCAAATACAGACATAAGTAAGAGTATGTGTGCTGATGTCTTCAATTGTTTGAAATTATAAAGAAAATATATTGACCTAATATGACTATGAAGACTTCAACTTATCCCATTAGTACAGCTTTAGTGAAATGTAATCAGGAAAAAATACCACAAATAATTCCCGTGATTATGATTTATTTTAACTGCTCCGTGACAAATTTACGAACATGGTTGATTGTATTTTTTTTTCACAAATATGTCACATTAATTGAAGGCTCAATGGACAAAAGTATTTTAAAACTTTTTACGAGATTTGGAAATAACGGAACGGGAAGACACTTGTATACCAATTTTATGAAATTAGGAATTGACTTATTGTCTTCTGGACAGGAAATTTGTAATGTTTTTGGCGTTACTTTGGTTCAGTATTTAAAAGTAGTAATCAGGATAAATATATTTTTGATGAACATGTACTACATTCTGGTAATTTCCTAAAATTATATTTGGCTTTAAATCAAGCAGTTAAACATAAAAAAGATTACTTGCTTCCTCATTATTTTACTAAGACATGTGGAAAGCAGGTAAACCATAATATTTAACGAATGTTTCAAAGTGCTGGAAAACATATCATTCCAATTTTCAAAGGTGCTGAAAGGGAAATGTGTAACTTGTAATATGATAAGATATGCATAAATAATATAAATATTATATGCGATCAGATGATACTTAGCAGTCAGGTATAAAAACACCGTTCCCTATGATAGTCAAAACAATACAATTAGTTAAGTCAAGTTAGAAAATTCGGCTCCGTAGGGCCAGTCAGCTACACTAGCCCAGTAGTTAAGATATCCAGTACGTATAATGAGGAGATACGGGTTCGAATCCCGCTCGGGGTGAAACATTTTATACTCTCACATTGTTTAATGTTATATTCAAAATAACTCTAAATAATTTTAAATAAATAAAATTTAGAGAAAACCTGAAGTGATTATTAGATCAACCTCTCAACTGCAGGCATAAGACGCACAATATATAACTATGTGGCCAACTGATACATACTTTTACTTTTAAAGGTGCTTAAAACTATAAAAATTATGATGTCAGGCAAACATTCCGTCATAAAATGGCTAATACTACCCGCGGGACGTCATTATGAACCAATAGAGGTAAGATTATTTTTATATATTAGGTATTATAACAAAATTCTGCCGGTGGCTACACAGGTAGAAGTCACTTACATTTTTCTGTTGCACTCGCGGTCTCCGGACCAGCTATCCTTTGATGCAGCATCTTGCAGTGGAGTCTCTGAGACAGTAGGTAACCGCCCATCTACCTCACCTCACTTTACACTACATGATTCACATAATCGGATGCAAATCCTCTCAAACAAAGTTCAACTCTCTATAACCATAACCACTTCGAGACTGTGAAACTGCACCTATTGTTTCTTGCGGAGACGCAAATGAGATGTCTGCATGACGCGTCATATTTGATATTGATCATTTTGGCAACCCTGGTTACGTCCTGTAGCATGACTAAGCCACGTGGTGGGTCATATGTATTTATGCCCGATGGTATCTGCCTTCAGCGTTTTCGTTATCTGAAAGACTCCAGATTCCCTGTTTTTAAGATAAGAGTTGAAATCGATGCGGAAAAAAAATATTTACGCTTGTGTAAATCGATGGGCAACTGGAAACAAGGAAGTACCATGGGTGGTATTTCACACTCTTACAACTTTTAAACTATAATGAAGCTCAAGAATGGTACGGAATACTGCAGTTACCTCTGAGATGGTTCGGCTAAATACCACCCTGAAGCCTTGGACTCCATATATAATTAAGCAAAGAAGCTCATTGAAGGCTATACTCCAAACCCTCGAACATATAACTCATACGAGCTTAATGGTATTTAACGGGCTTTCCTTACACTGAAAATACGCAAGAAGAGCTTTAAAACCAGCTTCATAATTCGTACGGCTAAAGTATGGAAACCCTTACAGTGTCTTTATTTCCCTCTACTCGTAGATATAATCTAGGTTTTTTTAATATGAAATTCACACATTATTAAATATTATAAATTAACCGGGTAACCCACCGAGAGCTAGTAGACGAAGCTGCACACTGGTCCTGATGATGCGCACCTGATATGCTCAAAACCCGGGTCGACGTATTCGAATCCTAACGCGTGATTGTTTTTATCGGTTATTTTTTTTATCTATATAAGAATCTGAGCCCTGGCTAGTGAGCAGTGGACTGACAGACCGCTAGTCGCAGAGACTTGAAATTTGGAGGTTGTATTTTATGCGTAGAGGTGTACTAAGAAAGGATTTTGTGAAACCCCTAAGGGGATAAAAATGGATGAAAACGTTCGTATGAAAGTCGTATGTTTTTTAACTTACAGTTCTGGTAATTTGTGTTCTGATAGATCATTAAAAATAAAAAGTACACGTTCAACATATGTTTGACAGGGAAGACTTAAGTGTGTGAAATTGGGAATGAAACTTTGCATGGAAAGGTAATTGTTTTTGCAGCTATAGTGATGAAAATTAGTATCTGGGTAGAGATTTTAAAATAAAAACATGCCATATTCATATGTTTTACTAGGGTTGATTAGAAGAAGTTAAAATGTGGAGGAAAGTTTGTCACCTGAACTTTAACCGCTGGCGCTCGGCCTGTTCGTCCATCTGTAATAATGGTGTATTTTTTGAACCGGAATAGGCAGTCACTTGAAATTAATACAATTTATATTTAATAAAAAAGAAAATAAAAACTAGCTTACATACTAATAACACGTTTTTATAAAAATTAATAATAATATTCTGTGTTTGTACAGTTAAGATAATTTTCTAAATCAGTTATTAAGCTTATAATACTTTTTTCTTACAAATTTAATGAGACGTCGCGCGTCGAGTATGACAGGCAACTCAAGTATAGTGTTGGGATCAATTTACGTGGTGTCTCATCACTGATACTAAGCTTGGACCAAGGTTGGCTGCCAATCGCCAGCCATATAGTGGCTAATCGGTAAGAATTTGCGATATCATCAGACAGATGCTAAGTGTAACGGAGACAATTTCACCACTGCGCCTGAGTGCTGTATCGATATGTTACCATTCGACAGTTAACACTCGACATGGGGCACTACGTTTGAACTGGTAGCCGTGGGGCAAGTATATAACTATGTTTTCGAAGTGTACCAGAATGGAAAACTTTATGGAAAATATGGTACTGAATGTCGACATATAAATCTACTACGATTTACGACGCCAATTTATAAAGTTTTAAATGTAACTTATTTATATATGAAATAGCTCCCAAAAACCAGTAATGGTTCCTGAGGGATAGTCCACGCTGGCAAAGCCACGGGTTAAATCTGGGAATGTTCAAGTACAGAGTGAAAAAGTATCAAATAATATTGATTACAAGGCAAGCATGTTTTACCGTATTTTAAATATACATGTATAAGTACAAAATTCTGTCACAAACCGTTTAGTAATATGTACTGTACTGTATCAGCCGGATCATCCACTGGTGAACACAGCCTCCCCTATTTAGGGGGCATTTGCCATAATCCCCACGGTTGGCAGGCGTCTTAAGGATCGCAGTGTAAGATGACAGTACCTTAGAAGGCGCTGCTGCCCATATTCCAGTATTATTTCCTTAGTCGCCTCTTACGACACCCACGGGATGATATGGGGAGGTGCAATTCTAACCCGGCACCCCACGGGGTGTGTATGTAGTTTATGTAGTGTAGTTAGTAATATGTAATAGTTAATATATTTCTTAACCTATAAACACGTTAACACACGTATATAAACTTTTATAAATATCATTATGCTCCGGCTGAGTAGACAATAATTTGCGATTTTGCCAGTGATTTGTAGTGGATGTAGTAACAACGAAATTTTCCTATGTTGTTGTGTTGTTTTTCTGCACTGTTAGCAAAATTATGTTATGCCGAAAAGTATTAATTATATATTTAACTTCCTTACAGTTCACCATTGACGAAAAAGCTGAGTATGCTATAGTTTCAACTTCTGGTACAAATGTAGAACTTAAGGTAACGAAAACCAATCAATTTCATGGCCCAGAACGAGACACGGAACATATAAACATATAATGAAAATGGAAAGTTAAGTATACTGCGCAAATAAAATCCTCTTGAAGTTAGTATTTTTTTTATTTTTATGCCTGATAGGTTAGCCTTTGACCACTATCTCACCTGATGGTAAGTGATGATGTGGTCGAAGATGTTGTTCAGGCCAACCTAGAAGTATACAGTTACAAAGATTTATAATTTGCAAGTATGATGGGTAAAATTAACAGTATAGCAAAAAAAGATTCACCTGATTTTGCTATAGATATAACATTCAAATCGTACTACACCGAGGGCTCCATACAAACACATAATGTACCATAAAATGGTTATTTTTCAAATACAGTTCGAGATGCTTTGTCCTGACCATGTGGGTTAGTTGGCAGGTTTTTATTATTTCTTGTTATTTGTTATGTATAGGAATATATCGTACCAAGTTTGACGCGTGTTGAAATTTTTATGATAAAAAACAAAAATTAAAAAAACACCATTTCTGACCGGGAGAGTCGTTTATTTTTAACATATGTGTTAATATTGACATTATTTATTAGGCGATCCGCCATACGATCACAACTCAATCAATTTAAATCGGTTACCTATTCAAGTTTTCAAATTAGCAAGCCTTTTAAAGGTTGGACAGGCGAACGTTCAGATGGACAACCAAAGTATAGTAATAGGGTTCCGTTTTCTAGTGAGACACTCTACAAGTCATATAGCAGAAGAAAGCAGGCCAGGTAACGGGGGAAGTCAGGTGAATCTGCGGCTGATGGTTTGGTAACGTTCCTAGATACGTACACTTAGGGAAAACCATAACATGATCAATCTGGAAGCAGGAGTTGAGTAAGTTGCGTTTGGATGTTATAAAATTATCTGCAGTCCAAATACTGGAACAGGATACGTTTATCCTCGACTTTAGTGACTTGTTTTCCTACCAGTAAAGACATAAACATATGCTTTATGGTTTAAGATTTTTTATTTCTCTTAAGAATATAGGTACATTCACTTAGCAGAGAAATTACAAGTTCCCTTAATTTATACATTTGTATTGCAAACATAGAAACTGACCTAATAATCAATATTATTCATATATTATACAGTATTTACATACGTAAAATATATAAATGTATAAAAATGAAAATAACAAACATTAAACAGTTGCTAGTTATTCAATTATTATTATTTTAATTAATTTCTAAGTAGGTAAAATGCACCAGCAATTATTTTATGTAACTTAAGTAATATTTTAACTGACGTAAACATTGTCGGGTAGGCTAGATGGTGCATGTGCGAGAAGTGAACAAAACAAAACGGGTGCTAATACGTGTCCCGATCGTTTAGAGCATGAGTGTTTATTTTTTACTTTTTCTTTCTGAAAATATTGTTTTGTAGATAGGTTTAATATTAACTCATTTATGTTTTATTCAATTTATATGTATACGATAAAGGTGAAGTTATTAAAGAGAAAATATAAATATATATATATAAATATTGATAACGTTTGTATATATATTTATATGTATATATATATATATATACAAATGTAATCAAAAATACAAGTGATTGTTGATTATTTATCAATTTTATATCATCATCATCATCATAATCAGCCGAAAGACGTCTACTGTTAAACAAGTTCTCCCCTATATTCTCACAGTGAATGGCTATTAACCACTTGTAACCATTAGCTACTCTCATACATACTAAGTTGTCATCTTTCAATATAATATTGTAACTACCCGAGAACCTTTCTTCCTCATCGGTTATCGGAACGTCGAGATATATGCCATTTGACACAAGTTCATTTTTACTTCAACTGGCGAATTCTGAAGGTTAGGTTCTTCGGTGACTTTGCTCGTTCCAAATTTTATCATCACGCAAATACACTCCGAGCAATATTCTTTCCATAGCTAGTTAAGCAACTTTGAGCTTCTCAAAAAGCCATGGTTAAGGACGACGTCTCAGTGTCAAAAAACATCACTGACAAACTCAGGACTGTTGAAAAACTCTGCTGAGGTCGCTGAACACTCTACTGAGATCCTCAGGCGACTCTGCTATAATGACAATATCATCCGTAAAAAACTATTCTGCCGAAATTCAGTTGATGTTTCTATACAAGCACTTCAGTGCTTGGATAGACTATAGTTATATTTAGTCGATTTGGTACCGCTGTACCAAAGGTGACAACAATAACAATACCGCCCAACGACATAGATTAAGTAAATGTTTTAAACAGGGTTACGTACCTTTTCCTCAGAGACACCAAAAGACCTTCTATGAGGGTCATTATTATTTTTGCGCTGATCTTGATAGGCCCAGATCATGAGATGTGTTTGTGAATGTCACCATTATTATTCTGTACTATAACACAAAGTTACGCGTAGGGGAGAGAGATCATTTGAGGGTGGGGTTATATGGATATGTAGAGCCAGACCCAGATGTACCAGCCACTAGTCGACGCTAAACGAACAACACGCTATTTAATTCCACGTCTATTGAATGATATCAATGCAAGTTTTAAAAACAGTATTACGACGAACAATAGTAAAGATAAACTAAAATCTCTCCTTTTGAACAGCCTGTAGATAACGCACTGAATAGTAGAAAAACAAGTTTTGTTATCGGCTCGACTCGTCTTTTACTGTTCGGCAAAATAAAACCAGTATAGCAGTCTCTTTTCCGCATTAGCGTTTATGTTCTGTGTGATCATAGTTAACTTGTTATTGTTATGCATTTTGCGTAATGTTATGTTATTTTTCAACAACTGGACTTTTGTTCGCATACTGGACAAATTTCTGTGATTTTTGGTATGCTTTTGTTTTGTTTTTGTAAGTTATTTAAATAAATTAAATTAATAAAAATATGTACTAAAGTTGCGATCAAGCAAAGTCTGTAGCTATTTTAGCTCCAAAATGTTGCGTACATTGTGGAGCTAAGAATCCAGAAATCCAGAATGCAATGCATTTGTCTATGGGACAAAGTCCAATGATAAAGCTCATTATTGGATTTGGTTGAAAAGTTTGATCAAAAACCAAATTTATCAAAGTATGGAATGGCTCTGAACAAAGGGGAAAATATTAGTGATCCGAAACTATTTTACGGAAACTCTGATCATCACCCTGTTACGAAATGTTTTGAAGCAGCTTCATTAAAACGAAACGACTGTCAATAACAGAACTTCTTAGAATGGGTGGAAAACGTTTATTTTTAATCCTTCTGAGGTTGTTTGATTCAACTTGAAGGTATGGAGCATAGATGAGCAGTGTCGTGGTGCTCTTCTTGAAAGAAGTGACTAATCTTAGTTAAAAATAGGCGCATCGCATTTCTGGGTAATGTGTACTATCTACTTCAATAATAAAAAAAATAACAAAAGAGAACCGACTTCATACATAGCATATGCATTATTAGGGATACCGCAAGTAATACTCTTTAGATCTTATTTAAATTTAACTGGAACTTCATGAAAAGCACCAGCTTTCGAATGTAAAAAAAAACATCAAAATCTATATACCCTGTAAAGAGATATGAGGTAACACATACAAAAAAAGCCAATTGAGAACCTCCGCTTTTTTTTGAAGTCAGTCAAAAATAAGAAAAGAACCGTGTCGTTCTTAGGTTTACCAACTTCTAGCCCCTCAACCAAGCCAATTTCTAAAAAGACATCACCGATCACATTTACACGCTCCGTCAGATGACACAGACAACTAGGGTCTATAATTGGCTTTCGTGTCTAGCTTGTATATACACAGACGTTTTCTATACAATAATATCCATTGGCATCAAAATTGCAGACTGTTCAGTGATGCCAAATCAATCATATATCGGCTTCAGTGCTCTTAGGGGTGCACAGATGAATTACAGCATTCTAAGGCAAATGTTGTTTATAATTATATTTTCTTGCTATGTAATTAAGTTAATTTTAAAGCAAATAATATTTCAAACAATACAAGTATAAGTTTACGGTTACATTTCTCGATTTCAAACAATTGTTTTTCTACAAAAAACTCTGCTGCTCTCCTTCTGGTATTCTTCCCTTCTTAATAAATGTTCCATACCTTCTCGTCTAACATGCAGCAACCGCAAAGCCAAGAATTTCAGAGGATATTAGATTTAGGATATTAGATTAGGATATTCAGAGACGAATTTACTTAGCATTCCATGGATTCACCGTGCGGGTGCCGAGAGTAGATATTCTATACTACATCTTTCAGCTTAGTGTGTTACTACTTTAGGCTAGGATCAAACTATTACGTAAACCAAAAACATCGTACGAGTTACGGGGCAAAATATATATATATATATATATATATTTTGCCCCGTAACTCTATAAATAATCCATACTTATAATAAAACTGCAATAGGTCCAATTCAATCAAATCATCAAAATCAAAGAATCAAAATATTTTCGAGCACTTTGTAGCTGATACTAAAGACTGTTTTTTATTTATTTTTGTCTGTATGTATGTCTGTATCCCGACCGCGCATCAAGGTAAAACTACCAAATGAATTTCAATGAAACTTAGCAAGATTGCAGTTCATACTTTGAGGTTGGACATATACTTTTTATCCCAAAATTCATCACGGTTCCCTTGGGCGAGGGGATAAAAATCAACCGTAAATATTTCAGTCTTTTTTTATTGCTGATAGGTAAACTTTTGACCACAATCTCAACTGGTGGTAATTGACGATGTGGTCAAAGTTGTTAACAGGCTTAACCTAGAAAAACTGGTTCTTAACAACAGCTGCCGGAACACAACGTTAAATGCTTGACGACAGATTTGCTAGTTGAACTTAGTCAGTGAAGCTTTGCCTTGCGGCGGAATTCGATCCATGGACCTGCTGCGTCGCAGTCCATAGCCAATGCCACTGAGCCATCACTACTTCAAAAATCTTTTAAGTTTTGTGTCGGTTTTGTGGTTCAGAAATTACAAACATTACAACCTAAATATTTCGTTGAAACCCGGAATGAACAGGAACCTTTGAAGTACGGCTCATCTTAAGCTGGCACTCGCACTTTATCGTATAGACAAAATGGATAGGTTTATTGTCAAAGTCGGACCACTCCAAAAGCTGTAAATATAGGTAGTTCGGCTTAGCTTCTTTTGGAGAATTATGAGATGTATCCACTAAATATCAGCTAGAGACTATTGACTTAATTGATAGGCAACGAGGCAAGAAGCTCTAGAAGGCAAAGCTTGACTTACTGTATCAAGCGGATTGTCCACTGCTGAACGCAGCCTCCCCCACTATGGGCGGGTTTGCCAGAATCGCCACGCTTGGGGATCGCAGTGTGAGATAACAGTTCCTCAGACAGCACTGCTGCATACCCTGTGTAGTGTTACCCTTAGTCACCTCTGACGTCACCCACGTGTAGAGATGGGGCGGTGACATTCTAGCCTGGCACCCTACGGGCAGCTTGGCACCTCATGGGCAGCTCGGCGGCACCCCACGGGCAGCCCAGCACCATATAATGTATATCTCCGTCATTTTGAAACATTTCCAAAAACTGATTCTTCAAAAAAAATAAGGGCTTATCAAACCTGCTCATAAAATGACGCCATTTCCGTTGGCGTCCTAATTATTCACATTTGCCTGAAGATCTTGAATTCAAGCCGATTGACAACCAAATATAATTCCATATTTATAATAAGCAGTTTAAACGACAAGGGTATATGGCATAAGAAAATTTCCTTTGATAGAGGAACCACTAGCCAGAGAACTCCTCGTCGAGGAAAGAATCTCGCGAAGTTAATTAAGAAACAAGACCTGCAAGATATGTTTTTCCTAGTGGTAGCGCCATGCTGTAGCTCTATGGTTTACAGCTGCATGGGCCGGCACGACTCCATTTAGTTTTGCAAGCTTGCTAAGATAAAACTCTAAAATCTGGAACACAATCCGTTTTTTAAACTATTTATCTTTTGCCGGATACAGGATACATATACTTTTCTGAAAAGTAAAAAGCTCCTATCTGAGCTATGCTTTACTAAAAGTGCTTCACTGCAGACCACAGTGTTGCCTAATATGAGATAAACAGTGCGCAAATGTGAATAATTAGTCTGCAGGTACGACAATCGCAAGCGAAGTTGCAGATACAGCTAGTTTATAATATTGTCATTAAGATCAAAGTTATTAATGTGTTAGTGTATTTTATTGATCTAATCTGGCCATATTAATATTACTCGTACTTACCATATTACTACAACTACCATAAAAAAATATGGAAGCTCAGAAATCTCTATGTTAAGATAACTTCAGCAGTATAGGTGTAAGGTGTTGTGTTGCTCATAACTTCCAGTGTGATACTGCAGTTGATCAACTCGTCACCATGGCCTCTCCTGCTTTCGAAGTGCTTGTCGAGTTTCCCGCCACGCCAGCTTTATTAACAATATTATCTGCCGAGCTTTTACCAGCGGCAATTTTGCAGCTTTTCTCCAACCGAATGGTCTAATGGGTGACGATGGTAAAAGACCTGACAACGTGATTTTGTTTCCGTAGCAGTTAGGGCGGCCCTTAGTGTGGGGACCGGGAGCTCATTGTATTTTCTAAAACTTATCAGTTTTCTTTTTCGATGCGACGCGTGATCA
The DNA here is from genome assembly GCA_963890685.1 of Plagodis pulveraria. Classification (NCBI taxonomy): domain Eukaryota; kingdom Metazoa; phylum Arthropoda; class Insecta; order Lepidoptera; family Geometridae; genus Plagodis; species Plagodis pulveraria. Next base: position 21,102,654 of record OY982950.1, on the reverse strand, counting down.
AAATGCTGGCACCTATGGGGTTTAACGAATAAAGCTTGCAATTCAACGGGGCACAATACTACCAGTATGCTGCGCACACTGCCAGCTGGTAGTATTAGCTATTCAAAAATAAATTATTGATCATGACTTACCATGGAAAGTAGCGAATTTTGATGCATTGAGGTTTTTGTATTTATTGATATAAGAGAGACATAAAATTCTGTAATATTAAAGTTTTACTTATAATATTAGGTCCTGAAGATCATCAACCTAAAGCCTGGCACCTACTATGCCTGGGTCAGGGGTGACAGCTCTACTTCAGTTGTAATATATGCAAGAACTGACTTCACATTCAATCATGGTTTCTCCATCCTGGAGCCTGCATCTATAAAAGATACCACGACTCAACCATTATCAGGTAACATAAGACATTTATTATTACACTTATTCAATATAATACTGCTGTTGCAAACAACCGTATTTTTTTGTGATACGCCGACAAAGCGTGTAGATTATAAAAATTGGCATGTCATATGTACACACACGGGTTGGGTAAATAAATCAATCTAAATTATTTTGTGTTGTCGACAAATAATATTTTCAGACATATTAACAGTGTAACAGTTTAATATAATTTTGTAAATAGGTTCTAAAAATTTGTTTTTAAATAACGTATCCTACTTCCAACACTGAAAACTAATAAATAACTTGGTGAAGTCCGTCAGTTCCTGTGTTTTCTTATATATTTTTTAACTCTTTTCATGGACTTCCAAGATCATTCACTTGTTAAAAATACTGATTACCATTGACAAGATACAAATACATTTTACAGTTAAATGTTTTATTATGTTTTCAGATTATTATGTTCTCATCTGCCATGTTTTATTGAGATAGATTGATAGACCACTAAGTTAAAGAAGATGCAGAGAGCGAGAGTGTTTTTAGTACTCATGTCTGTGTAACCTACGCTCGACAGATACCATGGCATCTTCAAAGTCCCTTGCTTCGTGCTCTGCCATAATATAGTGAAAAGAATTTAATGTAATACGAGTAGGTTATAGCTAGTCCATTTGAGTTAAACTATAAATTATATAATACTCAACCGATTTTGATAATAATAATATTATCAAAATCACCAGTGTGGACACATATTCTACCTCACAATTACAAGTCATCAAAATCAATTCACAATTGGTGGAGTAAGTAATTTTATTACCAACGTAAAAAAAACATAGTCGAATTGAAAGTCTCCTCCTATTTTGGAAGTCTGTTAAAAATGAAAAATAGTTTTAGTAAATTTATGCAATTTAAATAGTTAGGTATTACTGTACTTTATTAGCCGTATTGTCTACTGCTGAATACAGCTTCCCCCATTATAGGGAGGCTTGCCATAATCCCCACGGTTAACAGGTGACTAAGGGATCGCAGTAAGAGATATCAGTTCGTCAGAAAGCGCTGTTGCCCACCTTCTGGTGTTTTTCCCTTAGTCGCTTCATACGACACCCACGGGTAGAGATGGGCGGGTGACATTCTAGCCCGGCTCTCCACGGGCATTTAGGTATGGTAGCTGGTTACGCAAAAAAAAGATAATTATTATTGAATTTATTCATCACCTTATCCATGTGAAATTGTAACCTTATTGAAGAGCATACTTTGCATGCATTAATTTTAGTTTGTATTCATAAAAATAATTACTCGTATGTTTCAGGTACATTACAACATCTGTCCATTAATGTCACAGATCCAGGACATTCAGTAGACATTAAAACAGCTCAAATATTAGACATGAAAGAAAACGTCATCAGAGAAATGCAATTAAAGAATAGGGCTGGTAACTTTTACATAACGGATCCTTTTGTGGCACCCACGCAAATGTTTAAGATCGCGGTATGTAACTAAAAACATTACTTAGTGACATTTATACATGATATACCAAAATATTGCATAAAGTCTGAGTTTATTCTTGAAAAAAATTTGGTAAAACTGTAATAAAAGATATATAAGCATAACTTAGATAGCTCTGTGTTTTGAATCTCCTTCTCATTGATTCATGATAATTTTTTCTAAACGGTGAGGTAGAATATGTTATTAATAAAATTTGTAATAATCCTTTATAAAATCCTCATGTAAATGCATGATTTTGATTTAACTATGACATAAAACATTATTATTTTCAAATTTGCACCATAATTCTCTTGTAACGTCCACCTTCCGATATAACAACTTTATGCGTAGACACTTTAGCGCCGTCACACCTTTCTGAAACCCACGTGAGGGCTGGCGCCGCGGCTACTTCGGCAGAGCAACTCAAGCGGCGCAAATATGCTAACCTCGGTATGGGTTACATATTTGAGCCGTTTGGTGTAGAGACGTTGGGGCCGTGGGGACCGGGAGCTCATCGTATTTTCCAAAATCTATCAGAGCGCTTGGTCGATGCGACGCGTGATCAAAATGCTGGCACCTATTTGGCTCAAAGAATAAGCATTGCAATTCAACGGGGCAATGCTGCCAGCATGCTGGGCACGCTGCCAACTGATAGTGGGCTAGAGCATTTGGACTCCCTATGAGTCCAAATGCTTTTACTGTAGTAGCTGTAGTATTGTAGTAGCTGTACTGTTGTATGTAGTTTGTAGTATTTTTTAGTTTGTAGTATTTGTTTAATACAACTTTATATATATAATTATTGAAAATCGTTGACGAAGTGAATATGGTTCTTGATTGAGGCCATGATAACCAGTAACTAGTTTTTGTTGCTAAAACTTGAGTAAGATTGCATCTATAGCTGCAGCAGTACATCCTTACTATAATAAAAAACATTATTCTAAATATTATGATCACAAGGATTATCGCGTGCTGGGTAAAAAACAATTTAGATAAAATATATCTTAAAATATGATAATGATATTATTCTCTTAGCTTGAGATAGTGCTTGTAACCAAATATATTAAAACCCATGTTGTTTTCAGGTTAAAGGAAATATAAAAGCTTCAGGTAAACCCATCATAAGAATTTCTAAGACAGCTATAGAACCAATTATACCAACATCTCCTCCAAGTAAGTATATTATCTACAAAAATATAAAAACAAATAAAATGTACGAATAGAAAATGGGTGTTCATCCTATTGCAGAAATGTTTACATTACATTACATTAGTAACATTTGTTTTTTATTCTCGGTGGTATGCCTTTCTTAACAATATACTACAAACTATATACAACACTACAGCTACTACAAAAAAAGCATTTGGACAACCTACAAATCATTGCAGACTCACAGGTAGTCCAAATGTTTCAGCCCACTACCAGTTGGCAGCGTGCTCAGCATGCTTGCAGCATTGCCCCGTTAAATTGCAATGTTTCAGTGTTCAATGTTATGTTTCAGTTTGATCGGTTCCGATGCTTGATCTTGGAAAATGTGTTTTGAGAATTATACATTTTTAACATTTTACACAAATGATTTGTGTTTAAGTTACTGCAATTATATTTAGATTTTTATATGTATAATATACAGGTTGTCCCAAGAAGTTGTGATATCACTACTTTTTTGGACACCGTTTATATATAATATACAATTTTATTTTTAAGCTATTTTATTTGTCAGTTCCAGAGACAGCTCCTGTACATGAGATTGATGGAGTAGTTCACAAAGTCAACTATGGATCAGATGTTACGTTGACATGTAAAGTAAATGCTCACCCCAAAGCAAATATAGAGTGGTTTACAAGCGATGGCACATTATTACCGTCTCAGGTAATCTCATATCTTATACATGTCTAATATACGATATAAATTTTTTTTTTTTTTTTTTTTTATTGGCGATATGCCTTTATTAAACAAATACTACAAACTACATACAACAGTACAGCTACTACAATACTACAGCTACTACAGTAAAAGCATTTGGACTCATAGGGAGTCCAAATGCTCTAGCCCACTATCAGTTGGCAGCGTGCCCAGCATGCTGGCAGCATTGCCCCGTTGAATTGCAAAATATATATTGTTTTGGAAAAGGTCACGTGGTATTTAAAGGTAAAAAGGTTGTTTTGAAATGTAAAAGGGTTATTCACTGACTAATCGTAACAGATTTCAACATGACATTTTGACGAACTTATTATATTAATCACGCAATATTTTGATACCTTGATAAAAAAAATCAGTAGTAACAAACGTGTCTATCTAATTAATATAATAATTCAGGCCAAGTGACCTTACAATTCCTAGCATAAATTTTTTTGTTGACAGGCTGATCTTTGTTCACGCTTATCCAAACTGCTTAAGTGATAATAATTATGGTCTAATATGGTTTTTGAATAGAATATTAACTGGCTCTGAAGGACAGCTGCTTAAAAATACTGATAGGTGGCAGTCCATAGTTATTTCTACTGGGCCAAACTGGACATTTCCTCAACTGTCAATTATTAATACAAACAAGTATTTCTTTATGTCAATCTTGACAACCTGGTTAGTCGTTTGGCATAACGATAAAGTGCTTACCCCTTTGGGATATAAAAACGTGATGATGTTAAATATATATAACTTTTATCTAATTGAAAATAACCCTGATAATTAGATAATCCGAACCAAGTTTTCACTTTCCTGCATAGTTTGTTATTGCAGTTGCATTCGTTATTTCTTATTGGCAGCAATAAGCATTAACAGCAATTTCATCTGAAGGCAAATTAATATGACGTTGAAGACTGTTAACAGGCATAATCTAAAATGAGCATTGACTCTCAAAACTAGATTCCAGATTACTAATTAGCTGTTTAGCTACATATTTTTAGTTGGACATTAAATACATTATGGAAACTTTCCAGACTGTATTGCGTCAACTATACTTAACATAATAACAATAATAATAAATATTTTTAAAATATTTTATGAAAACAACAAATTAATATATATATATATATATATATATATATATATATATATATATATATATATATATATATATATATTTAATATAAAACACTTAAAAAATACAAAAATATATCTAGTGACAATTCCGCCTAATTTTCCTGTTAAACCGACGTGACGTCACAAACGCCACGCATTGAATTAAGACCCAACTAAGAAATTCACTTTAGATATTAAAAATGCAATCAAGACTACTTTATTTATCCCTACACATTTACTCAATAGTATAGTACCAATGAACCCTAGGTCCCCCTGTCTCTACGGTTTACCAAAAACACACAAAGAGAACATTCCTATTCGTCCCGTTGTCTCTTATGTTGGCGCTCCCGCGTACAACCTAGCAAAACATCTCAATATTTTGTTATGTAGCAAATAATCTTTCAAACCCAAAAATAGTTTAAAGAATAGTCTAGATCTGAAATAAAAAGTCAAAGATATTAACGTTCCTCCCGGTGCCAAATTATTATCCCTTGATGTAGACAGCCTATTCACCAACGTTCCTTACGAAAATTGCTTACGCGTCTTAGAGAATCACTTTGGGGTACAACGATTACAACCCCGGGGAAATAAATGACCTTATTGATTTAACTACTATTTGTATGAAACAAAATTACTTCAGGTTTAATGATGATTATTATTTTCAAAAGGAAGGATTAGATTATTCTATTTTATTATAGATACCTTGATGATATAATCATTTGTTGGACTGGCACTTCTGGCCAGATTGATATCTATGTTAAGAAACTGAATAATATACATCCCAAAATTAAATTTAAACTGGATTAGGCGGAATTGTCACTAGATATATTTATGTATTTTTAAAGTGTTTTATATTAATTGTTTATATATATAAATTTGATGTTTTCATAAAATATTTGTTATTATGCTATAGAAAGAGATACGCCTTGTAGTTGTATACAAGTATTAGATACTATATGCTTTGCGAGCTGAAGTGCACTTTATTAATATTGAAAGCTGTTTTTGATATTCTCCCTTTGTTTCATTTAAATTTTTATATTGTACCTCAATCTATTTGCACATAATTTTTTACCCTTACTCGTGATACAACTTGAAATAAATCATCATACACAAAGTTATGAATATTTTGACTTAAATAATACAACTGTTATAAAAATTAATTTAATTTTAATAAGTGTAACAAAAATAATTTTCAAGTAATGCCATTATTGTAGCTTAACAATTTACTTTCTTATTAATGAAAGAATTGAAACCAAATATAAATTTTCACATTAACACTTTTTTAGTGATTAATGATATAATTCTATACAAACCATTCAACACGTTAAAAAACTTAAATAAAAAATCATGTTTGATATAACTCATGTTTTATATTAATTGATGTAATTTTCTACGCAACATATCAAAATGATTTATATTAAGTATGAAAGTGCAATTTCTTTTGCAATATAATACAATATTGCTGTTTTGCTGAGGCACACAGATACAGATATATAATTTTTAAAAATTTTTTTTGCTCTCCTGAAAACTAGTGATTTTTGAGTTAGATCCTTTTGCACAGGTGGCACAGATATATACCTAATAGTAGTCACTGAAGTAAAAATTTTTATTATATGTATACCTAGTCGTAAAAAACCGTCAAGCACGTGTCGGGCCACGCGCATTTTAGGGTTCCGTAGTAGCCCAATATCATAATATATAACTTAGATTTTGTTGTTCTTTTTTTATTTCTTCCACAATCTTCCTGGCAAAGGTAAAATATAAGAGTACGATGGCTGCTAAGTTCTTATTTCAAATGTAGTTCGAAAATGCCTTTGTGACTTCTATAGGTACTCGAATGAAAACGCAACGATAGCGCAATTCAGAATCCGTTTGTACATTGCCATCCAGCGGCAGTTCTGTGAAAAATAATAATATATGTATTATTTTTTAATCGAGTGGCACAATATTTTCTTGTAAAAGTCTTCTTAAATAATAATTGTGAGATCTGATGAGTGTCAAATTCTAGTACGTCAAAATGAAAATGCTAAGGTGTATAAGCTAAGGTCGAAGAGTGACATTCAGTCACTCTTATTGCCGAGCAACAGGGCCTAATCATAGTTTATCTGCATGCTTAGAATAAACCACTTACCTGTATGGCAATGCCTAGTATCATGTCTGTCCTAGATTATAATAATACTAAAGAACTATATAATTGTTCTGACTACTTGGAATTTAAAAACTTATTACCTTATAATATTCACAACTTAACATGTCTCCATATTAACATTAGATCATTGATTAAAAACTAGAACTAATTATCGCTGTATATGGTGCCTCAATTGATGTGCTTGTCGTCATTGAAGCAAACATATCTGAGAGTATTCAAAGTCTATTTAACCTAAGAAACTATACAATGCACACTAAGTTACGAAAATCTCGTAAAGGCGGTGGAATAATCGTATATGTCAAGAATAAACACAAATTTTCACTAAACAAAACAACCACATTAAATTACGAATGCATAATTGGTAAAATCATCACAACTTCTTATACGGTAACCTTATGTGCATTGTACAGACCACCTAAAGGTAAAAAGCATTTATTTATGCTGGAAATCGACAATATGCTTAAGAAACTCACAAACACTGATTTGATACTTCTTGGAGACATTAATATCAACTTGCGGTGTGATAATAGCAGCAAAATATCCTTCATGAATGTAATGAGCGGACACGGTCTGTCATGCGGTATCTATGATTATACGAGGATAGAAATGTTAAAGAATAAAGTCACTAAAACGTGTATAGATCACATATTTGTCAGATCCCGCATGAGAGATGCGTACACCGCTGCATTCGGCACAGTATTGGCCGACCATAGAATGACTGCAATCTCGCTAGTATGTGACTCGAATCTACAGAGTGCTCCTATTTATGTGAACAGACTAAATAATGATAAATTAAATAATCTATTTCAACAAGTTAAGTGGGAGTCAACTCAAAGCATGAACTGTCCTAACGAAATCTACAGCTTTCTTAATAAGGAAATAAATAACTGCTATAATGAATGTAGGTATCAGAAAAAAATACGCAATACACAGCGAGATACTCATGAATGGGTCGACAAAAACTTATTAAATCTATGTAAAATGAGAGATTCTTTATTCTCACAATGAATTAGAGATACAAGTAATAAAGAACTCAGAGCTAGATATAATAAAATAAGTAATAAAACCAACAAAATAGTACATAGAAATAGATATTATAAATTAGAAATAAATAAAAATAGAAATGATATAAAAAAAGTTATGGCAAATAATAAATAATATGACAGGCAAGATCAATAGATCAATTGATACTATTATTACTAAAGCTTTTGAATCGGAAGGCAGTAACAAAAACATTGCCGATCAATTTGCCAACAAATTCAAAGATAATGTTAAATGTATTATACCGACCTGTTCATCTAAACTCTTAAATGAAAATGACTACATAAAACCACTCGACAAATCTATTTACTTTCCAAAAGCAACTGAAGAGGATATACTCAAAATAATAAAAAAAAACAATCCCCACAAGGCTCCTGGAATCGATGGAATTCGAGCTATTGACGTCGTACGACTATCTAATCGAATCGTGAATTCTATCACGCGTCTAATAAATACTGTATGTATCGTCACAGGCATCTATCCTTAAGAACTAAAAGCTGGTGTTGTGAGGCCAATTCATAAAGGTGGAAGCACAAAAGACTATGGGAAATATCGTCCCATAACTATACTTCCTGTATTGGACAAAATAATTGAGAAATATGTTTGTGGTGTCATACAAAGCCAACAAGGTATTATCATCTCAACAATATGGTTTTCAGCCGAATAAAAGCACCACTCTCTTGTTATCGCGATTTACCAATGAAATTAATGCTTATCTAAATGCGGAAAAACATGGTATTTTAATCTTTATAGATTATAGCAAGGCATTTGATACTTTTAGTCATGACCTGCTTAAAGACAGATTAAACAATAGCGGCGTACGAGGTAAATTACTGGAATGGTGCAAAAATTACCTAATAAACCGCAGTTATCAAGTCAAAGTAGGCAATTCAGTGACAGTATTTATGTCACTGAGGGAACAGCTCAAGGCTCGGTTTTAGGACCTTTGCACTACTTAACATACGTAAATAGCCTTACTAATGTAATTAAACATTGCTCTGTCTACCAGTTTGCTGATGATACGTGCTTGGTGGCTGCAAATAAAAGTACAGAAATTGCCCAAAATCACATCCAGGCCGACTTTACAACCATATGTTAGTGGTCTCATGATGTTGGTTTGGTGCTCAATGCTGATAAAACCAAGCTTATACATGCGCGCTCCAGTCACAATATCTGCACGGAAGGTATCAGTGTGGTTGCTCATAGTCACGAATGTTTACATAGCCCCAACTCCTGATGTGGAATTAACTGCACTAACATCCATCAGGTGACAATTAGCATCACTAATAAGGGGTTCTTCATATGCTAATTTTAGTTGCTTGTTGTAATATATCACCACTCCTTCATTCTGTGTTTTGTGAAATGTAGTGGCGACATAGTTATAATTATCAAGTTCCAGTATATGCTTAGCTGATAAGAGCCAGCATTCTGTGAGAAACAGTACGTCCCACGCCACTTCAGATCTTTGAACTAGTGTTATAAAATTAGCCATATTACACTGAATGCTACGGATGTTTTGAGAGAGCAAATTAAAAGTGAGACTTTTTTTTGTTTTATAAGATATTTATTTAACATATAAAATATTATTTACAATAATTACAAGACACGGTCAAGTACTTATTTCAACAATTTTACATTAGCTTGGCAGGTTAACATCACCTTTTTAAAGCCTTTTAATAAAATATATACCTATTTATGAAAATTTTACATTGTTAAACATATATTCTTAGAAAGTATTTTATTCACATTACTTACGATGAATTAATTCATATGTGTCCTTTGTTCCAGTACACATTTATAACAACATCAGCACAAACACAATTACACACGAACAGACAAAATACTTAAGTAGGTAGGTACCTATGCACTATAACAACTACAGAACTATTTAACAATACGAGTACATAATAAGTTGAGTATAGCACTGAACTATTAATAAGTATGTACCTATCTACAACTACACGTCCATGTATACCATCAGTTTATTTACATCATAACATCAGTGATAATAACATGATCATAATTCTCAATCAGATATACTTAATAAATGTAAAAAGATAACCGGGTAACATACGCCAGAAGTACCCTCGTTTGAATGGCGAGTGTCGCTGTCGATACTTGGTAAGTACTCGGTAGGTAAGGCGGCCATAGAAACGTAATAGTTACTATTGGTGTACCTCGCCTCGCGTCACTCGCTATCTTCGTCCTCTAAAACGTAGTGATGGGGTAAGCGGTATGATCTCGACAAATTATACGTTTTATCGTAAACAAAATTTGTTAAGCGGGATTTAGCTATAGACTTGATAAGTGAGTTATTATGGTTTTTTATTGTAAAAAGATAAAATTTACGAGTTTGTTCTAATATGAATTTCTTTAATATTGGAAATTGTATTTTATCGTGAAGTTTACTAATAATTGTCCGAAATTTAGTATTAAAGGCTATTTTAAATGCTTTATTTTGTAATACTTGAAGCTTTTGATAATTACTCTGACAGGTACTACTCCAAACTGGGCTAGCATAAGAAATACAGGGCCGTATCAAGGTGGAACACATTTTTAATTTTGTTCTAGCGCTGAAATTACTTTTACGATTTAAAACCGGGCTCAATGCTCCAAAAGCTTTAAGACCCTTTGATTGGATGTACTTAGTATATGTTGACCAGTTTAATTTTGTGTCAAGATGAATACCTAGATATTTTACAGATTTACTCCAGGGAATATTGTGGCCATTAATACATAAAGTTTTATCAGGTGGTACGCGCTTTCTTGAGAACATTATAGCCTCTGTTTTGTATTCATTTATTTTTAATTTCCATACCTTGAAATATTGAGATAATAAGTTCATTGATAGCTGAAGTCTATTAATTATTAACTGTTCATCATTTGAAGATGAATATGATGCAGTATCATCGGCGAAGCATGCCAAATGTGTTCTAGGTTGTTTGGGAATATCATTGAGATACACCAGGAATAGAAGAGGTCCTAATACTGAACCTTGTGGTACACCAGCCGGAATTGAAAACAGTTCAGATGACTCATTCCCTATGTGTACTTTGAATTGTCGTTGATTTAAATATGATTGTACGATTTTTACCAAATTTACGGGTATCTGCGATGATAAAAGCTTATGTAAAAGTTATATGTTATGTACAGTTATCAGTTGTCAGTTGTCAGTTGTCAGTTGTCAGTTGTCAGTTGTCAGTTGTCAGTTGTCAGTTGTCAGTTGTCAGTTGTCAGTTGTCAGTTGTCAGTTGTCAGTTGTCAGATGTCAGCTCTTGAACCAGAAAGACTGATCACTGATCACTGATCACTGATCACTGATCACTGATCACTGATCACTGATCACTGATCACTGATCACTGATCACTGATCACTGATCACTGATCACTGATAACTGATAAATGATAAATGATAACTGATAACTGATAACTGATAACTGATAACTGATAACTGATAACTGACAACTGACAACTGACAACTGACAACTGTTAACTGTTAACTGTTAACTGTTAACTGTTAACTGTTAACTGTTAACTGTTAACTGTTAACTGTTAACTGTTAACTGTTAACTGTTAACTGTTAACTGTTAACTGTTAACTGTTAACTGTTAACTGTTAACTGTTAACTGTTAACTGTTAACTGTTAACTGTTAACTGTTAACTGTTAACTGTTAACTGTTAACTGTTAACTGTTAACTGTTAACTGTTAACTGTTAACTGTTAACTGTTAACTGTTAACTGTTAACTGTTAACTGTTAACTGTTAACTGTTAACTGTTAACTGTTAACTGTTAACTGTTAACTGTTAACTGTTAACTGTTAACTGTTAACTGTTAACTGTTAACTGTTAACTGTTAACTGTTAACTGTTAACTGTTAACTGTTAACTGTTAACTGTTAACTGTTAACTGTTAACTGTTAACTGTTAACTGTTAACTGTTAACTGTTAACTGTTAACTGTTAACTGTTAACTGTTAACTGTTAACTGTTAACTGTTAACTGTTAACTGTTAACTGATAACTGATAACTGATAACTGATAACTGATAACTGATAACTGATAACTGATAACTGATAACTGATAACTGATAACTGATAACTGATAACTGATAACTGATAACTGATAACTGATAACTGATAACTGATAACTGATAACTGATAACTGATAACTGATAACTGATCACTGATCACTGATCACTGATCACTGATCACTGATCACTGATCACTGATCACTGATCACTGATCACTGATCACTGATAACTGATAACTGATAACTGATAACTGATAACTGATAACTGATAACTGATAACTGATAACTGATAACTGATAACTGATAACTGATAACTGATAACTGATAACTGATAACTGATAACTGATAACTGATAACTGATAACTGATGACTGATGACTGATGACTGATGACTGATGACTGATGACTGATGACTGATGACTGATGACTGATGACTGACGACTGACGACTGACGACTGACGACTGACGACTGACGACTGACGACTGACGACTGACGACTGAAGACTGACGACTGACGACTGACGACTGACGACTGACGACTGACGACTGACGACTGACGACTGATGACTGATGACTGATGACTGATGACTGATGACTGATGACTGATGACTGATGACTGATGACTGATGACTGATGACTGATGACTGATGACTGATGACTGATGACTGATGACTGATGACTGATGACTGATGACTGATCACTGATCACTGATCACTGATCACTGATCACTGATCACTGATCACTGATCACTGATAACTTATCACTGATAACTGATCACTTATCACTGATAACTGATAACTGATCACTGATCACTGATAACTGATAACTGATAACTGATCACTGATCACTGACTGATGACTGACTGATGACTGATGACTGATTACTGATGACTGATGACTGATGACTGATGACTGAGAGATCACTATGTCAGTCAGTCAGTCACCTTTGAGTTTTATATATTTAGATTGCATATTATAACGATGAAACCTAGTAGTGATAATTATTTTTAATAATTGACAAAAAAATGTACTGCTTAAAAAAAATTAACACAGATACTGACCTTTCCGAGCCCGATCTAGTGAGCTTGCATTCGCAATGAGTAATTACAGGTCACTAGCGATTCGAATTAGGAAGGTATTAGACAGATCCGGGGCGGGAGGGGTAGAGATCTTACTGAAATACTAAATGCGCAAGGTACGCGTCGCTATTTTGACGAATAGTTTGTGACACAGGGTGAAATATTAATTACTATATCATTCGTTAAATTAATAAGTCAGTGTGTAGTGCCTTTCGGGGTCCACATTTTTACTTCAATATAATATTTTTTATTATTAAGATCTGCATTTATACATTGTGAATATGAATAAATATTTAAAAATAACACATCTCGTTATCTTTTCAAAATTAAAATGATTTACTGATAGTTTTCGAATCCATTAAAACTCGTCTTCCTCTTCTATTGGTATACATCTACCTTCAAAAAGTGTCTTTCCTTCAGAACATGTAGTTATAGGTGACTTCATCGTCAGTAAACCAATACCGCCTTGATTGTCTTGCTCATTCGTCATGAAAGTCGACACGACGGTGTCGAGAAGAAACCAGAGGGCTTCACTTTCTTTACTGAGGGTGATAGGAGAACCAGACGGTGGCCTAATGCTTAAGCCGTCATAAGTCTTCGAGGGGAGAGCTGAAGAATTTTCTGCTGTGCTTGCAAACACCACGACGCAAAACATAATTGGTGTAAAGATGCTCCACACTATCATCTGAAATATATCATAAAAACACATGTATTTAGATTCCTCGTCACCTTTAAGGGGCTGTATAATAAACTGTCATAGGAATTTTAATATTCGCAGAATAGTGTTATTAAAAGTAAATAAACGGTCAAGCACGTGTCGGGCCACGCGCAATGTAGGGTTCCGTAGTAGCCCGTTATCATAATATAGAATAATTCTGTTGTTCTTTTTCTTTTTATCTCTCTACCTATAACTTTCTAAGCAATTTGTTCTTTTGTTTATAAATTGTGATTGCTTGCACGGGTAGACTGTTGTCGACCGTGAATGTTAAGTAGGAATCATGGATTATCTATACGTTTCTTAGTTACTCACAAACTTTTTTCTTTTAGGTTGAACTGGCCGTACAGTTCTCCATACAAACGCCGTAGGGTGATCACTCCCTTATTTGAGATTTTAGGTATAGAATTAAGCATAATATCGATTGTTGTACCGTAACGAAATTTTAAAAAGATAATTAAGTTGAAAGTTATGAGCCTTGAAAACTTTATATGAAAATGTTTCGAGGCTCATAACACTCAACTTAATTATATTTTAAAAATTTCGTTACTATACAAACCTAGATAATGACGAGTTCAATCGATATTTTTTTGCTTGGCGGTAGGGCATTTTGCGAATGCCCGCCTGGCTAGGCAAGGTGAATTCACAAGTCTTGAGATTATTTTCACCAATCAATAAAAAAGTACCATGTTTTATAATAAACAATACCGTCAAAAAACGCCTTCCGTAAAGTTTTTTCAGAACTGAACTTGTTATACGATAATAATTGCAGTATTGACCATAAAATATACCTTACTTTTACGGCGGTTTATATACGGTGATTATCACTATAACGTACGTCTTAATCAGCCTCATCGATAAGTCAATATTTAAGAAAGACCACAAAATACACCTTAAATGAAGACGAAAAGAAACATTCGCCTTCACTGACCTCGTTTAACGCCTTCTAGTTGGAAGGCGTTTTTGTACGTATTTACGTTTGGTCGGTTTTTTGCCTTCATACCATATAAATTGGCCGTCATTAGGGCGCTTTTGACTTTAGATTTTTCTCAGTGTATAAATACTGTAAATACAATAGGTACCCAAATAACAACTTTTACAAGAAAGGCGAAGAATAGAATTAATAACTTCTTCTTAATAAGATTTGCGTTCTTGTGTTATGAAACTTAAAAAAACACCATTAAGATACCTAGCCATCGCAGTTTGCCCGTAATAAAACAAAACCTTACCAGACAAGTAGGTAGGAAATTACAATTACAATTACCTACTTAGTAATTGTAATGCTTAATTGCTCTTTGACGTGTATAACAACAAAGAAGTAGGTATCCAAAACCATCTAATATTTCCATAACGTCTTGTATGTGCCCCTCTATATTATTTCAAACAAGATTCATTTCGGCAGCGCACAGCGGAAGTATATGGAGTCATCGGAAATATTAATCAATTTCTCAAGTTAACCAAACTTCGATATGCACATCAATATGCTACTTAAATCGTGTCAATATAATTACACTGATCTAAGTTACGAAATCACATAATATTTTAACCAACTTCAAAAAAGGAGGAGGTTTTTATTTCGACTGTTTTTTTTTCGTGTATGTTACTCCTTACCGGGTGTACCGATATTTTTTTTTTTATATTCAAATGCTGGTGCATGTCATGTGATCCCATTTGAACGTATATCTGACGAGTAGTATGTAGTTGAGTTACCCATAACAATGCGTAGTTTCATTTTGGTGAAATTTTATTATTTACTAAGTTACACTTTCTAAGTACATGTTATCAAGATATGCAAAACGAACATTTTAATATTCGAAGTTTAAACTAAGTTATAGCAAAATAATAATCTTGCATAAAACCAAGAACGCAATAAAAGTCATCTTAACGAGTACGCATTTTTTTACGCCGTGTAATTAATATTTTTATATCTATAAAGATAGATAAATATTTTATTGTAACACCTTAAAAGCAAAAACAAAATTCAAAATAATTTAAAAGTTGACGGTCTTATCGCTGTAAGCGATACATCTCTTCCCGACAACCGTTCTGGGTAAGCGCGCTCCATCATCGATCGCATCATCACTTACCATCAGGTGAGATAGTGGTCAAGAGCTACCCAGTTATGTATAAAAAAAAAAAGAAAAAAAAAACCATTGGAAGGAGATATATATATTTTTTTAATATTGTCAGGTTTGCAATAACGCCTGCTATGCAATGCATGCGATCCGAATACGATGGTTAAAGAACGATAGAAAAGATTTGAGTTATGACGTCATGTCATGTTAGCTCAATTGGTTAGAGCATACCCTGGCTCAAGGGGTGGAAGGACGCGGGTTCGAATCCCCCACATGACTTAAATTTTTCCCTACGTGTATTTGTGATTTTGTAAGGAGATATATAACTGAAGAGATCTAAAGAATGGCGGTGAACTAGTTTATATAGTACTTAAAATGAATAATTATATCTAAAAAAAAATAAATAAAAAAAAATATCTAAAATATTACTTATATTAAAATAAAAAACCAAAGGAGAATTATAATATAAATAAACGAATAATATACATATATAATAATATTTACATGTATATACAACATATTATATTCAAATAATAACACATGGATAATATACAGTATTATAAAATATATAAACATACATACAACATATACTTACAATAAACATATGTCAATGATGAATAAAGGATAGTCATAGTCAACCAGTATATTAAGCCATATTTATAAAAGTAAGATTTTATTAGTCAAAATTACCTTAAAATTCGTTTAGCAACACTTGTTTTGTCAATTTAAAATATTTAACAGCAAAACATCGACCTTCACAACACTGACTGCCTCCGACTGACGAGTGTGCAACAACAGGAAAAAAGTTATCAAACATACGTTAGGAATGGGTATCCCCATTCCAAACCTTGTATGGTAGTAGTACTTACTTACGTAGGTAGGTACTAACTATCTGTATATTATTGTAATAAATCGTTCTAATTTGTAATAAAACGTAGTAGCATAGCAATCGTAGATATTAAAATTTATTTTTGGAATAAAATATTATAATTTTGAATATTCATGTAGTCTTATATAGCCTAGCACGGACCGGAGACATATCTCCCTGGGGGAGGATAAAAATCTTCTCACCTTTGAATTTTTACTACTCTCAGAGCTTGTGCGCGCCAGTGAGTATTTATACACGTTAGATATATCCTTTCTTTCTATTGGTAGTGTCATACGTAACAATATAAAATAAAACTACATATCATTCATCAATATTGTCACATTTTATTATTCAATTAGTAGGTACAGTTTATGACCAGTATCCTTGTTGAGTATATATATATATATATATATATATATATATATATATGTATATATTCTTAAGTAAACAGGTAAAGTGTAATAGTAATTACTCATGCGATATTGAGCTTATTTGTAGCACTGTTTGTGGCTAGGCTGGCGGTCGTTTTTGCCCCGGGTATTTTTGGGGTACGCGAGTATTTTACATTAAAAGTATTTTAATGGCAACATGCATACCTCTGCTGTGTGTGTATGTTGTTTTGAAAAATATTAATAATATGGTATTAGACGTTATAAAAACATTGAACATTTTTGTAAATTCAACATAATTGTATTCAATATAATATGAACTTAACATTTTAACTAACTCAACTTTTTGACCGTTCAATATTTTAGGATTTGACGTTTGATGTATTCATCATTATACAAATACAATAATTTGGCAAATTCAACATTTCGGGCCGGAAAATTTAATCCTAATAAATGTTATCGGAAGCAGATAGATGATTTTTCTATGTCGAAAGTGAAGTTATCGATCAGAGCTATCGCTTTAGTGAAATCACTACCGTGGTGTCACTTTGAAAGATGTCAATTTGATAGTTGTTATACCTTACACCTCTTGATAATTTCATATTAGTTTATATATACCCAAAACCAAAAACGAAACTGAAAACAACCGTAAAATCTGGCACTTTGGCAGCTGTAACATCTAAGGCTTATCTCCAGTAGTAAAAATAATATTGAAGGTTTTTTGCAATTATTGCTCTTTAAAAATTTTACTATTATTTTGTATTGACGAAGCAGTTGATTTGGTTTCCACTCTAGAACAAGGGATGGGATGTAAACGTGAAATACCCGTCCACCCACCAGTGTGAAAGTCCAGGGGGTGGACTAGGCATGACCCATCATATTGGAATTTCGTCGCAGGCTGTGCCCGCGTCGGTGTTCCGCCGCAATTTCAGCACCGAAAAATAAATACATTTCAAAATGGTCTGCATGTCTGTCAATGTCTTAAGAAGTTTAATGACGCATTTTACTCCATAGAGGATTGCATTTTATTATGTTTCAGTATCAAATTATATATATTTATATATACATATATATAATAATATTATTAATCTCAGATTCTATATTCATATATACACAGAAATATAACAAAACAACATCTACTTACTTTGAGTGTTTCAAAGTCGGCATAGTTATATCACAGACAATAATGATATCAAATGTTGGTATATTGGTAAACATATTAAAGAATAATCAAAAAGTTGGCATGTTAGTTCATGGTGTTTCGATATATATGGCAAACTAACTCAAGTTGGTACCAACCACCATAACTCATCCTAGTACTTTTATAATTTTTCGAGTATGTTATGTACTTATTTACCTGTATTGCGAATCATAATAAATCTACATAATAGAATTTCAATTATCAAGGTCCAGATCGGGACGCATGTGATTTTAAGGGGTTAAAAATAAGGAGCACCTACATACCATGGAGTACTTTTGAATATTTTTAACCAAATTTTTAAACAATTTGCTACTCTAATCCAGCACCCATAGGAAACATACATTTATGTGTATATTTAAGTGTTTAATGTATGTAGGTACATACAAGCGCAAAACGAGGTGTTGTTATCTGGTGATTCAAATTAAGAAAAACTAGCGAAGTTCAAGTAGAACTAGTGCAAAAAATCATAAAAGCAGTTTTTTTTAACCCATTGTTTTTTGGTACTTTAATCCTCACCGTACGCTGTGGGATACCAGGCTGGAATTTTACAGCACTCTCCCCTCCCCCCAATGTTCCTGTGGGAGTCGTAGGAGAGGAGTGCAAAAAAAAAACCAGCTGAAGTTCTGAAAAACTGAAAGTCTTGCGATTCCCAAGCCGCCTGCCAAGTGTGAAGAAAATCAAATGGCAAACCCCACTTTTTGTGTTCAGCAGCAGACAATCCGGCTTAAACGGTACAGTACTTAAATCCTCCTCGTCTGTCTATTTATTACTACATGAGTAACTTACGTGTTGGCAATAAATATTACTCATACACATGTAATTGGAATTACCCGTAGCTATTTACCTTTACATTTCGGGCTACTACCGCTGATTATAACCGACCGAGTGTCAATTCAGTTGCGATTCCATGATGAGGATTTATGACCCGGTGCCAGGAGTAAATTATTAGCTGTCCAAAGGTTACGGCGCGCTGGCCCCGTGATTAATGCCATATCGATAGTGTTGCCTTGCCTATATTTACGCAGTTTGCTATAGTAATAAGATTCAGTAATGGAATAACATGATAGATTCTTTTCAGTTCAGCAACTTCATGACATATAGGTGGTTTACTGTGATCTTAGCTTGAAATATCAATTATTTTTGGTATAGTTTTATAAAATTTTGGTTATGTTCTACTTGCAAGTTGCTATCGAAATCAGTGCGTTAAATGTATGCAACTTATAGCGTATGATTTTTTTTGATCATGTCCAAAATAAACTCATAACATCAATCTCAACGCAGTACTAAGACATGACTACCTTCCGCATAGCAAAGTAACCGACGGTATTAAGGCCTCAAGCATTTACTGGTCTTATTGACTAGTAGTATGTGTCGCATTCGGCTATTTGAAATCGAAGCGGAGGGCGCGTCGTCGGGTAGCTGGAGTGAGTGTGCCACAAGAGTGGTATTCTAACCTAACCAGGAAGTGAAACTTCGGACATGAGAAGCATTGACAGTGACGACCCGTGATCAGTGGACATCAGTGATGTAACTCGACAGCAGTTCCTGCAGCAGCAGACTTTGAAGATGACTTACGACTTACGTCTTAGCATACAAACCAAAATAATGATGATGAGTTATGACCAGTAATAAAGAGTGTGAGATTGTGAAGAGATTATTCTGCAAGGTGAGGGTTGGAATGACTGTAGCGGGAGGACGGAGGTCATTTTGAGGGTCACCCCTAAACTGGGTTGAGGAATAAACCAAGAGTGTTCTAGTAATTTGTCTTCTCAATTGCACGATACCCACATCTGTCATCTGCCATTATCGAGAACCTTTTAATTTTCGGTGTTTAATATATATTATACTTTGAAAACCAATAACAGACCTACAAAAAATATATTTAAAAAGGAAAATAATGGTGTCATTAGTTTACTCCGACAACTATTTGCAAAAAAATATCTGAGTCACTCAAACAGGACTGAGCATAAAAATATGGTTTTGCTCCATACATAGTAATTATTATCGTCTGGATATAATATACACGGTGATGCATCCAGCACAGGTTGGGGCGTAACTTGCGGTGGTCAAAGTTCACACGACAACTGGAAAGACCCAGAACTCAGCTTGCATATTACATGTATTGGAATTACACACTTCATTTCATAAGTTAAAAATATTTGCGTCTCAGCTTTTCTGTTAAGAATTAATAATACGACTGCGTTAAGCTACATAAATCGAATGTGAGTCATGTGTATCATACGCGATTAAATGACTTGGCTTGCAATTTTTGGCAATACTAATAGTCCTGTGACCACAATCTTACCTGTTGGTAAGTGATGATATGGTCAAAGATGTTAACTGGCTTTTTATAAAATTACTATATTACAAGGACAGATACCGGATCACACCGTTAGTTGCTTGGCGAAAGGTTTCCTACTAGGGTAGTAGCCAACCAGGCAGGCATTCGCAAAATGCCCTACCACCAAGCGATGATGATGAAACCCACCGCGGTGGTATTTGAATAAGCAAATTGGTTTTCATAACATCGATTATGTACATGGTTGTAGCTTTGGAATATCTGTTTTTTAATAATATCTGCTAGATTTGCCCGTGGTTTGCTGATTCCTGAATTCCTTTATTCTTTATTTAAGTCTTAAATTTTGATTAAAGCATTTTTCACTATATTTTTCACATCAGACTCGACAGACGGAGCTATTCACTGAATGAACAATATTCAATAAAGTAAATAAGTAATAAACACATAAAAGGAAATTTTGCTTTGAGACTATAATATGCCATTTTAATTTCAAACCAAGCCTACCCAATCGTAGGAGTAATTATACACTCCTAAAATTTAACCTCGGATTAGCCTATTTTTCTTTAAGCTAGGATAATTAATATGACCATTTACTTAATATCAGCATCATATTCCTTAAGGGAAGTGCCTACAAAGTATATTCCATACAAACGTAGTTTCGTAATATTTTAAATACCTACCAAGTGTTTCCATAAAAATGTATATTTAAAAATTTTCCCATTTAGAGAAAAAATAAATAGTAAACGAAAAGCTGGCACACCACAAGCATAGATATTAGACTAAGAACATGCAAGCGAAATTTCAACGAGTTTAAAATATTTAAATATTATGAAACTGCGTTTGTATGGAAAGAGCTACGAAGACTAGTTCTCTAGGCGTTAAGGTCTGTCGATCGGTACATTCCAACTCATTTAAAAACAATGTTATACTGTTTTTTTTTTGTTTTTAATTCTGGTAATCCTTTTAACAAAATCTCAGCCGATGGTAAATGATGATGAGATCGAAGGTGTTAACAGGTATAATAATTATATAATAGTAAGTATAATGATATAATACAGCAATAATTTACTCCTGAGTTCTTCCAGCTACTATTTTTCACAACATCAATCTACCTTAATTATTATTTAGTAACCGGCTAGGACTCGCGCCACAATCGTGACTCCCAGACGAAGAACTTCAAATGAGTTCGAAACTGGTCGGAGCAATATCCAGTAAATATTACGCGAGTCCTAGCCGGTTACTAAATAATAATTATGGACAAAACTCGCGAAAGTGTTTTAGCTCAAATCAATCTACCTTGTACCACAGTTGCTACTATACTTTGAAGTGAGCAAAGCGGTAGGTTCGGTAACGTTAAGGATATTAAAATTTTAATTTCAGCTCATAATGTCCTGAAGCGAAGTGCAGACATCACGACAACATCAGGATTTTATTACTTGCGCTGTAAAATAGCTATTTCAAATAACGGCAGTGTTAAACGTAATTTATATTTAAGACACGTAGGTGTTCAGCTGTCTTTTTAATTAATAAAGAACCACTCACTTGGAATGGATGATATTGCAGTAGAAATTTTTGTGCGAGTTTGTCTGGGGAAGTATTGCCACTACATCTATTTCTGCCGCTAAGCCGTAATGTTCACATGACTGTATTCCGGTTTGAAGGGTATTGGTACTCGGGAAATTACAAGCACGAAACACTTAACAACTTTATATCTCAGTTGTGATGGGCGCACTACAGTTTGCTACATGTGATGAAATGCATCTGTTATAGGCAGAGGTTACCACTTAACACCTAGGCGGACCTCATGCTTGTTCCATCACTATAGGATAAAATAAAACTATATTTTTTCTGTGTTCCAGTTCGTAGGATGTGGGTACTGACGAAATTACATGTACATGATACACCCAGTGTCACTTGTGTTATCAAGACTAATCTAACGAAACACTCCTTTTTTGGGCAAAGGTGTAAAAACTATCTACAACATATTCTCGTGTCAACTTAAGTGTGCTGTAAGAAAACATATTTTATGGTTTATTTTTAATTAGCAGTGTGTTCTTAGCGTATATGTAAAATACAAGTATCAAAAAAGTTACGATCTGATTGTTACATTCATGTAGTATCCCTAATTTGTGTCTGTGTCAAAAAATATTCCAGTTCTTTTTTCTAATAAAAGGCAAATTGTAGCAAATGAAAACCAAATGATAAGTAGCAAAATAAAAAGTTACGTTGGTCCTTAGAGCTATTTAAAATATAAACTCCAAGACTCCAAGCCCTAAAGTAATTGCTTTCAGTAACAGAGTTGATTTATAAATTACCTACTATATCATATCATATTGCTATTTTCTCCTATTTGATCTGTGATTTCGTTATATTTACAAGTGAAGATACATAATTTTTTTTTTTTTATATATCTTCTCTTGTAAATAAATAATATAATAAATTAGTAAATAATCTAGAAAAAAAATGTGTTTAATAGAACTTGCACGTTTGGTGCATAGTTTTTAGATCTACAAAACAAACGAAACTTAATCAGCGTGAACAATCAAAATACATCATTTTTTTACTAATATCGCCAAAAACATGAAATTGAAAAACACACCAAAAATACCTCAGTCTTATTTTATACATTCAATATAACTTCACTTTAATTTTATATATATTTATATATTAGCGAAGTTTGCTTAGATGTTCTTAACCGAACAGCAAAGTTAAGCAACGTCCGCCGCGGTCATGAGTTGGATGGATCATCACTTACCGTCAGGTGAGATAGTGGTCAAAGGCTAACGTATCAAGTATAAAAAAAATATAAAAAAATATATATACCTGTAGGCGGATTCGTTGAGACCAATAAATGTTATGTGATGATCACGACATTGAACTCAGGGTGTTTTAATCTGCAGGGACTTTCACAAGTTATGTACCAATTTACAGACAAAAGTATTTACAAATATGTAAAATGTGTTACATTTTAATTATGAACCGCTCGTTTTGTTATTGCATGCAGTCGGTGCCTGAAGAGATACACAGCTACATATCGTCATTACCCACAAAGGTAGAAGAATAATAAAACACCGGCCTGAAGGCGAAAATATAATAAAGACTAACAAAATATAACAACAAAATGACAAATAAATAAATTACTTTCTAAACTTTTAACTAAGATTCTTGTAAAACGGCCAGTTGTAAAAGATTATCAAAACAGGAAATTCGATCGCCAATAGTGCCTATAATTGTATCTGCTTAAAAATATCATTTGTAATAATGTGTTAATGGATAAATAACATGTTATTACCCAACAAAAATAAATTTAATATTGTTCCACCACAATTTCCTTATTAATTAAAAATGTGAAATTCTTGAACTCTTCTACTTCTTCTTCTCGGATCAAAGTGACAAACCCCTATACGAAAGAAATACCCGTGGCAACATCATCTTGTTGGTATTATTGGATAAAGTAACTTTGTCGTCTCTCAATATAGTTTCTAAGCTTGAAAAATATGTTCAATTCTCATTTCGTTCCATAACTTTAATGAATAACCGTGTGTACATCTTAGACCAATTAAAAAGGTGTCCATGTTATCATCATTGTTATTTATGGCAAATATTATGGGAATAAATAATATGTCATTAAAATTCTAAATAATTAGGTTTAGATTATATATACTCCTCGTGGGATGCCGGGATAGAATTCCACCTCCCCATATCTTCCCGTTGGTGTCGTAACAGGCGAATAAGGAATAAATACTGGAAAGTGGGCACAGCGCCTTCTAAAGAACTGCTATCTGACACTGCGATCCCCAAGACGCCTGCCAAGCGTAGGGATTATGGCAAATACCCCCTTTATAGGGGAGGCTGTGTTCAGCTGTGGACGATCCGGCTGACATAGTACAATTTGTATAATCGCATCCTATATGTAAACGTATCAAGTAAAACCTTATATAGTGAAAACACAAACCTAAATCGGCGAGGCAGCCGTAACTACAAATTAGTTTATTAGTTACACAAACTGCGTCGGTCGGAGAAGTTAACTCGTTTCATAACCGTAGAACAGCGAGTAACAGAGTGCTGGCTCGTTGTCATTGTACTTCAAAACTAGTTCCTAAAATGTAACAACGTGTCAGTGTTCATACTGTATGCGAAAGCTTAAACTAAATTCGGGCGTACAAGAAAATTTGCGATGTTGTTTTGATATATACTGCAAAAATACGATTGACTACCAATGTTTTACTTGTACCATATTTAGTTTTTAATCTCTTTTAAAATAAGTGCCTACTTTTGGTATATGTAATATGTTTTTATTTTTCATAATCCCACAATAGTAAAGAATGG
This sequence comes from Plagodis pulveraria, assembly GCA_963890685.1. Taxonomy (NCBI): domain Eukaryota; kingdom Metazoa; phylum Arthropoda; class Insecta; order Lepidoptera; family Geometridae; genus Plagodis; species Plagodis pulveraria. Next base: position 21,077,608 of record OY982950.1, on the reverse strand, counting down.
CAGGCTAGTCTTATGATGAATGTAATAGAATGAATTTTATAGAGATGCGTTTCACGTAGCGATTTATAATCTCGAAGGTTAATCATAGATATCTTTCATAAATAATTACATGGCTTTTACGGCTTTACTTGTATCATGCGCCATGCTTATGTATCATGTATGTAGTGTGCCCCTTTGATATCGAACCTCAACTCTGAACCTAAAACATCGACAGTAAGTCTATATATAGCGGCTTCTTTGCCAATGAATCCTACCTAATGTGCTTCATTCTTGATGAGACAAAACTTGATAGACATTAAAAGTTGCCTAAATATTGTCTAACTTTCCCTAGGATTTGAACTTAATAAATATAAGAATGAGCGGTTTGGGCAATTAGCGACAATTGTACAGTTTGTAGTTTTGTGTATTATTATATGTTCTATGGTTTTGTACATGACTTTGGAAGTGGGAGAGGCCAGACGTAGGACGTGTCATCAGTGGTGGTGTGCGCTTTCAACTCGACGGTTAGACGTCGTCTTTGAATATTTATTTTGTAAATGTTCGCCTGGCTAGCTACCACCCTAGTACCTAAAAATGTGTTTCAGCAGTAGTCCTTGAGAGCTAGTAAATTACAGGCACTTGAGACTCAACAAATGTATGTCTCAGGGTGCCGGGTGCAGTGCAGTTCGTCACTTGCGACTAAATACAGGTGTTTTAGACAGAGAATACTACTTAGCTCGCTCCGTAATAATACCATTAAAATATATAAGTTAAAATTCGTCATTGTAAAAAACAAATATTGATCACTGTATTGTATCCAGTTTAACAATGCTTTATGAGATTTATTTTGGAGTTGCAAATAAAAATGGTCGATTTAATTCCTTCGTCTCATTTCTATTACCATATAACAAAGCGCGTTTGAAAACCCGATATCCGTTCGTTGTCAATATAGTATCCTATTGATTCCCGAATTCACAACGATTTGCATCCATTTAGCAATAAAATGAAAAAACATGCAAGCGTCCTTGTCTCCTGATAAATATATCCTGTGCGAATTTGGGGAGTTTTTAAGTCTAAAGTAATCAAAATAACCTACACAAGCATTTTCCAAGTGAGATCGTGATCAAACTTATACATTGATGACTCGTGTATTAAATTTTTTTTGATAATTTGAAATGAGGAGTAAAATAGTATATCTTAATTCTTGAGTTAAAAAACTGCCTTTTGATGGAGATTTTATCTTTTTTCTGATTCATCATACTACCCTTAATTTCAACTACATAGGTGTCACTTACATATTAACATTGAATACATTCAACTCATATATAAGTCAACATAATAGCGCCAGCACATCTTTTTGAAGCAAACATTAGATCGTAAAATCGCATGATGCCCAAGGCTATGGAAATTTAATAGGGTCAAGAAAATTGGACAATACTTCCAGCAGCTGTCCTTGAAAGCTATTCCCCATTCTAGGTTATGGCTTTTTACCATCTACGACCAAATCATCGTTTTCCATCAGGTGAGCTTGTGGAGAAAGTATAGCAGGCTGCAGTAAAAAGTCCTTCCATAGAGATATCTGTTTTCATAAAGATTCATCAGGCATTAGACCAGCCACCATTTGGCTCAATAATACTGCAAGAGATTGTTTAGTATTTTTATCAACGACATCTAATAGCGTGAGTATCAGTCAGTTCTGATTTAAAACTTTTTTTTATGCCTTTGACGCTAATAGCATCATGTGAACTCTCCCAGACTTAAGTATATGTGACATCAATTGAACACCTGTATCTTTTGTGGATCTGCTCTTTGTGAAACCAAACAGATTCTCATTCAATATATTATGTTTGCATTAAACTGGGATAAAAGTTGTTTGAGCATTATTTTTTAGAATACTTTATTTAGAACTCAGAATGGAAATCAGGCTATAGTTACTGAAAAGGTCATATTTAACCCCAGACTTAAATATTAGAGTGAAAATCACTCACTCACTTTGTTGTTTCGTGAATTCGAGTAAGTTTCCTCTATCATATACAGTAATAAAGATTGCATGATGTTAATAAATATGATGCAATAATGCAAATAATAGACTGCTACATTTTCGTTTCTTCATATCGACAGTTATGCTATAATATATATTATAGCTGCCGTCTGTGAACTGCTTTACATTGTATTGAAATTACAGGCTAATAAGACCTAACAACTGGACGTCTCAGTGTGACGGGCACAGTGCAATTCGTCGTTGACGAAATGCATCTGTTATAGGCAGAGGTTAGTCCACTTAACATCAGGTGGGCCTCGGGCTTGTTCCGTCACAATAACATATAAAAAAAAAAAAAACCGATAGCTGTCCTTGATAGACAGTCATTTTAGGTTAGAACAATATTTTCGACCACATCATCACCTACCATCAGGTGAGATAGTGGTCAAAGGCTTAACTATCAGGCATAAATAATAAAACTGGTTCCCATTTTTTTTTAAGATATAAAAAACAAGGAAAAGATCCTTCTTAGGTAACTGTGTGCAGTTTTATAATAAACTAAAATGCTCACAGAAGGGAAATTAAAGTTGCACGTGAAAAACATTTTGTACAAAAAATCCTACTACACAGTTTGTTATTTACTGAATATACCGGCTAGCACTCACAGTGTTTTGGTCGTAATCTCCGACCGGTGTTCGAGCAGTAAAGATGCTCATTATCAAGGAATGCGGGCAGCTTCGAGGGCTGCTAGACGCGCACTGCGGGCGGCTGCTCGCAACGCCCTCTGCGAAACTTGAGGAACGGCGGGCAGCAATGGCATCGCAGGCAGGGTTGGAGCGCGTGCGTCACTGTCGCTGTCTTCACTGCACTCGTCAAAACTATGTGTAGGTGATAATGAGCATCTTTACTGCTCGAACACCGGTCGGAGATTACGACCAAAACACCGTGAGTGCTAGCCGGTATATTCAGTAAATAATTATGTCAACTCACGTTAGTTTTTATGAAAATATACACAGTTTGTGATTACCTAACAGATAATAACAAAATAGATATATGACAGAATCAACAAACATATGATTCACAAAACAAAATTAGTACAGCCTTGAAACCTTCCTTCTTTTTTTGAAGTCGGTCATAAAAGATCTTACCTCAATTTATGTGTGGTCGGTCTTTTTAACCGACTTCCAAAAACGGAGTAGTGAGTTATGTATGACGGAGCTATGAGTTATCAAACATGCAAAATGATTTTTATTTTTACATAGAACCGAACTAAGAAACACCTCCAATTTTCGAAGTCAGTTAAAATACCGACCTCACACCAATGAGGCACGGTCAGGAAAATGAACAAATGTAGCTAAATAAATATCGCAAACAAGTTTATCAACAAAACCGAAACATAACTGTATCAGTGTTTCCTTTTAACTAAATTCCCACGTTGACGGCAAGGTCGTCTGGCTGCGCAGCTTCTTTAAAACTGTGTCTCTCTTTTTTACACGTATAGGTTGACAAGGACGGGGATATCAATATTGTGAGCGTAATCATTATTACCTCAGAATGCACTACGCAGACGAGGAAAAGTTCTCAGCGGTTTTTTTTGGTCCCGCGAAAATTATTTTTTTTTGTAGCTGTTATGAAGGTGGCAGTTGTCTTTACGCTCTGCCGCCGTACCAGTGAACAAATGCGAGCCATTCAGTCGGGGTTGTAGCTAGATATGTTAAAATGGGGAACCAACTGCAACAACTCAAGATAAATAATATGAAATAAAAATAAAATACATTATAGAGTATTTACAGTTGTGGTAAGAGCTTGTCATATCATTGTGATTTGAATATTATATTATAAGCTAAACTATTTTAATCCTTATAGTAGCTACGGGTATGTTTTTTGAAAAGTATAATAAAAATAAATAAAATCTATTTATTTCAGACAAGGTCACACATTATTATATATTATTGTTAGTACATAAAATTAATTTTCAGATACATTCATTTCAATTGTCATTACATTTTTATTATGAAATAATTGAGCCTAAGTGACTATTGAGTGACTTAGGGTGTTCGGACCGATCAATTTCGCGGGCAATTGGAACACGCCGCTGTGGTAGTCGTTTATTTTTGTAATCTATGGATTTTGTACGTGAGATTATATTGGTAAAATTTTTGAAAAATCATTCTCCTTCTTGCATTTGGAAGTAATTAATTTGAAAACCTTTGATAAATTACTTGATAGTTTTTGTTTTGTTTGAGCGTATTGTTCTTCGCAAATAATTTGTAATAGTGCGACGGTGCCGTCGTGACTTTGGGGCCTCAAAGGACTGGACGATCATCGAGCCCTCAGCTGTAGTCATAAGTCCTACTTAATTTTTACTGGCCAGTAGATTAAGTAGGTCACGATAGGCTAAGGGGTTCAAGGAAGGAGCGGAGAAAGCCCATCACATTGTATGTAATTGATAACATATTGTTTAACTTGTTCTTTTCAGACTTTCTTTTCAGCATGGTGAATCTGCCGGCCCAGTTAAGCATTCAGAACAGATTGTCCAGGTGAAAGGCGCCTTCCACAGAACAATCCCTGCCTGGGCAATCTGGAATCTTAACATAGGGTCAACAATGACTTTATGGATTACGGGGTCGCAGCGTGAAGGCGTATGCTACAAGCGCGACTGCGGTATTGAGCCACCGCATCATCCTGCTAGGGTAAGGTACGTCAAAATCTTCGACTATAACGCTTAACATGCAGGTTGATAAAACGACGCAGAATGAACGAATCCATCCGATCGGCTATCAATATAAGGATTTGGTTTGAGCTCCCCCGCATGCGCTGCACAAAAGATGCTGTCTTTTTGCGAATTATTGCATAAAAATCGTTTGTATGTGCATCCCCAAACATACCCGATGCATTACAGAAACTTGGGAGACCAAACAATGCCCTTAAAGTATTATTATATTGTACTCGCAAAGCACTGTACGATTTCTGGGTGAAACTGGCCCAAAGCCCATTCGCATAGAAGCTTTGGAAGAAAGCTTTAACAAGTGTTGGTTTTACTTAGGTTGTACATGTCTAGATCATCTTTCATATCTTCCATAACAATATGTCCTAAATACTTAAACTGAGAAACACACCTTAAAGAAACTCTATTAAGTGTAAGCGGTGGGACAGAACTAGGTTTCTTATTATTACCTGTGAAAACCATGAACTCGCTCTTTTTAACGTTATACCTCAAACCATGTTGCTCAGCATAAATCTCACACAACTGAACTAATTGCCTCAATCCCCCAAGCGACAGAGAAGCAGGCACAAACTGGTGTCTTTCTCTTGACATAGTACCTAACAGTATGTTTAAGTGCTAATTTAGCACTTTCTGTTGATAAGCCTTCTTGAAAACCAAACTGAGTATCATTTAAGGAAATATATTTACTTAGGTAACCATCTAATATCCTGTGAGTGGGTTCTTAACAAGGGGCACCACAATAGTTTTAATCAGATTAGGTGGCAGATCCCCGTGGGGTGCCAAGTTAGAATTGCACCTCCCCATATCATCCCGTGGGTGTCGTAAGAGGCGACTAAGGGAATCATACTGATAGGTGGGCAGCAGCACCTTCTAAAGAACTGCCATCTTACACTGCGATCCCCAAACCGCCTGCCAAGCGTGGGGATTATGGCAAATACCCCCTTAATAGGGGAGGCTGTGTTCAGCAGTGGACGAGTCGGGTGTTACAGGTGGCAGATAAGAGTGCCTTATACAGAAGGTAAGCAGCGTTCACATGAATAGAGTACTACTATGAATGTGAACACCTGCATACTTTAGATGCTCGATGCTAAGTGCATGGCTTGACATTTTGAAATTTCGTTCTTTTCCAAAAGTTGCTGAACTTGAACGTTAGGTGGCAAGTATATCCATTCTAATCTGCTCTTGGTTTTATTGACAGTACTTTACCCTTGATTTGAATATTCTACGGAAAATACACATTTTACTTATTATAAATTATGCCGCTACTTGGCTTTCTATACAACACATACATATGAAAATATATCCTTGCCTGCCTATGTGCCTCTGCCACATGTTTATTCCACCCTGCTTTTATACTCTACATTTTCATTAATTAATTTACTGCGACTATCTATTGATACTTGAGACAATATTTTAACAATTTTGTTATGAAATACATCAATTACACTTCTATAACTTATATTATTGCACATTTTATCAACACTACCATGCAGTTCCATAGGGAAATCTAGAAGTTTTAAGTTCTTGTTACAATAATGAGACGAATTACTTAGCATTCCATGGATTCACCGTGCGGGTGCCGGGTCCATAGCGTTGCAGAGGAAGAAGCCCAAGTCAAGATGCGTGGGACTTGCAACCCAGTGAGTAAGGTTAAGGGGCCCCAATCATGCATCAATGCTCCCTTTCACCGCTCGAGCCTCCTCCCCTGCCCAACCAAATATGGTAAGACCCTACTAATGCCGCCTTGGATACACGTTCTAGGATGGAAGTTACGGTTGTTCTTGGCAGGCCAAGGTCTTTTAGTAGGTTATATAGGGATTTCTCTGGTATACCCCTAGCTCCAACTTCTACAGCATATAAATTAACTACATAACTGTTTTTGGTTAATTCATTTGTTAAGTCATAATATTTTTTTGTTTTTATTGTGTGGTATTTAGGTATGTTTGTTTCCCACGGCACAGTAAGTTCTATAAGTACTATGCGTTTTAGATTTTTGGAGAATAAAAATATATCTGGTCTGGATGACGAAACACCAACATCCTCAGGAATTTTGTAATGTTTTTCATACGTGTCCATCAAAAGAGTCCAATCGGGAGCTGCGCCTCAGATGGAGTAAGGCTTGGATTTCGATTTTGTAGATGACCCTTTTTTTACAAAAGCAACCTCTCGTTTGTTTGTGGTCACATCTTTTTTCTCTAGCTACCGAGTGACTCGCTGCTTCTCGTATGATTTCAAGGACTCTATCGTGACGGCGTGAATAATGACCCCTATCAAGGAGCACCTTGAATCCTACCAATAGGTGCCTTGCTGTGCCTATGGCCTCCCGACAAATACCGCAAGACTTTTCGGTGGCTTTCCCCCATCTTACTACTTTGGTCTGGGAGGGTCATCTGAAAGGCGTTAAGGGCGTCTTGTACTAGCACAGTAGGCAAATTTAGCGTGCGAGAGTTGCAGGCTATGGACACTACGCGGCGCTGCGCTTTAGATGCACAGCGCTCGTCAGGTCGATGTCCCCAGCCGCACGCTATCAGCTTCACAGTGTAACTAAAACAGTTGATCTACTTTAGGTATCTGCTACTAAATCCAGTACTCAATTATTATATTCTTGTGACTATTCTCTTATAGTGCAACTAACACAGTTGATAACCTTTAACTATTACTATTAAAATACATACCGTTAAGTGCTTGGCGACAGATTTTCTACTTGAGGGTAGTAGCTAGCCAGGCGGGTATTCGCAAAATGCCCTACCACCATGCCAAATTACTGGTTCTATCTAGAGGACACATAGCGGCACATACCGTTAAGTGCTTGGCGACAGATTTTCTACTTGAGGGTTAGGTAGCTAGCCAGGCGAGTAATCTCAAATTGCTCTACCACCATGCAAAATTACTGGTTCTGGAGGACTCATAGAGGCACATATCGTTAAGTGTTTGGCGACAGATTTTCTACTTGACACACAGTGGTAGCAAGCCAGGCGGGTATTTATAAAATGCCCTACCACCATGCAAAATTACTGGTTCTCAAGGATACATAGCGGCACATAGCGTTAAGTGCTTGGCGACACATTTTTTACTTGAGGGAGGTAGCTAGCCAGGCGGGTTTTGTCGAAATGCCCTACCACCATGCAAATTACTAGTTCTAGAGGACTCATAGCGGCACATACCGTTAAGTGCTTGGCGACAGATTTTTTACTTGAGGGAGGTAGCTAGCCAGGCTGGTAATCGCAAATTGCTCTACCACCATGCAAAATTACTGGTTCTGGAGGACTCATAGCGGCACATACCGTTAAGTGCTTAGCGACAGATTTTCTACTTGACACATAGTGGTAGGAAGCCAGGCGGGTATTTGCAAAATGCCCTACCACCATGCAAAATTATTGCTTCTGGAGGACTCATAGCGGCACATACCGTTAAGTGCTTGGCGACAGATTTTCTACTTGACACATAGTGTTAGCAAGCCAGGCGGGTATTTACAAAATGCCCTACCAACATGCCAAATAACTGGTTCTAGAGGACACATAGCGGCACATAGCGTTAAGTGCTTGGCGACAGAATTTCTACTTGACACATAGTGGTAGCAAGCCAGGCGGGTATTTATAAAATGCCCTACCACCATGCAAAATTACTGGTTCTCAAGGATACATAGCGGCACATAGCGTTAAGTGCTTGGCGACAGATTTTCTACTTGACACATAGTGGTAGGAAGCCGGGCGGGTATTTGCAAAATGCCCTACCACCATGCAAAATTATTGGTTCTGGAGGACTCATAGCGGCACATACCGTTAAGTGCTTGGCGACAGATTTTCTACTTGACACATAGTGGTAGCAAGCCAGGCGGGTATTTACAAAATGCCCTACCACCATGCCAAATAACTGGTTCTAGAGGACACATAGCGGCACATAGCGTTAAGTGCTTGGCGACAGATTTTCTACTTGACACATAGTGGTAGCAAGCCAGGCGGGTATTTATAAAATGCCCTACCACCATGCAAAATTACTGGTTCTCAAGGATACATAGCGGCACATAGCGTTAAGTGCTTGGCGACAGATTTTCTACTTGAGGGTAGTAGCTAGCCAGGCGGTTAATCGCAAATTGCCCTACCACCATGCAAAATTACTGGTTCTGGAGGACTCATAGCGGCACATACCGTTAAGTGCTTGGCGACAGATTTTTTACTGGAGGGAGGTAGCTAGCCAGGCTGGTAATCGCAAATTGCCCTACCACCATGCAAAACTGCTAGTTCTCAAGGATACATAGCGGCACATAACGTTAAGTGCTTGGCGACAGATTCTCTACTTGAGGGAGGTAGCTAGCCAGGCGGGTAATCGCAAATTGCCCTACCACCATGCAAAATTACTGGTTATGGAGGACTCATAGCGGCACATACCGTTAAGTGCTTGGCGACAGATTTTCTACTTGACACATAGTGGTAGGAAGCCAGGCGGGTATTTGCAAAATGCCCTACCACCATGCAAAATTATTGGTTCTAGAGGACTCATAGCGGCACATACCGTTAAGTGCTTGGCGACAGATTTTCTACTTGACACATAGTGGTAGCAAGCCAGGCGGGTATTTACAAAATGCCCTACCACCATGCCAAATTACTAGTTCTAGAGGACTCATAGCGGCACATACCTTTAAGTGCTTGGCGACAGATTTTCTACTTGAGGGTAGTAGCTAGCCAGGCGGGCATTCGCAAAATACCCTACCACCATGCAAAATTACTGGTTCTGGAGGACTCATAGCGGCACATACCGTTAAGTGCTTGGCGACAGATATTTTACTGGAGGGAGGTAGCTTCTTAGAGGGCACTGCTGCTCACTTTCCGGTATTTTCCCTTAGTTGCCTCTTACGACACCCATAGTTAGTAATTGGGGCGTGACCATACTGTACTTTTTATACTGTGGCGCGTGAAAACAATGCCATCGAGAAAGTATTTTTTTTATTTGGCATGGTTTGAAATGACGTACAAGACACTCGCCTGATGGAAGATTCACGCCAGCGGATAACCATAAATGATGCAATGTCACCATTCTGCTAATAATAATTCTGTTTATAAATATTTCTAGCTCGTAATCGCCGATGAGAATTTTGCTGGAGACAACGACACGCGTCCTACCTCGATGACGCCTAGGCGGGTACTGAATGACGTGCGCGAGAGCTTGAATCTTTAGATTTGTAGTTTATTTATTCTTGTTAAAAAAACTATGGCTAAATTTGAAAATGTGCCTTCAAACGTTACTAATAAATAACAAGCTCTATCCATTGGTAAAACTTCTACATAGTTTCATGATAGTATCTTTTAGTTCCACCTGATTTAAGTAGCGATATGGTGTCATGTTTGACATTTTTTTTTATCGAAGAAATTGTTCATAATCACGTTTTTGACTTTGTACGTTCCTGGAGAGTATGTTCAACTTTATATAAATGATTTTATATATTCAAAATTTTCAATTCTATTCGAGTTACAGATTTTAAAAAATGTCTTAAGTAGGTACAACCTCGCCTTAAGATAGAATTTTAATAAGGCAGGTGACCAATCGTATATCAAGGTGCGCCACTTTAAAGCCAGTGGGATATAAAAATCACCTATGGTTAGCCATTCGCTTTGCATTTTCAAGCTCATTGTCTATGCTATCATTTTCGCAGAATATCATTTTCTTGTTGCAGAAAAGATTTTACGACATCTTTATCCTAAATTTTCTTACTCGAACCGAAACCAGCTTTGCTGGACTGCGCACCTATCATAAATTGTTTATGGAATTGAAGCCTTGAATCAAGTTCGGAGGCACTTTTGTCTTTTGGGAGAGATGCTACTATATCGTCTTGAGATTTGAGTAAGACGTGCGTTTTGGTAATTCTGAGGTGTTTATAGAGCTCCGATGGTTTCTTTAATTTCATCTCAAAATTATTTTGATCCCTAAATAAAGTAGATAGGTCTGCCGATAGTGCGAACCCCAACCATGACTTCAATGTCCTTATGACGTTTACATCCAGCTTTGTTAAAAGGAAGCGCTTGTAGCGAAGTTTACTTAGCTGTTCTCAACCGATCAGAAAAGTTAAGCAACGTCGCGCGCGGTCAAGAGTTAGATGGGTGACCGCTAGTGACATTACAACTGAGCGTTTCCGTGCTTCGGAGGGCACGTTAAGCCGTCGGTCCCGGTTGTTGTCTTAGGATGACAGCCGTTATAGTATGGTAGTAGGGCATTTTGCGAATGCCCGCCTGGCTAGCTACCACCCTCATGTAGAAAATCTGTCGCCAAGCACCTAACGGTGTGTTCTGGCAGCTGTCCTTGAGAGCCAGTACTTTTAGGTTAGCCTGAACAACATCTTCGACCACATCATCACTTACCATCAGGTGAGATTGTGTCAAAGGCTAACCTATCAGGCATAAAAAAAAGGGATTTAGTAATATTGTATACTAAAAAAGGCCAAGTCAGACGTGATGTTAAGTAGTTGTCGTATATGCAAGCTATTTTAACGTTGCTTATTGGTTGTTGGTCTACCATACTAAGATCTTTCAGAAAGCTATCGACAACTGCGTCTAGAGATGGTGTTCGTCCTTTGAAATCTATCTTTCTACCAAGAAATTTAAATGGCACAGATTCAGCACTTGTGGAAACACATTCTCCTCCTATCAAGAGTCCCGGATCGTAAGAGGTAAATTTGGTATTTCGTCTACCCGTTGTTCTCAATCCTTTAGTCCATGCACAGAACTCATCCACTTCTCGTAAAAGTTCCTGACATTGCTTTGGATTACGTGTCAGTATTGCAAGGTCGTCAGCAAAAGCTAAGATGGACTCTGTGTATCTGTTATTGATTTTAAACCGATAGCCCCACTTTTTTTCATTACTAATTCACTTGTCAATTAAAATATTAATTACCATATTAAATGCTATTGTTGACAAGCAGCAACCTTGGAACAAACCCACATTGTATTGCAATGTGTTAGTATGTCCCTGTTTGGATGATATAACAAATTTTAATTGGGAGTAATATGATGCGATGATGTCGCTGACTACATGTGGACAGTTATACCATTTCATTGCGAACAACAGCAGTTCGTGCTGCACAGAACCAAACGCGTTCTCTAAGTCTATCCAGCACGTTGTCAGAGTGCCTTTCATATGTTCTGGCGTCCTTTAAACTTTCTGCTAGTAGAGTATTGTGTTCCAGGCATCCAGAAATTCCAGGAAATAACCCTTTCTGGTGATTGGGCCTGAAATACCTATTGTTGATCATAAATTGGTTCATTCTAGTTAGTAACAATGAGAATAATATTTTGGATATTGTGTTGCATTAGGTTTTCAATTATTTATAATCAATAACACTTCCAAATAGCTCCCAAAATGGTTTTAAATTAATTAAACCTTTCGATTTTAAAAATACTGAAAAAACTCGCTTTTTTCACGACCCTTGGGAGCATTAAATTTATCGGTGTCAACGGTATGGCGACTATCTGGCAGGGTGATATATCGAATTCCTATCCATAAAATCACCTCTTTGCTTTCAATATCAGAAATTCCTTCTTTAACCCTAAGCTTTCCAATAAATGGCTATTTGCTTTCATTCGTGCACAAAGAATGGTTGGTTGGTATTCTATCGTTAGAAGAATTTGATTAAAAAATATTCTAAGCAAACGACCATATCCTGTGAACTTTCAACCGAAGTGTTTTCTACTAAGACTAGGCACAGGTCTAAATAAGTACAACTAGTTATTTTCAGAAATAAGGGTATGTTGCACAGTCTACGAGTATCGTTAATATTAATTATCTCTTATTAAAACGTCAAATCAATGGTTTTGCTAAAAATTAGCATGTAATTTAAATGTTGTCGTACATTTATGATAATCATATAAGTTCCAAAATGGTTAAGGAATCTTAAGTCGCTCGCCGTTCGCGGGGCTTAAATAATAAAATACATGAAAATTACATACAACTTATGATAGTTTTTCGGTATTTCTCCGTCGACGATTCTAGCCTAGCGTGCCCTAATTAAGTTACTGGTCAGCAAAATAATATAGGTACTTACGCCTGGGCGAGGAAGATGGTTCCAGTTCTTCCTTCTTGCGAGAGCACAACACTTTTTAATAGTTCAAAGTGGATCAAATGTTAACCAAAACACACGCGAGGGTCCAATCAGGCGGTTTTTCAAAAAAGAACAAACAATTCAATTACTTTAAACACCGCTGACCCAAAATCGACATATTTTCTTTACAAAATCAAAATTGTCTAAGTTAAGTTTTCAAAACCATAGAGAAAGCGACAAAGCAAACTTTTTTATTTTTCAACTCAAATTGTCCATAGACAAAAAGTAGACGACTACGCTAAGTTGCGTTCCAAACAGATATTGTAAACGTCAAATCGACTTTCAGTCATTCTCATTACATTAGAACGTTAGATATCAAGTATACCATATAAAATGTCCTACCACCATGGTTAGCGTGGTGGTAGGGTAAATATTTTGCGAATGCCCGCCTGGCTAGCTACCACCCTGAAGTAGAAAATCTGTCGCCAAGCACCTAATGGTGTGTTTCAGCAGCTGTCCTTGAGAGCCAATACTTCTAGGTTAGCCTGAACAACGTCTTCGACCACATCATCACTTACCATCAGGTGAGATAGTGGTCAAAGGCTAACCTATAATAATAAAAAAAAATGGTATTTTAAATGTGACAAAACTACGTATGTATGAAAACCGCTCCGTGCACTCTACTCTTAACAATAACTATAAGCGCTACCAATGGCTGGTTATTGTAATTGTTACTAAAGAACGATGATACCGATGCTTTCATTTGAGAAACGTTATTAATTAGGTGAATCTTGATAGTTACAATTAACTGTAGTCGTAGATCATATGTACTCATTTACAGTCATTGAGCTTTGGTTGAGTTAATTGCTCAATGTGTTCAGTCTATAAACACGTGTAAAAACAGGAAGTGTGTCCAGCCCTTTCCGGTCTTATGTACCTTCCTACAATAAGCCAACACGCGCAGAAACTCATTTCTCTCGCTTAAATAGAACGATGATACCAATACTTTTATTTGAGAGACGTTAATAATTAGGTAATTGTTAATAAATACTATTCTGATTTAACCCTTAATTGTAGTCGTGGGTTCAATAGAATCATATTCAATTTACAAACGCGTGAGAAACACGGAGTGTGCTCCAGGGCTTTCCGCTCTTCTCAACTTCTGACAGTAAACCGAAACGAGCAGAAATGAAAGTCAAAATCATTTATTAAATTAAGGCGTCTACGACGCCTAATGCAAGACAATTGCAAATTTTAGTATTGTAATATACTACATTGTAATGCCACGTTCAGCAAACAAATTATAGAGCACAAGAAAAACGGGCAAAAACTTGGCGTCAATTTTTTAAACGTCTTTAACAATGTGTTACAAATTACATAATTAGTAGATTATGGTACAAGCGAGCTAAGTTGGTCATTATACACGAGGCTGTGTGTTGCAGCCCGAGCCGTAGGCGAGGGCGTAAATCAGCCTAGTGTATAAGGAGCAAGTTGCTCACGCGTTTCATACGCACTTTTTCAACAGCCTTGCGAGGAAAAAAAAAATATATTGCACAAATGCGATACAAACAACATACGAAAATATGGAAAAAAGCGCGCAAGTTTTTATTTTTATGCACGCGGCAAATGTATGATGCTTGATTACACAAAACATCTTTGATGTTACAAATCTGTTTTACCCGGTTAAATTGAAAATTCTTTGTTTACTCGCATATAAATTGCAGTTAGGTACTAACTTAACTTTGTAGGGATAAATTACCCGATTAAATTGAAAATGCTCTGTTTACTCGCATATAATTTGTAGTTAGGTACTAACTTAACTTTGTAGGGATAATTCTATTACGCACTAGTGTATAATATTATTATGCACGAGGGTGTTAAAGTTCGGTTTATGGCCCTAAGAACGATAAAAGGGTGTTGAAAACAAATATTACGATACTAGCTGTGCCTGTGACTTCGTTGGCGATTACCATCCCTGCAGACTACTAATTATTCACATTTGGTCACTGTTTAGCGGATAAATCTCAAAATTCTCCAATAATACAATGGTATTTTTGCGATTGAATAAAAAATATTGATTGAGTGATAAAACTATAATATACAGTGTTAAGTACTAAGATTGTAACATAATGTCAATTGAGAGATATCAGGAAGCTAAGCCGAATGAGAGTGAACAAAAACACAGTTGTTTCATACCTGTGCCTGAATGGATTCTTTGATCATCTGATTTTATTCACGATTTTAAGGTTACCCTCGTGGTTAAGGTTGTTTATATTCCTGTTCTTGAAAACACTGTATAAGCAGGAAATTTCAGTAACGTGTCCGTATATTGTTGCGGTGGCTTTTAGAGTGATCCGATTTTGATAGATTTGACATAATATCTTTTATGCGTATACGATAAGGTGCGAACACCAGCTTAAGAATTACCATTCGTTCAAAGGTTCCTGTACATATCGGGTTTCAAGTTATTTGGAATGAAATATTAAGGTGGTGAGGTCTGTAATTTTTGAACTACAAAACCGATAACTTTGAAATATATACGGGACAATGTTTTAAGTTCAACATTCTGATAAAAATATAATGTATTAATTCAGGCTACGCGTTAACAAATTACAACTAGGTGTAAATTTTTTGACTTGCATCGCCTTTCCCAAAGGAACCGTGCTGAACCAAGATTTCATACCAAGAAGAAGCTCTTGGTATGAACTGAAATCATGCTAAGTTTAATTGTAATTCAGTAAGTACTTTTAACATTTGAGATTCGCGGCCAAGATACAGACAGACAAAAATAAAATAAATGCAGTTTTAGCATCAGTATCAGATGCAGAGTGCTCTATTTTTTTTTTCTTTTTGTCTTCTATGTACAGAATTGGACCTGTTACAGTTTAAGTATAAGTACAGATTTATTTAAATTACGTAGATGACAGGCAACAGCTTGGCAGAGACAGAATTGTCCAAGCATTTTTGTTGTTCAAGAAACCGAAGACAAACCATGTATTCGGATTTCTTAATAAATTTATATATCTAATATTTTTTTTCAGACGTGCAACTTGAATTTTCCTACTGTGATAGATGTAGAATGTTTTGAAACTTTATCACGGCTGGTATTATGAGGCATCTCTGGTAATTTCATCCGCATAGCAAGTGATATTACTTAACTACAACCAGTCATTGTTGGGCAAGAGAAATAGAGTCGGTAGATCGCACACAGCCTTATGTTACGATAGCACTGATCAGTTTTAAGTTGGAGGATGCAACGTCGACAACGACCTTGAAGCTCAGATCTGCCAATAAACATGTATGTATACCACTTTTATCTTAATTTCTACAAGGTTATGTGCATAAAATTAACCTTGTCGAAATTAAGTTAAAAGTGGTTGTCGAAATTAACATAAAAAACTGGAAATCTCTTCTTGGAAATCCCATAGGAAGGAAGCTTTGAATAAAGCGCTTTATGCTACACACGATCAAAGGCCTTCGCTATCTCCAAACTGGCTGCCAGTGCCTCACCTTTGGGCTCCACCACCTCCACCCATTGATGCGTAAGGTATACTAGAAAATCTCCAGCTGGCCGAACGTGACAAAAACCATACTGGCGATCGCAAATCAACTGATGCTCTTCTAGATATTGTAAGAGCTGGTTTTAAAATGGAATATATTTTCAACATAATGGATTC
Organism: Plagodis pulveraria; assembly: GCA_963890685.1. NCBI lineage: Eukaryota > Metazoa > Arthropoda > Insecta > Lepidoptera > Geometridae > Plagodis > Plagodis pulveraria. The sequence goes on along the minus strand of OY982950.1, from coordinate 21,061,214 downwards.
CATTATCTTTGATAACGATGTGGCTATAGAGCGATAGTTGGACGGGTCTGAGCGGTTACCTTTTTAGGGGTTTGGGTGCCCCAAAGCCGTCTTCCATATTTTTGGGACAACGCCTAATGTGTAGCAGAGCTGAAAAAGACGCGATAGAACCGGTGTCAACTCTGAAACACAAGTCCACAGCACTATCGGAGGGATGCCATCAGGCTCACTCGACTTTTGAATGTCCAAGCAGAACAGTTCCTTGCTTACTGCACATTGCCAGTAAATAATTTCTGCCATAGAGGTATTACACCGCGGTAATGTTGGTGGTGAGAGTCCCTTGGTTATCACAAGTCGTGTTAGATGGAATGATAACTCGCTGTCAGGGTCAGTGGTTAGCAGAAGGTCCAACAGGGATAGTGTATATGATTATCTACATCTGGGATACGCGTGGGCGAGGTGACCTTTTTTTTAATGTTATTGTGACGGAACAAGCTCGAGGCCCACCTGATGTTAAAAGAACTAACCTCTGCTGCCTATAATAGATGCATTTCGTCACAAATCACGAATTGCACTGCGCCCGTCACCTTGAGACATAGTTCTTAAGTCTCATGTGTCTGTAATTTCACTAGTTCTCAAGGACTACTGCCGGAACACACCGTTGGGTGCTTGGCTACAGATTTTCTACTTGAGGGTGGTCGCTAGCCAGGCAGGAATTCACAAAATGCCCTTCCACCGTGCGGTGAAGCTCAAGCCTTCGGAGGGATTCAAACCATGGACCTGCTGCGCGGCAGTCCATAGCTAATGCCAGTGAGCTATCACTGCTTCGAACCTGTTGTATTAGATCATACGCTAAAGCGAAGTCGTGAATTTTCCCGCACTGTCATTGGTGAACCAAGCCATTCGGCATGGTGAGCGTTAAAATCGCCAATTATCACGATCTCTGCGGTGGGGATCTGCTCAAGCACGGAATCTGTACCCATCTGTAGGAGCTCATTGAATTGAACTATCTCGGATTATCGTTGTTATGGAACCTATAAAGGCACTTAGATTCATGGATGGTCATCGCTGTCTACGCGCAGTCATACATCAGATAGGCCCTGTCCTTCAGGGCTGCTGAGTCAACGAGCACAGATATCCTCTCTGATGTAAAGACACACTCGCACGGCAAAAAAGAATGCTCTGGTTTGTACCCTTGGTAAGAGAGAAATGCGGTATCTGTCGAAAAGCATATCTGTGTTTTGGTGAAAAAGAGCAAGGCCGACTTAACAGTCACCAGGTGGTAGTGGACGTCGTTTTAGATGAATAAAAACGGTTAGAACGAAGACCCCGTATAATACAAAAGTCCACAGCTTACATTATATGAGGTGACTTAAGCCTCCTGCTTCGTTTGCCCCGAGCAGCAGAAACAGAATTCAGCACGTATTTGCCCCCGCCAGAATACACGGGGCAGCCCGAGCACCCCCCCCTTAGGTACAGGTCGTGGAAGTGGATGCCCGAAGAGTGCAACGGATACTCAGTATTATGTGGGACAGTGGTACTGCCCCGGCCATTTTATGAGAAAATATATTACTAATATTGATAAATATGTGATTGATATAACTGAAGCTTTGGAAAAGCTCTAACCAAAAACAATTTTTATATTTGGATACATAACCTAGTCAAAATTTTATCTTAATTTTGACAAAGTTATTGGCAATTAATATACTTGTTTATTTCCATTGTATTGGAGTCCCATATCATGAGAGACAACTACGTTTGGAGACTCGCAAAGCAGATTTTATTCAATTATCAAAGTATCTAAAAGTTGACCCAAGTAAACGAGTGCGCCGCAGTTTAAAACTATGGTGACAAAACTACGATTCATTTTGTAATGCAAAATCTTCAAGGATTATCCAAAGTCTGGTATGAGTCTTATTTCTATTCTTTTTACTTGAACAAAATGGCAAGAATAAATACTTTCCTTTATGTACAAATACACTATGGCCCATCCCCAAAGAAATATTTTATTATGATTAACTTTCCTATTAAACCAATGCCAAATCGAAGGCAAGTGTGTTCCAGACAGCATAATACACGGTCTAAGCGATAAGACCTGATTGATTTCAAATGCTTTGAGTTGCTCTCATCCCGATCAGTTATTGCAATTACTTAAAAGCAATAAAGAGACGTCCCATTCACTTGAACGCAATAAATGTAAACGAAAGTCGGCCGTTGTTTTATATAGAAATAACGTTTCATTATGGACAAAACTAACAGCAATTCTGCCACAAATTTTCAGATTGAAAATGTATTTTGTTATAATCTCAAGGCCATCCCTTATTATGGTGACTAAATAAAAATATTTGACGCTAAGGATGTTATCACGTCGGTCATAAGGGAGAAAATTTGGGTAGATAGTCCATTAAATAAAGACATTTAATTATCTAGAAAGACAATGCGCATTTCTTATTCGAATTCTATTACTTATCTGAATATTACTTGCCGTTGGGCGCATGAAAGCTTTTATTAAATTTGACCACGGAGTGTCGTCTCTAACAAAATTATCAGCTTCTGACTTAGGGCTTCTCGCCGACAAAGTCCCTTCCATATTATATGGTTTTGGTAACGATGATCCTTCCCATGGGAAAATAACAACTAAAGATAATGTCGATGGCGTTACGGCCACAGTTCCATGGCAAGTAGTGGATTATACTTCAATGTTCGGACTTTCCTCGTTTTTTGTTGATTATTGGGCAGGTAAGTATATTAATGTATTATTGTAAAACTTTAGATATGTTTACCAATAAGGTCAACTCAAAGACTGAATATAAGCATAAGAAAGTGCTTTTTATGAGTCTTCCTAGGATTTTCAATATGACTTTTGCAGTAGGTATCTTAGTAAGTATTTTTACACATAGATTATCTTTTATTTTTTTTATGTTATTGTGATGGAACACGCTCTAGGCCCACCTGATGTTAAGCGGACTAACCTCTGCCACACACACATCACAAATGCATTTCGGCACAAGGCACGAATTGCACTGCGCCCGTCACATTGAGACATAATTATTAAGTCTCATGTGCCTGTGATTTCACTGCTTCTCAAGGACTGCTGCCGGAACACACCGTTAGGTGCTTGGCGACAGATTTTCTGCTTGAGGATGGTCGCTAGCCAAGCGGACATTCGCAAAATGCCCTTCCACCATGCAGCGAAGCTCAAGCCCGCGGCGGTTTTCGAACCATGGATCTGCTGCGCGGCAGTCCATAGCCAAAGCCACTGAGCCATCACTGCTTAAAAATAAGGGCGCAGGTAGGTAGGTAACTTCATGTTTGTGACACAGTACTGTGGCCAACTGGATAATTTAATCATTATATCAAAGGAAAAAACATCGAAAAGGTAAGCTAGTTTTTGGGAACAACGCCACGCCACGTAATAATTTTCTATAAAATAGATGAATCAATCGAATAAACTAATTCTGTTATTTTATTTTATTTTATTCGGAAAACATACAGTGTTTACATAGCAGTTTTACATTCAATATAAAATATCTATACACCATTTAAGAACGTTTTCGCATATAGAAACTATTTAAAGTTGCTTGCGTTACAATACAGTCCTTAAATATAAAATAAAAAAGTAATCAGAAATACAAATTGGTAGCTTTTGTTGTGAAATAATTACAAGACAGTTAGGGATTAACGCCAAACCAATTATTAGAAATTTTATTTCTTACCACATTTGGAGGCGAGTTAATTACATCGAATTCGGGATAGTTGTCCAGTCTATTGACACTGTTTGCAGATCTTATGAAAAATGAGTTTTGCCTATTGTTAGTGCCACATTGAGGAACGTGTAGATAAGTAATGTATCGCACGGATCTAGTTGGGACCTTTACACTTATTTGAGATAAAGAATATGAAGAGTCAATTCGAAATTGCGCTATTTTTAGTACCATAACTATGTCAGCAATTCTGCGCCTTTCATAAAGGGGTAACATGTGATGTCTTCTACATCTCGATTCATAATCTATAACAACATCTATAATAACTATGGCTTCAGTTTTGAAAGCATTGATCTTTAGTTTCCAAAGTACCATTGGTTCTGCCAGTAGTACCAAGAATGGGTTCAAGAATTCATCCATCCAATCTGATATCCTATCCGATTGGATGGATGAATTCGGATTAGAAAAGATGAACCAAAATAGGATTTTAATCATATCTGTAAGCTTTTAACTCTTTCTAAAAACATACAAAATTTTGAGACGTATCTCAAAAAGGCAAATTTTGTATGTTTTTCACGTATGGTGAAGTAGGCTTCACCATACGTAGTATTATTTTATGTTCTACGCCATCCATAAGTTTAAAATGCCATATACAGGTTGTCCCAAGAAGTGGTGATATACTAATCATGTATATTCCGCGATTTTTCGTATTTTCGGAATTGAGACTTTTTTTTTAATTTTTCACCTATCGCCGAGTACGATGAGATTTTCATTTATGGTGACTTGAATTATTGTGGTAGATGCTTGATTTTTTTTGTGTGCTAAGCTGATAGATAGGCCAATTCAATATAGTAACGTTTACTATCGTTATATCTTTGAATGGAATAAAAAAAATTAAATGCCAAGAAAGGTAATATAACCCAGTACATTCACAACTTCAAGAGAAGTTTGAAGTTGTGAACATACTTTAACCAAATGCAATTTATCAAATTAATACTTTAAGAGTCACAGTAGAATAGATGAAATGCTTCTGCTAAAGCAGATTTTCAATTGAACATGTAAGTATTTTGGAGACCAACTAAAAAAATCAGTACATACTTCCTTTAATAAAAATAAATACTATCACTATAATTTAGCCAAGAGTTTCCTATAGATACCCTAGTGTTAGACGACACAGTTTCATCGTAAAACTAAATAACAGCGAACATAGCCAGAGCTGTGTTAGAATACTTGAACACAAAATCCATTGTAATCATATACAAATTGAAATAGATCAGATATTACCATGGATTTTTATTCGCAAAATGTTGAGATTATAGTGTTACAATGATGTTTATACCACACCCACTCAGAAAAGGACTCATTACTCGTCCAAAAACATGTTATAAAGTTCGTCATTTTTCCCTGATAAATGTACGGTGGGGAAAGTTATATTTAAACTACTCTACGTCTAAAGAACTGTATGTCACGTCGCCGAGTTTTAGTGACAACGCGACAATCCACTTGTGCATGTTTGAGTAATGTACTGTTTATTCAGAGACCTAAAGCAAAAGAATTGAACTTCGAAAAGCATAATTTGCGTTGATTTCAGAAAAAAATTCAATTGCGATACTCATTTCATCCCTAACATTATGCTATTTGTAAGTATTGAAACCTATTTTACACACTTTGGGAAGTGCAAAGACATCAAAAATTATTAATAATTAGATATTTAATAAATATCTAATTAATAAGATTTTTTGATGTACATATTATATACCTAAAAGGACTTCTCAAGTTGCATTTCTTACCTTCTTTTCCTCGATGTGGTTAGCTATTGATACAACTGTCACCTGCAATTGATTCTAGATTAGTATACTAATAGTTTAAGGTATTAGTTCGTTTTTTATGCAGTTGCCATCTGTCATGAAGATCTCAATGAGATCTATAATTCTTGTATAGAAACTAGTGGTCTTGGATCAATCGTTTTCGAGATAAATCCCTTTTAGTTTGATAGATGTCATCCAAAATAAGGATCTTTGTGAAATCTATCATTATTGTAAAATAACTAGTGGTCTTGGACCAGTTGCTTTTGAGATAAATTCCTTTTTAGTTTGACAGCTGTTATCTGAAATGAATATCTCTATAAGATCTAATATTCTTGGCAAAGATACTATTATTATTGGATCAATACCTTCAATCACCTTTGTAATAAATAATGTTGTAATTTTATAGACTGCGCAACACTGACCGTGGCCTTGTTTACGTTGACTCCGTGTTCAAATATTTAATTTTATTTTATTTACACGTTTTCTCTGCTAAAGTTATTATATAAGTGCATATAAATATAACAAGACCTGTGTCATAGTCATAATCTACATATTCATATTAATGTGTCAACTAGGAAAGACTCGTGCATAGATCATATACTAAGTAACATTAAAGATGCACATGCAACTGTGCTTACAATAAATCTATTTGATCATAACACTGCACAGTTATTGAGTTTCTCCGTCCAACAAAAAAGTAGTACAGTAAATACTTATTTTTTGTATAAAAAAGACTACTCATCGGACAACTTAAGAAAATTTCGTGAATGCTTACACAGTCTTTCTTGGTTAGATATGTATGAGGAACCAAACTTTAAGGTAGCTTTCACAAGATTTCATGAATCATTATGCCTATATTATAATCTATGCTTTCCAAAAATATGAGTTAGAGTAAACATCGGTAATCAAAATAAGCAAATGTGGATAAGCAAGGGGCTCAGAATCAGCTGTAAAGAAAAAAAAACACTCAGACACAGGTTTTACAAACATAAAACTATAGCTTGGAAAACAAAATACTTATGCTATTCTCAAATTTGTTAAAATGTATTCTTAATTCAAAAAAATACTGTAATTCAAAATTTATAAATAAAAGTAAAAATGAATGTAGAGCTACGTGGGCAGTGATAAATAACCAGATTAGTAAAATAAAGCATGAAGACAATTTATCAGCTCAATGAAATATAATAAAAATGAATTGTCCGAACTTGTTGAGATATCGACAGCTTTCAACAACCATTTCATCGATACTGCAAATACTCAGATACCAAATAAAACAAATTTTAGTTCCAAATATGTTACCCGTGACTATATTGCAAATACAATGTTTATTAAGCCTATGACGGAAAATGAGGTTAAACATGAAATATCTGGCCTAAATAATACTAGCTCGGAGGGTTATGATGGTATTAGCACAGGCACAATAATTAAGGCATGCGTAAACAAATTAACCCCAATACTAACGTACCTAATTAATTTATCGTTTTCTACAGGCAGTTTTCCAAAAGTATTAAAAATATGAATTGTTAGGCCGGTGTATAAAAAAAAAGGAAGGATAGATGATATAATAATTATTGTCCAATAATACTTACCTTACCTATACTATCAAAATTTTTGGAAAAGTGCATGTATTATACTATTGGACTTCTGTAATAAGTTAAATTTAATTATAAATACTTAGTTCGGCTTCCAAAAGAAGAAGTCCAACTCCTTAGCCATATATAACTTAATAGACACTATTATAACAAATTTAAACGATAAAAATTTAACGACTGGCCTGTTGTTTGATTTATCTAAGGCATTTGGTTATGTATCACATAAAATATTGTTAGATAAACTAGAAACAAACGGAATCAGAGGAGTAGCGAAAAAATGGATGGAATCTTACTTGACTGACCGATGGCAGCAAGTAATTATCATTAGAATAGAAGATTTTGAAATGCTATCTTATTTGTCTAGACATAAAGTAAATGCATGTGGGGTCCCACAAGGGAGTATACTAGGCCCAATCTTATTTCTTTTATATATTAATAATATTGTGAACATTACTACACACAAAACTATTTTATTTGCAGATGACATATCAATTATTGTGACAACAAAAAATCTTATAATGAAATTTATAATCATGCAAATGACATTAATAACACAATCGACAAAATGATTTCATGGCTAGAATCTAATAATCAAAAAATTAATTTAAACAAATCAAATTATATCCAATTTCATAAATCTAAACATAAACATACACATTATAATTTTAAGTTAAATATAAAATATATAAATGAAGTAACCCATATATAATTTCTAGGTGTAACAATAGACCAAGACTTAAATTGGAAAGGGCACCTAGAAAATCTGAGTAACAAGGTCAATAGATTTGTATATGCACTCAGTCAAAAAGTGCGTTAGAGCAATATATGGAATCCCACCAGACGAATCTTGTAAAATACTGTTTGGGATTCTTGACTTGTTACCTCTACCTGCCCTTTATATTTATGAAATATTTGTAATGCAGCATAAGTATTTATTTACAAATGTATTTGTTGTAAATAATAGTGTACAACGCAACCCGTACAGACTAGTCTACAATATTATACCAAAATCAGCGAAATATTCTAAAAACTGCTTAGCTATGTGTGTTTATATATTCAGTAAGTTACCCAATGAATTTAAAGATCTTAATATAACACAATTTAAAAAGAAAATGTATAAATGGTTGCAGGATAAAAACATTTATGATGTAAAAGACTTTCTTAAATAATTTAATAATATAACAATATACTTAGTTAACATAGTATTAATTTGTATGCTACTAGCAAAACATGAGCACTTTGATTTTATAATAACAAGTTTATACCATATTTAACGCAAATAAAGAATCTTTTAACCTTTTATAATAAAATTTGAAATTGAATAGTGTAAAGACATATAAAAATAATGGCCCTGAGTGTCTTTCCCGTTCTTCTCGAAGTGTTTGTTTTGTCGAAGTGTTTTTTTTAACTAACGGCTGTCAACCGGCATGAAGGTCTCTATGATATCTATCATTCTTGTAAAAAAACTAGAAGTCTTTGATCATTTGTTTTCGAGATAAATCCTTTTTAAGTTGGACAGCTGTCATCTGAAATGAAGATCTACATAAGATTCATCATTCTAGTAAAGAAACTAGAGACTAGAGTGGAATGGAGAACTTGGGTTAACTCTGCTATTATGATTACAGTCACAATAGCATAGCTGATGACATCATCGGAAAAAGGAAGGGGAGTGATGTATATGCCATAGATGTCGATGCCAATTTATTTACAGTTCAACAGCTTAAGACCGTCTTCCAAACACGTTTGTGAACAGTTTCAGATTAATAACGTTTTCCTGACTCACGCCTCATTGCAGTTGGATCGGTTTCATGCTCTTGTCCTGTAGTCGAATCGACATGGTGACGTTTCTATACAAACACTTCAGCACTTCTACGTACCTACCTACAGTCAATTTGACATTGCTGCAGAGACTGCAGTACGGCCCAGGTTTTAATTGACTTTTTTCATAGTCCACAAACGCTAGACATAATGGCCGATTATTCTTTTGTATAATCTGGCAGAGCGCACGAATGTGGTCTATAGTTCGAAAGCCTTTTCGAAACCCGTTTTTTTCGGGAATCTGGAAGTAATTAAACCTTCGAGCAAAACTATTCGTTATGACTCTCTACAACAGCTTATAAACATGGCTCAGACGTGAAATGGGCCTGTAGTTTTTCAACATAGTCTTGGCACCTTTTTTGAAGAATAGTTTCTCTACTCTTCTGCTACACGCTTCATGCGTTTTACCTTCAAAGATGACGTAATTAAATAACTTCTAAAAGATTCAGAGTACCGGTTTTCCACCGCTCTCTGAAGTACTGCCGTGACTCCATCATCGTCTGTCTCCTTGTTGTTCTTCAGTTGTTTGAAAGCCATTCTAAACTCGTATAGCCTGTATTCGGGATGTATTCGGGATAGTGTCGGGTTTAGCTCTCTTGTCATGAGCTGCACTGACAACGAGTTCTCGTGTCGAGGTATATAGCTTTTCATAAAACCTCTCAAGCTCATAAAAAAAAACCGATAAGGCAAACACTTATTTATTAAACTATCAATAGCATTACAGAGACAAATATTATAGCGTAGAGATGCTGGGTCAATCTTATCAAGGCGCTTAGTCGATGCGACGCGTGATCTTAATGCTGGCACATGCTGGGCTAACCAGTTGTGGGCTGAAGTTTTTGGCTGCCTGTGAGTCTGCAATGACTTGAAGGTTGTCTAAATGCTTTCAATATAGTAACTGTAATGTTGTAAATAGTTCGTACGATAGGACTACCGCAAGATAAATAAATAGTGTTTTATTTCATGGTACTAGAGAAACAAATATTTAACAGTAGTGCCATCAATGGTACTCACCAATAGTATGACTGACCCAAAGAGGGCTCGATTTGTGGCATTCTGTTTAATTTAACAAAGTTGACAGAAACTATATAGTGGACATACTGACATTGAACATGCAAAATAACAGGTCAATATCAATAGTTAAGATTATTATTACAAACGAAATATTTACCTTGTTTTTGATAACTTTTGAGCTCTCGATATTTCGCCACTGTAAATACACAAAAGTAATCAAAAACACGGTAAATAACCCGTTTGTAATAATAATTATAGTGTTTATAACCGTGACAGTTTAAAAACTAATATCAATAGTTGGTTATAGTCATGCAGTTGTACACTCTTCATGTCTCAACGCCACATGTGGCATGTAATGACTTATGCAAATTAATGTAAAAAGCAGCCTGGCTGCAATGTATTTTGTATCACACTTCAAAAATTTATGGGTACTTCAAAAATTTATAGAGTTCTTACTGACCACCTATATATCCAAAGCAAGAGTCTGCATGGCAGTAACAAACTTGTAGTAGAACTTCTTCAGGGCTCAATGCAACACCGCACAAATGGATTAAAATTGTTAATTTTCTAAGCGCTATGTCAGTACCGCATAAATGTACACTGTTTTATTTATAAAAAAAAACGTAAGAAATAAGTCTACTTACTGACTCCGACTGAGCAGGAGAACAAATCAACATGGCAGTGATTGACCATGGTCCTATACTTGGACCTCTGCATATCTGGGTACCACACCTTTGCACACACGGGTTCGTAGGTGTCTACGCAGTAAGTAGGACAGGAGTGGTTGCATGCCTGGTGGGCTCCCACGATCCCGAAATCGAGCAACCGTCGGGTGTCCTCGAGTAAAATATCGCTGCATTTCTCATTAGGCATCTGAGTAATTTCTATAAGAATAGGAAGTTTGTCGTATTATTTGGTTGCTTAACGGTTTTTCACATTAATGGAGAACAGAAAAGTAGATATTAAAAGTACAATTTTTCATTCACTACAATGTCAAATGGACCTCATAAAATAATATAAGAATAACTTCGTACTGGTCGTAATGAGAGTACACAATAATATTAATTGTTGAAGCTTAGGTATCCATTCTTGTTACACCACACATCATCACATCATTTCACCTGGTCTTCAGTATGATAATTCCTAAATTCTATTAAAATGTTCGATAGTTTTTCAGCCTGTTTTTGACATTGGTGACAATTAATTATTCGTATAAGCAAACTGAAGCTGTTGGAACCGTATCAACATTGCTTCAATTCGTGACTAAAAATAAGCAATGATATTAAGAGGTCAAGGCGTTATGTTTTGAAAAGTTTTGATGCTTTTCGATGCGCTAGTAGCGAAATTTGCTTAGCCGTTCTTAATCCATCAGAAAACAGGTCAAATTACAGGCACATGAGACTTACCAACTGCGTCTCAAAGTGACGGGCGCAGTGCAATTCATGACTTGTGATGAAAAGCATCTGTTATAGGCAGAGGTTAGTCCACCTAACATAAGGTAGGCCTCGAGCTTGTTCCGTCACAATAACATAAAAAAAAACGTCCACCGCGGTCTTGAGTTAGATGGATGACCGCTATTGACAATACTACGGAGCGCTTCCGTGCTTTGGAGGACACGTTAAGCCGTCGGTCCCGGTTGTTGTCTTACGATGGCAGTCGTTACAGCATGGTGGTAGGGCATTTTGCGAATGCTCGCCTGGCTAGCTACCACACTCAAGTAGTCGCCGACCGCACCATCATGTGATAGCTATAAAAAAATTCTTCATAACAAAATTAAGGATATTAAATGATTCGAGGACTGTTTTATTGTTTGTTTGACTTCGATAAAAATAAATACAAGTGAGTTTTATACCACGATAGAATGCGGGGACATACAAAAAAACAACAACAACATAGTAGGCTCCAGTGGGCCAAATTTTATACTCTAATTGTGTCACCATTATAGAGGACGATGCGGCCGTCAACCAGATTAATAACCAACTACTCAATCGCTAATATTCTAGGTAACTGTTATCGATTTGTCTCTTACTTGCGATTCCTTTTAGTCGACACTTAATTTTATTCATGTGACAGATGTTATGGTGTCTGGAGATGATTGCAGTTCCGTCCCATGCTGTTACCTTTGCGCAGACTTGTTGGACGATGTTTGAACATTCCCAATTGCAATTTTGTTTTCCCAATACTATTGACACTGAAAATACTGTCAAGTAACATTATTATATTGTTTTGTGATCAGATGATTTTACACATATTATAATTGATTAACATAAATGTGTTATCAATTAAATCACTTATTTAAATGTAGGAATGCCTGTTTTTTATGTTAATATGACGGAACAAGCCCGAGGCCCACCTGATGTTAAGCGGACTAACCTCTGCTTATAGCAGCTGCTTACGTAAAATATTTGATATTTAATTTCTAATATTTGCAATATGTTTCGATACATTCCATTACGACGTATTATGTTGATATATTTTAAAATATTTAACAATGAAAAAATATACACAAATTTAAGAGTTTTTGATGGTTAGAGAAAAAATCATTTCCACTGCCATAACAAGAAAATTAATTCTATTACGAATATATCAATACACATAATGATATAAAGATATGTCATACGGAGAGTCAACAACAAAAGTGTAGTGAACAGTTAGTTTTCCTTTTCATATAATCTTTTCTTTAGCAGTAAAGGGCCCTTGTCTACTACCCAAGCGATGATAGCTTATTACGAAAACAAATTATGTTTCACTTAATGAATACAAATAAACTTCACTTTGGAAACTATCGCGAATTTTATATTAACTTATTAGGCTCGGCTAGGACCCGCGTTATATTTACCGGAAAGATTCCAACCAGTTTCGGACTGTTTTGAAGTCCTTCGTCTGGGAGTCACAATTGCGCGAAGCGACGAGCACGGGCCTCAGCGCGTAATGTGAGTTACGCGCTGAGGCCCGTGCTGATCCGAAACTGGTTGGAACCTTTCCGGTAAATATAACGCGGGTCCTAGCCGGTTCCTAATAAGTTAATACAAATAAACTCCTTTGCGAAGAAAAGTGCGGTTTTGATTTATCTACATTATTAGTAACAATTTATTTCTGAAGAGCTTTTAATAGCCAAACTATGTTACTAGCACGTAATAGATTAACTAAATAGTTATTAGAGTATGGGTATGAAAAAAAGTTAATTCCTAATTTGAAACTTTTGTTTGTAAAGATAATAATTCCTTTTACAGTTTGTAACTTTTTAAATCCTACCAATACTCTACAGATATGCTCTACCGAGATTCAGGTCTAGTATCAGTAGTATATCCTAAACGCTGTTTTATATCACATCTCTCGATTACAACCCTAAAAATCTCAATCACCTTGGTGGTGTAGCCACTAAAATTACTGCTCAGTCTCGGTTTGCATCGCGACTCAAGTCAAGAAATTTTCTTACATATAACACTATGAATAAAACTTTGATAGTTTACCCTATGAATAATTACATATGAAAAAATCCTTCATAAATGGCTAATGACACTAAACTACGACTACGAGGAAGCTGAAAATCTCCTAGAAATTATTTCGTACATACACTAACACAAACTCATTTCACTCTACAAACATACAATCACACATCACAACATAACTCAAAATTTTTGGCTTTTATATATAATAAAATATAAATGTACAGGGTCATTGGTAAAATGCTAATAACCTCTAAGGGTTGACTTTTGCTAGTCCTAACAAATATTTTGAGATGTTTTTTATTAGATAAAAAACATTTTTTTTTTGTTTTTAATTACCTACTCCGAGCCAAGAACGCCCGGCGCGGCAACACTGGATCGCGCCGTGGACCCTTTGAATAATTTTGAATAATTACATCGAGGAAAGTAATAAAAAATATGAAATAATACATTACAGGCACAAGATACTTTTAACCTCAGGTAGTCCTCGTCCTTATTCAGTCAAAAACATATAAAAAATAACAAAAAAAAAAACAATATATGAAAAAAAATTAAAACAAAAATATATTAATCTTAAAATGTTTCTTAGGACTAGCAGAAGTCAACCCCAAGAGGTTGTTAGCATTTTACCAATAACCATGAATAATCTAAAAGAAGACAATACATAATCTAACCTAGTACCATAGAAGAGCCTCTAACACAGGTATCTGGATACTTAAAAGAGGGTCTCAAACCCATTAAATTTATTTTAGATATAATACTAACTAGCGGCCCGCTCCGGCTTCGCACGGGTATAAAATATAAAGCCTATTTCATTCACTAACAAAATTATTAAAATCGATCCATTAGTTTTGAGTTATTCACGCGTTAAATTTAGAGTAAAACAATTCTTCTTTCCCTAAACCATAAAGATTTCCTACTATCTTTGGAATATCTAAATTCGTACACTACATTTTTACTTATTTACTTTTTACATTTTTACCAATTTATTTTATTTCTACAACAATTAATATATTACAGTATGTCTTTATGTACAACGTTCACAGCTTTCTTGTCATCAGACAATACAAACATGTTTTCACCAGAGGTTACTCTTGAAAGAGCGACATACAATTGGCCATGTGAAAAACAGTCAACGCTCAAATCTAAGCCTGCAACGTTGAAAATTTGACCCTGCGCTTTAATAATGGTCATTGCAAAAGATGTCTTTACCGGAAACTGTAAACGTTTAAATTGGAAGGGTAAATCCGATGGTATCAGAGGGATTCGGGGAATCAATACATCTTCTCCGGTACGCCCGCCGGCCGGAACCGCCGCAAACGCTACGCCTGCAATTTTAAATCTGTAAAACTTAGTACATTATTTTGATATATCTCGTAAATAACAGTATTTCTCCACTATTTAATGGATGTCATTATACATATAAACCTTCCTCTTGAATCACTCTATCTATTAAAATAAACCGCATCAAAATTCGTTGCGTAGTTTAAAAGATTTAAGCATACATAGGGATATAGGGACAGAGAAAGCGACTTTGTTTTATACCATGTAGTGATAGTGAAGTGATAGTGATAGTGATGAAATAAAAAATATATTTGTATTGTAATGGCAGAAAAACCATAGAGCTAGTCAAATTAAAGCACCGCTAGAAGAAAGATGTAGCCAATGTTACGTCTCACAGCGAATAAACGTGAATCGTTCAACCATCCAAAGAACCTGGACTCGATACCACGAGATGTTCAGAGAAGGCAAGGTTCTGGGAGAAAACGTTGCACACAACCACGAGACCACCGTTTTTTAGTGACTCGGGTGCTCAGATCCGCAAATGCAGTTACATAGACCTCAAAAGAAACCTCGAAGAGGTACGAGGAGTACAAGTTAGCTTATATAGTTTGAAGTGGAAGCTTTTACCTGCTAATATTATAAACAGTTAACGACCACCTCAGGTCCCCAAGTTACTCCGTGAGCACTGAATTGCTCGTATGAAATTCGGTAGAAGTTGCCTATGTTGGATAGTAACTGGAGTATACCGTTCTCTTCTCCGATGAGGCTGGAATTTTTCTACATGAGGAACGACGTCGGCAAGTGTTACGAAAACCAGGGGAACGTTATGCCGACGTGGGTTATGATGAAATCCCCCTCTATGGTGGAGGGTTCGTTATGTTTTGGGCGGTAATAAAATTACCCATCAACCATTTAACACGGCTCTCTGTTTACATTAATTAAAACACCGAATCCAGAATTTAAGTATTAAAAAATAATAATATTATCCTTAAAAAAGCTAATGACTATAATGTGGCCGATTTATTAGACGCGATGCTCTCAGGTTTCTTAGGTACCTAATAAGACTTTATTGTTATTTAACCTCCCACGGGACAAATAAATAAAAGGGATATTGTATGTAGGTGGTAATAAATCTCATAATATGTCTTTTTTCTTTCCACAGTTTACTTGTAAGTTGTTTTTGTAATTTTAAAAAGTAAAAAGTTTAAAGATTGATAAACGTTACAACAATCATAACGTTATAAATGTTATGATTACAACAACCATAACGTTATAAACGTTATGATTGTTGTTTCATGTTAACAATCATAACGTTATAAACGTTATGATTGTTGTTTCCTGTCGTATTTGTGCGTTGAATTGAAAAAAAAGTAAAATTGAAGGTAATGTGGGGTAAAAGAAACAAACTTATTTTTTTTTTAAATAGCTGTAAACGTATCAAGGTTTTGTTTTGGTGTTTGAAAATTAGATTAATTGAATACACTCCACAAATTGATGAGCTTTCATTGATATTGACCTGCATCTTCTAAGTAAAGCGAGTAATATTTAATTAAACTATTTTCATGCTTCACCGTAACTGTCCCTTTTAAACCTATGAGAATTCCTATAAGTCCTTGAGAGCCAGTAATTCTAGGTTAGCCTGAACAACATCTTTGACCACATCATCACTTACCATCAGGTGAGTTAGTGGTCAAAGGCAAATATATCAAGCATAAAAAAGTGTCCCTCTTTTCCTTTGTCCCTCTTACCCCACTTTACTTTACTAGGAATGAATGTTTGTTATGGCAAATTTTACCTAGCATTGTTCATGAACGTTGATAATAATATATGAACATTTTGTGTGTATGTGTTTAAGGCATTAGTTTAACATTAAAAGGGATTTTGCTCCTAAAAGTCGCAAAATAAATTAACAATAATTATTTATTTCTTATAAAGTGTAATAAAAATGTAAAGGTGACTTCGGGTCTAAGCCTACATCTATTCATTATAATTTGATTATAAATTACAATTATGATCAAGTAATTACAATTAGAATAGAATAGAAAGAAGAAATAGATTTCCACCCCTCCATCTCAACCCGTGGGTGTCGTAAGAGGCGACTAAGGGTAACACACCAGAAGGTGGGCAGCAGCACTTTCTGAGGATCATACTGATCACACTGCGATCCCCAAGCCGCCTGCCAAACGTGGGGATTATGGCAAACCCCCCCGTTTTGGGGCAGGCTGTGTTCAGCAGTGGACTATCCGGCTGATACAGTACAGTAATTACAATTATTTAAATACGTACTAACTTTCAAGCATTAGAAAAACATTCATCCTTAAGGACGACGGCAACAAACTGAATGAACGTTCACAATCAGGCACTACACAGTCATCACGTTGAATGATCTCTGCAGCCAAGCGTGATAGCGAAATTACATTTTGATGTTTTCAGCTCGAGATTTACGGTTGAAAATTCAATTAAATCAGTGATTGTGAAAGCCGCGTTTTTATCGGATTTTCAGAGCCGGATTGCGGGTCGTTAGTGTGATGGCATTTATCTTGTAGTAAAGAATGATTCAGCTAAAATATGGTAATAGGGTTGCTATTTTGCCGTAAAAGTATTAAATTATAGTATTTTCATAATACTAATGAAATAATTTCGACATGGCATAAGGATTGCCTGACGAGACTGAATTATAACGACGTGATCCGGCTAGTGACCACGACCAATATAACGTGGTGGAAACCTCCAGGTATATATATATTTTTTATCGCAACCGCGTGTATCTAACTTATGAGTATGTACATATATCAGAATTGAAAGCAATTTAAAAATTTACCTATGTAAAATGTGCAAAAGAAATGAAATCTGTTGTGCAACTTTTTGTATGCTGTCACAGTAATATAAAAACACAGTGCCTTTATAAACTGGAAGGAACATTATGAGGTCTCAACGCATAAGTTTCGCTGGATATGTTTTCGTCTAATATAATAGAGCTTATTGCTATCTTTATTTCAGAACCAGGACTGAAAGCTTTAATATATTCGACAGAAAACACCATATTTAGTATCCAAACCCAGGATCTCATAATTCTAAAGCATAACGCCGCTAAACCAACGAGACAATGTATGAGAAATTCCTTATTATCATTGAGAATATTATAGAATATAATTTAGCAATTCATTTTCTACGCAATGCACAAGTTAATATACTCATAGATATTTGCTAGAGGAATATCTGAAGAACCAGAAATGTGACAAAATTGACCCCTTTATAACAAATAGACAAACTAGTGTTGTCATAAATTTATATATATTTTTTTTCATGTTATTGTGACGGAACAAGCTCGAGGCCCATCTGATGTTAAGCGGACTAAACTCTGCCTGCAACAGATGCATTTCTTCACAACTGACGACTTGCACTGCGCCCGTCACTTTAAGACATAGTTGTTAAGTCTCTTGTGCCTGTAATTTCAATGGCTCTCAAGGACTGCTGCTGGAACACACCGTTAGGTGCTTAGCGACAAATTTTCTACTTGAGAGTGGTCGCTAGCCAGACGGGCATTCGCAAAATGCCCTTCCGCCATGCATTGCAGCTCAAGCCCGCGGCGGGATTTGAACCATGGAACTGCTGCGTGGCAGTCCATAGTCAATGTCAATGAGCCATCACTGCTTCAAGGAATTTAGGATGAGCTGAGGACTTGATTTCTTTTTGCAAAAATTTTAGAGAAAATTTACCTCAAAAAAATTAAGATCTATAAAGATCCTGATGTTTATGTGATTTAAAATATACATATATATATATTTTAATTTTTATCATAAATAATATAAGATATGTAAATTTTTTATCTTAAAAATGTTTGATAGCTTCATAGAGTCCATAGGTCCTAAACTAAGACATAGGCTATCTTTAGTACCGATTTTATGAAGGCAGCCGAAGCCAGAAGCTAGTTATTAATTTGATACAGAAAATAAGCAGCCGTAGTATTTACACAGTTTTGCTAAAGTCTTGGCACGTAAGTAGGTATGTACTTCGACAACGTCTAATATTGTGGCTAAAACTGGGTTCTAATAGTCAACCTTAATCAGGTCACCACAAGGAGGGTTAATAAAGGGAATGGGATGAACGGACTAGGTCTCTTCTTTACATTGATAAGTACTTGCGTCGGCGGTATTTAGAAAGAAAGTAATGGTAATGAATAGATTCAGGCGTTACTTTGCGGAAATCCATTTTTAATAATAACAAATACTTTTAAAATATTTTAAGAAAACATCAAATTAATATTTTAATAAAATACTTAAAACATATAAAAATATATCTAGTGACAATTCCGCTTAATTTTCCTGCTAAGCCGAGGTGACGTCACAAACGCCACGCATCTAAACCGGAAGAATTTTCGACGCGTTTCGCTTCTACACGAAGCATCCTCAGGAGGTCTTGACTCTTCGAGCGCACGATCGAGAATGAGCGGCCGGCGGCTCAGCACGCCTTTATATAGACGAGATGAGTCAGCACGCCTTTGTCTAGACTCGAGCGTGAGTCACCACTCTTTGTTGTAGCTAACAATTGGTGAGTAATACGTTTTTAAGGTGACAATGACATCATAATGGCCATAAATTGATAACCAAAAAATAATTTTAAATTGTTAATGTTTTGCAATGTGTTTTTGAATATGAAAAATATCGTAAAAAATTACTTCCTAAACACATATTTAAATATTATGTAGTGGCAAATTATCACTAAAAATACGTAGCAGTGGTGATGAAACCAATTGCGTCTGTTCATTCAACAGTGCAACGCCTGTACTATGTTTTAATATTTCTAACTGTTCCAATACACACAATCGAAATCCCTTATCACAACAATGTAGAATCTTAAAGGTATTACTTACAAGGAGTTGATGACTGCTTTCAATTAAATGTTATGCAAAGTGAGACTGTTCGGGATGGTCGTTCCTATACGCGGATTTGTGTTCTTTATATCTAATATCAAAATTACGGCCGGTTTGACCAATATAAACACTGTTACATTCGTAACAGGTAAGTTTGTAAACACCGGATTTTTTATTGTTTTCTAAACGATCTATTCCTTTACATAAATGGCGTAATTTTTGGTTTGTTCGAAAAGCTACATGGACGTTATTTTTCTTAAATATATTGGAACTTTTTTTAAAGATTGGTCCCATATAAGTAATGCTACCTACGTACTTGATATTTCTATCAGTAGGGCAAGAATATAGGAGTGATAGAAATATCAAGTACGTAGGTAGCATTACTTATATGGGACCAATCTCTCAAAAAATTTCCATTCAAGATTTCAGGATCAACCAAAGCTGTCAACAAATGTACCAGAAGAACACAGGCAGCGACACGAAAGGAATACCAATGGATTGTCAGACTAGCTACCTACGAACTCTGAGGTGATGACCATGCTCACGACAACATTCTAACCACTACGAAGAAGAAGATTTTAATCTGAAACGTAGAAGCTGTGTTATTTGACTTTTGGTTCTTAATAAAAATAAACGAAGTGCACTTGTGCGTTTCATTTATTGGTATATACCGAACAGTTCGTGGCTTATGAATAATAGGATCTCCTGATGGATGTCGTGAAACGCGACTAAGACAAAATGTGTGGCAGCATGCCACTACTAAGGTCGTTGTGAGTGGGATGTTGCTACGCATTGAGCATACCACAGTGATGATGAGATGGATCAGTGTGTGCTCCTATTGGTGGCGCATAAAAGACTATTGGGTGGCGAACTCATAGCATTGCCGTGAGGAGCATTTTTCTTCCTCCTCTGATCTTGTTATAGGCCTAGGTAAGCTCGATATCATGCTCTTTTGCCACACTTCTTATAAGTTATAGAGCTATCCTATCAGAAAAAAAAAAATTATAATATTATAAAAAAAGAAAAATAAGTTATAATATTATAATAAAACCTGGACTTTATACGAAAATTGGTTTCCGAAATCTTACAGCAGAAACTTAGGTCGCCGTGGCCGAAAGCAGCCAGGAAACGTGATGAGGTGTTATAACGGCAGAACTTTTACATAAAATATTTATTATAAAATCTGTCGCCAAGCATATAAGAATATAGTGTTAACCCTTATATGTTAGCCTGTACAGCATCAACGATATTAACCCGCAACGCACCTGCTCCATTTTTATTAGAAAGTACCAATACTCAGTCATAAACATATCAACAAATAAAATTTACTGAACGAAAAACATTAAACTTTAGGGGGCTATGCTGCTTAGACACATTACCTCTTAGCAAACAAACTAAGGCAAGTAATGAGACTTGAAAAATGCAGCTAAACATAAAGAGGGTAATATTATCACTGGGTAAATAAACTCCTCCACTCAAGGGCTACACAAGGGCTTTATTAGAAGGCTCATTACGCCACAAGCTTTTAGCTACAAAAGCTGTGAAGTTGTAGGTCTATAATTCCGATATTGGTTTTGTTGCAAATTATGCAAAACGGCTCAAGTCGACTATTATCGCTGGCGCATATGCGCGCTGTATGTCGGCAATAATGGTTTTGCGCGACAACTGATAACCTCTACTTGCGCAGTCGGATTGAAAATATTCTATGTCCTTCTCCGGGTCTCAAACTATTTCCATACCAAATTTTATCCAAATCGGTATAGTGGTTTATTCGTTGCATACAAAAATATAAATCTTTCCTCTTTATAATATTAGTGTAGATGCACCACTCATAAGTACCTTTTTACTGGATTATCAAATTTTTATCCTTAATTTTGTGTTGGATAGAGCCCTCGACCTTATTTAAATTGTTGCATCGTCTTCAATTGAATATTTTTTATGATAAAATCAAGCGAGTGACACTCGTTACATCGTGTAATGTAAGTAAGCAGTAGGTTTGCATTTTGAAACAGTGGTAGCTCAGTGGTATTGGCTATGGACTGCCGCGCAGCAGGTCCATGGTTCGAATCCCACCGCGGGCTTGAGCTGCACCGCATGGTGGAAGGGCATTTTGCGAATGCCCGCCTGGCTAGCGACCACCCTCAAGTAGAAAATCTGTCGCCAAGCACCTAACGGTGTGTTCCGGCAGCTGTCCTTGAGAGCCAGTACTTCTATGTTAGCCTTTACAACAATCTGTGAAATTACAGGCACATGAGACTTAACAACTGTCTCAAGGTGACGGGCGCAGTGCAATTCGTGTATTGTGACGAAATGTATCTGTAACATTTTTTTTTGTATCGAAACTTTTTTAAGAACAAAGAAATGAAACCAAAAACATAAAAAAATACTTTATAACTCACTTGACTTGTGAATTATGGAAATGAAGAAGTCACAGTTTGATTACAGGTGTCAAAATGTGCCTAATTGCGGTGAAATTGGAAACAGGAGGAGGTAAAGAACAAAACCTCACATTTCCACTTACAAAAAAAAATCCCTTTTTTTTTGCTATGTGTGAATAATGTTAAATTGATCAAAGCAAATAAGTCAAATCTTATCAAAAACATCTCATTTCTAATAAAAATTTTCATTTCAAATCGAGAGCTTCGATCAAAACCACACATTACCGTTTAAAAATTCAGTGTATCTTGATTTGTATCAAAAGCTCACTTTATAGCAGAAAATTTCAATTGTATCACTAAGCTTGCATCAAAACCTCTTAAAAACATTGAGTTTAGAATAAAGGTGCAAAAATTCAAATGCCTGGTCTTTTTGCTTCATAATTTATTGTAGTTGTATTTTATCATAATTATGTCTGGCAACACTTTTTCAATTATTTGACGTCTGAAGTTATCTGTCAAACCTATATAGGGTGCGTACCATTAGCGTTAGATTCGCTAAAAACGCTACAAACGATCACACTCCCAAAAAGTTTTCCACATGGGTCTTGGCGTTTTTCGCCTTAAACGCTACATCTAATGTCAAAAGTGACAGAAGTGGCAAATTTTAGTGGCATTTTTAGCGTTCTTATCCAAAAATGGAACGGGGATGACAGTTACAAACGATCACGTGATCACAATCATAGACGCAGAATGTGATCAAAATTATCGAAAATAACGTTCTTAGCGACTAATGGAACATACCCATAGTTGCCAAAGATTTTCAAATCGGATATTTCTGTATTCGGCGGTTAATTTTATTTTTCGATCGAAAAAGTGCTGTTTTTCTGTAAATTTATATTGAAATGGATGAAGACGGTACTGCCGAAGCTGTAACAATCAATTGTGGTACAAAAACAAGGCATCGGCGAGGACGTACACGAAATACAATATCAGCATCCAAGTGAGTAATGTATTACATCAATTTGAGTGGGAATTTTATGAAGAACCAAAATAATATTCTCATATACTCATATTTTCCTGTTACAGGTATGCAGATACTGATCCACTTGCAATTAATTTGCAGAAAAACTGCAAACATGGCCCAAAAAGTGTTTTCAAATGCAAAAAGTTAAGTTTTCCCATACTACTCAGGAACAGGAGGAATTTTTTTAAAAACAAAACAAAAGTAGCTCTAGATACTTATCTGACAAGATTGGTCTCTTCATACACACCACAAAGAATCAAAGAACCTAAAGGATCTTGTCGGAAACCTAGGAAACTATGTTCTAGTTTATTTTTGACCGGACAGAAGAACAAGTTGATTCAAGTTTGCAAGAGTGTGTTCATGGCAACATTTTCAATCAAAAGTTTTAGATTGAGAACAATCTGTAAGAATGTGCTTAATGGAACCCTTCCAGAGGAAAGAAGAGGTGGAGAACATAAAATAAAAAAAAAAATGAGAAGAAACGACAAAGTGTTCGGAAATTTATTTAAAAGTTACCTGCCAAAGAAAGCCATTATTCTCGAAACAAATCAAAAAGAATATATTTAGATAGCTCACTTAACATCAAAAAGTTGTTCAAGCTGTACAACAACTGTTGAAGATGATCTAAAAGTGTCATGTGGGCTATTAAGAAGAATTTTTAATGGGGAATTTAACATTGGATTCAGAGCACCCCATAGGCTTAGGAAAAAAATCCTAGGTCTATGGAGCACCCACAAGTGATCAATGTTCTGCATTTGTGTTCTGCTTACAAATAAAATTAAAAACAGCCAAGTTCCTCTGGAGAAACAGAAATTGATTACGGAAAAAAGAATTCACAAATTGCGAGCAAATGCTTACTACGATTTGACAAAAGTAGATGATCCACAAATCTTTCGTTGTTGTTTTGATCTTCAGCAAGTTCAACCCTTGCCTCGAACACCAATACAAGACGCCTTTTACAGCCGTCAATTAAGTTTATATAATCTATGTATTGTAGATATGGAAGCTAGACATCCCACCTTTTATTGCTGGACGGAAAACCAATCTGGACGAGGATCTACAGAAATTGGATCAGCATTATTGCAACATTTAATGAAGCAGGATTATACAGGCAAAAAATTTGTAAGACTTTTTTTGTGATGGTTGTGGTGGGCAAAATAAAAACTCACATGTTATTCATGCGCTAATATTTTGGATGGTGAATTAGCCCCTTCAGCTATTGAAGACATTCAAATAACTTATCCTGTCCGGAGTCATTCCTTCTTACCAGCGGATAGTGTTTGGCCGCTTGGAAAAAGAATTATCAAAATTCCCAGTATTAACATCCAAAGAAGAATATATGAATAAGTTTTCTCAATTTGGAGATGTCCATCTTCTCGGAAAGGATTAAAACTTGTTTGATTTAAAAAAATTATGTGATGACTACAAAAAAGTACCTGAAATCAGAAACTTAAAAAGAATACGCATCTATAAAGAATTGAAAGAAACTCGAGGTGGGCAAAAAACAGTTTACCTGGTAAAATTATTTGAAACATTTAAGTATGAGACTGATAGAGAAACAGGAATTGTATTGCTGAAAAAAGGCAAAAATAATCCTAAACTGCTACAACAACATCCCCTGGGACGTGACATAGCAGATGCTAAAAGAAAAGACATTGACACATTACTGGTGAAACAATTTGGAGATAACTGGAGGGATATTGAAGAGCTTCAGTGGTATGTTGAGATCTTGAATAATAGCTCTCCAAGAATAAAAGTTGGAGATGCTGGAGATGTAAGTGAAAATGAAGAGTGTGATTGTCTTGAACCTGATACTAACAGTATAAGAATTTAGAATTTCATTGTGCAATAATAATAATAATTAATAACAATAATTATTGTAAATAATGAGTGAATTTGTCTTGAGCCTAAAATAAAATGTATAAGCAATATTAGTAGTACAATATTAGTCATTTTCAAAACCACACTTTTTTTAGGTAAATATCAAAACCTAGCTTTTCCAGAAGTCTTTATCAAAACCACACTTTTCCAAATATGTTTAATCATTAAATATTGGCTAAGCTTCTTATCATTTCAATCAACCATTTGGTACATAATATCAACTGAAACACTAGTTAAACATGACACAACTAAAACAAACTGCAAATGTTGTAGTTAGTTAGTTATTTACATTTTACTGTTTTCTCCAAAATAAAAAAAAGTGGAAAAGTGAGGTTTTGTTCTTCACCTATTATAATCTAGGTTAATATGTGTTCGTTGAGTTTTTAACTATTAGTATAGATGATTGTCAAATCGCGGTTTTGATAATTGTATTAATAAATACGACTATTACCTATGAGACGGAGTTTAGCACGGTACAGATGAAACAAGTTTTGTCTGAGAGATTGATAATAATAATCATTACGTTTATTTACCTTGAAAATAAGTTTACGACTTATAACAAATATCAAACATTATAAATTATACATTGATTTACCTTCAAATTTTATCCTAATCGTTGCAGCCATTTTGAATAACACTTACGTAATAAAGAAATAAAGTTGCTTTTCACTTGGACTGTTTTTTTGTGTGTGTTACCTCATAACTCTTTACAGGTAACACACACACAAAAACAATACCAATTCTGATCATTATTTTTATATCTGACGAGTAGTATTGGATCATTTCCTAATAAATCTCATAATGCATTTTTTTATGTTTGAAGTTGGTTAAAATGTATATATGAACTGTTTTTAAATGTGTTTCTATATATTATAATTACGTCATAACAACCCTCATTACGAATAGATTAAGTAAAAATTTATCTACATCATTTTTATATACACTAAGTAGATCTTTTATCTAATATTTTAGATTCTGTTAAAAATTAATAGTCCATTGAAAAGTTACATTTGGGGTTGCGTTTCTTAGAGGACGCAATTTTATTTTTTTGTTGTGTAGGGGCAGTAAGTGTAAAGCTAAATTCAAGTTTGTGGGGTCACCACCCTTGTCCCACGGCCGCCATCTCGAAAATAGGGGTTGAAACGGTTTTTACGACATATATCCTAAACTATTTGTCTGATAGAAAAAAATTGTTTACATTTTATGTTGCAAATTAAATTTTCTATAACTTTGGTCTTGTCACTTTTTGTCGTAGAACTTTAAATAAAAAAGTAATCTGAGAAAATTTTCAGAAATTCGAGAAAAAAATATATATTTTCCATATAACTTTTTTTTAATCATTTTACGAAAAAATGATTCCAGACCATTTTTGTAGATCGTTTTTTAAGGAACAACTTTTATAGGCAACATTTTTTCATTAAGTCAATAGCTAAGGTTTTACAGCGCTCCGAAGTGAGTATTATTTTTCAGTACTCTTAACTATACATATATTATACGTGGGTATTAATAATGTGTCATCAGGTTTTTTTTTATATTAATTCTTTTAATTAGTAATTTTGCAATATTATTAATAATTAATTAATGACTCTTTTCCCCACCACCCACGAGGTAGAGTCTGGAGGCGGGTTTTTTTTTACGTGGTATCCCCAATAGTCCTAATCCACGGTGATTTTCTAAATTTGAACAACTCTGTCCTCAGTCTTTTCGATGGACCAAGCTGCAGCTCAGCATCTGATCGGCTTTCTGAATTAAATATCAGTGGGAGAACTGGAGAAGGAAGGGGTGTCAATGTCGGCGGTTCAACATCAAAGTCATTTTCATTGATAAATTCTGAGAGCTCCATTACGTTGCTGCAAGTCTCTCCAGAACATTGGAAGCACACTGCGGAACATTTTAGCCCTGCTTTTCGACATCCACACATCGCTCCACAGTTTCCTTTGCATTTGCAAAAGATCAATTTTAGAAGCTCATGGGGTGCTGGAGGTTTAGAGCTCTGCACTGGCATCAATAATTTTCCAAATTTTTTCCAGCCCCAGTCTTCAGGATCATTATTATTACCAAGCCACTACTGGACCTGATGGTAGACTCGGAAAGTATGAAAGCGAGCTGTGTCTTTTAAATTATTTTAAAAATCAATAATTGTAAAATTCTGTAATGGAGTGGAAAAGAGTCAATAATTAATTAATAATAATATTGCAAAATTACTAATTAAAAGAATTATATTCACAAAATAAAAAAAAATAAAAAATAACTGATGACACATTATTGTACCCACGTATAATAATATGTATAGTTAAGAGTACTGAAAAATAGTACTCACTTCGGAGCGCTGTAAAACCTTAGCTATTGACTTAATGAAAAAATGTTGTCTATAAAAGTTGTTCCTTAAAAAACGATCTACAAAAGTGGTCTGCAATCATTTTTTCGTAAAATGATTTAAAAAAAGTTATATCGAACAATATATTTTTTTATCTCGAATTTCTGAAAATGTTCACTTATAACTTTTTTATTTATAGTTCTACGACAAAAAAAGATTGGACCAAAGTTATAGAGAATTTAATTTGCAACAAAACTAACTAAACTAAATTTGCTAACAAATTTTTTTTATCAGATAAATAGTTTAAGAGATATATTGTAAAAACCGTTTTAACCCCTATTTTCAAGATGGCGGCCGTGGGACAAGGGTGGCGACCCCACAAACTTGATTTTAGCTTTACGATAACCCCCCCTACACATTAAAAAAATAAAGTGCGTCCTCTAAAAAACGCAAGGTAAGGCCTAAAAAATGTAACATTTCAATGGACTATAACAGCACGCGAAAGCCGTCGGAGTAAATTAAATCAACTCTTCACTATACTTAAAGACGGACTGCTTTATTAGTACTCTTGTCTCGACTTTTTTTTTTTTTTTTTTTTTTATGTTATTGTGACGGAACTAGCCCGAGGCCCACCTGATGTTAAGTGGACTAACCTCTGCCTATAACAGACGCATTTCGTCAGCGACGAATTGCACTGTACCCGTCACACTGAGACGTCCAGTTGTTAGGTCTCATTAGCCTGTAATTTTTCTGGCTCTCAAGGACTGCTGCCGGAACACACTGTTAGGTGCTTGGCGACAGATTTTCTACTTGAGGGTGGTCGCTAGCCAGGCGGGCATTCACAAAATGCCCTTCCACCATGCGGTGAAGCTCAAGCTCTGGGCGGGATTCGAACCATGGACCTGCTGCACGGCAGTCCATAGCCAATGCCACTGAGCCATCACTGCTTCGACTGCAGCGATATAAAAAGCAGT
Source organism: Plagodis pulveraria (assembly GCA_963890685.1). Lineage (NCBI taxonomy): Eukaryota > Metazoa > Arthropoda > Insecta > Lepidoptera > Geometridae > Plagodis > Plagodis pulveraria. Next base: position 21,033,119 of record OY982950.1, on the reverse strand, counting down.
AACTTGGATACTTTTCCTAAAGTTGATTTATTCGTCAAGCATGGATATAATTATGATCTTATAATTCTTGCAATGAAATTTAATTGTAAAAAAGTTCTAGTCCAAAGTTAGTCATAATTTATCAACGCACAAAAGTTTCTAGCTTTTCAATGCCCGTCGAGTTTGTTTGCCCGTTGGCATTATTTATTTGGTATTTATTTCACGACTAAGTATTAATTTTAAACAGCATTGACACATGCTAAGCGTATTTTCTTTTTATTGTCTATATTATCATCTAGCAAACTTGAACCCGCAATCCCATGGTACAGGCCTGTAGCTTTACCAATTATCTATTAAAAAAAAATGGTTTTGTACAACGAGTGCATAAAATAAGTAATTTTAGCCGAGACTTTAATTTGTTGATATGTTAGGTCTAGACTATCTGAAAGTCTAAGCTAAAATGGGTTTCAAACATTATTTATACACTCAGATTTTCACTTAAATTGCGAGGTAATGAAAAAAAGACAGTTTTAGTTATACATCACACTTCACTCTAATTTATAATACTAATTATAATTGCGAAAGTTTGTGAGTGTACGTTTGTTACTTCTTCGCGCTCAAACGGCTGGTACAATATCGATAAAATTTGGTATGTAGGTACATGAGGAGCTAAATTAACACATAGGAAGGATACTTTTCATCATCATCAATCAGTATCCGGTAAAATTAAATATACACAGAATTAAATATTTATTTTTCTTCTTTCCACAATTTATGTTCTCTAACATAGCATTAAATAAATAATGGTGTGCTGCACTGACGCAGAGCCACTATAAATAATGGACTATATAGATCTAGAGAAAACTTCGAATTTTAGTCAAGTTCCCGTACTGCCTTTGTAACTATTATGTGTGTTAAGTGTCGACTACTTAGAGCTCTCGTCGAGTATTCACTTTTGACTTAATTGAGGACTATGTACGCCGTAAAACATGCACCAAATGACAGTTAGCACTTATGGATATGTAAATAAAGCAGTTAAGTATATCGCGGTCTAATGATATAAGAATTTCTCTAAACTAAATTGTATACGTATGTGTTTCTTTGCGTGTTTGTCACAATGTTAAAATTTGGTATATATTCCAACTATGTGAAAATATCAAATGGCAATTATACGTTTATTTTATTCGATACATATTTTCAACGTACACGTCAGACCTACTTAGTTCTTAAGAACTGAATCTTTGACTATTGCTTATTTATCAACTGTTGGAAACTGTATAAACTAGTACATTCTCTACTGAGAATTATTTCTATTTAAAAATTAACTTTTGGATTACAGTAAAGAATTGAAACAGTGTAGTCTTGTCTGGTTTCAAATATAAACTTACATCGCATAACTGAAAATTGCAATAAAATTCATTAACATAATACAAACACATGACCAAGCCCAGGTATAAAAGAATAAAAATTTCCCAATCTTTAGATGCACAAAGTAATATTATATTAAGTGAAATACAAACAAAAATAACGTTTAATTCAGAGACTGTCAATAAATTTTGCGGCTGTTTGTACGATATTTGCATTCGGTAAAGAATTGTTTGTAGCGTTTGTTTCCTCTTGTTCAGTTTTTTTGTGTTTTTGTCCCGTTTTAGTTATAAATTTCATGGAAGGACGTTTTTACAATATTTACTTTTTATTTTGTCAAACAATTCACAATAATTGTCAATCACTTTGTCTGGCCCGAGGTGCCAGGCTTGGATGCCACCCCCTCTATGCTAACTGTAAGAGGTGACTAAAGGTGAAATACCTGAAGGTGGGCAGCAATCACTTTCTGTTAAACTGGTATCTTATATTGCGATTCCCAAGAAGCTGAAGATTATGGCAAAGGAAGTTGTGTTCAGCAGTGGGCAATCCAGTACAGTACTTTGTCTGCGTTTTTATTGCGCGCAGTCGCCGCCAGCCAATACAATCTATAACTACTAATTATATAAAAGTGTAATATATAGAAATGTTAACAAAATAAATGGACCTGATGTGTTGATCTAGTTTTGGGGAAATATTATTGCGTTCTTTTGTAACTTTCTTCTTTGTACACTAAGAAAAAATCTTGTTGTTATTACTAAAGTTCTGTTAAAACCAAAAATAATTCTTGTGCTGTCCGTGGTAGCATGCAATATAAAATTTTATGTTGTGTGTACAACTCGGTATTACAATAGTAATTATATTTATAATTTTTTAATGATCACAATTTTTTCTTGTAATATTTAAAAGATCTTCTTGTAAAGTTTTTTTTTTATAATTATTATAACTTTATCCTGTAACGATTACTGTTCGCGCCATCTATTGGCACTTTCTTTCTTTCTACCTCTTACCTTTTCCTACCCTCATTTTCCCACGAAAACGACGACTATCTACGGTTGACATTTCGTGGCTGATGAGTGACCTACTTGTCATTGCAAGTAGTCTGCGGTCGACCCTTGTTGACGGCGGATGCGTCTGTTCCTGTGAGCTCCCTCGAAGCCAAGGAAACCGCCATTTTGTTACTAACCGCGCTAGCGCTGTTTTCGTGTGTGCCCATCGCACTGGGATATCCGCGATCGTCTCTTTGGAGCTGTGTACTAACAGCTTCCCGCGCTCGCGCCGCGAGTCTACAACAGCGTGAAATAATTCGAAGAGCCACTACATCTGGACACCAGCGGGACGCCTTGGAGTGCCGCAGCTGTGCTCGTCAGCCCGAGGATATCCAGGTTAGTCGCTCGTTTTTCGCTCCTTTTCCTATACAGTCCACTTTTCATCACCTTGTTCCGCATTCCTTCGATTTACCAGCGTCCTTTCAACCCGCGCCCGCAGTTCGGCGTGCTCTGCCATAGAGCTTGGTGGCCGCGCTAACAATTACATTTATTCATAAAGTTTTTACATTTAAATATAGTTATATTATAATCTTCTATTGACTGCAAATTTTCTTGTAATTTTAATTATACTAAATATTAGGCAATATTTCTATAGATGTCTTATAAAACTTAGCATTAGACACATATAATATATATATAATACCCATAACTGGGTTTCATACATTTATTGTAGAAATGTTTTAGTGAATTCTAATAGTGTCATCCGAAAGTAACTTTACTAAATTAATACATAAACCAAATACTTGAAACCAAAAGTAAAACTAAAATATGCTCTCTGAGAGTCTGAGTTCCTTCTTCAGCTACCTGGGGTACAAACGGGAGGGTTATTTTTTGTCATATCTGTGCATGTCACCTTAGTAATTATAAATGACAAGACCTATCGTTTATGAGATCTAGTGCTACTCAGGCCATTTCCTTCGATTGCTCAGGGAGCTGACTAGTCCTAATTCTTCTCTAGTTAGGTAGCAATTGTGTTCAGGGTTACCATTACAGTCAATACAAGCCAACCACTTACCTTGAAACTGTTGAGCAGCTCGCAAGGTTCCGTCCATGTGCGTACTGTATCGGTTATTGCACAAACCTAAACACCCGGGTGAAGGCACTTATAATCACTTTTATAAATAACTGTTACCAGCAGAATTCACCAAAACTAGCACCGAGCTACGTCCGAGAAGCACTGGCGGTCATGCACGTATTATTTGAAACCATTATGTTTTTGTCCCAAAACTATCTTCTTCTTTGCCGCTCGTTCGAATCTCAGCTTGTGACTGCTGCATATTAAATATAATAATAACGCCTGAACAACTATCTAACTACTTGCTGTGCGTAGACTGCGATGACCATCCACGAATCAACGAGTGCATATATAGGTCCCACTAGCGGTAATGCCGAAACAGATAGCCGATAACCTCATAAGTAGAAATTATAATGCGGGCCAATTTTAACGGCTGCCATGCTGAATTGCTTGATTCGCGCGCCATGATCATCTTTTCACGACTTCGTTTTGGGTTGATCTGTGACATATACCTTTGATGTGATGACCTTCCCTGCTGACTCAGATAGCTTTTCAGTGTTCGTAAGCGCTCGTCTCACATTGTAGGATCATTGCCTGATCCGGAGTTACACACCTACCAATATATGTTTATAACACGCCTTTTATAGTAGGGAGTAATGCTAACGCACATCTTTTCCATCACAGAAAAGGATGTCTAGGTTTACAACTCACAAAAAAAGAACTGACTCCCGTGAATAGTCGTCCGCTGAAGTGGGGCAAGTTGGGATCACCTTAGCATTCACCAACTTGCCCCGGCGTTATGCCCGAGTTCAACCGGGCCTCTATGCGCCTGTGGAAGGATAAGTTCACTCCTCCAACTCACCAAAGTCACGTATATTTTTTCCTGTCGCTGCACAATTAAATCTGGTGAACCATTAAGGTTCATTATCGGGTTTAAATATTCAGATCATCCTGGCCAGGGAATACCACTATATTACTGTGCCGATTGAACCATTGGTTCATAATACGAGGGGTGTGTGTGCTAGCATTGTCGTGAACGTACCTGACCTGAGATAAATCATCAGCTGGAAATACGGTACGCACACTTGGAGGCATACTGTCTTCCAAAACCGACAGTGTGTTGCATTAGCCCTTGAAGGGAGAAGAACCGGTTCACCCATGCATCCGCTGACATCCACATTAAAATGACACGACATTGCACTGTTATTGTTATAAATTTCATATTTGGCATTAATTGCTGCTCTTTACCTACCTTTAATTAATAAGGCATTATAAAATAAAGAAAAGTGCATAATATTTTGTATGCCATTTATATGCCACAGAAAAGTGAAAATTGAAAGTTTTCACGTTGACATAAACAATAGTTTTAATCATCAAAAATAAAAGTTATTTAATAACTTTGCTTATTACACACATAAAAAGGTATTTTAAATTCTTCTTAGTTTAAGATTTAAAATCAAACAACTAGGATATAAGTATTTTTAATCCTTGTCAAATAGTTAAACATAATGTTCGTTAGAACAATCTGTTCTGTTACTTAGTTTGAAAGGGTAACATGTGCTCGCGGAACGACGATTCAATTTGAAAACTGGCGAACCTTTTTTTACCGTGACTGTACGAGCGGCAAGTACGCGCTCCGCTTAGCTGCATAACAAAGTCGGATGCAAAAGATTTGCAATGACTCCCAAATTAACCACAAGACCTGCATCTTTGGGGATGAATCCGAACCAATGTTAAATTAAAATCGTTATTTTATTCTTTTGATTTCTGTGGTGTCAAATGAACACTGACGTTGACTTGGAAGCTTGAGATTGGCTTGAAAACAGTCAGTTGAAATTTCAAATATTTCGAAATATTTTCAATATCAGGTATGCCCGTTTTCTGAACAACAGCAATCTATACACTGATACCACTAAGACGCCTGCAAGGCTCATATGAAGAAGGCATTTGTTCAACGGTGAACGTCTTGATTTGATCATTATGTCACTCCTGTTTCTTTATCTAACATATTAATAATAATATATTTTGTACCTCAACAATTGCATTAATTGCAATGAAAGACGATGGTTGTGACGATCTAAAGCAGTGGAGGCTCAGTCGCAATGGCTGTGGACTGCCGCACAGCAGGTCCATGGTTTGAATCCCGCCGCGGGCTTGAGCTTCACCACATGAGGAAAGGGCATTTTGCGAATGCCTGCTTGGCTGCCGACCACCCTCAAGTAGAAAATCTGCCGCCAAGCACCTTACGGTGTATTCCGGCAGCTGTTCTAGCATATAGTATTATTAAATGACAATATCTTTACGGACACTATTGCCCTATCCTGAGTCCCATAGAACATATAGGAAAGGGAATGAAAATGGTTTCGCTCATCGCCCGGTCCGAGTTCCATGAGACATCATGGACCGCAACATTATACTCGAATTGCCTGTCAGACTCAATGCGCAACAGACTTATCATCTGAATTCCGATGCTCCGTTGAGCATTCTCTGCATGCTTTGTAAAACAAATTTGTATTAAGTATGTTATACATTTTATATCGAACTGTTTTAGAAAATTATCTTAACAAACGTACAAATACGAGTATTATTATTTTTATAATATAGTTTTGTATGTAAGCGAGTTTTTTTTCTTTTTTCATTAAATATTCAATTAATTCAATTCTGCCAAGCCTATTACAGTTCAAAAGATACAGCAATATGACAGATGGGCGAACGGGCCTAGTGCCAGCGGTATAGGTTCTGGTGACAAACTTGCCTCCCCATGTTCTTGCGAAAATGCGGAAAATATTATTGTGGCATGTTTTTGTTTAAAAGTCTATACAGATACCAATTTTCATCACTTTCACTTCAAAAACGATGACCTATTCATGCAAAGTTTCGTCCCCAATTTCAACGCCTAAATCATCCCTGTCAAAAAAACGTTTAACATGTCATTTTTTAATTTGAATTATCTATCCGAATAAACATTTTCAGAATGGTAAGTTAAAAAACAAAGGACTTTCATACACAAGTTTTTACCCATTTTTACCCGATTAAAGGATTAATTTCAAAAATCCTTTCTTAGTACTCCCCTACGCATCAAGACGAATACGCCCCGTAAATTTAAAGTCTTTGTGACCAGCGGTTTAGGCAGTGCGTTGTATGTAAGTCAGTGAGTCAGGACTTTGATTATTTTATATATATATATATATAGATGTATTCGGAATTTCGTTACGGACCCCATTCAGACATGTAGCATGTAAAAACTAACCTGGATTCTGGAGCATACGTAGTGCATCATGGCTATTAGAAACAGCCTAGTTCAATTATACTTACAAGCCAAAAATCACGGTCGAGCCAATGCTAAGTTACAAAAAAATATTTATGTTATTTGCCATCAACCAGGTACATTATCGTCACAAAATAACTTATCCTTTTTAACATTATTAAAATGTAAGACAAGGTTCAAGAATTTGCTGACGTATTAACAAACCGAGGGCAATGCGATTAGGACAGTGGTAAAGTATTTTCATAATACGTACGTGTCTAGAATTCAGAAAATAATAGAACTATATTTTTTTAAATGTTGTTTGGAATAATTAATTCCCGTTGCAATATGAGATCCTAAAATTCAATTAAATATTAAGAAACTACGACAAAGTAAAAAATGGAAATGTTTTGGTAAAGACAGACCTTATTTTACTTTAACAGATAATTAAAAATAATAACAATAAATTATTTAATTCATACAACCAAAGGGTCAAAAGATTAAAAGGTCTTAAGTAAATTATATCATAAGATTAAATACTAACCAACAAATACAGACTGTATACACATAATGTACTACAAAATCGTTATGTTAAGGGTGCCTTACAAAACGGGGCCCTATTACTAAGACAGGGCTGTCCGTTGGACCCCAAATAGTCCAACAAAAAGTGTGTGTCAATCCCACTTGCCCATGGCCAATTTTTAGAGAGGAGTTCAGACCGCACATACTTAACTCATATTTATTAACATAATCATGTTAATAAACAAGCACTATCGCGTTCTAAGCTAAATCTTATTCTCAAATTAATAGAGCATAAATTTGTATGCCCCGGGCGGGAATCGAACCCGCGTCATCCGATTTTGCGCCGGATGCCTAAATCGCTCGCACATAACTAATTTTATACTATACGTATAAAATTAGCGTTTTGTACGGGAAAAATTTTGCGCAGTGATCCCGCATACGCGATAAAGGTAGAATGTTAATAATACATTTGGAGTACAAATATCTGTAACATGGGGCATTGTTAATGTAAACCTAATTATTTATTGTACTGCTATAAATAATTAAGTTTACATTAACAATGACCCCCAAATTAAACACAAGACCTGCATCTTTCGGGATGAGCCCTCTGAGACAATTCAGTGAATATTCGAAATTATCACAAGATATAGTTAATCTAGTATATACCATTCTCCTCGAACCCGATAGTCAATGGTTGTGGAAAACCCAAATGAAATCGTATGTTTATTCATAAGGTAATTGAATTCGGAAGAGCACAAATTAAAGTTAGACTTCCGAGTTCGCCAGGGTTACCTGTCAAGACAGAGCTGTAGTTAAGGTTTTATTGAAGGTTCACTACACAGATCGATTCCAAATAAAAATTATAGTAGGAGTACGATACTGCTCCTCATTCTCACAAACTAAACTGCGCCCCAAAGAGTATTTGATCTCTGCTGCACAGTTTAGTTAGTTGTGATTTTTGTTCAGACACTACCAAATTAAATAAAAAGAAACGGATTCCGTTCACAAACTGTTATGCTCCAAAAATAAAACCATAACAATGTTCATAGAGCCAATAACTTTGTTTGATTTAAATATTTGAAGGCACAATTATTTATGATGTTCGTAAGTAAACAATTGCAGCGGTCGCTAAATATAATTAAACTCAAAGCTGGCAATGTAGTAAAATAAACACATTTATATATTAGTCATTGTTGTTGTGTTATTTATAACAACTTATACACTATATACTAAACTATAATGGAGTAAACTACAAATGCTATTATTTTGTTTTAACTACAGTATTTGGACTTTGGTTTAAATAAAATAAGGGTATTTGTAGTTTACTTCACTATAGTATAGTACGTGGTGCTTAACAGGATTAGGTATGGCATGACATAAAAAAATATAAAACCACAAATTTAATTAATTCTGTGGAATTACGGTTAGTGTAATGTAGATTTAGTCGTCATCTAAATAGGTGTCAATTATCTAGAATTAAAATTGAATAGAATTATAAAAAAATATAGTTTTTATGTGTTATACCAATTTAAATTTTAACGTGAACACAATAAGAATGTTGTACTTACTTTAATTTAAGTTAGCCCGTGATGGAAAGTGCAATTACGACAATTTGAAGCATAATAATTGTAGCACAATATCAATATATGAATATTTTGTTGTACCTAGACATGATGGAGTAATCATGTCTAGGTACAATAAAATATTCATACTCTTGTGTGTTTTATTTATCACTAGATACTGCTTCAGTGCTTACATTACGCCAGGGTAGGTACCCTTCGTTTTGGGTATTAATACCAATCAAAGTAATATTCAAATAATTATAATCAACTAATCAGATGCGTTTTAGTATGCAAACATCAACAAAACCAAACAAAAGGAATCCAGAAAGGTATGCTTATAACCTAAAATTTAAATAAAAATTATTTACTCGTGAAACAAATGTGTAATATAATTTATTTTACAAACATACAAAAATGATTTTGTTAGAAATATAGAATACATTTGTAGTTCCTTATGTATACCAATAAATTCGTTGAACCATATCTACTAAATAAGGTACTTGTACAAATAACAAAAACATGGCCACCAAACAAACCAATCAAAAGAGGTATGAATATTACATAGCACGCAAAAACGATCTCTACTCACGGAAAAAACAATTGTTCGGCATTTCACATTGAAGTAGACATATGGATGTGGAGAAAAATACGTAAACATACGCCGCGAAAGCGTCGAAATTCTAAAGCTATACACACATTGCAATACAATGCGTAATACTATACTGTCACCAAGAATCCTGACTTATACCGGATATCTTACAATGAAATAATTTTATTGATTTACATCGGATTATATAAAACTCGAAATATGTACAATATTGTGTTAGGTGGTACCTAATTATTGGCTACTAGCTGTGCCTGCAACTTCAGGCCAGGATACAGACAGAGAAAAATAAAAAATATTCCAATTTTGGCATCAGTATTACCTACAGAGTTCTCTCAATATTATTTTTCAAAATATCTTCAATGTACAGAAGTGGATCTGTTACAGGTTTTATTATAAGTACAGATTTTTAAAGTATGAGTTTAGCTAATTATAATTACAATTAATTTAGGACTTTCAAAAACGAAAGAGGTTTATTATGAGTCACCGTAAGCTGTAAACTGATTTCTATAACTATTCCTTTATATAATAAAATGTATGCCCGTATGGACCTATATATTGACCTATATATGATAGATCTAATAAAAATATTTTTATAAATTACCATTACTTACCTATATATTATTTTGTAACAAAAAGTGAAATTTGTGTTTTAAGATATCTTTATTTATTTGCGCTACTAATGTGTAGAGAAATAGAATAGAGACAACATAAATAAGTGACCATCAAAGTAGCTTATTCATATTATTGTTAGAAAATTACATTGTTAAAAGGTGGAAAGGGGATTTTAATATTATATATAATAATTTAATGAAGTCAGTTTCATAATAAACGGACTCTAAGGGCTTAAAGACGCATACGTCTTCATAGTACTGACATCAACAAATTAATGCACACGTATAAATTATAATGTATATTGTAAATTGATATAGTAAATATATAATGATATTAAGAAATAAGAACAGATTGTATTTATATGTTTTTTTCATATTTTCATATTACTCTCTACTTATGGTTTGCTTGTTGTTTTATTATTTTAACCGAATTCATAGTGTGCGTACTCCCAGCGGCATAATGTCGAATTAAATGATTTGAGTTAAGCAGATATTTAGTGTATGATGTGGTGTAAATGTGTATGGTAGTTTTAAATTTGTGTGTCCAGCCATTTTTGAGATATTTGCGAAAAACACTTTCCGCTAGGAGAACGTTCTCCCAGCGGAACTTTTTTTTCAAAAAGGCCGCATGGTAATAATAATTATACCAATAATTAGAGTATAACGAGAGGTAAATGTGTGTGTTTAAATGAAATTTGTGTGTCATAACACTCCGAAGATATTCAAGATGCCGCTGGGGGAACGTTTTGCTGTTTGCTGGATATCCTAAACGGTTAAACGCACAATTATGATTATTTTTACACATGTTTCTATGAATTTGTGTGTAATGTTTGTGTAAACAGAATTCGAAAAAACATTACAATTTTATCGAAAAAAAAAATAGAAAATAAGGTTTTTAGGTTCCAGTGCTTAAAATAGAGGTCCTAGAGACTAACTTTTCACGTCAGGATGTGCCCTATAATAGCTTACAATGTCTTGCCAAGTCTAATTTGCATACTATTAATAGTTAATGAGTTTTGTTAAAAAAACTGTACCTAAATTACGCCCATTTTTGCCATTACATTTGACGAGTTGTATAAGAGTTGGCTAATAAAAAGGTATCGCAACATTTAGTGCATTTATCCAATCATATACCTGTAAAATTTTAGCTCAATACACTTAATAAATAAAGAGATACAGTAAAAAAACCCACAAGATATGAAATTAGTGATAAACCGACCAAGTTTGAATGGTTACAAAAAAGCGGCCGCACAGTATAAACTGCTTTTTTTTCAAAAAGGCCGCATGGTAATAATAATTATACCAATAATTAGAGTATAACGAGAGGTAAATGTGTGTGTTTAAATGAAATTTGTGTGTCATAACACTCCGAAGATATTCAAGATGCCGCTGGGGGAACGTTTTGCTGTTTGCTGGATATCCTAAACGGTTAAACGCACAATTATGATTATTTTTACACATGTTTCTATGAATTTGTGTGTAATGTTTGTGTAAACAGAATTCGAAAAAACATTACAATTTTATCGAAAAATAAAAATAGAAAATAAGGTTTTTAGGTTCCAGTGCTTAAAATAGAGGTTCTAGAGACTAACTTTTCACGTCAGGATGTGCCCTATAATAGCTTACAATGTCTTGCCAAGTCTAATTTGCATAATATTAATAGTTAATGAGTTTTGTTAAAAAAACTGTACCTAAATTACGCCCATTTTTGCCATTAGATTTGACGAGTTGTATAAGGGTTGGCTAATAAAAAGGTATCGCAACATTTAGTGCATTTATCCAATCATATACCTGCTATAAATTTTGGACCCCCAATGCTATAAATTTTGGAAGATTAGCAGTTTATACTGTGCGGCCGCTTTTTTGTAACCATTCAAACTTGGCCGGTTTATCACTAATTTCATATCTTGTGGGTTTTTTTACTGTATCTCTTTATTTATTAAGTGTATTGAGCTAAAATTTTACAGGTATATGATTGGATAAATGCACTAAATGTTGCGATACCTTTTTATTAGCCAACCCTTATACAACTCGTCAAATCTAATGGCAAAAATGGGCGTAATTTAGGTACAGTTTTTTTAACAAAACTCATTAACTATTAATAGTATGCAAATTAGACTTGGCAAAACATTGTAAACTATTATAGGGCACATCTTGACGTGAAAAGTTAGTCTCTAGAACCTCTATTTTAAGCACTAGAACCTAAAAACCTTTTTTTCTATATATATTTTTTTCGATAAAATTGTAATGTTTTTTAGAATTCTGTTTTCACAAACATTACACACAAATTCATAAAAACATGTGTAAAAATAATCATAATTGTGCGCTTAACCGTTTAGGATATCCAGCAAACAGCAAAACGTTCCCCCAGTGGCATCTTGAATATCTTCGGAGTCTTATGACACACAAATTTCATTTAAACACACACATTTACCTCTCGTTATACTCTAATTATTGGTATAATTATTATTACCATGCGGCCTTTTTGAAAAAAAAGTTCCGCTGGGAGAACGTTCTCCTAGCGGAAAGTGTTTTTCGCAAATATCTCAAGAATGGCTGGACACACAAATTTAAAACTACCATACACATTTACACCACATCATACACTAAATATCTGCTAAACTCAAATCATTTAATTCGACATTATGCCGCTGGGAGTACGCACACGAATTCATACTAGAAAGTAAGTATAGAGCATCTACATAGATTAATAGCAATTAACGTCACAAACTTACACAACAGTAGCTGATTTTAAAAGATAAACAATATATATGTGGCATAGCAATGAGTTCGATAACCTATCAACCGTCCAATCTATTATAAAAAAAATCTAGTCCGGGCTTTTACCTGATCTCTCGTGGTAACACCACACTAGGCTGTGCGAACGATGCGCAATAAATTTCCAGTGGATGACAGATCTCTCGCAAACACCAAGTCTCTGCCTTTTAACACTTTATATGGAAATGCAAAATACTTCCCGATTTGTTCTGTGTACGCACATATATCATCTCGGAACACCCAGTTTTGTTGTGCGTTTAGCGTTAATAAAGTAGACAGAATATATAGATAGAGTTATAAGAATCAAGGAATTTTGAATCTGAGATGGTCCAGTGTCAATAGCTGTGGAATACCGCGCAGAAAGTCCATAGTTTGAATACCACCACGAGCTTGAACTACTAGTCAGCAGGAATCCTGACAACTCTCTAACACATACAGTGTACAGGAAAACCACTCATATAGATAAATATCTCAGTGGTAACTTAAGTCACTATTCCATCAGTTGCCTACTTCTTTGTTACAGCAACCACATTTGCCAGAGAGACCTGGTTCATGCCAAAGATATTTTGTGGCACTATTAAAATTTAAAATTTTGTATTTCTTGCTAATACTGCAGTAGTAAAAATTTCAATAGAGATAACGTTTGGCAGGTACCACTTGTTCATCAAATTATTTAAATCCCATTGCCAACACAAATCTAGATAACATAAAAATGATCTACAAAGAAAGCTTAACGATTAAAAATAATATTTCTGACGCCAGTACAAAAAGCAATTAGTAACTCCGTGACTACGATAACTGCAGTAGTTTTTGAAAGGGAGGAATAAGGGAGGAATAAAAGTTATGATAACTTTATGTGATTTAAACCGTTTAAGTCGTTAAGTTAATAATATTATTTAAATATTTTTTCCACGCTATTATATAAGCTTGACCAAACACATAGAAATATTGATTGGTAAGTAATCAGCTGTTATCATAGGTATTAATAATTTCAATATTTAATATGATAATTGCCAAAAGAACCACATAACTCATTTTACGCTAGTTAACCAACCTAAGTATACCTGCGCTTTAGAACTAGGTATAGGCACCTACCTACCTCAAAATGTTATCTTTAGTAATGCTATGTGGCTGTACCAACATATAAAAAACTTTAGTAGCTTAAATAGTATGTCTTGTGTTCTCTTCTCCCAGTTGTTACGCTGGTTACCGCACTCTTCTAACCTAAACACAAAACATAAGTATTCTCTTTCTTATATAAAGCTTAAAGTTTTAAGCGATTACATTTACTGTGTATTCAGAATAAGAGGATATTAATTACAAAAAGGACTGGAGAGCATAATCAGGCAAAAGATGTTGGTAGTAATAGATCTTATTTTATCGTGACTGCATACATTGCTGTTATGCTACTCACGGGCATTTGCAAACGAAAAATGCTATAACGACTGCCATCCTAAGATAACAACCAGGACCGACGGCTTAAGGTGCCGTCCGAAGCACGGAAACGCTCAGTAGTAATGTCACTAGCAGTCACCCATCCAAACTCATGCCGCGTCCTCCGTTGCTTAACTTTGCTGATCGGTTAAGAATGGCTAAGCAAACTTTGCTACGAGCGATTCAAAATCATACATCTTCGAGTGGCGAGTGCCCGGATACTCGACCACAAAAATGGATTTGCCAGTATCTTCGGGGATGTCAATCCTACAAATACTTCGAATCGTTCTTTGTTATTAAATAAAATGAAGTTGTTATTGTATTTTACATGCATGGACGACATGCTTTAAATTAGAGGTTATAATTTTACATCGGAGCAGTGCCAATTTTTACCGGTATTGTACGGTTAAATCAGTAAATAAACAGCTACCAGATGGGTGCTTAGTGCACGAGAGCCTGTAGCACCTATAATCCTGTAAAGCTGACTAAACGCGGGCACAATAATCTCGGGATCCCAGGTTCTTGGGGCAGGTGTGCTCGCGAGCTTGAGGGATTTGTAGATAGTTTGTATATATAAACCTGAGCAATATAAACTACAGGTGCTTTTTTTGTAAAGGTACACGCTCATGCTCTTTACATTTTATGATACCCTCGTGTTTATGTGGAAATATTTTATTCTGCTTTGTTGAAGTTAAGGAACGTACCTTGGTGTATATTACGGCCTTGACTATTCCGTATGCAGATATATTACAAGCCCACATGTATTGACCATAAAATCATTTTATTTGTAGATGATGCAACTATTTTGATAAAATGTATTTTTTTCTAAATGAAATTCATAAAAGTTTTACGTTTATGAAAATGTTGATACAAATATTTTTGTGATTAAACTTAACAAAAAGAAATGTTAAAGTTAGAGTTGCCTAACTTTATTTGCCACGACAACAACAACTCATTATTAAATTAACATGGGGAGGAGCTTGCCAAACATATCTTTTAAAACTAGAACGTGCCCAACGTGCAGTTCTAAAAGTAGCCTATAGAAAACCTTTTCGTAATTACACAAACGACTTATATAGAGAATGTAAGCATTTAAGTATTAGGAGGCTGTATATTGCATCTATAGTTTTAAGATATCACAAAGTTGCTCACCTTATCCCAATTATCTGTCGCCGACATATTAGGTGGAAAGTAGCGTCTCGTGAAACAGAATTTTTACTGACGGTCATATGCTTGGGTAGCACCTTACTTATATACCAAAGCAAATAGACAAATTAACAGACTACAAACAAAATACAAATGCAAGCTAGCTTTAAAACAATGGTTGCTATCTTTTACCTATGAAGAAAATGAACAAATCCTTCATATAATTATATATACAAATAAAATAAAAGTTATACTTTGAAACCTCCCAAATTGTACACACTAATATGCCTTTACCCTTTTTTTTTTAGTTTAACAAATAATAAACAAGATGTTATTGGCGTTTAGTCTTTTTCCACACAATATTTATTTTATAACCATATTATACTATACAAATTACATTTATAAATATATACATTTATTCAACCACATATACTTACGTAAACATACAAATTTACTGATACATATATACGTTGGTACATATGATGCAAAGGTACCGCTAAACTCGAAACTAAACGGTTATATGGTCCTCACGACACAGGGAATCCTAATGTGGGGACCAAAGCATAGTAGAAAGAGTGGGGAAGTAAGTTATCTTCATACAAACGCACCTCGCGCGGCTTATATGTGTGCGCCATAGTATCTATGCGTCGCGCACGCACACTCTAACAAAATCTCGACCCGTTTCTCAGTGCGCCAGTCGGGGCTGACACCGCTCAAAGTTTGAGCGTCACGGCTTTTCGGCACCTCTAAATAAATTAAAAATGTGTGGTAATCGCAGGAGAACTGCTGTGTGTTTGGCTGTTTAAACAATTAATCTATTTCAGAGTTGTTTCTTTTCAGATTACCTACTGAGCAGGAAAGGTAAGCAAGTCAATTATTCTAGCATACGTATATTTTTTACTTGATGGTGAGTGAGATACCTATAGATCTATTAGGTAGTTTTCTATCAGACAGACGAAGTAGGCAGGCCTACTTTCCCACTAGAATGTATTACCTAGATATTTTAGATCTGTCAATTGATATGCCGCTATTGCTTAGTTTACGTTTAGTCATGCCGATTTCTCAGTGTTGTAGGTAGGTATAGTAACTAAATACTTACAGTTATAAAATCGTAATTGTGAATCAGATAAATAGAGCAGAGGTCGAATCGTAACCATTCGTAACAACAAAAATATTAATTAAAGTCTAAGAGACAGGCGTTAGTTTTTAAGGTTGTTTTACAATGTTTGTTATGTAATAGTTTAATCACTTTATTCCACTTCTTATGATAGATACTAATGTTTCGAAATATCATTACAAGTACTATCGCGTGGTAAGAGAAATATCATAGTTTGAATTGTATAATATATATATATATATATATATATATAATAATGAATGTTTTGAACCCACACAACAAAAGTAAAAAATACAACTTCCCGGCCCTTGCCAATTTCTAGGCACTGAATTAAAATTTTGCTAAAAGTGACAACCCTAAGACAAGCAAGTGAGGTAGGTAATTATATCTCGGATTGGGCCGAAGATGGCCTTCTTTCTCACTCTTTCTAGACCAAAGTGCATTACTAGAATTAAAGTGTTAGTTTTATGTTACGAATCTGTTATTTTAAGCTAAGTCATAAGTTTAGTTGCCAAATAAATTTATTATAAAATTTATTTGACTACACTAAAAGTATTTGTAAATGCCATGGAATTTTAGGATAGCTACCCTTACTGGAAATAACACATCATAATATCAATGTACTGTACTCTAGTACTGTATCAGCCGTATATTGTATAGTCCACTGCTGAACACAGCCACCCCCAATATGGGGCGGATTTGCCATAATCCTCACGGTTGGCAGGCGGCTTGGGAATCGCAGTGTGAGATATTAGTTCCTCAGAAGTGCTGCTGCCCACCTTCTGGTGTGTTATCACCCACATATCAATGTAATAATCATATTTGGTTTTTAAAAGCACTTAGAACGTTAACCTATCACACATAATTACACTTACAAGCAGTCACGCATTCGTGTGTAAAAAAAACAACCTAGAAACTAATATTTGAACTTGAGGCACTGGAGTCGATTGAGAGACGCGCCAGGAGGTTAATAGGCAGCGACTTTCTGAAGGAGTCTCGGCTGCAAAGCCTTGGGCACCGCCGTAAAATCGCTTGTCTATCGGTCTTTTACCGGATATATTTCGGTGAATGTGCACAAGAACTGCACGACTTGGTTCCACCCTCACCCTTTTTTCATCGGACGTCCAGACAAACGGGGAGGTGCCATCCGTACATGGTTGATATTCCCAAGACTCGTACGAAGCGCTTCGCTTCCACTTTTCTCGTGCGTACTGCGAAAGAGTGGAACTCCTTACCGTGGTCAGTCTTTCCCGATGAATACAATATGGGTGTCTTCAAATCGAGAGTAAACAGGTTTCTTCTAGGTAAGCGTGCTCCATCCTAGACCACATCAATGCTTAACATCAGGCAGGGTGTGGTCAAACGCGAACCTATTTCGAATTAAAAAAAAATAATTAAACATAGTGGAATGTGTATACATACGTAATTACTGCATTTTCATTAAATTTCATTGTAACCATGACGCGATCTTATATTTTGGAAACGTGACCCTTTAGAATACAGTTAATATTTTTTGATATGAGTCTCCATCAATAAATCGTGCGTGTCTATCAAAAAAATGGCGGTGTTTCGATATGCCACAAAAATTAAAGAATACAATACAAAAGAAAACGAACGCCCACGAAGTGCAAGAAATAATATTGATGTACTACCTCATCATAAATATAATACGGCCTATTTTAGAAAGTGTATATATGTTAAGGTACCTAAATTATACAATAGACTATATGAAATAAGCCACTTTGCAAAAAATTTAATGACATTCTTACAAAAAATAAAATACAGTAGTCATAGAACATAAATAATATGTGTATTTTTCTATAAAAGATCCAATACTGATATTTGACATATGGATAATATTTTAAAATATTAAGTTATTAGATTATTTTTTTATTGTATTTAATATAATGTTAAGTAATGCATGTTTTATCAAAAGTGATATCAATTCATATAAATTGAACTACAATTTATATTTTGCGTACCTAAATGGTATGGCACAGAGCACGATTTATGTTATGCTATGGAAATCTATATGAGAGTGATATAATAGTTTTATTTTTATTTTAAGCTTCGTGTTTCATAGATAGATAGATAGATAAACTCTTTATTGAACACCTCAAACTAAACTAAAATTAAAAAAAATGACTTAAAACTAGTGAACAATTGGCGGCCTTATCGCTCAAAGCGATATCTTCCAGACAACCGTTGAATGAAGAGGAGCAAGTTTTATATATTTTTTTTCATAATACAGAGCTACAAGATCTAGCACAATAACTTACTTATAAACTTAACTTATGACATATTTTACGCAATATAATGAGTTCACACATGATATTGCGTACATTAAATCTTCATTATATCACACTCATTTAAGTAATGCATAGTATATCGATATTTTGTAATCATGGAAATAAACATTAACTTACCTTTTTTATTTTATTTTTACACAAACACCGGCGAGCACAAACACACGAAACAAAACCGTTGTCGTTGAGTTGTATTGTTTGACATTATACAACATTTCAGTCATTTGAAAACGTCATTGTAACTGCTATGTGACCTAAGCGGTCATTTAAGGGTCTTATCACAACCAGTATTGGACCGTAAAGTCGATCTTTGTACTTTGTTTTGACTTGTATACAACGTTCAACGGTCATTGGCTGACTTCTATGTAACTACTAAACGATAATATAGTCGTGTAATTTGGGCCTAATTCACGTGTTACATAGTAACCTGCATAGGAAATAGCTGACTAAAGACCGCATGGCTACCTACAGCGCGCATCGCAACTAACACGCGGCAGCGACACGAGGTGCAGAGTCAGCGATCTCGATCGTGCATGGCACCGGTCACGTAGGCCACCCGGCCCAGGAAGCGCAGTGTCAGCTTACTTAGTTTTAACTAATTTTTCAACATGCATTGTTAACCTAGCATCGGTAGCATTCACATGTACTTAGAATTAATATTGTAATAATTTATATTTTAATTAAACTTAGTACAAAAGATTTTGGTTTTTTTAGATCCTTCGGCTGTGGCCTTCGTAATTCACGTTATTTATATGTTTATATTTATGTTTATGCGACCAATCTTAAAAACTAGACTCAAAATGTAAAACGTTAAATTGACTATTATAAAACATGAATTTGTTAGTTGGGTAATCATACCAATCACACACACACAAAGTAACGTTCACAAATTAACCAGCTTACCCTTAAAAAAGGAAGTTCTATTTGGAAACTCCGTATTATTACGAGTACGAGTGGGCGGGAAAACTTGACACGAGAAGTTTTTCCATAAAGGTTTTCCAACTTAACATTAAATAATCAGATATACTCGTATATGGGAAAAGTTAACGATGACATTACATGGACTGGGAGCTGGCAATATGGGGATGTAATGTAATAAAAACACTGAACTGTAAATAAAAGCAGAAAAACCCAGCGATTAAATAAAATTGTATAGTAGCTTTCACTGTTGACGTTTTATTTTACATCTACCTGTATGGATGAAACTTTAGTTTTTGCTTTTTTTATCTATAGAAAACTAAAATATTGATAAAAGCATAACATAAAACGTTAATTAGTATGACTGTAGGCATATAGTTTTGTTTTTATTAAATTCAAAATGTCTGTAACACATTTAATATTAATATTAAATTGTACAATTTATTGTAATCAGTTCCTTCTCTATTACGCCGTTATACTGATTTACTTGTATGATACTACCACATCATTAGCACAGAATAGCAAAAATCCTTTTATTTACCATCCTTACCAATAACTTGAAATTTTATTATGGAAAAACTGATAAGTGCTGATAATACTTCACCTAACCTTCAAGGGTTGGTGTCAGGTTAAAACCTGAGTATAATTTAAAAATGATGACCAAGTACGAACAGCAGATAGCGCGCAAAGAAATTGAAGAAACGTTGCTCTTATTTAACTTTTACGTTCATAGAACTAGACTCTCTTTTATAAATAGACAACCAAAAAAAATTTTTTTTTGCTCTCTTTATTATAGTGTCGAGCACTTTTTTTATCTATGTTGCTCAGATAATATACATACATCGTTGTATTTACATTCTGAACTCTCCTACCATAGAAAATTTTCTTGTAACCTATCTGCATGTTGCTGGATACAATACAATGAGTAAAATTTACAATCATTGAGTTGCTTCTTACTATCTTACTTTGCTTTTATGTGCTCTTTGTAGGATTTCTGTTTGATTGTTGCTGCCCATTATGGGACTTGTCGTTGAGGGATTTGGATACGGTAATCTACAGCTCTCCCGCTCTCTTACCTTTTCTCCACTTAGTGCATAAAATATATCGTAAGGCATAATTTGATCTTTATACCACTTAAGACCAGTCTTTGAGTACGTGTATATTTCAAGAGTTAAAGAATTTGAATAAACCTTAAGCGTTTCTGATTTAAACACAAGCGTGAAGATTATCTGTAATCACATAACACACTACCTCATCATAATACACATACACTTATATCCTTTCTCATGCATAGACCGAACCGTTTGTAAAAGTCGTAACTTATGCAACTGTATAAGTATTATTTGTCTTCATGTAAAATGTATCAAAATACACTCAAATCGGCCACAACAATCCATCCGGTGGTTCGCGATAGGACAGATTCGTTTTACGAAAAACTCAGGTTATGACAGATTCATTTTACGGCAGATTCGTGTTAGGTTAGAAATTATACAGTCACATCTTGATGTATTTTCTGACTGTTGTGCTAGTGAAATCATAGTAGCATTAAAAACTACACTACGGGCCAATATGAAAGACATAATTGGGTAATCTTTTTGTTGGCGATGAATAATAATCTCCCCATACGAAGAAATTATAGATATACTTTTGCTTATCTGAAGTGGTTAAGATAAGCCAAAGTATATCTATAATTTCTTTGTTGTCATTTTAATAAAGTTTATTTGTTTTGTGGGAATATATTAACATATGTTTTATACTTAACAATATATGTTTTATATTTTACACTCCCATTGAAAACATTCCAACAACGGACTCTAAATCGATTTGAAGAGTATTGGAGCCAGTGAAATTACAAGTACATGAGACTAAACAACTTTATGTTTTAGAGTGTTTAACAATTCTATTGGGAATGCATCACAGGTCCGGACTGGTATCTAGGAGGAATATCCTCTTGGAAAACCTGTCAGTTACGACTAGATGTAGAGCTTTTGGTATTTGTCAAAATTGGATGTTCGAGTGGTTTATGTTTATATGCTTGCTGTTTATTTTTGGCTGGTAAGAGCCTCGACCAAAACCTGTTATGATATAAGAAAATCCTGTTTTTTATATATTATTGTGACGGAACAAGCCCGAGGCCCATCTGATGTTAAGTGGACTAACCTCTGCCTATAACAGACGCATTTCGTCAACGACGAATTGCACTGTGGCTGTCACAGTGAGATTCGTCAACGAAGAATTGCACTGTGCCCGTCACAGTGAGACGTATAGTTGTTAGGTCTCATGTGCCTGAAATTTTACTGGCTCTCAAGGATTGCTGCTGGAACACACTGTTAGGTGCTTGGCGACAGATTTTCAATTTGCGTGAGTGAGGCCAATTTATTTTCTTCTTATTGCCGCTTCCTTTTTTTTATTTATTTTTTATTTGAATACCACGAAACTGGAAATACATCGTAGCCAACAAAATTTGAAATAAACGTTTCAATACATACTTACTTCAAGATGTGGACCTAGCATGTATTTTACATCAAATTACGTATATAATTTGATAACATAGTGATAAGCAACTAGCAAACAATATAATAGGTATTGTCGAAAATTTCTGTTTCAAAATCCAGTGATTTTGAATAATTAGTGTAACAAATAATTAAAGTGATCTATTTAAAGTATATTTCACCGAGGAAAGCGAACTGCGGTGAAAAATATCGAAGTCGTGCTTAACGGTATCGTAACTTTCACACATACGATGTATCGGCGAGTGCTTTAACATATTAGTTTTACAAATTTCTTGTGAGCGAACTCGTTGATTATTTGCAAAAGATGCTACAACACGAGTGACCTTATTAATAGTTTATAAAGCTTTTGGACTGCCCATCATCACTACCAACTCACTCAATTCTGGTAGCAACTAGTTTCGGTCGGGGTTAATACTGTTTGTAGCTATATCTGCCTTCCCGGCAGATATTACAAATTGTTTTCAAAATATCAGCCGAAAAAGTCCATCAATACAAATACAAATGCAAAATGTTTTATTCAGTGATAAAGGTTACAAATAGGCTTAACCATGGTTAAAAATACCTTTTTAGTACATTACTGCAGAATCCAGTAAATAAGCCTGCCTGGCCAAGTATGATTTAATGGGTAATATACGAGGCCAGGATGGCTTTCTTACTGGTTGAAGCTTGTATAATGCTTTTCTCAAAAATGAATGCCGCAGCTTTTAAATCAGGAGGAGTGATATCTATTTCCAAATCAGATTCGCTTGAACAAATTTTTTGGGATTATCTATGTTCACGGTCGCAATTGAATGTGAAATTCCACCAGCGTTGTTTTTTTAAGTAAAAAAAATATTTATTGTTTTTGAAACTCCATGTTAATTATAGAATGAAAAGTTTTAATCCAACATGATTTATATACTGAAATTACTTAATACAAACATAAAATCCCACACTATACTTCTATAACATTATTGAGTACAAAACGCAATGTGCATACTTTTTCTGCGTCGCTATAAGTATCACAGACTATAAAATGGCTGTTGAAGGTTCCAAAAATATATCTATCTCATAAAATTTCATCCCATAAAGAGAGATAAATATATATGCTCCCTCCTATAACCATGTTATAATGGCTAAAGACTAATCTGTGTCTGGTACTACGTTTTTTTTTTCTAAGCAGATCAAAGAGACCTAACTGTCCAGTATATAACATGACACTGGCAAATGCACAATACGTGTGATATAGGAAAAAAAACTGTCCAGTTATGAATTTACATACTTACTTACTGGACGCTAGGAGATACCAAATTTAAAATCTCGCTTATTGGACAGTTGTGAATAAGTCTCCGGTAGAGTTCACTTTCTGGATACGTTTTAGAGATGTTATGGCAACATTAAATACTATTTTTGAGAAAAAGTATTTTACCAATACTTGTGTTAGGCGTTTTCGCTCTTCCACATAATTAGGTTTACAATTTTGACGTTGGTTATATTTATATAAAACATTTTACAGCGAATCATATCAAAATAAATAAACCTTGGAACCTAGTGGCCGTGTACGTGGCGATGGTAAGAGGCCGGACGGTTTGACTTTGATTCCGTGGAGGATGGTAAGGCCTCTGGTATAGGACGCTACCTGTGTCGATACCTTAGCACCTTCTCATCTTCCCGCAACCCAAAAAGTGGCCGGTGTGGCGGCTGAACTAGCAGATAGCCTCAAAAGGCGCAAATATAGTAATCTCAGTAGTTGTTACATGTTTGTGCCTTTTGGGGTCAAAACGCTGGGACCGAGGGGACCGAGCGCCAAACTATTATTCAAAGACGTCTGGTTGACGCTACTTGTGACCAAAATGCTGGCATATACTTTGCACGGAGGATAAGCATTGCCATACAACGTGGTAATGCGGCCAGCATTTTGGAAACACTGCCTAATGGTAGCGGAATATTGGATTAATTTTTTAGTTAATTTTAAGTTTTTTTAGTCAAATATGTTAATCCGTAAAATTAAGTATTTTTATAAACAAAATATATTCTAATATCATAAATAAATAAACACAATTTAAACATTTTTTTAAACGACCCGCAGTAGTATATTGTGAATGTTCAAAGTGTGAGTTTAATAGCCAGCCGGTGGCCGACCGCGCGAACACAGTAGTGTAGGTCCATGCAGGTACGTGTGGTGTTACGGGTGGTCCAAGTATAAAGATGTTGCGTTTATGTGAGTTTTAATAATTATGTGTAAAAGTTTTTGCGAATGCATAAAAATGACGAATGATATAGTGTTTGTCTATGTATGTGTGAGTGTGTGCATGTATGAGAGAGTTAAAGCGCACGCACGTGAGTTTTTTTTTGTTTTTTTATGTTATTGTGATGGAACAAGCTAAAAGCCCACCTGATGTTAAGCGGGCTAACCTCTGCCTATAACAGATGCATTTCGTCACAAGGCACGAATTGCACTGCGCCCATCATCTTCAGACATAGTTATTAAGTCTCATAAGCCTGTAATTTCACTGACTCTAAAGGACTGCTGCCGAAACACACCATCACTGCTTCAAAAAGTGTGTGTATGTGTGTGTGTGTGTGTGTGAGAGAGGGTGTGTGTGTGTGTGTGTGTGTGAGCGTGTGTAAGAAGATAGACTTGCGTCCTGCTGAGGCAATATTCTCAAAAAGTCAGTGCAACAGAAAGGCAATGTGTGTGTGAGTTTATGTGAGTGTAAGGGAAAACGGTAACTTGGATTTGCTATTATAAACTATTTAACGAACCTAAGTTACTCTTTCCATAAGAGCTTTAATCTCGTCATATAGTCCCAGCCAACGAATTTAAGTGACGATACATAAATGAAGGTTTCCGATCTCCTATTTGCTCATTTTAGAATAAGCATCCAATCTTTTCATCACGCGACTCGGAAAATCATTGGATGATTACATTCATAAGTGCATTGTTAGATTCATGCTCAGGGGGGAACAAAATAATCGTTAACCACCACAATGTTATTGCTCTTTGTATCCCTATCAAGTCATTGGTCAAGTCAAATAAGCGTTTCATCAAACCTGATGCCTTTACACTTCTCGAGAACCCTCTTTAGCCATTAATAAGTCTAAAAACGATAGTGCGTACTTTCCTACTGCGTCGTATTCAATATGAGACTACTAACTGATTTAGTAGCGTACAGTACAGTATATGTGAATAATCTATTATTCACGCAAAGAAATTAAACTTCGAGAATAGTAGTAGTAGAATATATTATGTGGTTCTTACCCCTAATCTTTACTGATAATAGATGATCATATGTAAGGCTCTAATTTTATCAACTAAATAATAAGTATCTTTATTGTATAGAACGTAACTAAAGTAATCACAGTAACACAGCAAAGGTGAGGAAACTCCTCCTCATTCGTACCTAAAATATTCATAAACCATAATTTGATGAGGGAAATGTTGTTCCTTTAATAGTATTTTCTATTTCTGAATGAATGGGTATGGTATATTTAATTATTTGAATATAACTTTAATTATTTGAATGTTTTATTATCATTCGTGACTTAGTAAACCAATCAGTTAGCATTCTGACCAGTTTCTTCAAGATGGTTGAGGTGGAAACACATGAAGCTAGGAAGGAGATCCATGAAACTTTGGGAATATGCAACTTCTGTATTGGAAGTATTGGTATATCTCTTATAGACGATATCCAAAAGAGTTTGAAAATGAAGCTAAAGATGTATTTCTCCTTATTTGTGACCTCGACGCTTTTGGTGCTGATCATAATGGGTGAATATGCATTCATTGTCAGTCAGATGATGCACTCAAATTTGATCGAAGACTTGATTGGTAGCAACCTACATATTGCTGGATATGGAACAATGAGTAAGCATGTCTACCTCACAATTGAAAGACTAGCTTTCTATTTAGTTTAATTTATCACTTCACAAACGGAACCAAAATGTTGAGTATAGTCAGTGGTTTACTGATATTATTCATGTTATAAACTTTTTGCAATAGCTTCTACAATAAATGCGCACAACTACGAATATTCTTAGGGACATAAGAAACACATAGGCAATACAGAAATATGTCGACACTCCTAACCAGTCGTCTACTAAGTTGTCTGATTATCATCATCATCACTCCTTTAATCCTTGAAAGATCGTCAGAGGTGACATGACTACCCATGATTCAACAGATATCTTTTGGTTCCTGCAGTGCATATGGATTAATCCTTTTATTACCATGTACGCTCTTGAATCGCTCGTAGCGAAGTTTGCTTTGCCGTTCTTAACCGATCAGCTAAGTTAAGCAACGTCCGCCACGGTCGTGAATTGGATGAGTGACCACTAGTGACATTACTACTGAGCGCTTCCGTGCTTCGGAGGCTGTTATCTTCGAATGGTAGTCGTTATAGCATGATGGTAGGGCATTTTGCAAATGTCCGCCTGGCTAGCTACTATTCCCAAGTAGAATTTGTCGTCAAGTACCTGACGGTGTGTTCCGGCAGCTATATTTGAGAGTCAGAAATTCTAGGTCAGCCTGAACAACATCTTCGATCACATCATCACTTACCATCAGGTGATATAGTGGCTCGCCAATCAGTTAACAAGAAAAACTATTCAGTTAAAAAAAAACTATTTGAAAATTGGTATGTCGGAGTAGGTCTCCCTTTTTTGTGTACCAGCAGTATCTATTACATTTACGAAAAACTGAACCATGTTTCAAGCGTTCCTTGATTCTATTATGACTCGCAGGTCCATCTGTCTGTCGGTCCGTAACTGTCTATTTTCTTAAACGTGATAAGTTAAAATGTATTAAAAAATATAAAGTTAGATTACCCAATTATGGATAAATATCATTAATAAACTAATTCAGTATTTCAGCTCATGTTCAGTAATACATATTTAGTATTCAACCATACTTAATGATTAAGCTTTAAAAACAACGTACTTTAAAACTTAATAAGTCCTCGTAGTAAATATTTTATATTTTATAGGCTTTACCGTGTAAATTATCTCTTTCCAGGCTTTGTCAAATTGATAACAATTTGGTACAAATGCAATACGTTCAGGCAACTGGTTCGGGACCTGGCAGACATCTGGCCAGTGACTCTTAAAGATCAACAAGCGGTATCTATTAAAAGAAATAGTCTCTCTGCACTTAAACAGAGACAAATTAGTGAGTAACCAACAGTTAGTTATTTAAGACATCACTTATATCACATGCTACTGATGCAACGAAACATTTGAACAACCTGTCGTCGGTGGTAGGTTTTAACGAGTATTTCGTTTATTTTCTTGAACTGTGTTAGTCACGCTTCTTTATGTTCAGCATTGTTAAAATGCAAGGGTCAATTTTCGAAGCGGCTTAATTAGATTGCCGTGCAGAAGGTCCATGAGTTGTAGTAAGCTGTCATTGAGAACGAGTAATTCTAGGTTTAGCCTAGTTAATCTTAATAGTTTTAATAACCTACCTTAATTATCAATATCTCTATAGGCTTCATCCCTTGCCATCAGGTAAGATTGTGACAGAAGACAGATCAGAAAAAAAAACAATCATACTTTAATACGGGAGAAATTAAAGATTATCTTTTGTTTTACGACTTTAATATATTTCCATTTTAAAAAGTTATAATTTGTTTATTTGTTATTTGCAATCTAAGCTGCTGCGCTGAACTTAGATATAGAGCACTGTTCAATCGTTAATAAAATGGTCAAATAAATCTAAGGATCATTTATTTTTCTTGTAGCCCAAAATAATTGCAATTATCAGACAATCAAATTAGTAAGATTGTGAAACTGTGCAAAGATTGGTCCAACTGTCGTGCCTGTTTCCAATATTATAGCTTTATTTTTAATACCTGTAAAAATCATTTGCCAATTTGCCTGTACATCAATGACATGGTAAATTGCGAGTTTAGTCGCTGGTGACCATTAATGTATAAGAGAAAATCACTTTTGCTCGTTTTCAATCTTATAGCAAGCCAGAAAAGTCTTCAGATGTGGTCCCATATTAAAATATCATCAACATTGGTTAAGTATTTTTTAAGTATCATTTTAAATAATTGAATAAAGTATTTGCCATTGAGCTTATACCTCGATGACATGGTATATTACAAGTTTAGTCGCTCGTGACAAGTATTGTATATTTTAGGATTTGTGGGTGAGTGAAATAAATTATGTAAGCAGTATGCAGCATAAAAATTAGAGGGTGAAAAATAAAATAATTAAAAAAATCAATTAAGGTATTTAAATATGCTTAATGTCGTAGTGTACACATTCTGGAACGTGATGGGTGTATTATGGTACAATTTGACACCAATTGCTTTACTTATCTACCACAAGTTACGAGGCGTGCCTTCACCACTGGGCTACGTGTGGCAGCTGGCTTACCCATTTGACAAATCTAAGCCAATTTATCACGAACTGGTGTATGTCTTTGAAAGTTGCGCAGGTAACGTGAAAGGAAATTACTATAGTAGTTCTAAGAAATTCATATGTAACTTTAATAAACGTAGAAACCTGCGCTATACGCAAAATTCTAATGCGTGATACAAACTGTAAGTTGTATTTGCTGGCAACGTGTTAGATAAGACTATTTCATTAATATATGTACCATAGTAATTAAACAACTTTCAACGGTGGTTAAAATCGCGTATATTTATCATTATTTTTGTCCCGACGTTTCAACACTTTGCAGTCACTCTGTGACACAATTTAGATCGCTTGAAGTTGTTTAATTACTATGTGTAATAATCGCGAGAACCTAGCTAAGCTTTACTCAGTGTTTGTTTTTTCAAACATAACAACATACATTAAGTATATTTTTTTGACAAGGCGAAAGAAGGATTTTATAACTCACTAAACATTTCAGGTGCTCTTTCAGCATGTAACATGTTGGGCTCTGATCTTTTATTTATGACGATGGCAAGCCACATAAGCATGCTGTTACGTCTCTTGCAAGTGAACATTCGTAATATTTTGAACACAGATGATGATGTAGAAGTACAGTGTAATACTGAAGAGGCGGAGACTGACGATTGTTATGAAGAAATAGTGTCTGCTGTCAAGATACATCAAAGACTTATCAAGTAGCAATTTTTGAAACTTATTTCTTAGCCTGCACTTATTGAAGTTAACATCGTCTCTCCGCTCAAATTCCATGGTGTTTCGCTTATAGGTTAAACTTTTTGCTGACAATCGTACCTGATGGTGAGTGATGATATAGTCGAAAATGGGAACTGGCTCACAAAGACAGCTGCTGGAATACAGCAATTCTGAAACAATTATAACCGAGCGGTGATAGCTATGGACTGCTGTGCCCCAGTTCCATGGTTCGATCTCCACCGCAAGCTTGAACTTCACAGCATAGTGGAAGAGCATTTTGCGAATGCTCGCCTGGATAGCTACTACCCTCAAGTAGAAAATCTGTCACCAAGCACCGTACAGTGTGTTCCAGCAGCAGTCTTTGAGAGCCAGTAAAATTACAGGCACATGAGACTTAACAAAAATATGTATCAGAGCGCAGTGCAGTTCGTCACATGTGACAAAATGCATTTATTTTGTCACATGGCAGAATGGTGACAATGGAGGTTATAGATTAACATTAGGTGGGCCTCGTGTTGGTTCCGAAACAATCTCATAAAAGAGACCATTAGATGTTGTTACGTTAGGTTATCGCACTTATTACACATAGAAATTAAACAACTTTTAACGGTTTAAATCGCGTATATTTATCATTATTTTTATCCCGACGCTTCAAAAATGTCCCTTAAGGGTGAACTGGCCGGTCAGTTCTCCATACAAATGCCGTAGGGTGATATCTCCCTTATTTGAGATTTTAGGTCCAGAATTAAGAATTATATCGATTGAACTCGTCATTATCTGGGTTTGTTTTGTAACGACATTTTAAAAATTAAATAATTTGAAAGTTTTAGCCTTAATAAAACTTAATGAACATTTTTATATGTATATATATATTATATATAAAATGTTTTTATGTTCGAAACATTTTTATATATATATTATATATAAAAATGTTTCGAGGCTCATAATTCAAAGCTTTGGAGGGCCTAATTCAATGAATATTTTTATTTTAAAGACGTTTGTTTTTTGCTCTATGGTAAAATTAGTAATTATTTATACAGCTCCACACTTGTTATGATTAGAGTACAAGCTTCAAAATAAAGTAAGAATTACTCGTAGTAAAACCGAACTAAAGTCGTGACAGGTGCGCTAAGGATCTCAAATTTAATGAAATAAAGAATTAACATGTTTTTTGTCAAATAGTTACCTAAATTTTTATATATTGGTGAAAATAATTAAAACAATTATATTATGTTGGTATGGATTATGTGTAAGTCCGATTAGCACTTGGTTATTGACTGGTTATTTTAATGCATTGTTTTAGTTACATCAATGATCTAGAAGATGCTTTCTCCGTCGTAAACCTTATAAACGTTTTGCTGAGTTCTGTCAATATCTGTTGCGTGGTGTTCACTATAGTGGTATGTATGTGTATAAATGCTCTCTTATACATATTGCTCATAATTTGCTAACAATTTAGACCATGAACATAGGCTTTCTAAGCTTACGCACATATTTTTTTTTATCCGTTTTTAATCAATCAGCTAAGTTAAGCAATGTCGGCTGCGGTCAGGACTTGGATGGGTGACCGCTAGTGACATTACTACTGAGCGCTCCCGTGTTTCGGAGGGCACGTAAAACCGTCGGTCCCGGTTGTTGTCTTACGATGGGAGTCGTTATAATATGATGGTAGGTCATTTTGCGAATGCCTGCATAGCTACCACCCGCAAGTAGAAAATCCATCGCTAAGCACCTAACTAACGGCAGCTGTCCTTGAGAGCCAGCAATTCTAAGCTACCCTGAACAACATCTTCGACCACATTATCACTTACCATCAGTTTAGATAGTGGTCAAAGGCTAGCCCAGTAACTATAAAAATCAGACACGTTAAGGAAACACTATTATATGTTCCTTAGACCGATTCCTGATAGATCGACGCGGTAGTGGAACAGCTTCGAACTTAACGATTTATAAATGATTTTAACTCCACCTATTGTCTCTTGATTTATCGACAGTGGAGCCCTAATTTGGAGCAGTGTATCTGCTTATTACTTTATTCAACCACATGCATCATTACCGTGCCAATTTCATAATAGGTACCTTGTACAATTATTATATTACCGGGTAGTTTTATTACTTACTTTTTTTATACGACCTGTCCGTTATTCCCAGCAATGAAAAACTTCGAATACGTATAAGCCTGTGCAAATGTCTTTTAAACAAAATAACATAATATGGTTAAAAGAGAGCACTGATGTACACAGATAAACCGAAGAAGATCGGCTGTGTATATTTATACAAGATATATAGACGATTAATTTCTAATGATATGGATTAGATACCGATATGTAAGGGTTACGAACTATAGGTACATATATGCAAATCGTGTATATATGTTTAAATACATTACAAACGTAGTTTCGTCATATTTTAAATACCAAGTGTTCAAAATCTGTTATATTTTATACGCATATTGCTGAGCCCATAGAGCGAAGCATATGCTGCTGGTTTGCCAGTTTTTTGACATTTTATTTGCTATATCCCTAAATGTCGATGAACGATTCCCATACAAAACTAATTCTCAAATTATTTTTAAGTTATTTCGTTTTACGCGAATCTGGCAAACCAGAGGCATAAATATTAGGCTCAACGATATACGTGCAAAGTTTCATCGAGTTTGAAGACTTATTATTTAAAATATGACGAAACTACATTTGTATGGAAAGCGCTCATTGAACTCTACTCTTAGACACCAGTTATACCAGACATGTTTTGGTGCTATGAAATAGGAGGTGAGGCTATTGTAAAAATAAGAAGTAAGGCTATTGCCATACACTCTCCAGTTTCTCTGAAAATACTAAAAGTTAAAATGTTGAAAGTTTAAAGTATCATAGTTGAAGAAGAGAGAAAATAATATTACTAAATTATTGTTGCATTTCCAGTTCCTGGAGCCGTGGATGGATATGAGCAATAAGTTCTTCCTCGGCGCAGCGTTGACGCAAATGGGAATAGTCTGTTGGTATGCAGATGATATATACAGAGCGGTTCGTTCATATCTAATATAATACCTCAATTGTGAATCTGGGTTAATATTGTAGTTATTTTTACGTTATTGTGACAGAACTAGCAAAAGGCCCACCTGATGTTAAGCGGTAATCTCTGCCTATAACATATGCATTTCGCCGAAGTGACGAATCGCACTGTGCCTGTCACCCTGAGACATACAGTTGTTGAGTTTCATGTGCATTTAATTTTACTGGCTCTCAAGAACTGCTGCCGTAACATATTATTAGGTGCTTGGTAACAGATTTTCTACTTGAAAGTGGTAGCTAGCCAGGAGGGCATTCGCAAAATCCCCTTTCTACCATGCGGTGAAGTTCAAGCCGGCGACGGTGAGGATCCAATCATGGAACTGCGGCACCGTAGTCCATAGTTATAACCACTCGGCCATCATTGCTTCAAAACTAAATCTAAACTCCCGCGCAAATATATGTAATTACGAAAGTATATTATAATCACGTACCATTACACCCACATGAATTAAGGCACGTACGTAGCCTATAAACGATCAATCCACGCTTTCGAATGTATATCTCGTACCTTGCCACTCAAATTGGTAGCAGATATTGATAACATTATTCCATATATAAATTCCGAGTGTACTGCACCTACACAACATTTCTGTATTCTTACAAAACACAACAAAAATATTTACTATCCATATTGGATACAATTTATAAGTATTGTAAGGAAACTTGGTAACTGTGTTGTTTATATGTAAATACAACACAATCTGCAGGGTTACACGTTATACATATAGCACACTGCAACTTCTACGTACATGCCCGCTCAGTAATGTTTGAATTTCGAATACTACATTCGTTTAGCATAAGGAACTCGTTACGTTTTTGGTTTATTTTTTACCTCTAGTTGAAGATTGCTGCGGACGGCAGTTAATAGAAATAACGCCAATAGATTTATCAGTAATATTTTTTATTATTATAAAAGTTCAGTTTCCACAAGTCTCCACTACCCGTTTTCAAAATACTTTTGGGAGGGAAGCACTTCTTTTGAGCACCGTAAGGCGTTGGTTCGAAGAATTTTGATCGTGGTCGTGTTATTCTCCGTGATAAAATCTCAACTGTGATCACTGAGGAAATGTGGATACCGTCAGGCAAATTCTTGAGGAAACCAACGTATCACCTCTGAGGATCTTTGAGGACATTTGGGGATTGGCCTGAGCCAAATTCTTCCAAACAAAATCTTACATCAACATTTAAAAGTTAGAAAACTTTGTTGCCGCGGATTCCTCAAAAACTCATCCGGTACATAAACAGGCTCTGGTTGATAGGTGGAAAAAATGTTTTAAAAGTACCATCACGGACATTCAAATACTGTATATGGCATTGTGGCAGAAGAAGAAACATGGATATATTGTTACTTGCTCTAGGGAAAGCACCCATATGGATGTTCAAAGGTGACAGCAAACCAACATAATAACTAAAACTTGTACCTTAAACGGATATGTATGTGAATTCCTTCTTAACTTGCAGAGTGTTGGCGTGGCAGATGCAGTGTACGAGAGTGGCTGGTACAGAAGCAATCCACATTGCCGCCGAGCTCTGCTCCTTGTACTACAAAGGTATTCAAGAAATTTGTTGATCTCACAGACCAAAGATAAAAGTTTTTTTAGGCTAGTGCTTGACCATTTTTTTACCTGTTGGTAAGTGATGATGTGGTCGAGGTTGTTAAAAGAACTGCTTAAAATTACTAGCTCTCAAAAATATAACGCTCTGATAATGCGGTGAAGTACAGGCCGGCGGTGGGAATCGAACCAAAGACATGCTGCACGGCAGTCTATAGATAATACCGCTCCACTGTCCATAGATAAGACTGATTTAAATAAATAGAAGTTATATATGGTTGTCATAAAGGCCTTTCAGAGCTTTACCCAAGTTGCAAAATGTCCCACAAAATAAAAAAATGTGACTATACGCTGTCTGTCATATTTAAGTATTTTGTCGTGCTTTAGAGTGCACGTTAAGTCGTTGGTCATGGTTATTGTCTAAGGATGACAGTCGTTACAGCACTGTGGTAGGGCACTTTGTAAATGCCTACTTGACTAGCAACCACCCTCAAGTAGAAAACCTGTCGCCTCACACCAACGGTGTGTGCCCGCAGCAGTCCTTGAGAGCTAGTTATTTTAGGTTGGCCTGAAGTATATCTTCGACCACATCATCACTTACCATCAGGTGAGGTAGTAGTCAAAGGGTAGCCTTTAAAACTATAAAAAATAATTCACCTGAAATTTACGGCTGGGACCCCCCATCTCTTTCCATGGTTGTCGTAAGAGGCGACTAAGGTAAAAATACCGGAAGGTGGGCACAGCCTTCTGAGAAATTAAAACCTATAACTGCGATCTCCAAGTCTCCTGCCAAGCGTGGGGATTATGGCAAATCCCACCCTATGTGGGAGGGCTTTGTTCAGTAGTAGACATCTTCCGGCTGATGATGATGATGATCCATGAAGTTGATACTCAGCATGTAGGTAGTTTATGGTAGCGATTTTAGAAGACTAAATGGTTTAATGAAAGGGCTGAATTAAGAGAGGGACAAATCGAGGGTGAAAGTTTTATGAAAATCTTGTATTTTTGAGGTTAGGAACTAAAATATTTTTAGTTCGAGACATGAAATGAAAAAAGTAATGTATTATGATTTTTAAGAAAGGGATGGATAAACGAAATAAAAGGTTTGATAAAAGTAGATAAAAGTTCTGTTTTTAAGCTTAGCCTTGGCATTCATTTTAAGTTCACATGAGTTATATCGTTGATTAGGCTTGTCGATAATTTCTGTTCCGGGTTCCAACACGTAATTTAATTATATATTATTGACCCAAGTTTCTAAGCTAAACATTGCTAATTGTTTGCTGCAGTAAATACTATTGTATTTTAGGCTATTATGAGTAGATACTAGAAGCGCATTATTTTTTTTATCCAATAAGGCAAGTGCATTGGACTAGACAGCTCTTCCAGCCTACTTATTATATCACTTTCTTTTAAGGATTTAGCATTTAGCCAATATTTACGATCCAGACGACTGCAAACAATAGCTATATATAGCTATCTCATATGTATAAGATGCACGCCCCAACCTAAACCAACTAGAAACTTAAAAATATTTAAAAAATTTAGACATTTTTGTCGTTATTCTTTGATGTGTTTTGCCCATAGAAGTCCTCGATCCACCCATAATCCTAAATATTTATAATAGTTAACCACTTCTAAACTAACATTGTTTATCTTGATATCGATAACATCAGTTTTGTATCCCCGTTTGAATATGCACACTTTACTTTTATGAGGTGAAACTTCTAACCCCTTAATTAGCTAATAGTGAAGATAATAATTAAAAAGAAGATTCTAAGTATTGACCTCGCTGTCTTATATTTTTACATTGTGTAGAAACAACAAAATCATCTGCGTATTGCGATATACACACTTCGTTTTTTAATTACTATTATTTTCCATGTCGGTAGTTTATAAAAATTGCGTGTCTATAAAGTCTATAACGCAAACTATACGCTCTCATTGATTTTACATTTACATACCGGAGAAATAAGTTTTAAAATAATTATAAGTAGCTATACCCCTCGTTGTGAATGTTCATTACGTTTTGAAAATACTGTTGATTATTTGAAAACGCCCGAAGCAATATTGTAGATGACTGCGCTAAAACAATAGACTTCATTGTATTTTAAAAGGCTGGAGTGAAAATAACGGTCGATGTTTTGATAAATGTATGATCTAGAATAAATGCTGTTTTACTTTTATTTTAAACTATATGAGTTCGTTCTATTTCAATGGTTTTAAGTGTAATTTTTATATAATATTAGGTACATATTTAATTTATTCCGTTCATTTGAAAATAGCATTTTGTCAAACTGGCCACTTTAATCTCAAATATTTGGCGATTTGTTAGGAATTCCAGCAGCGCAGAAACAGGTCTAAGGATTGATGTTGTGTATGGGGAAGTTACCGTAAAAGAAAACACTGTTCTTTTTTGTTTCGATGGTTTCACTCTGGAAATGTTGACCTATAGAACAAACCCCATAGACAGGTGGAGACCCAGCTTGACATTTTTTTTCTTTTTAAGGCCTGGTAGGTTAACCTTTGACCACTATATCACCTGATGGTAAGTGATGACGTGGTCGAAGATGTTGTTCAGGCTAACCTAGAAGTACTGGCTCTCAAGGGCAGCTGCCGGAACACACCGTTATGTGCTTGGCGACAGATTTTCTACTTGAGGGTGGTAGCTAGCCAGGCGGGCATTCGCAAAATGCCCTACCACCATGCTATAACGACTGCCATCCTAAGACAACAACCGGGACTGACGGCTTAAGGTGCCCTCCGAAGCACGGAAACGCTCAGTAGTAATGTCACTAGCGGTCACCCATCCAACTCATGACCACGGGCGACGTTGCTTAACTTTGCTGATTGGATGAGAACAGCTAAGTAAACTTCGCTACGAGCGCTTTAAATGAAGAATTAAAAGTGATACAAGAAGCGAATCGAGTCCAGTGCTACATTTCATCACTCAACCGTCACAATAACGAAGAGATTTTGAGTCGTATCGTTACTTGTATAATAATAAAACATGAGTAACCTATAGAGATTTTGAATCGTATCGTTACTTGTATAATAATAAAACATGAGTTACCTATATTATATTAAACTACCTAGACTGGTTGTCAACGCTAGACCACATACTGCACAACAGACGGTCTCTAAATTGGAGGAGCTGCGATTAGAATGTTTTCGACATCCGCCGTACTCCCCGGATTTTGTTCTAACCGATTATCACTTTTTCTCGATATTGGACTACTTCTTTCAAGGAAAGAAATTCAATTCAGATGGTATGGGATTCAATTTTTATTATTGAGTGTCACTCTCAGAATTTTTTTAACAAAGGAATCAATTAACTACCAATAAAATGGCGAAAGGGCACAGATAACAATGCTACTTACTTTAATTGATGAATTAAAATTATTTAATTTGAAGAGAATCGTTTTATTTTTTACATACGTAACGCCAATATCATATGTAAGGATCTATTAGGTATTAGTATTCAAAATAGCTATCCAACGGGCTTATAAGGGTTCATCTGCTGACAACAGTCCGCGACAACAGTAACTAACATAATTTAAGGCATTTTCTTGGAGGTCCACTCATACCACAAGTCACTTATGAGGACCATTCAGACGATTGATAAAAGCGTCCCTCGCCTTAAACAACGAACTTTTTTAAAATATTGAGACGAAATAATCTCTAGGTTCACCTGCTCTTAAGTGGTAATCTCTGCCAATTACAGCGATGCATTTCATCACAAGTAACGAACTGCACTGCGCCCATCACCCAAGACATAAATGTGCCTTTAATTTCAGCAAAACCCATACCCTTCATACCGGAACATAGTAATGCTTGGCGGTAAAAATAGGTATGGTGGAAGTACTTCCCCGGACAAATTCGTTTACAAAGAGTTATAGTAACTTGTAGCGTGAACGAGAAAGTCATTGACGAATTGAGTTCATAAGAAAGTGCTGTTAGCTTTGCTTTAATCGAAGCAAATAATTGATTTACATCTAAAGATCACTATACATATATTATGTGATATGTGATTTATATCTCATCAAAAAATATAAAACGTTCAAAACTGATACTGAAATTAAAGAGAGTTAGGTATTGGACTCCTGGAACAATATATAGGATAGCATTTTTTTCCTGTTTAACATTATCATAACATATATTGATTGTATTGTTTACAGGTCACAAAAACCTCTCTATTTCACTGCGCTGAAATTCAATAATATAACAATGATGACATATAGTTCAGTGAGTACATAATCCATTTTTTTCAGTTAGGTATAGACAAAACCCAAGGAACTGATCGGATACGCTAGAAACAGTAGTGCCGATATGCTTTCGAGATTGACAAATTTAATTCATAAAATGAAGACATATATTTGATTTACATAGGGTGCGTAAATATTAAAGTAACGTAATAATTTACTTTTTTTTCTTTCAGATATTGACGACGGCGTATTCCTATTTCACATTGCTCTATACATCTTACAGGCGAGACTGAAGAATTTCAAATGCAACTGCTGTATATTTTTATTAATAAGATCAAAATGTGTACAGTCACAGAAATAAAACTTTTTGATCCTTTGGCAAACTGGAATGTTATGACATCTGTGGAAAATAAATCTGCGGAACAAAACAGTAGCGTGCAACTCATTGAAATGTATGCCGTTATTTGCTTCCCAGATAATGCCTCTAGAGCTCTGTGTTTTTGTGTAAAATCTAAGCTTGCTATAGCCCCGGATTTTTTTTTATTACTTAAGAAAATATGATCCTGTAAATAAATCACTAAAAATAGCCCGTTTTACCGCCATGATCAAAGCATCACCAGACCAATAAAATAATAACTTTTTTTTATTTGTTATGTTTGCAAGTACGCCTGTTTGGTGAGTTACATTACAAAATTACAAATTTACGAGCTAACTTTCTCCAGCACTGTCTTTAATAACTGCAATTTCTTGAAATTCACTTATGAATGCGGTAACAATCAAAGTATTCTAATGCGATGCGTGAAAAAGAAGCAACAAGAGAAGAATGACGCGGAGATAACGAATGTCTTTCCTTCGTGGATGTCCGGCTAACTTCGGTGTTCCGGGCAGTTGTCATTGCAAGCCACCTTGCCGACGTAGCGTGCGATGTTCCGGATGATCATTGCACATAGTTGCGTAGTTCATGCAATTCACCCTATATGGCTAAGTCATACTAATATTTGATGTGAACAAAACGGCACAAACATATCTCTTGAATAAGAAATAAACATTATCAGTAATTTCACGATATAAAACCTAGGTATAGATAAACGTGAATCGTTTGTTTTTGTTCCATTAGTCTCTGCTGCGACATATTAGGGCCGTCGCTTATTAGTCTAACAATATTAGCCTATTATGGGGAACCAATATCAATGCACCGCACAAAGACAAATATTTGTGACGACGTCCGCAGCTCTGATTTATTATTGGCTTTATTGTTATCTGTCCCTCTCTCACAGGGTAAACATGGTAGGTACTGTGAAATATTGCTTTGCTAAAGATTGTATGAATCCACACACACTTCTTTTTCACTTTTAATTACTTTTACTTGCAAATTAGTTGGCGATTTAAAGAGATATTTGTAAGAGAACTACTTCTATACATATTTTTACTTAAAAGGACGACAGCGCCATCTTGCGAGTACGGCTACGCTACAACCAATCAGAGTGCTTTGGAGTTTCCTTTATTAGGAATTAAAAAAATGTTCTAACACTTGACGTTTCATTTCGCAACATCCTCCAACACGAAAAGAAACAAAGTATTACTTGGCTTAATCTCAGACAGTAATATTTACAATTTCAACCAAAAGCAAAAACCTAACCAGATTTTACATTGAATATAAAATGTAGCAGCTATTGGTTTAAAGTTTTTCTACTCACCACTAGATGGCGTGTTAATAAAACATTATGGTACCTTATCGAATTTATTAAAGATATAATCTCAGACAGTAATATTAATTACAATTTCAACCAAAAGCCCAAACCTAACCAGATTATAGATTGAATATAAAATGTAGGAGCTATTGGTTTAAAGTTCTTCTACTCACCGCTAGATGGCGTGTTTACAAAAATATTACGGAACCTTATCGAATTTGTTAACGATACTAACACAAACTATAATGGAAAAAAAGAACATTAAACAGAGAACAAAACGAAAATGTTATTTCTTGTAGTAATACGTTTTTCAACATGCATTACAACTATTTATTTAAAAATCTATGTTTTAATGACATAATTATGTTTCAAATAGCTGTAATTGATAAGTGTTATACCATTACATCTTGGTAAAAGGAAACACTGCTTAGTACCTATAGTAACTTAACACTTATCTAGTGATAATTAAATAAAAGTTAAACACATGAATAATAATTTCATGAAAACTAAACATAACGTATAGCTGCCCACTATAACAGGCTAACTGCTTAACTATAGTAGGTACTGTATTGCCAGTAAAAACTAAAACTG
The DNA here is from genome assembly GCA_963890685.1 of Plagodis pulveraria. NCBI lineage: Eukaryota > Metazoa > Arthropoda > Insecta > Lepidoptera > Geometridae > Plagodis > Plagodis pulveraria. The sequence continues at coordinate 20,992,771 of OY982950.1, read as the reverse complement.
AGCTTATCAGTGCAAATATGTTTAGATCTATGTCATGGTCTCATCTGGCTGATCTGACTCAGACGAATCTAACACTAATGAAAGGGTGTGTATCAAACTAGCATCACTAGGTGCCTCTAAGCTATATAAGGCTTAGGGTTCCGTAGTCCTGACAAGGAACCCTTATAGTTTCGTCATGTCCGTCTGTCTGTCCAAGATTTTGCTAAGATACCGTTTCTACTACAAAGCTGCAATTTTGTAAGGGTATGTAAAATTATCACGCCGACTAAGTGGTAAAAGAAAATTAAAAAAAATATTTTTTTTTGGCAACTCCCATTGTATTGGATATTATTGAATAGGTATTTTTAAATGATTTAGGGGTTGCTAATACTATTTTTCGATTCAATGTTCCATTGACGAAATATTCGATTATAAAGTGCACATTTTTGTTCCAGTAGACCCCCCCCCCCTCTAAAACCTAAACTGCTGATTTAAAAAATCTGAAAAAATTCATGATGATAGTGCTGTTTATGAATTTCCAAGAAAAATTATTGCGGTTAAGATAATTTTAAAACTTTAGCAGTAATAGTCGTTGAACTTGAGCTTGGGTGTTACATAATTTTGTACCAAATACAAAATTCTTAGAATAAATCCTTTAAACTGACTAAGGTGAAGCAGTGAAAGGGCTTTAAAATCGGTTGTCACCTGCCTTCCTAAGATTGGTAGTACCTAAGATTGGCATGAAAAGAAACAAGATAAGAATTTAGTATATAGTATATTTTGAAGCGCTCGTAGCGAAGTTTACTTAGCTGTTCTCAACCGATCAGCAAAGTTAAGCTACGTCGCGCGCGGTCATGAGTTGGATGGGTGACCGCTAGTGACATTACTACTGAGCGTTTCCGTGCTTCGGAGGGCACGTTAAGCCGTCGGTCCCGGTTGTCGTCTTAGGATGGCAGCCGTTATAGCATGGTGGTAGGGCATTTTGCGAATGCCCGCCTGGCTAGCTACCACCCTCAAGTAGAAAATCTGTCGCCAAGCACCTAACGGTGTGTTCCGGCAGCTGTCCTTGAGAGCCAGTACTTCTAGGTTAGCCTGTACAAGATCTTCGACCACATCATCACTTACCATCAGGTGCGATAGTGGTCAAAGGCTAATCTATCAGGCATAAAAAAAAAGAAAAAAAAAAAGTATAATACAGAGAAGGGTCGTGGATCTCAGACAGGTATGGCAATTAGCAAGCTTCCTTGTTGTAGGACTTATCTCCGGTCCGCTAGTAAACGAGTTGATGCCCAGCAGCAGGTCTGCCGTGCAGTGACTCAGCTCCAACACTGCCGCGCCGGTAGGTTGTCCCAGCTAGGTGCTGTAGAGACGTGAGGTTTGGCCGCGGTCGGTGCTGGAGATCAGGGGACGGCTGGAGTTCAGCGTCGTACGGAGAGTTCAGGCTAGTCCAAGAATTCAGCCTCGTATTGGCAAGCCTCGTACTGAAAAGCCTCGTACTGGAAAGCCTCGTACTGAAAAGCCTCGTACTGAAAAGCCTCGTACTGAAAAGCCTCGTACTGGAAAGCCTCGTACTGAAAGCTCGGTACTGGAAAGCCTTGTACTGGAACCCTGGAAGGCACATGTGCTCCGGTCATAATGGGTCCAGTAAAGTGTTGAGCTGGTGGGTCCACTGTCCCTCTGCTACTGAGCATGTAGGGACTCGCAGAGGGCCTGTAGGGATGTGGCTCGCCAGCAAACAACAGATGCCATAAGGGCCAAAGGTAATTAGATGCTCCTGGTGAAGAATTCGCATCCACTGAGGCTTCCGCTACCGAGCATAAAGGGACTAGCTAGGCCCTTCGCGGATGCGAACCACCAGCTGCATTTGGATGCCAGAAGGGCCAAGTGGGTATGTTACTGATCAGGAGGGCGCACAATCCACGAGGTCCGTTCGCTACCAAGCATAAAGGGACTAGCTTAGGTCCCTCGTGAATTGCGAGCTACCAGCAACACCCTTTAAAGTTTGCCAGAAGGGCGTAGGTACAAAAGTAAAATGTTGAGAAGCAACAGAAAAACACAAAAAAATACAGATAGGTTATACAAGATAGTTATGCTAATAGCTAGAAGAGCTATTAGCATGTTAAAAACACATAATAAGAATACAGTAAATAGCAGTGAGAGTACATACCAAGAATCAAATACACAATTAGCACAACCCGAACGAAAATACACAATTAGAACAACACAGACAGAATCCGGGGCGTGGTTACACGCGTTGCCATCGCCTCACCTGGGCACTTTACTTGACGATGACTCTCTGCGTGTGGCTTTGGCCCTCCGTCTGGGCTGCAAGGTGTGTGAACCCCACATATGCACCTGCGGCTCGAGGCCGGACGGGCTGACCTTGGTACCCTGGAAAAATGGCAAGTGCCTAGTGTGGGACGCCACGTGCGTCAGTACTGTTGCCGCCAGTCACCTTTGTCGCACCATCCACTTACCGGCGGCTGCTGCAGAAGATGCCGCTAACATGAAGCGTCAGAAATACGCAGCGATGGAGCCCAATTACTTGTTTGTCCCCATCGCTGTGGAGACCATGGGGTGTTGGGGGACTGAGGCCAGGGCTCTGATAGGCGAAATAGGGCGCAGATTGAGAGAGAAGATGGGTGACTCCCGCTCCGGATCGTACCTGGTACAAAGATTGGCTATTGCCATACAACGCGGCAATGCCACTAGCGTTATGGGTACCTTTGCACCCGATCTGGTAAGGGGTGGGTTATTCAGTTAATTTTAGGAATTATATATATATATATATAAATATTGGGTCCTCACATATGAAATTGGCGTTTTGTATGGGAGGAACAAAAAGTCGAATATTTTTTAATATAATATATTTAATTAATCAAAGTATGAACCATTATTTTCTATGCACTTTTGCCATCTCATAGGTAGTTCATTGATCCCTTTACTAAAAAAACCAGTCGGACGGGAATCAATAAAATCTTTGAAGGCGATTTGGACTGCCCCATCGGAGTTGAATTTTTTCCCTTGCAAGAAGTTATCCAAATTTCGAAAAAAATGGTAATCTGTTGGAGCAAGGTCCGGGGAGTACGGAGGATGTCTTAGACTTTCCAATTGAAGCTCTTCTAATTTAGTAGCCGTCTGTAGCGCAGTGTGTGGTCTAGCGTTGTCGTGAAGCAGCAGTGGCGTGGAGCGATTGACCAGCCTAGGTTGTTTAGCCGCTAGCTTTTCCACCATGGTTTGCAATTCCTGACAATAGACATCAGCCGTAATAGTCTGGCCAGATTTGAAAAAACTGTAATGAACAATACCGGCACTAGTCCACCAAACGCTTACAAGTAACTTTTTTGGGGTTAATTTTCGCTTGGGGCAGGATTTGGCTGGCTGGCCAGGATCTAACCATTGCGCTGAGCGCTTCCGATTATCGTAAAGAACCCATTTTTCATCACAGGTAATGATTCGGTTTAAAATACCTTCATTATTGTGCCGGTTTAGTAATGTAACGCAGCAGTCGACGCGCGTTTGCCGGTTTGTTTCAGTCAATTCGTGAGGTACCCACCTTTCAAGCTTTTTAATCTTCCCAATTTGCTTCAAGTGAATTAAAACAGTTTTATCACTAACATCGCAGCCTGCAGCTAACTCGGACGTGGTTTGCGATGGATCCGCTTCCACAATAGCCTTCAACTCTTCATTATCAACTTGAGTCTCAGGCCGTCCACGGGGCTTGTTTTGCAGGTCGAAATTTCCAGAACGAAAACGTTGGAACCAAAAACGAACTGTGTTTTCTTTTGCAACACGACCGCCATACACATCATTCACCCTTCGAGTTGTTTCCGCAGCACTAGTGCCACGGCGGAACTCGTACTCGTAAATAATGCGATATTTAAGGTTTTCCATTTTGTAAAATGAGTGACGCAAACAGAAAAAAACAGAAGAAAAAAAACAAATGAATGCCGGGGGGTACTTTCCAAGTAGCGCTGTATTGATACGCTAACTATGGGGCTAACCTAACCTGGCCACCTGTCCGGTGGGCAGGTTCGGCGTAGGGTTATGGAAAGGAGCGCAGGTCGTGTAGACATCCATAACAAGTCTAATATGTTACCTTCACGTGGTGCCGCCTGTTATTGGTCTGGTCCCATTAGGAACAGATGTAACGAAAACACTAGACGCAACTCTGTTATAATTCCCATCCCACCTTTCCCATCCCAACCCATCAATAGTAAACCATAAATTTCCCTTCCCATCCAGTAGCTATAAATCCTATCCCCACTCTAATCTTTCCCGTCACCGCTACAGTGAATAGGTAGGTGGTCCGGTAACTGTGGTCTTGCTATCCCACAAAAGAGTGATAGCAAGAGGGTAAGGACCACCCACGTGTCTTGGTGCTGCACGTGGGGGGCCCGTACGGGTGGATGAAACAAACCTGGAGGCTGAGTGCAGAAACACAACACTCCTCTTTGGTGTGGATTTCACCCTAAACGGGAGGCCAGGAGCTAGCCACTCTTGGTCATTCAGCACAGACGGGCAGCCTTCTGCTTCCGTCATGGCGAGAGGGGGAGATCAATGGGGTCTACAGTCGTCGGTGCACGGGCGTCCATCAAGCTGGTTGATGTGGCTCCTTTGTGCCGTGCGGACTCGTGGATAACGTGATCTCCCCCTCTATACCTAACTGATATCCCTGGTGTTATGTATAACATCCCCAGGTGCGGGCTCCGTGGAGGGTGGGGAGTCAGAAAGGTGAAAATTTCAATAAACAAGTATGGACAACCATAAAATTACACCAGCATACGAATCATTTAAAAATAACCCTACTCCCTCGGGTATGGGGGAGGTGGTGCAGGATCTCGTGGCGGCCTTATCGGCCCCGGAGCCTTGTACCTCGACGTGGACGGTTGTAAGACCGTCGAAGGAGAGGAAGGGACAACGGCCACAAGTCGGAGACCCTTCAGCAGGTTCGTCAAGACTCGAGGTGGCGCAAGTCCCGGAGCGCTTGACGAAAAAACAAAAGCAGAAACTTAGACAGAAAGAGAGGAAAAGACTGCAACTTGAGGCAACACGGGTAGGACAAAAGCCGGAAGCCAGAGACCCTAGTTCGGCTTCATGCTTGACGGGACAAAGGCCTCAAGCCGGAGACCCTAAAGCGGGAGACTGTCCGACGGGACAAAAGCCGACGACTGGAGTCCGAGCCCAGAATGCCCCCAAAACCTCTCAACTGAGCAGAGCATCACAGCCTAAGATCGTTGCTGGCCTACCAGTGGTAGAACCCATACCTTCCGGATCCAAAGGCAAATGGATGCACACCAAACACGGCAACCGCTACAACCGGCAGAAACGAGCAGCGATGGCCATTGCCAAATCGGCACAGGCCCCAGTTCGTGCCGAACCTTACAAAAGGACGCGGTTAGACGACACAGTGTCACCCAGAGGTGACCACAAAAAAACAAAGCTTGACAGCTCACGCAGGGCCCAGACCAGCTATGCCGAGATCGTCCAGAACGACCTCTGCGTAGCTGTGACTGGCGCAAATTATGAACTGACAGCCGAGCAAGCCACGAAGGTGAAGAAGTTCCTGACAGCGCGGATTCTGGCGGACGTTAAGGACCCCAACATCTCCTTCTCCCCCCTCTTCAGAGGCAAACCCATCATAGCAGATGGAGCACTGAAGTTGTGGTGTGAGAATGAGGCTTCACTTGAGTGGCTCAAAAACGCCATAAATAGCATACCCACTGAAGCAGGCGCAAAGCTGGTCGTGAAGAAGCAGGCGGACCTAACCAGACTGGTTAGAGCAGCTCTTTTCGTTCCGGAATGCGTGGGCACAGTGGAAGATACAAGCCTAGTCCTGGCAGATCAGAACCAGTGGGCACTTGTCCACACGTGGAAGTTGTTCTCCCATTCTCTGCACGGACCGGAAAAAGACACAATGTTCCTTACATTGGGGATACCAGAAACCGTCATACCGACTCTCCTGGACCATGGAAGACGACTCTGGTATAACCTGGGGAACATATACGTGCGCTTCTATGCGGCCAATGGATCGCTCCAAGATGAACCACCAGAGGCAATGACGACGAAGACCGCACTGGAGGCATCCAGTGCGAGTGAGTCTCAACCTATGGTGCCGACAGCAGACCAACCAGCTCCAACAGACGGGACGATGGATGTCACTCCGGATGCACCGTCTCACTCATCGCCTAGACCATCAACCTCAAAGGCGACGGAAGGCATGAGTGTGGATTCCGACCACCCTAAAAAGGAGGTATGGCAGAGGCCAAGAAGGAGCCAAACGGAGTCAGATGGGGAGGGAAGCTCGAATGACAGCGACCCAAACCCGTTTAACCTGTAGTGTCATCCAAAGCAACCTCCAGCACAGCCTCACTGCAACGGCTAACCTGCGCAGAGTGCTGGAGGCAGACAACGAGGAGACCATCGCCCTGATCCAGGAGCCGTGGATCAGAGCAGGGCGTGTGTGTGGTCTCACTAATCTACGAGGTAAGTTGATCCTTGACAACACTTGTGACCAGCATCGAGCTTGCATTTATGTACCAAAAAATATAATAGCAGTGCCTCTAACCCAGTTCTGTTCCAGAGACTTGGTAACAGCCAGGCTCCCGAGCGTAATTGGGGAGGAGACAGGGGATGTCATCGTCGCGTCAGCCTACATGCCCGGCGATGAGGAGGTTCCTCCGAAAGACGTTGATGACCTGGTAAGATACTGTGAACTAAATAATTTTAATCTAATAATATCAGCTGACACGAATGCCCATCATCCAATCTGGGGCATGCCAACATCAAACAGCAGAGGAAACGATCTGGTAAATTTCTTATTCTCTACCAATCTTTCAATAGCTAACACGGGTGCGAAACCAACCTTTGTGAGAAATCAGAGCCGCACCATCATAGACCTCACCTTGGTATCAGGTAACTCGAGTCTAATCACGAACTGGAGAGTTTCGGATGAACTCTCAGCCTCCGACCATAGGTGGATAAGGTTTGAACTACAGGTAACAAAAACTACACCAGTGCCCACAAGAAACCCTCGAAGGACTGACAGAGAAATCTTTAAGAAATCTCTGACTCAGTACCTCAAAACAGCAAACACAACACAACTAAACAGTACCATAAACATTGAGCAGAACGTTAAACAGCTTGCAACTGACCTCACTAATAGTTTCGAAAATGCCTGCCCTCTGTCACTGCCGAGTGACGACAAGGGCAAGAAAATAGTTTGGTCAAAAGACTTAGAAAGAAAGAGAGGAAAAGTACGCAAACTGTTTAACAGAGCCATGAACACCTACAGGGACGAGGACTGGGACAGGTACACTGAAGCTAGATCAGCCTACACGAAACTTATCAGGTCTAAATCTCGTAGGTCTTGGCGAAACTACAGCACAAACATAGCATCCAACGCGCAGGCAAACAGAGTACGAAAAATAATGGCAACCAATCCGAGTAAAGATATCGGTACTCTGAAGAAAAGTGACAACACCTACACAAAAACAGACACAGAGACAAACACACTATTATTAGAAACACACTTCCCAGGCTGCAATATCGAGGATACCATACGCTGGAGTCCAGATGTAGTAACCACACCCACACCGACAGACTGGCTAGTAGCACAGACTGTGGTCACGGAGGAAAAAATCAGGTGGGCAATTAACACATTCCTTCCATTCAAAACACCGGGCTTGGACGGGATTTTCCCGGCACTCCTACAATGGGGCTTGCCTGATATAGCCGGAGTACTCAACCCCATTTTTAGGGCATGTCTAGCATATAGATATGTACCCGTGCAATGGAGGGAGGTCAAGGTTATCTTCATACCCAAACCAGGCAAGAGTGATTACACAGAAGCGAAAGCGTACAGACCGATAAGCCTCACGTCCTTCCTCTTAAAAACCCTGGAAAGGCTGTGTGACAGGTATATCAGAGATAGCATACTCACTATAACACCTCTTCATCCTGAACAACATGCCTACAGTGCAGGCAAATGTACTGAATCTGCCTTGCACAACGTGGTACACAGAATAAAAAGAGATTTACAAAATAAAAACTTATGCCTAGGTGCATTCATTGACATAGAGGGCGCCTTTGACAAAACAAATTTCACCAGCATAAGAACTGCTATGTGTCGACATGGAGTTGATCCCACTCTAACCGATTGGATCATTAACATGCTTAGGCTAAGGGCGGTACGCATAGTCTTAAATGGCGAAACCAGGGGGGTGGTATCACGGGGCTGCCCACAAGGGGGAGTCCTGTCTCCACTTCTCTGGAACATGGTAGTCAATGACCTGATCACCAGGCTCAACTCCAGTCGATTCTACACGGTGGGCTATGCTGATGACCTGGCCATTTTAATATCGGGACTATGTGCTAGCGTCGCATGTGAACTGATGCAGAAAGCCCTGAGGATCATTGAAGCATGGTGCACAGAACAAGAGCTCACCGTGAATCCAGGAAAAACAGAACTGTTGTTTTTCACAAACAAAAGAGCACTGGGCAGGTTTACCCTACCCAGTCTGTTCAATAAGGAACTAAAACTGTCAAAGGAGGTGAAATATCTGGGCATCATACTAGACAGCAAACTGAACTGGGCAAGTCACCTAGAGAATAAGTTGAACAAGGCCAGTGTTACTTTCTGGCAATGCAAAAGAATGATCGGAAAAACATGGGGGCTTAGCCCTAAGATCACCCTATGGCTGTATGCAACGGTTATCCGACCATCCCTCACACACGGAGCAGTGGTATGGTGGCCCAGAACCAAACTACAAACTGCTATTGCCAAACTAAAACAATTCCAGAGACTAGCCTGCGTCGCTATCACTGGGTGTATGAAAACCACGCCTACTGTCGCGATTGAAGCTCTCCTCGGCATGATACCGCTACAGCTGTACATACAGCAAGAAGCAGCGGCATCCGCATATCGACTTAAAGCATTAAATCTCTGGAATCTAAGTAGACAAGCACCACACACAAACATCATAGAGAACTACACTGATAACAATAATGGTTTGATCTTATCTCTCTATGACAAAGTTAACAAGCAGTACCACTTCTTTAAGAGCTACACTATACAAACACACGAAGAGCCTAGTGACAGTTCAGGTACTCACGAATATAGAATTTATACAGATGGCTCTAAAATGACTACAGGTACAGGAGCAGGTAGTTTCTCCGAAGAATTTAACATACACATAGCAACAGGCCTGGGTGCACACAACTCCATATTTCAAGCCGAATGTGTGGGTATTATCCAGGCTTTGACTGCGCTACTGAGTAGAAAGGTAAATGGTCATTTTATCAAAATCCTCTCGGACAGTACTGCAGTTCTACGAGCCCTGAAACGACATGATCTATCATCGGGGCTGATCATACAGTGCCATCAGCTACTGGAAGAAGTAAGTAGTCACAATAACAAAGTTACTCTTCAGTGGATAAAAGGGCATAGTGGGTCTAGAGGCAACGATGAAGCAGACGAGTTGGCGCGGAGAGGTTCGGGTCTTCACCCTGCAGGACCAGAGCCTCTGATGCCACTTCCATTCAGCCAAGTCCGGGCTTGGATCCGCCAAAGAACTAAAAACTTACATCAAAATTACTGGGCAGGTACAATAGACTGTAGACAGGCGAAAGAAGCTTTCCCAGAGTTAAACTTAAGGTACTCTAGAAGGCTCCTCAAGCTTAAAAGAGACAAATTACGACGGGTAGTTGGAATTGTCACTGGTCACTGTCATCTAAACAAACACCTGTTTACTATAGGTGTCACAGACAGCCCCCTGTGCAGAGGCTGTATGGAAGCAGAGGAGACAGCCGCACATGTGCTCGTCGAGTGCAGCAGTGTGGCGTCCCAAAGAGCAGAGCACCTTGGTACGCCAGGGACCGTCCGGGAGGCCTGCGCCGGCATCAGCGAGCTGCTGGCCTTCCTGGCCGATATTGGATGGCTGGATTAACGACAGCCTCCAAACTCCACGCAAAATAGGCCGCACAAGAGCGGCAAAATTGCGGAAAAGAGCCCGCACACCAAGTACCAAGTACCAAGTAACAAATGAATGACGATCATCGAAGCACAAATACATGAGTCTATAGCTGTACAAATTTGAATTTGGAATTCCTTACCAAAGAGGAGAAATTCGTGATTAAAGTGGCCAGTACGAAAAACGCCAATTTCATATGTAAGGACCTAATATATATTTTTTCTTATTTATATTTAAATTAAATTTGACTATGAATTTTGTAATTTGATCATTGTTTATATTGACTTTATGTTTAAATTTTTCTATGTGAATTTTAATATTGTTATGTAATTTAATTGAAATAAATAGCTTATTAGCACAAGGAAATTTAGAGAGTAGTTTTAAAGTATTTTAGTCAAGCATATAATCACTCACCCGTGTAAATGGGGTTTCTGAAGTTAAAGACTAAAGTAATTGACTAAAGACTGAGTTTCTTTCTACAGTTATTAGTTGGGTCTTATTTAAATCACTTGTTCAAGGCGTGGCTCGCAGCAAAGTCCCGCTCATTTTCACTGTCGTGAACTCGTAAACTATGCCGGATGTTTGTGATGCATTTCATTACCAAATATGATCACGAAAAAGGCCACTAAACCATTGGAATAATTAATCCAATCTGTTAAGCCAATTTAAATAGTTTTTATAACACAACGTTCCTCTAGCTAACCCGGCGAACTTTGTTCCGCCTTAGAGGCAATAAACGAGCAGGCTTTTGATTTTATCAAGGTAAATTTTTTATTTGGATAATTAGTGTAAATTAAAATAGGAAGTATTTTAATGATTTTTTATTGGCGATGTATTTTATTGGTGGGGTGTGCTCTTTAGTGAAGCACCTTGTGATACACGAAATTTTTTGTTGTATTATCAGGTGCAAGAACAAATAACGCAGATGGTCTTCTGACCCGTGAAAACATGCCACATATAATTGACCATGGGAAATACATGGATTTTCTAGATTCTGACCACAAACTTTTAAGGATTGACCTTGTGATTTGTTGATGGTCATGGCGAATGCAAGACGGAACGGAAATTGAAGTCGTTTAAACTCAAACGGCATGTCGGTTGGGATCATCGGGATCCTTGGAATGAGATCTTCCTCACCTTCGAATTTTCCTTCAACGTCACGTAAATCACATTGTTCATCAATTTACTTATTTCCAAACGCGTTCCGTTGCACAGTTTTGGTTGGTTTATGTTTCAAAACATGATCACTACGGAGCCAACCTTTAATCGTAAATTGTGTGGTGGTAAGCCCGGCACATCCAAGTAGTTTAAAAATTCAATTGGCTAGTTGGTGGCTTCATCTTCATTTGTTACACAGTCAATTGATTTGAAAGAATGCAGTGTACCAATAATCTCATTCTGAATTATGAAGTTTAAGCCATCTACATCTTCATTCTTAGCCGCCAAAATTTCTCGCTCACTCAACCATTCATTATTTTTGTGGTTAGTAATGATATTTAGGAATACTTTGTTAATGAGTTCGTCTTTTGATGAGACAAAATTACAAAAATTCTGACGAAATGAAATAAATCCACTCAATACGTCGAACGGTACTCAACCATTGCCGATAGTCAGTAATTGCTCAGAGAAATCTTCAGGAATGCAACTCCAATGTTTGTTGTCAGCTGAAGTTTCCTCAAATAGCGCCATAGATCCGATGATTTGAGGCAAGCATTTATTTCTTCGGTAGCAGTTGATCTTGGAATTACTGGGAGTGTTTGCAATGTGTCTCTAACAATGTGGCTGCTATTATAGAAGAAGCAACTGCAACCGCAATGTTGGATCTCGCACGAACAGTAGCTTAAATTACTGACATAAGGAATGTGTTACCAGGGGCATCCAGGATGTATAAACCACCATTTCCATCATCTATTGCCTTCATCAATGTACCATAAACTTCATTTTGTTGGTGATTCCACATTCGCTTGAACTATTTAATCTAATTCTTTGTGATCATATTCACTTTCCCGTTCAAATTATCGATTAAATGCGTCATTCATTTCACGATTTGGCGCTTTTATTCCTAGCCTGACTAATAAATTACCGCACATGAAGTAACACATGTCTTCGATCAAGATCAAAGCCTGATTATGTATCTCCTCATTCATCCGAAGGTCGGCTGACACTGACACGAATTTTGTGTAAAATGTCTTCCGACATATTATCCTTGTATGTGCCAAAGGTTAGATGGATTCGATGGAATGCATGTCAAAATGATGATAACAAATAATGTGCGTATCTGACTTAGAGATGCAGAGATAATTGCTTTAACGATTGTCATTTCCCAATGGGTATCGTTTTCTAGTAAATTTAGTTCTTCACATGCAGCACGATATTTTGGGAATACTGTAGCATTAACAGTCCGTAGTGACTTCAATGACGTTGGCCCACGTACATTTACCAGCAACAACCTTAAATAGAAACATTCATCATTCTTTGGATGAAATGTATACATACGACTAAGAGCATCAGTAGAACACACATCTGGATAACCAGAAACCGCATCGCCTTGCTTACGTCTTTGAAAATTCTTCGATGAAGCATCCCAAGTATAATAACGTGGCATCTCCGAGTAAAGCAAAGTTTGTGCAAACGGATCGCTTCGGCAGATAGCAAAAAAACTGGTCAATGTGGTCGCTGGAGGTGTTTCAGCACGTTAAACAACGTTTGAAGCCGTGAAATATACTCGTTGACCATTTTCCAGACGCACCGCCAAATGAACAACAGTAGGATGACGTTCGTGAATACGCGAAATAGCTTCATTGCAGTTCCGTTTTGTTATTCCATTTCAGTTGGGTTTTGTTATACCACGTTTAATGTCACGTCCCACGGGAACGTGATAAAAAGTCCTATGTCCTTCTCCTGGCTATAAGCTACCTCCCCACCAATTTTCAGTCAAATCAGTATAGCCGTTCTTGAGTTATAAATAGTGTAACTAACACGACTTTCTTTTATATATATAGATTAATTTGATGTTTTATTAAAATATTTGTTATAATTAAATATGGACTTCCGCAAAGTAACGCCTGAATCTATTCATTATGTGAACAAATTTATTGGAGTTATCGTAGCTTGGATTAAAATAATGTGCTCCTTGGTTGCTTCAGTTTCTTTATGAACTATCAGTTTTTTTTTATCATCACACATCACATCACATTAATGACTGTTCCGCTGATCAAAGGCCTCCCTCATTGTTCCCCACAAATCTCCACAATTTCCAGGCGTCATTGAGATCAAAGTGTCAAATGGCAGTACCTTAGAAGGCGCTGTTGCGCACCTTTTGTTATGTTTTTCTATTGTTGATGATTAGAAGGAGACAATAAGTATAGGTTAACCCTATAGTTATTGTATCCCTAAGACAGTTACCAGAACACACCATTCGGTACTTGATTACATAATTATTTGAGGGAGTACCGAACCAGGCGCGCATTCCCAAAATGCCCTACCAACTTGCGGTGCAGCGCATGCCTGCTGCGGAAAAAGAATAATCATGAACACTCTCCATGACAGTCTATGGTCTAATTCAAATAACTATTACTACTTTAATATTTAAAGGGGTTGCATCATCTTCAACAAGCATAAAGCTAATTGCAAAAAATAGTCTTGTTCGTAAGTAGTAGACTTGTTCGACTTGTTGAACTATAGGTGTCACTCCATCCTGATATACGATGGTCAGTAACGAGAGGACAAATAAGACTTATGAGTCATATGTCGTGTTATCCCGGCTATAGGGGGGATAGCGTGGGTTTGATTCTCGCATATGAGTATAATGTTTCCTCTCGTTGTATTTTGTATTACCACTACTTCAAAATTCATTGGTACTAAAAGCTCAAGGATTATCCAAGCTTCAGTTCGGATATAACAAAATGTGCGTTAACGGAATAAATCACGAAGTATTTTGCATTTCCATAAAAGTGTTAAAAGGCAGAGAGTTGATGTATGCGTGCGCGATCTATCATCCACGTGAATTTATTGCGCATCGCTCGCACGGATTTGTTTTTTTGTAGGTATAAATGTTACCAGCAAAGAACAGGTGAAATCTCGGATTCTCATTAGTCGTAACTATGAAATATGAATGGAATAGTTTGCACTTATCGTACATGTTAGTGCACTTGAACATTTTGTTCTACGATTTAATTTACTTAATGCTTAGTGCTCATATAGTTAAGTTTATTGCTGTCAATAAGCTACGCTAAGCTTTTTATTCAAAGCTTTTTGGTATAAGACAGCAGGCCGACCACACGTGTATAACAGCGCAGGTTACTTATATATTCATATTATATCAGTGTTGTATCTGAAAATAAAATGAACATAATATAGATATATATATATATATATTTCTAAATATAATTACAAGCACTATCGCGTGCTAAGCGAAATATATTCAACAAATTATTGGAGTACAAAACTTAATGCCCAAGGCGGGAATTGAACCCGCGTCCTCCGATATCGCGTCGGATGCCTATACCCCTCGGCCACTTGGACACGGCAATTGTAGCCCAATCGTATTACTTTAACCGTCATAGGGGACGGTTGACGGGGAAGTTTTGTACTCCAATAATTTGTTGAATATATATATATATATATATATATATATATGTATATTATCTAAACAAAAAATATATGCCACCAACAACTTTAATTATTTTGGAACCCAATTTCACTCTTTAGGTGATTGAATTTGCGTTATTTAAATGTTTTAATCACGTCAATCCGAAGTGCGTTTCCTTCTTTGTTGTAGAGTAAATAAAGAAGAAAGAAACGCTTTAATCAATTGATATAGTACTTTATCAAAAATAACACTAACTACAAATATACCCAATACTTTTATGAAAAATGTGAGGAAATAAAAAAAACACTCATACTCATAATTTAATATTACATCTGAGATTTCAGAAAAGAATACATATATTTCAAAAAGATTTAACCTTCTTTGCAAGATTTCACCATTTTTTTTTTCAAAATATCTGCCATGTACGATATGGGTCTGTTACACTTTTATTATAAGTATAGATAAAGCAGTGAAACAAAAACTAAATTGGGATACTCGAAAACGTGGACTTAATAATTTTCCAATGACATACAAATACCTACCTGAAAAGAGAAACAACTTTTTGAAGCATCTATTTCATTACTTTTAGTTTAGCTACTATTATTGTTCAGTTATAATAAAAAACAAAAGGAAAATTTCGTGGACTGTTTTTTTTATGCCTGACATTTTAGCCTTTCAGCAACATCTCACCTAATGGTAAGTGATGATGTGATCGAATATGATGTTGATCAGGATAACCTAGACTTACTGGCTCTCAAAGACAGCTGCCGGAACACACCATTAGGTGCTTGGCGACAGATTTCTACTTGATCGTTGTAGCTAGCTAGGCAGGCATTCGCAAAATACCCTACCAACATGCCTTAACGATTGCCATCCTAAGATAAAAACCGAGACCGATGACTTAACGTGCCTGCAGCACGGAAGCGCTTAGTAGTAATGTCACTCATCCAAATCATGACCGCGGCGGACGTTGCTTAACTTGCTGATTATATTATAAAAATAATGTTTTATAACATTAACAACATGAACTCTAGGACAATTACTTTATGTAAATAAAAAATAATACTTTATGAAACTATATTTATGAAGTATCATTAATTTATTATAATGCCTCTATGCATTATATTCAAGTAGTGGTTCAATATTACTGAACATGAAGTGAAGTGCAATTTCCGCAGAATATTATAAACACATCCTTGTCGGTGTTGCAAGTTGTAACCAAGAATCTGCATATTTCAAATTTGCAAGTTAGTTTGGGAATTCAAGCGCTCGTCAGCAGTCTGGCAACCTGGAGTTTCAGCACAACTTCCAACTGAAATTACTAAGCTATTTACATATTCTATTGAATTGTTATGTAGTAAAATCAAATCGGTGTCATAAAAACTATTGGCACCAAACTAGCTCTGGAAGAACTCTGCTTATATTAGCAGTATATAGCACGCAATCGTAGGGCCAGGAAAGTCGATCCCTTTACCTCACTATATGATGGATTCAATTATTGCTGTTGACATAGTTTGTGGCCAAAGGAGAACATTTACTTCGAGAATCAAACAGAGTGTGTTTGATACGGTAAATTGGTATTAATTACTTGCTGTCAGCGGCACAATGTAAGAAATTGACTTACAACTCGGCGAAATTGTCAATCACGCCTGATATAAACCCCCTTTTGATCTAAAATAAGGGCAGGAAATTATGTTAGCTCTGAACCCGGTTTGAATCGAACCGGGTAATTGCAGTTTTTCATGATATCGAGGGGTAAAATATGCAGACGTTTCACCCCTCGAAATCATGAGAAACTGATGAGGAAAGAAATTATTTAAATAAGGTTATTTGGACTACATGTGCTGTTATTTCTTTTGAAATTGATTTTGGTGAATGATATTAGAAGCCAGTTGGTGGGTTAATTTTCTAACTTTTGCGAATTTATTTCTTGTTTTTAAATTTTAAAAAGCCTATATAATTTGGCGAGACACTTACTAAATATAGAAAAATACAACTGGTTATTTAAAAAAAAAAACCAAACAAAAAAATATATTTCACTAATTGTTCTCATTTCTCAGTTAACCCCATTATTACAAACTTTTATTTAAAAAGCTACAACTTTTTATTTTCTTATATTTGAAATGTAAAGTTTTTAACACGGGTGCAAGTCATCAATTACTACTCGGACTATAGCCGGTAGGGTTCAGTCTAAATACCTAGTATGGGAGTTGATTCCTATTGACAATCTACGAATTTTTACCATTTGCTCAGTAGACGTTTTGTGAGTCTGATATTATTTATTCCTTGGTTAAAATACTTGAAGACGTTCTGAAAAAAGGCCAGGTCAGGTACTCCGGTAAACCGACGCTTATGTATGAAAGGATTGATGATTGTAGATGAAACGAAAGATACATGTTAGGATCGTAGCAAGTGGAAATCTGTGATTTCTTCCTACCCCTACGGGAAAGAGCCGTGATTTTAGTATATATCTGTGTATGAACATTTAAGTACCTTATTTTCCTATTAGAGTTGCAGATAAGATTAGATAATTTTGACATTTATCTTTGAAAACAAAACCTATTATGAAGTACAAATGTCTATATAAAGTAAAGTTCATTTTTATTATTATTCTAATAAAAGATTCAATCCTCATGCCTTGATTCGTGATATAACTCCAGCTAACGAATAAAAAAATTATTATTAGATTGTAGATTATTTTTTTCATGTTTCGAAACCCAGAAAACGGGTTTGTATCCAACAAATACCTATATAATAATAGTAAATTATTTTACACCCAAAAATATATCTAGTCACATTGAACGGCAGGTTAAATTCTAAAAATAGTATCTTAATAATAAAGCGTCTTCTTAAATAATGATCGAACTTCACTTCTAATTTTGTTTGATCATATTGTATTTTTGACAACTTTAGTGCAGGTATGTAATACTAAAGTGTCAAATTATTGAAATAACTTGTTTTCAATAATTTGACACTTTAGTCTTGTACAATGTCAAATTATGGACAAAACACCTGATAGTACTAACTCAAAGACATGAATCATATCACACATGGATGAAACCGTGTGTAACGAAATAGGTGTAGACTACTGGATGATTGAAAATATGAACTGAATTAACCAAATTAACAAAAATTAACCAAAGCGTACTTCATCAATATGTTTCTTGAAATCTTGACATGAAGCCATTGACTTATATCATTGCATGACGCGAACTCCATTTTGTGATTCCTTAATACACACATAACACATAAACATATCGTACAGGACGAAAACAACACTTAGAATATTTGTTAGTTAGTTTTTGGAAATTGGGTCAGCTCTCGTTATATGTATGACGCTTGTCATTAAGTACTGACTGAGGAAAGTTTTCCTTTGGCTTAAGAACATTTTCATTTCAAAGGTTATAAATTATGGAAAGCTTCATTTCATACTAATGGGATTCCATAAAGACCCGCTAAAAATTACAAGTGTAATAATAAAGATTATCTACAGATATCCACGGTTTTTATATCAAAGAAATTCTTTAGGAAGGGAGGTACTCATTCTAAGGAAATTTCCAGCGTGACCCTTGCGAGCTGTGAATTATACGGTACTGAATAACGCTTTTATTCTGGATGTCATTTTTAGAGTTCCGTAGTACCTACAAGGAACCCTTATAGTTTCGTCATGTCCGTTTGTCGGAGGTTGTTCAACGTGCTGAAACACCTCCAGCGACCACATTGACCAGTTTCTTTGCCATCTGCCAAAGCGATCCGTTTGCACAAACTTTGCTTTACTCGGAGATGCCACGTTATTATACTTGGGATGCTTCATCGAAGAATTTTCAAAGACGTAAGCAAGGCGATGCGGTCCCTGGTTATCCAGATGTGTGTTCTTTTCCCGGCCAATAATAGACGATACTCGAACCCCCTCTCCTTACCTATTACTTAAGATTCACGACTCCTTCAGTGACTTGCTTACAGCTTATAACTACATACGTGTTTCTCTCGATCCCATTACGATTATTACTCCTTGTTGAAGTGCGCTTGAATTGGACCTCGGTTTTGCTTGTGATTTGGTATTGTTGAAGTTGGAAAAATGCCTAATATCTACACTCCCCGTGAATACGCAGAAATGTTTTTTATTTACGGGCTCTGTGATGGGAATGCTCGGCAAGCTGCACGTACATATCGTGAGTGCTATCCTTATCGAGATCGCTATCCCGATCACCGCATTTTTCTTCGGGTCAATAATGCCTACCTAGAAGGTCGTATTCCTGGAGTTGGAAATCCTGAAGGAAGGCCTAGAACAGTGGATGAACGTCAAATACTGGCAGAAGTAGAAGAAGATCCTTCCACTAGCACTCGTCGTATTTCTAGACGCACTGGTGTAGCTAGAATGAAGCTTAATTACTATCAAAACCAAAGGACATTTTTTCAAGAAAATAAAAATACATTGTTAATTATAGAAAAGCTTTTATTACACATATTTTTGCTTATATTTAGTGCTCAAAATGCTTTCCTCTAGCTCTTATGCATAACCAACATCTTCGTATAAAGTTTCTTTGTAAACTTCGTCGAGCCCGTTCATTATTTTGTATCGATTTAGCAACATGATTTAATTTTTGTATTAATTCTCTTTCATCAGAAATATTTGTTTCAAAAACTGCTTCTTTGAAGTAACCCCATAAAAAATAATCCAAAGGATTCAGGTCGGGAGATCTTGGCGGCTATGATAATGTACCTCCGCGTCCTGTCCATCGATTTGGGTACGTCTTGTTTAAAAATTCTGTCACTTGCCGTGAATAGTGGGCTGGTGCACCATCGTGCTGCAACCACATTCTCTCGCTTACTTCTTGTGGCACGTCTGCTAACAAATTAATGAGATCACGTCTCAAAAATTGGAGATAACCAGCGCCGTCCCGGCGGTAATTCAAAAGGACCGATAATTCTGCCATACAATATTCCTGCCCACAAATTCACTCCAAATTGGTGCTGAAATTGATCCTCTCTCACTATTCGAGGATTCACGACACTCCAATGATGAAGATTGTGTATGTTAAACACTCCCATCCTTTTAAAACATGATTCATCACTCCATAATATGGAATTAAAAAAGTTTCGGTCTTCACGGCATCGACGCAACATCTCTCGACAGAAATTTATTCGTCGAGCGCTTGAACTCGTTGTACATTATACGGGTGTAAGTTATTCCATTTCAATATGCGGTGTACCGTACTTCTAGCTACACCAGTGCGTCTAGAAATACGACGAGTGCTAGTGGAAGGATCTTCTACTTCTGCCAGTATTTGACGTTCATCCACTGTTCTAGGCCTTCCTTCAGGATTTCCAACTCCAGGAATACGACCTTCTAGGTAGGCATTATTGACCCGAAGAAAAATGCGGTGATCGGGATAGCGATCTCGATTAGGATAGCACTCACGATATGTACGTGCAGATTGCCGAGCATTCCCATCACAGAGCCCGTAAATAAAAAACATCTCTGCGTATTTACGGGGAGTGTAGATATTAGGCATTTTTCCAACTTCAACAATACCAAATCACAAGCAAAACCGAGGTCCAATTCAAGCGCACTTCAACAAGGAGTAATAATCGTAATGGGATCGAGAGAAACACGTATGTAGTTACAAGCTGTAAGCAAGTCACTGAAGGAGTCGTGAATCGTAAGTAATAGGAAAGGAGAGGAGGTTCGAGTATCGTCTATTATTGGCCGGGAAAAGAATTCTAGTGTGCAAGCGCAAAATAATTCTCGGAATTTATGTGATTCCGTGAATTATTTTGTACATTGTCTACATGACGATTTCTTAGATTTGAAATTCGTAAGCTAATTTAAAAAAAATTAAATACTTTAAACCACAGTGTAACTAACACACAGTGTAACACTTTTTTGTAATTGGTATGACATATAGATGTTTTTAAAATAAAGTTTCACTAGGCTATAATATATTTTTTTTACACCAGCTTAGCTCAAACACCACATAGAGATCTTGAAATGTAAAAATTGCACTAGTTTTATTTTTTAATTTTCATGCTAATAATAATTACACCTAAATACGATTTTAATTAGAAAGACATATGTATTCTTACCCGCCTAGATTAAAAATAACAAAAAAATAAGTGATAGATTTTTAAAATTATAAAATGTGTGTACATAAGACGATAATTTCACCTATTTATTAAAAAACAATCATTACTTTAAAACTATAAGACCTAGAACAATATTTTTAGTGGTTTTGGTAGATAATAGTTCCCCCTATCACTCACATCCCGTTGGTCCACTACTTACGGGACACCCACATTGCGCGTGGCCCGACACGCGCTTGGCCGTTTATTTATAACTTTTTAAGGTTTGTTACTCACAAGATTGCGGTAAGCCGCAAATATCAAAGCTATAACCAATAATAATAATTACCACTTCTAAATGACGAGGTACACAAAATTTATAAGTAAGTCTTGAAAAATTTAAGATTTTGTTCACGTTAAGGGAAATACTAGCATTGTGCATATAAATATATATTAGAACTGTTCATGCTAATCAGGCGGATCACCGACCAGATTACTAACAAAAAAGCACTCTCTTGACACATCTACACCTCACGGCGAATAAGGTAGAGTACCTACGAGCCTAATGTTGTTTCTTTTATGAGATAGGATGACAAATGAGTAGGAGGCTTACCTGGCTTTCTTACCCACAGATATTGTATGGCGACTTATATAAACTCACTGCATGCCCGTAGGTTTCAGATTGTGGCTAACATAGAAATAATCATATTTTACAACATTTATTAGACAACTCACGTTAAGTTAATCTTTTATTTTCAATTCAGTAAGTCGGCTCTAACACAACCAGCAGGCCTATGATAGTGGGCCGCTAGCATATAGCGGGCTGTACGAAGTAGGAAAAAGTAGCGCTAAGTCAAGCGCGTTAGACACGTTTTTGCGTGTACTGATCTGAGAGTGAGTAGAATTAGGTGATTAAATACGTACGTATTTATCTTTGGAAGGCCAGTGTTGTATCTGTAAGTAGGTAATCTGTGCTAATATGTCATAGAATATATAAAAAGAATAACAACAATACATGATTCAGCATTAATCATAAGTAGTAAGGAGTTGTTGTTCGACAGGTGAATTCGACACTACAAAAAATATGCATAAACTCGTCATAGAACTACAAGTAAGAATAAGTTGATTTTGCATGTTCATTACTACAATTTAACAAATTTGTAACTATACAAACCCAGATATTGAAATTTTTTTTTTGCTCTCAAGGACTAATGCCGGAACACACCGTAACATGCTTGGCGGCATATTTTCTAATTGAGGGTGGTAGCTAGCTAGGTGAGGATTCGCAAAATGCCCTTCCGGCGATGATTCTCAAGCTAGCGGTGGGAATCGAACCGTGGACCTGCGTGACGGCAGTCCATAGCATCCTCTGCCACTCGGCTATCAAAACTAAAATGATTTAAATCGTTCAAAGTTGTTTAATTACTATGCTTCAAAATTAGTTCATTTAAAATAATCCTTCTTTAAAAACTAAATTAATTTTATTTGTTAAAATGTGAGCGATGTTGTTTTTAAATACGCTTAACTAACATTTTACGTTCTAGTATGTATATATTTCTATATATGATTACAAGTTTTGCACACTAAAGCGAAAATCATATTTTACAAATTATTGGAGCACAGATTTTTTTATTCCCCGGACGGGTATTAAACCCGCGTCCTCCGTTTTCGCGCCGGATGCCTAAACCACTCGGTCATCTGGGCACGCCCTTTCGATCCGAAATTTCATGCCATTCCAATTATGTTACTGTAGCCATCAATGTATATATTCTCTAGGAAGGCACTTAGGTATCTTGAAAATAAAATTCGCGTTATTAAGTAAGTAAATCTCGAGAAAATGAGATTTTGATAATTGAATTGCTTTCTATATAGAACATTATATTTCTCAAGAATATTCGTAATCTAAATGCTAATGCAAATTTTATCTGAAATTGTGCTTCACTCTCTAAAATTATGTGTTATGGCTTTGAACCTATGAATAAACCTTAATTTGTTTTTGCTTGTTTAGTAATTTTTACTTTTGTCAAAAATTATAAACAAACGGTCAAGCGCGTGTCGGGCCACGCGCAATGTAGGGTTCCGTAGTAGCCCGATATCACAATATAGAATTTATCAAATTATAGAAGTAATTTATCATATTATAGATGTTGTTCTTTTTTATCTCTTCTACTATGTGAATGTCTCCAGCTTACTCAATTGCAATTTCTGAATTCTGAATATGCCAATATTTAGAGCATATTTTGTGCAATTATGAATACCAACTCAAAATTTAGGTGCCAAATAAACTTCGATGCTACAAGTGATTATAAGTGTCTTAGCTGACATTGTGGTCTCCAGCTGACACATGCTGTATATACAAAACGGCTGAAGATGTGTTTATATACCATAGCCAGGGATTTAGAACATAATTTGTGCCATTGGCACAAAAAAATGGAACGTCCTACTTGAAAGCTGTAGTAGTTAAGACCCGATTATAACGTGTAAGCTGGATACCACGTGTCTACAGCTGCTCATCTGTATCTTCTGAACGAATGAACCTACGACTTTGTTTAATATATCAAAATTTAGAACATAATTTGTGCCATAGGCACTAAAATTTTCAAGTCTCTGGCTATTAAGGTTTTGGAGCTACAAGCTCAAACAAACGTGTAAGCTGGAGACACATGTCCCCAGCTAGCACATCCTGTACAGCTCAAACGGGAAAGGCTAGATGACTATTTAATAGCTTAATATGTTAAGTAGAATTTGTGCCATCGGCACCAAAATTTTCAAAACAATGGGCCTCATAGTTTTTGTGGAATAAGCAAAAACATTTCTTCCCGCCAAAATATTTAAATATTTGGCCAAAAACATTTCTGAGCGTGGCGTTGCCGTCCCGATGACTGTAGCTGCAATTTATCTTGAACCTTATTTCTATTGCGTTTGAACTAACTTTTTGCTTTCACGTTATGATTAGGTGGAAGAAGTTACAAATAAACAGTACGTGCATAGACTAAGAGCAGATGTTGTGTTGTTTGACAACCATTTTATGCCAATAGTTACAAAATATATTGGTAGGTATTTTTACGTCTGGGTGCGCGTGTGGCACGTCCTGTACTCAAGTCAGCTATGCACCAACTCAGAATTGGTGGCGGGGGAGGAGTTTCCATTCTATATGTAGTATTATTATATGTTCTATGACACGGTGTATATGTGCCGTAACTTAGGGTGCTTACCATTTGAAGTTAAATTCTCTAAAAACGCTAAAAACGATCACTCTCCCAAAAAGTTGTTCCAGATGGGTCTTGGCATTATATTTGCCATAAACGCTATGAAGCTACTGGAACAGTTTGAATTCCCTACATCTAATGTCAAAAGTTACAGAAGTGGCAAATTTTAGTGGCATTCTTAGCGTTCTTACTGGAAAGCAGGTCGACGCAGAATGTGATCAAAATTATCGAAAATAACGAAATTAGCGTCAAATATAATAGGCCCATAATAGGAATCTACCAAACGACGACGTTGCAATGGTGAAAATGATACGGAATGTGAACGGGAAGTAAATATTCACGTATTAAACAAAAATCATGGGTACAAATCCCATGACTATAATTTTTTTCT
The DNA here is from genome assembly GCA_963890685.1 of Plagodis pulveraria. Taxonomy (NCBI): domain Eukaryota; kingdom Metazoa; phylum Arthropoda; class Insecta; order Lepidoptera; family Geometridae; genus Plagodis; species Plagodis pulveraria. The sequence goes on along the minus strand of OY982950.1, from coordinate 20,968,567 downwards.
AGTAATTTTGTTCTACGCGTAAGCGTATTACGCATAAACGTACTAACTTTTTACTAGTTTCTATTTTATTTTTTTATTCCTGATAGGTTAGCCTTTGACCACTATCTCACCTGATGGTAACTGATGATGTGGTCAAAGATGTTGTTCAGGCTAACCTAGAGGTACTGGCTCTCAAGGACAGGTGCCGGAACACACCGTTAGGTGCTTGGCGACAGACTTTCTACTTGACGGTGGTAGCTAGCCAGGCGAGCCTTCGCGAAATGCCCTACCACCATGCAAAAGTAATCAAAACATACATTTTTCTATCGAATGAAATTTATGGATATGGGTTCAGTTTTTTTTCTTCGTCCAAAGGTACACAAGTATCAAAACACTTCACACCAAAAACATGAATTTAATACGTTCCTTTGAGAATATTCGACGACCTTCAAGATGTGATAATATAACAAATATATCACATTATCAGTCCAGTTGAAATGTAATTGTTAAAAAAGTATCTTTTTCTAATACGCTACGCGCAACGAGTGCCTGTTGAAACATCGTAATGCTAATTTATACAGAAATTTCATCCCGCTACCTATTACCGCTCCAAAGATACAGACCTGTACAGGTCAGCTATCCATGCTGCTTTGTAATAGGGTCCCATTTTCTAATACTGAACCCGAAAATCTGTTATTTAGTGACTACACTACACTGAAATGTGTAGGTATTTACATTAACTAATTAGGTATCTAAATAGATACCTAATTAGTTAATAACAAATAAAATGGTTAATATTAGTAAATACTAATATTAACCATTTTATTTGTTATTAATTTTAAAAATTAAATTAGTAAATACTAATATTAACCATTTTATTTGTTCACATTAAAGAAATACACTTATTACCTTACCAACCTAAATTTAAAAACATAATAAAAAAAATCGCGCTCTATCAAATTATACAAATATCAGTAAGCTAGTAAAATAGGTATATACCTGCTATACATACGAGTACGCATGCATACCATACATGAAGCGACTCGACGAAACTCGAGTATGCCCGAGTATCTAGGGAATATTTCCGATACCGATTGTAGCTTTTCTATAAACAGCCAAATTAAATAGGTGCTAATTAGCTACAAACGTGAAACTTCCGCGTAATAAATCGCCATTCAACATGACGGATTTTGAGAACTCAGAATAGTATCTAATTAGTTTCATTTCAGAACGAAAACTGAAAAACCGCTATAGCTCCGAAAGATAGTTTTAGAAACCAGTAACGTTTTTAAACGACCACTCGTAATAACGACTTCAATACCTACGAAATCCGGGAAACGTCCATAGTATAAAATATTTGTCAAATTACATTAAAACCTCTATGGTCCTAGTCTATCTCCCAACGGCTATTATTTTGTATAGAAGCGAAAATTGGTTCTATAACTTCTAACTCTATAGAAATAAGGTTCAAGACAGATTGCAGCTACAGTCAGTACAGTATAAAAATAGTGTTAGCAACTCTAAAATAATTTTAAAAGACCTACGCAATGATACCACACAGAGTAGAAGACAATAAAAAAATCTCTTGTATGGGAGCTATGCTAAAAAAAAATATTAAAAAAAAATATTTTACTACTTTGTCAGCATGATTAATATACATACCCCTACCAAATTACAGCTTTCTAGTGCTAACGGTCTCTTAGCAAAACTTCGGACAGACAGACAGACAGACAGACATGACGAAACTATAAGGGTTCCTTGTCAGGACTACGGAACCCGAAAAAGTCCTCAAAATCGCCTATCTTGGAGTGTTTCTTGATTTAATTTGAGATTTTTTAATGCTTAAGTTCTGCTCTTGTAAGCATTAGCATTTTTTTTCTATATCCATTCTGTCAAAAACAAAGTTCAACCTGAACCCAGTAATAAATATGCCTTTATTGTTTATCGAAAAATAGAAACAATATGAACACTCGAAAAAACGCTCGTTTAAGCAACAATAAACCTTACTTAATTCATTTTTATTGCAATCATGACTTTTAGATTATTTCCCATGAACAGTTCAGATAACTTTAAAATTATATGCAGCAATTGCAGAAATATTTTCACATAGAAGTGATTAATAAGCGTCAACTTGATATTTACTTATTCAAACTGACATAGGGAGGGAAATGTACCGTATTGTAGTACATAAGACGTAGAAATAAAGGTCTTATAGACTTGTGTTTTACACAATATTTTTTTATCCTGGGTCTTACATTTATAAGCTGGCATTAACGTAACAGCAATGGTCCTAAATTTGCGTTTCTGTATTCCTGGCGTAGACGTCTTCAAACAAACGTTTTAGATTTATATCCCACATAAGATTTTTGGTCGCAGGAAACTCAGCTGGCGATATATAGTTTTTGTCGGTATTTACACAGGAATTTTAAATAGGTACAGTGAGGTAAATCAGCCCCAACATGACTTGTTTTTGATTAACATTACTATTGACAACTTTTGTTCAGTTCACTTACCATCAGGTGAGATAGTATTCAAAGGGTTACCTACCAGCAATAAATAAAAAAAAAACTCTTAGCATCCGCAGTGGACGATATCGTCAAATTGATATTGTTATGTCATAAATATCTGCGATGCGCATAGATTGATGCTTTTCTTAGTTAATTGAATGTAACTTACAAACTACTCGATCGAAGAAATTGAAATGCATTATTAAAATATATATACGCACCGACTTGGGAACGTAACTCCATTTTTCAAGTCGGGTATATAATAATTATGATTTGTATCTTTTTAAATTTGTGAAAACACGACATTGCGCCATTAGCTTGACCACAAAATGTTACGATCATAACGTTACAGGTTATATGTTATTTTTAACCTTTTTTTCCTAATTTAAGTACCTGTACATTACTTGAATATATATTGCATAGAAAATTCATATATTCAGTTTTGAAGCGTTCGTAGCAAAGTTTGCTTAGCTATTTTTAGCTGATCGGCAAAGTTAAGCAACGTGCGCCGCGGTCATGAGTTATATGGGTGACCGCTAGTGACATTACTACTGAGTGCTTCCGTGCTTCGGACGGCACGTTAAGGGCATTAGTATCGTCAAATGCGTGCTTTCTTAAAAGAACTCTTCTGTGACTGCTAAAGTAGAAGATGTGAAAAAAAATAATTTCATTGATAAATTCAAGAACAACATTTGCAACAATGAATTTACGGTATTACTATTACTTTTGCATTAAAAAATAATTAAATACTAATTTATTTCTTGATTTATTTTGCGAACTCCTTCTAAACGACTACAATTTTTGGAAAATAAATTGTACCTTAATTTTTTTACATTTTAAAAAATTAACACAATGGCATGTCAAATAAGTCGAGAGTATATTAAATTTTCCCGCCAAATATCAACCTACTCGGACCTGCTTTCCAGTAAATACGATGAACAGAAATGGTGACAAACGAACAAGTTCTAAATAGAGTGAATGAAAAAAGAGTCTTACTCAAGACCATACAACAGAGAAGAGATGGAGGGGAAAATAGAAGGAAAGCGAGAAAAGGGTAGGCTTCAGATAAGCTAAATGAGCCAAATAAAATACCAAGTCAATGTCAAGTCGTACAAAGAAGTCAAACAGGTCGCCATAAACAGAACAAAATGGAGAACATTGCACCAGCTGCACCGACAAGAGTCGAACTCCTAAGTTATAATAATAATTAAATAACTGTGTAAGAAGATTCGGTGAGAATACGAAGAGCAGCATTAATTTTGAAGCAGTGATGGCTCAGTGGCATTGACTATGGACTGCCGTGCCGCAGGTCCATGGTTCGAATCCCGCCGCGGGCTTGAGCTTCACCGCATGATGGAAGGGCATTTTGCGAGTGCCCGCCTGGCTAGCGACCACCCTCAAGTAGAAAATCTGCCGCCAAGCACCTAACGGTGTGTTCCGGCAGCAGTCCTTGAGAGCCAGTGAAATTACAGGCACATGAGACTTAACAGCTATGTCTCAAGGTGACGGGCACAGTGCAATTTGTGACTTGTGACGAAATGCATCTGTTATAGGCAGAGGTTAGTCCGCTTAACATCAGGTGGACCTCGTGCTGGTTCCGTCACAATAAAATAAAAAAAAAATGTCACGAATCCTAATATATATCCCTCTTTTCTCTTCAGAGAACTAAACATATATGTATAACTGTAAATAAAGAATGTAGTATCAATGTGCTACCTTCCTGAACCAATATCCAAACTTTTATGGGCGAGAAATCATAACTACTGAAAAAAATAATGCATACTTTCCGAAGACGTTTGATTATTCTATCATTTCGCTGTGTTGTAAAATAATCATAAAATAAAATATCTAAATATAAAGTCAGATAAGCAAAGTCTTCCGAGTTTCCAATTCAGCCGACCGAGAAGGGAGCGGTATGCCTTATCTGGGTGATCTACAATTCAAAATGTCTTACGGCGCACCCCGATGGACTTGCCGATGAGAAGTGCTATATAGTGGTTAGGCTGACTTTAACCAACCGATATTACCTTAAGAATAATGTTTCATAATAAAACCGACCAAACGGTCGCCTGTAATCTATTGAAAGAGGGGGGGAGAGGGGGGAGAGATGGGGGAGAGAGGGGTAGAGAGGGGGAGATGGGGGAGGGGGGGAGGGGGGGAGAGGCGGGAGATAGGGGGGTAACAGAAACCTATAGTTTTTAGTTAATGAAGTTTCTTAAAGTACCTTGTTCTTCTTCATGAAAACTAAATAGTTCAGACAAATCACAAGCTCGAAAACTTCAACAACAAAATAGCGCCATTCTACTATTTGCGTTTCATTTTACAGAATCGTATTGCATAACCAATAATGCACGTCTAAAATTAATATGTAGGTATATTACATCAGCACAGAATGTAAATACCTTTTTAAATTGTACAATTAAGCACGTACAAGGTTAGGTTTAAGACACAAATGTCTTATTAGAAGTGAAGTAATTCTATGCCAGCTCCGACGCTATGGGTATCCAACGCTTTCTCTCCCCCTCCGCGCTTCCAGCTGATAAAAAAACTAGGGGTAGGGCAGACAGATGACTGAATAGAAGAAAATAGGCAGAAAGGTGTGTTGATTTGAAGGTGGGTGCCCAATTTTCCGAAATTCCGAGTTCAGTTCTTGCCGCAAATTCTCCTTTATGCCTTCAACCGAATGTAAACGGGCCACGACGTGGTATTTGAGTATTTGGGTGCATTATCGTGATGCTAAATCTAAGAATTTTCTTTACACAAATTTTGTCTTTTCGTCGAATTTGCTCTCTTAAACGCTCAAATAATATTATTTTTTACAGCTTGACCTTCCCGAGTGCACACTCGGGATTCTTGCCGGACCACAGCGATAGTCAAAGAAAACAGTCATCATGCCTTTGACTTTTAATCAAATTTGGTTTCGGACTGTAGCTACTTGTTCTAGTTGTTTTTAGATTTGGTCCATAAAAGATCTTAGAATTTAAGGCATTCAAAAATCGCTCGTTATTAAAAAAAATGTTTCGCACTTAGATATAGAATTAACACGATTATTATAGGTACTCGAAAGTTACCGCTAAAATCTTATAAATTTAAAATTACGTACAAATAATTATTAATTCCATATTAATGATTAAAAATCTTTTAGTAGTCCGGTCAATTTAGATATCCGAGGGTACAAAAATTTGCAACCAGTTGAAAATTGGTAAGATTTTTCAAAACACCATTACATTTTTTCAAAACAACACAACACAGGCTGTGATTTAATGTAACTTCACTCCAGTTTTTTGGTCTAAACTGATCGGGCTATAGATAACACTCCCCAAAACTCGCATCCAAGATTCAAATTGATCCAACAGCAAAATATAAATAACTTTTGCACTTTTATTTTTTCCTACAACTATGACAGAGTTCATGTTTGATTGCCTTTTTTCCTTTCACTTGTGTTTTATCTATTAGGAATCGCGAGTGGTAGTGTTCACTTTAATGTTACGTTTCATGTTAAAGAGTGGGTACTAAAATTATTTCGAATATAAAAAAATATTGACTGGTTTTACGTGTCATTTCTAAGAGCGTTATTTTTTAGGGTTCCTTACCCAAAGGGTAAAAACGGAACCCTATTACTGAGACTTCGCTGTCCGTCCGTCCGTCTGTCACAATAACGGTGATAACTAGTCAGTTGAAATTCTCAAAGATGATGTTTTTATATTGCCGCTATAACAACAAATACTAAAAATAAAATAAAATAAATATTTAAGAGGGGCTCCCATACAACAAACTTGATTTTTTTACCGTTTCTTGCTCGATACTAATAACGGTGACTGTTAGACGCTTTGACTATTCACAGAATATTTAGTTTTATGGTCTCTTTAAATATAATTAATTAAAATAAAATAAAATCAATAATTAAGGGGGCTCCCATACAATAAAAGAGGTTTTCACCGTTTATTTGCTTAAAATAATAGTAATTAAATTGCCAAAAATAATATAATGGTACGGAACCCTTCGTGCGCGAGTCCCACTTGCACTTAGCTGGTTTTTTTTATTCAATTCTGTTTATTTTTCACCTGTGTTTAGCGTCTATGTAAAGTATCAATATTTTATTTATTTATTCACAGTCTTGCGAGAATAGGTAGGTACCTTTATTGCAAGTAATGGTCTTAAAATTTATTTTTCCGCTATCATTGCATACATGATAATATACTTACACAAAACTTAAAACGTATCGAGTAATTTTGAATTTTCAACCGACTTTCCAAAAGGAGGTTGGAGTTCTCTATTAAACAGTTTTCTGTTACTCCATCAGTTCTGGAGTTTTTTGATTATTTATTTTTGATCAAAAGAAAACAAGACTTGGGTTCTTAATCAAATGTTTAATTATAAATCAAGATCGAGTAGGTAGGAAAAATTCTGTTGCCTACATTAACGATACTACATTTTACTTTAATAATAAAATCTAATTTCAGTCAAAGAAGAGAGTGTAGCTAATAAAGACAGCTTCTCATCATTGGTAACATTAAAGGCGAATTTATTATATTGGATTATTAGGTATTTTAACTACCTAGTTGTGGTTTGATCACAATCATTTAGTCGCATACTCGTATACGTTCCAATGATTAACTTTACGATCAATCATGGTTTCTATAGCGTAATGTGTTATATTTATAATATATGAGAAATCATTGTACCGACCTCCATAATAAATGAGGACAGGGGGTATAAAGATGATAAAACGAGCCATGGAAATTCTGAGGTAGAAAAATAAACAGCTGAACATTTAGCCCCTAGAGCGTTTCCGTAGCATACACGAGTGTTGAAGGGTTAAAAAATTCGAAATGATTTTATGTTATTTAAAAGTTGAGAGCGCTTTTATGCTATTCTAGCGATTGGAAATAACAATGACACATTTTCGACGGGAAAAGTGAACTGTGTAACTTTTCGAATAAAGTAATCGCCAGCTAATATATGTTTAGCATTTCGCGTCGATATGATTAATTTTTTCGGGTAGACGCATTCCAGTTTTGGGTCAAGGTGCACAAAGAGAACCTTTTTTTATATAAAATACAATGAAGCCCAAATCACACATACGTCTATCTTGGAAGGGCTAACCCGATTGTTCTGCCGCGGGTCGTTCGCAAGATTTTCACAGCTTTGTATGAATACAGGCGTCCTCCCTCGGGCACAGCTTTTATTTGAATGGGTCGCCAGATTATTATAACTTTTCTGGACGTGAATAAGCGCGACGTGATTGAACTCAAGGAACGAGGGAAATAACTAACCGGTAACCTTTCCTAGTTTATTCATGGGGAACCTTTGCTCTTTTATTGAAATGCAAATTGATGATGTTTAATACTTCAGTGGAGCAAGATGATATTCGCCATTATCTTCCCTTTTCATGTGAATTTAATTTGAATCCCTTGTCTATAATGTATAAAGGTTCAAGAAGGCATTCCTTTGAATATTTTATATTATGTCTGCAGGTTTCTTCGTAAAATTTCCGTTCGTCTGAGCAGGAGTGAGACAGCTTGGTCATCATCCCCTCTGAACCGATGGGCGCGGTCTCCTTCTGAACCATCACCGCTTCACAGACGGTGACCACCACTGCAACTACCTCTCCCCGCCGAGAATTGCGTTTAGCACGGTTGGCAGAGAGAGATCCCTTCCAATGTCGCTACGAGCCCCATGTAGAACACATCTCCAGGGTATGGAGCGCCGTATTTTACAATCGTGGCACGCCGGGGTGCGAAACCTTAATGGAGCGATAATATAAAATCTGTCGCCAAGCACCTAACGGTGTGTTCCGGCAGCTGTCCTTAAAAGCCAGTATTTCTAGGTTAGCCTGAACAACATCTTCGACCACATAATCACTTACCATCAGGTGAAATAGTGGTCAAAGGCTAAACTATCAGGTATAAAAAAAAAAAACGCAATTGAAATATTCCAAAGTTCTGTTCAGTGCGTGTGAAGTCTTGTAACCCCTTTGTTGCCACCTTATTTAGCAGGCAATAAGAACTCGAACTGTCCTTATTTCTAGAGAATAAACCTCAAAAAAATATCTTTATTTCATGTTCTTTGTAACAGAGTCGAGTATTTCTTTCATTATTTATAATATTAATTGAAATACTACACAATAGACATAATCTCTACCTATGGTAGAGGCACAGCCTGGACACTCGACTCATTTTCTATACAAAAGCCGCGTTCTAACTACCTATTACACAGACGCTACACAAATGAAGTTTTTGTACACGGGTAAATGTGTGCGTGAAGTCTAAGGTTGTCAATTGTCATCGTATGAATAATTGTTGTACTTACTTACCCAACAATTTTTTGATGCTGTTATTATGACTTATTAGATTTCGTAGGTTATGCGTACCTTACTTACTCTCAGAAACATTTACAACACAAAAATCCAACCCCTTGTACGACGTAGGAATGTGTAACCACAACCGAGTAGGTAACATAACTTCACATTTCACTCCATTACTTATACAATAATAGATACCTACACTATACAAAAAGTATCATTCCAAGTTCACATTTTATACAAGTAATGATAATAGGTAATTACAATCACAATAATTATTTATGTTCTTCTCGTATAATAAGCACACATGAAGCGTGCTGCGTGTCAACGGTAGCGAAGGTCGGTATGGGTATTGCTTTTCTCTATGGTAGGTATAGGTTCTAAAGACACAAAACTTGTTTCGCTGCAAGCGAAGTCGATATCCACGGATATTTTTTGCAAACGAAAATCTTCTAAAATAATCATTTGAATAACATTTTGAATAAAATACAAAGATAAAGTCTTGTTTGTATTTTTTTCAATACCTCCTGTATATTACCGGTTTTTATAAGTTACCTACTGTATAACTGAAGAACGACAAATAGGTAGGTACTTAGTGTAGGTTACCAAGAATGACTTATCTCGTTTTATCTTAGGGAATCTACAAAAACTCAAATTTTTTTCTCGTTTAGTTGATAAGCAACCGTAAAGAGCACAAGAGTACCCCATTCTCAACTTTTATAATACTCGTACAATCGTCACGTCATCGTGCGTGAGTTGCGCGTCCCGTACTCAAGTCAGCTCAGCGACAGCTCAGAACCGGGGTCGGGGTGAGGACGGCTCGTTTTGGTGGGGGGTGAGGAGTGCCCGTTCTATACGTAGTATTATTATATGTTCTATGGTAGAGGTTTGATAACGTATATTTATATATATCTGTTTGTACAAAAACCTACTATAATAGATAAAGGTGAATCGTATACTGTTTCTCTTATATTAATGTCTTTTACGACAGCCAATATAGGGCAATATTAGGGCCGTCGCTTATTAGCCGAACAATATTAGCCTATTTTTTTTTCAATTCAATACAAATATTTATTTGTTGAAAGTAGGTACAAATAGTTCTTAAGATAAAATAAACTTAGTTCTCTACATTCAACCAGTCAACTGGTGTACATATATTAAAATCAGATTACATACATCAATAATCATTTTGTTAATTTATATATATTATGAGGAACCAATATCAATTCACCGTACAAAGACAAATATTTGTGACGACGCCCGCAGCTCTGATTTATTATTGGCTTTATTGTTATCTACCGCCTCCTACAGGGAAGACAGAATGCAATATCATACTATGGTTATCCTGGCTATCTCCTTCGTTACTTATCGATAGTCGATTAAAAATAACTTGATATTATATTTCACCACTTTATTGTAGACGTAAGTACAAAATCGTAATAGTTATGGAATACAAATCGAGCGTGCATTCGCCGTCGGAAACAAGTTCTGACTAACTCGCCTAGCTGGGTGCACGCGCTTGTGAGATTTGTCAAGATAGATAGCATTTATTTAATCTGTAATGTAGGCTCATTAAATTATAAGATGTTTTCAGGCGGTGATGCCATAATCTAGTCCTAGCTTAAGGTAAAGTAAATGAGTACTACTAGTTCAGTACTTAACTATCCCACTTACTAGGTTTTCTACACAAAAGGGAATCATAAGGATACTTCAAAAACACAACGTTTATAGGAACACATAGAACACTTTAATAAGAATAATACATCATTAGGGTCACATGGATTACTTCAAAGGTAATATTGTATAGTCACATTTCACAACGATAATACAATAAAAAGGGCGAATTTGGAAGCCAACAAACATAGACCCACACACAACACATGAATATCAGTTACGTTACATTAAATAATATAATACAGTACTTAACTCAATAAGTCTCGAAGCAGCAGTCACTTGTGAAAAATAAAGAGAGCTCACCAAGGTGAGACATTGGTTTTAAAGCAATGACTGGCGCCAAGAGTCTGTCGCATATCCATTAAACTACCCGCCATATTTATCACAACCAATCAGAGACATGAGCGTTCCCGCCACAACGTATCAGCCAACCCGAAATAAGACAGGATGGTTCGTCATTGGCTAGTCTAGAATAAATACAGATCATAAAGGGTTTCAGTGTGGCGGTTATTAAAAATGACAAATATCAACAAGTTTTAGAATATTCTACAATTACATAATGAGTAACTTCTCGTAACTTATTTACTTAAGAGAATCTAAGCTTAACAAATATATGATTCTAACACGGCCATACTGACAGTACTTCGTCCACGAAGTACAAAATAACACCAGGCAAACTTCACTTTAAAATAATTATGTATAACTTAGTGATAATAGTATATATGTAGGAAATATTGTTACCGTGTATGGCAACCCACAATTATTTGCACAAAGCTTGCTTGATAAAGAATTTATGTAATAAGTAATAAATAGAACACATAAACAGTATTTGGTTCGAAGTCACCAAAAAGAAAAACCGCTATCGATTATCTGTAAAATCATTATAAAATGTTCATAGTACATATTTGTGGACTACAATGTATATGTATTGGGCGTGGAGGGTAGATTATCCCTCTACGCGTTGACTGTTGTGATTTGCTATCTCACGAAAGGAAAATAATATCATTGGAATGGAATCAAAATACATTCAATACATTTGTGAAAAAAAATGTTGTACAAACCATTATTCCCATTTACGTTGTTATATAAGTGTCACGAATAAATATTATGTGCAAGTACATAATTCGTAAAGTATACCAGGTATATATATGAAGTTAATACTGATACTAAGTTTCATAGATAGTATCCAGTTTCAACTACATATTTGATAACATATTAAGCAATAGGGAGTTTAAAATTTGATTAAAACGACTGTGGTAAATTTCTGCAATGCAACTTTAACTTGCTTAGTTATCAAGTTGACGTTTTATCGTCCACGCATTATTTAGACAATAACAAAATGTACCATTAAACCTTGGACATATTCCATTTGACAAAAAACGTCTAGACCTTTTGACTTCACGACATAAGTATTATCTTTAAGGACAGAATTGGGTTTTCCTTTTATGATTTGGACGTTTTGACGTCAGGGCTTAAGTATTCCAGAATAATAGGATCATCATTTGTATACGTAAAATAACTTTTCTGATAACAACAGGCAGTCTACCTACATGTACTTATATAGCAGTAAAAATAACACTTTAAATTCTCATGAAAAACCCTACTCATTTTAATAATTACCAGTTACCTAGACACGATGATTACATTATTCACAAGCCGCCATGTGAGACAACCATCGCTAAGTAAAAGGTCGACCGGCTTTTATCAAACAGTTTGCCATTTGAATAGACGTGCAGGTCGCATTCACTTACTGCTCGTGAGATCAACAAGCACCAATCAAATGGGTATGCAGTGTAATCAATTTAAACAGTAGTTGCCATTTGAATAGACATGCTGGTTGCATTCACACACTGCTCGTGAGATCAACCAGCACCAATCAAATAGGTAAGCAGCGTCTTTCTATTTAATATTTAATCTAGAGCATAAGTACATGTAGATATGAGTAATTTGATATTATCATTTTATGTGATGATAACTGATGATAATATAACAAGTAGTTTATTTCTACAATATGTAGGGTAGCATGTCATATTAATATTCTTAACTGAAACGTACATAATTATCGTATTTCTTGTTTCAAAACAATAGGTACAATAAATAAATAAATTTTGTTCAAACACCCACTCTCGTGGCCAGTATCAATATATCCTTGTGAATTACAATATTTCATGATAAACCATCTATAGTCTACACCAATCAATAAACGCAGAGGTAAAATACCTGTAAACTTCTGTATTGTTGCATAGATTGTTTGTTAAACATTCCGGAATCCGTTCGGCCAATCTGACAATTTATAGAACATTCTACCTAATATAGACATACCGTTCCATCTAACCGTTACTTCAAAGTGTTCCAGTAACAATCATATGTTTGTCAATTAGTAATTTAAAAAAAGGGATCGATTATGGTTTGAGCCAAAGTTTGCGTGACAGTCAGTAATGACTTCTGAAGGGATGCCAAGTGCTAACATTTGTCATAGGTTATCTTCGTATATATGTAGGATAAGACAACCTATGTATAAGAATTCAAAGTTTAGAGTGGATTTAATAAACAATACTTTGCGAAACCAACAATTAAAACATTTCTACCCATCGCCAGTTACTATATTATACAATCGATTCAAAATCCTATATTATACAATCGATTCAAAATGCTATATTATACAATCGAGTTGATTAGTGTGAAAGAGTTAAGGAGTTTTCTTTATAGGATAAAATAACCCTTGCTTAGGACCCAAACTGCTTTTACAAATATCAAGCAAAAGCATAAGTAAATATACTATATACTTTGTCATGACTACTTTTATAGAATTAGCAATCTGTAGTGAATTTATTTAATGCCCATAAGATCACTGGGCAAGTAATATTACATAAGATATTCTCAGATGTTCAAAAACATTTCATATGTCACTAAGTTTTAAGGATCGCTTTTAAATAAAATTAAGAAAATTTTAAGCACAAGGTAATAGCGACATTAGTTCAGATATGGTTGTGACTTTACTATTTATTGTTCGATATGCGTTTCCACATTTAGGTTTCTAGGTTTATAGAAATGTATTCTCAATTAATACCAATAGTCACTATATAAAATGAGAACATAGTTTGACTTTGAAGAAATCTAATTACGTTCGTCGTTATAATATGTACTTATTAGTGTAAATAATATAAAAAAAATACACAATGACATAACAAGTTTCATAAACTCCCATTACATATGCTAGCAAACACTAATTCAATAAGGTTCAGTGAAAGCACCTTTATCTTGAGGGATATATGCAGCAAGAACCGTCAGTTTCAGATTTAAACGTTATAACATTGAGAAAATTTTCGTCGAGGTTATTCTTCACATTGCCACTACACGGTTACAGGATTGTAATCATTATAAAACAGACCCTTTGGAGGGCTTTACCTGCTTTTGCCACTGTTATAGTACTTGTCCAGATGAATTATTTCGCCAATATACCGATGTCAGTGAATAAAAACTCGGTGCCACTGCCGCTAGTATTCGATAACTCGCAACACGGTGTCGTCATCCTGTTGCCAGGTTGCAGCGACGGCTTCGCAAACCGCGGCGTTCCACTGCCGCTAGTAGCAGATACGAAAACTGGGAACACGGTGTTGTCATCTTGTCGCCAGGTTGCAGCCACGGCTTCGCAACCCGCGGCGTCCAAGTCTTTGAGAGTAGTTGCATCGACTCTGAAACTAATAAAAGTGATTAAAAAAAATGAAGGTAGGCAATCTGAGTGATCCCACTTCTGATGTGAGATTTGTCAAGATAGAGAGCATTTATTTAATCTGTAATGTAGGCTCATTAAATTATAAGATGTTTTCAGGCGGTGATGCCATAATCTAGTCCTAGCTTAAGGTAAAGTAAATGAGTACTACTAGTTCAGTACTTAACTATCCCACTTACTAGGTTTTCTACACAAAAGGGAATCATAAGGATACTTCAAAAACACAACGTTTATAGGAACACATAGAACACTTTAATAAGAATAATACATCATTAGGGTCACATGGATTACTTCAAAGGTAATATTGTATAGTCACATTTCACAACGATAATACAATAAAAAGGGCGAATTTGGAAGCCAACAAACATAGACCCACACACAACACATGAATATCAGTTACGTTACATTAAATAATATAATACAGTACTTAACTCAATAAGTCTCGAAGCAGCAGTCACTTGTGAAAAATAAAGAGAGCTCACCAAGGTGAGACATTGGTTTTAAAGCAATGACTGGCGCCAAGAGTCTGTCGCATATCCAGTAAACTACCCGCCATATTTATCACAACCAATCAGAGACATGAGCGTTCCCGCCACAACGTATCAGCCAACCCGAAATAAGACAGGATGGTTCGTCATTGGCTAGTCTAGAATGAATACAGATCATAAAGGGTTTCAGTGTGGCGGTTATTAAAAATGACAAATATCAACAAGTTTTAGAATATTCTACAATTACATAATGAGTAACTTCTCGTAACTTATTTACTTAAGAGAATCTAAGCTTAACAAATATATGATTCTAACACGCTCATATTGCACAAAGGATCGAAGCGTACAGTCATCGAATAAGCTTTTGCTCGAGCAATTTAATTATTAAAAAGTTTTTATATAAATCAAAAATGTTAGTAGCTTATAAATTAATAGTTTTAGTAGTTACATGTTTTAATTAATTTATGGTTGAATAATTTAAATTTGGAAAAATATTTTTATACTATTTTAACTAATTTTACTATTACATTACTAAGATGGAGATAAGGTCCTACACTACTCCCCCGCTGAGACCAAGGCTTATTGAGTGCGATAGTAATCTGGGAATCGGACGATTCGACCAGATCGGGTTCTCCTCTCAGGTGCTGGATCATGTGCAGGTGGAACGGTGTCGGTATTACCAGTCATGGTGTCATATCGGGTAATGTAGGTTGACTTGAGACGGTCTATGGACACAGTAGACTCACGATTGTTGATGGCTACTTTGAAGATCTCGCTTGCTCTTTCCAGTACCTTATAGGGCCCTGTGTATGGAGGTTCCAGAGAGCGTCGTACAGCATCTTGCCGGAGGAAGACATAGTCAGCTGTAGCCAGATCTTTAGGTACACTCTCACGCTTCAATGCATGTGAGTGCGTCTGCAACTACGTTATAATCTGCACTTGCAACGACTGGTGTTACTGGAGCAGGAACTATCTCGTACACACGGTCAGCCAGGTCGGCAACGGTCTCAAGAGGTATGTCACTCTGGGATGCTATCACTGTTTGCATGTTATGAGGTAAACGACTTGACCACAGAGTTCTTATAAATGAGTCAGGAATATTAGGTCCGGCTAAAGTTTGAAGGTGGCGAAGAAATTGTGAAGATTTTCTGTCGCCTAATTCTGTATGCATGAGAAGTTGTTTAACTTTCTTCTCTTGTGATGCAGAAAGCCTTTTTATTAGTTCACTCTTTAATTTAGCATATTTATTCTCAAGTGGTGGTAAGGTAATAACGTATTTTACTTCTGCCACGTACTGCTGATCTAATTGCGCAATAACGTGGTAAAATTTAGTAGCATCAGACGTTATACCAGTAAATCAGCTCAGTGTATAATAAGCAAGTTGCTCACGAGTTTCATACGCACTTTTTCAACACCCTTGCGAGGAAAATATATATATATATATATATTGCACAAATGCGATACAAACAACATACAAAAATTATACAAAATAGCGCGCAAGTTTTTTTTTTTTGCACGCGGCAAATTTATTATGGTTGATTACATATAAACCTCTTTTATGTTACAAATCTGTAATACCCTGTTAAATTGAAAATGCTCTGTTTACTCGCATATAATTTGCAGTTAGGTACTAACTTAACTTTGTAGGGATAAATGACCCGATTTAATTGAAAATGCTCTGTTTGCTCGCATATATTTTCAGTTCGGTACTAACTTAACTTTGTAGGGATAATTCTATTACGCAGTAGTGTATATTATCAATACAATACAATACAAATATTCTTTATTGAACACCAATTTTAAATATAAAAACATGAAACAGACAAGTAAATAAATGGTTGTACAATGGGCGGCCTTATCGCTAAGAGCAATTTCTTACAGACAACCGTTGAATGGACATAGAATTAAATGCATATTGCGGATTATAACGGATCAAACAAGAGGCCCACCTGATGTTAAGCGGACTAACCTCTGCCTATAACAGATGCAATTCGTCACAAGTCACGAACTGCAATGCGCCCGTCACCTTGAGACATAGTTGTCAAGTCTCATGTGCCTGTAATTACACTGGCTCTAAAGGACTGCTGCCGGAACACACCGTTACGTGCTTGGCGACAGATTTTCTACTTTAGGGTGGTAGCTAGCCAGGCGGGCAATCGCAAAATGGCCTTCCACCATGGGGTGAAGCTCAAGCCAGCGGTGGAGATCGAACCAGGGACCTGCGGCACGGCAGTCCATAGCTATTACCACTCGGCCATCATTGCTTCAAAAAAGGTTCTGTAAAAAATACAGTTTTTGTTTCTAAATACTTTCGATTGAATTAGAATCGAATAAAGTTTAGGAAATCTGCCACAAAATCTAGTATCTTTAAGCTAAACTCGTAGCAACCAGTAAGGATAATATTTATAAGAACAGCGGGTTCAAAGGATGGTTTTGACTTCAAGTATGAGTACTGTATCAGCAGGATCGTCCACTGCTGAACAAGCCTCCCTTATTCAGGGGGTATTTGCCATAATCCCCACGCTCGGCATGGCGTTGTACAGTGGCAGTTCTTTGGAAGGCGCTGCTGCCCACCTTCCAGTATTATTCCCTTAGTCGGCTCTTACGACACCCATGGGAATATATGGGGAGGTGCGAGTCCCCAACGGTAATCCCGTACATGGAATTACTGTTTTTTGCGTACACCTATTACTCCTGCATACAATTTATCAAATATCTTACATCACATATTCCGACTAAATAAGAAAGAACCACTTGGTTACAGTATTTAAAAATAAACTCGTTATTAACGTTTCACGGGTAAATGAAAAAAATCCGAGATGAAAAAGGTCAGGTGGACCCACGGAAAATAATAGTTGACCCTTTTCAACGACACATCACAGCTATCTTCAAAAGTCAAAGCGGTTTTTTTTTTGATCTCACCTGATGGTAAGTGATGATGTGGTCGGAAATGTTGTTCAGGCTAACCTACAAGTAACCTGATATCATATAATAGATGAACAAACCTGATGTCATAATAATTACCTCTGTTTTGAATATCAACTTTCATATATAGCATTCCCATGGTTTATTCCCATATTAAATTGAACTCATCGAATAAGCCTTTCAACAAACAAACCCTAATCTAATCGATCAGTTGGTGTCAGTCTTCGCTAGAAAGACGTCTAAATGGCTGTCACTGATTAGTGAGCACTAGTAAGCATTATCACTCGTCGGATTTAAAGACGTCAATTAACTCATTTTAAACTCGAGCGGGATACAACGAGATCATTCTCGTAGAGGATGGATGTCAGACAGGCGGCCAGCCATTAAACCGAAGCCAATACTAAGAAATTATGTCCTATTTATTGTAAGACAATACATATCAGTGTCAACCCTATATGAGTGGACGAAGGAGGGATGAATGTGTAAATTTTTAGTAGGCTTATCTTCAGTAAACACATTTTTGGCAGGTAACAATTAAAACGACTAGCATTAATCTTTGTTCTCTATTCAACTTTGACTACATTCTATATCTACAGCTAAGTGCTTTTTAATCCCACTTAAATAATTGAAATAATTAATTTCTTCGATACGACGTATACAACAGAGTGAAATAGGAATAGGCCGTCGTTAAAATCTGTAAAAATAAAAAGGATTCCATAAAAATTTGGCTTTACAGTATAGTTAGTAGTAGTAGTATATAGAAGTACTATATAGTTGCTAAGGCCCACCATACGACTTTGTTAGAATGGTCGTGTTTCTCGGAAACAATGTGAAATGGAATAGTTCTAGACCATAAACTTCCTTAGCATCAATTTTTTACAAAATGGGTGTAAAAGCTTTAAAGGTACATATGGCATGGCAAATTAGCTTATATAGCTGCCACTTTTCACGTCAAACTTCTTGTTGTGGTTACATCATCTATTTTTTATATTATAATAATAATAATAATAATAATATATACTTTATTGTGCCAAAAACAGTTTCTTACATATTAGTCAGAAAAAATAAAATAAAAAATAGTAATAGCATATTATTTTAGCTCAGTGTTTTTTTTTATATCAAGTCACAAAGAAATAAAAATTTACTTTGTTATCCATTTGTTCGTTGTCCATATCTAATAATACAATTGGGGCTTAGTATGTATGCTTACCGAACTGTACGTAGTCATCGTAATCGCTCGAAATTTCAACGCAGTAAAATAAAGAGGCTTTTGCGATCTGAAAATAATAAAATATGAAAACACGAAAGATAACAAATTTTTAAGAGATATTTTGTTGAATTCCTCGTATATATGAAAACGTATTCTCCAAATTATCACCTAAATTTTAAATACTAACAGATTTATATTTTCAGCTACTCAGCACTAAAATACTTTGTTTGACAGGAGGTCCTATCATTTTGAACCGATACAGGAGTCGCCAGTGAAATTACACATGAGGTAAAAGTACTAACATATCTTGCGGCGTTTTTTATACCAATCTTTGACCACAATCTCACCTGATGATAAGAGAACATGTGGTAATATATTTTTGGCATAACCTAGAATAGGACCTGGCTTTCTTGGATAGGTGCTTGTAACAAACTGAAGGTGCTTGGCGAAGCTGGCGACAGGTTTTCTGTTTGATGTTGGTAGCTCAGCTGGCAATCATAAACTGTTTTACTACCAAGCAAATGTATGTGTGTGTTTTTGTGTAAAATTTACATCCACCATACAATTATGGTGGTAGTGCGTTTTGCGAATGCCCACCTAGTTAGCTACCACCCTCAAGTCGAAAAGCTGTCCCCAAGCCCCTGACGGTATGTTTAGGCAGCTGTTCTATAGAATCAGTAATTCCAGGATAGCCTGAACAACATCTTCGACCACATCATCACTTACCATCAGGTGGTGTGGATAGTGGTCAAAGTCTTAACTACCAGGAATAAAAAAACAATCAGAAGAATAACATGTTTTTTTCTGATTAGTCTTGTTATATATTATATTTATATTATATTTAATTCACATATACATATGTTTATTGTTCTCATTCACATAAATAAAATAAACAACAATCTTCTTGGTGGTAAGTTTCATAAACTCTACTACTATACATTTATAATTCGTTGTTGTAACTTATTAAAATTGTACTGCATGTGTGTGAAAGAACCACATTTCGAAACAGGTAACGCCTATCTACGTAATTGAGCTTTTACAAGGAGGTATGTAAAAATATACAGATTACAGTATTATTAGATTTGAACAGATATTATAAATACTTTATTGAACATATATATCTTTACCTTTGTAGCACTACAAACAGAGCCCGTCGACAGCGCACGTTACACCTGTACCAGCCACTCTCATATACCGCGTCAGCTACGCCAATGCTCTAAAAACAAGTGAAATACTGTAGCATTATTTTAATCACCAATATTGTCCCCAGTGCACGCAAGATGACCTTAAATATGCATCTTCCAGGGCCGTGGAGGTGGCCTCCCGAAATGAATTAATCACCAATATTATGTCTACCCTCATCCCACTCATGTATGTGAAGTCGGAACAACACTCTCTCTATAACACAAGAACTGACACAAGAACATTTTATAGAAAAAGTTTACTCCAATACCATATGATGTTGCAAGAATATACTGTTGAAAGTTTTGGCTTCAAATTTACAACTGACCCCATTCTCCTTGAGAATATCTATTGTTGCAATAAGTAACCTAGTCATTTTCAAATATTGAAAGCATCCAACAAAGGATATGGAACAGTCCTTATATTCAAGCCATTATTGTAACTGGGTCTAAAACAGCTTACGAGTAGCTACTAAACTCAAGGCGTTCCCGCTTGAGCCCTGGGTAGCTATTACTTCCACATACTGAAGGCGTAAAATTATGAAATTATTTGTTAATTTTTTACTCATGTTGGTGGGAGTAGACAGGATAATAATCGTAACTTACTAGTCTACTTGTAGTGTATAGGAGTTTTATTTGTAGGGGCATAAGGGTAAGCTAAATGCATTTAAGATTCAATATCTGTGGCGTCCAGCCAAACACTATGCGGTTGCGTACTGGACCTTTAACTGTTATAAGAATAATTGTTTTATGACCATATAACAATAAGTTGTAAGTACTGTTATGTACTGTATCAGCCGGATTGTCCACTGCTCAACACGGCCTGCCCCCTTTAAGCCTCTTCAGCTCGCTCGTGACCACGACCAATGCAAATTGGTCGAAACGTCGAGGTAAATATATATGTTATCGCGATTAAGTCCCATTAATTACCTAAAACTATGTATTGAAGTCGCGAAAGTCTTAAAGTTATTAACTTTCCATAATTCACAAAGTATTACTAAGAGTGCATTCTATCAAATTTCTTAAAAGCACATACAGGATTTGCAGAAAAGTAATTTTTAGTTTTATATATTGTCATACTCTATTCCATCTAATATGTGAGCCTTTTCTGTACAGTAAGTAAAGCTTTACACAAAAACTTAATACAACCAGCTAAAGACAGCGTTCAAAATCGTATCATTAGTCACATCATGTCATCACCTCGAAAAAACCGAGATCCTCGTCTATCTCCTGGTACATGAGAAATTGAAAAAAATATAACTTACTGCTCGGTAGATGTCGTCTGCGTACCAACAAACTATTCCCATTTGCGTCAACGCCGCGCCGAGGAAGAATTTATTGCTCATTTCCATCCACGATTCGAGAAACTAAAATATATAACATTAATTTTACAATAAAAATGCTTTTACATATATTACTTTTTCCGTGAGGTGCCGAGCTTGAATACCATTGCCCAATATCTTCCTGTAGGAGTCGTAAGAAGTGACAAAACGAAAAATGCTAAAGATGGGCAGCAGTGCCTTCAGAAGAACTGACATCTTATACTGCGAATTCCAAGCCGCCTCCCAAGCGAGAGAATTATGGCAAACCCACCCTTTATGTGGAGGCTGTGCTCAGCACTGGATGATCTGGTTAATACAGTAAGTACAGTAAACATTACTCAGGTGTATAATTTCCCTTGAGGAAATAATTAAGCACGTATGCTTGAAAGAATTTGGTTAAAGAGAAATAATTTATCCTATATCTACAGCAGCCATGACATAGCCTGATAATACTAAACAATGTTTTTAATACTTATCCATTACTTTAAATCATAAACCATCAAAAAATATTCCTTTACATCAAATTGTTAAAAATCAAAATTTTAATATAAACACTAATAATAATAATGCTAATAATGCTGCCAGCACGCTGGGCACGCCGCCAACTGGTAGTGGACTGGATCATTTGGACTGCCTGTGTATCGGCAGGTTGTCTAAGTGTTTTTACTGCAGAAGCTGTAGTATTGTATGTACGAGTAGTTTGTGTTTTATTAATAAAGGCATAAACCCAGTAAAAAAAAAACAGGATAAAATATAAACTCATCTTCTGGACCTACAATGCGCCCATCATTACAAAGCATCTTTACCTTCTGTTATACTTGTACCATGCGCCCATTACTCTAAAGCATCGGTTGGGTTTTGTTATTTTCTCTCTTGTACACATTCATTTTTGTTATTTTCTACGTTTCATTCGGCAAGAGTTACTTTAGTCGAATGAGCGCAGCGTGGTCTTTTTCGGGCCTAACCAAAACGTTTCGTCACTAATGCGGACTCTTTGCAGGCAATGGGATAATTTGGCAAACGTTGCGATGTTTTCAGCTTCACCACATTTGTGAATCTTGTAAATGATTCTAAATTTTTTTGCATATATCTTTATCCGATATATGTTTAACAAATATTAAGTATAAAATATTAGTTTATTAAATATAAAATATTTAATTAAGTACATCCATATTTATTTTATTAAGCTTTATTATATAAATATAAATTTATTAATTTGATAATTATTCATCGAAATCATTCCATAGAAAGTTCATGCCAACAAAAAACAAGAAGCATATAATATGATAAATCAGTTTTTAAATTATTGAAATGAATAAAAGGTAAAATAGAAACATCATCGAGTAAAATTGAGTTTTTATACCACTACAATTAGGTATTAACCACACAACTTTTTGTTATGTAACATAATATTATGTCTTTTAAGTTGTCGATGTACTGAAAAGAAGAGAATTGTTATGTAAGATGTAGTTTTTAATTTGTTAAACATAATATCGTCTTTATCCGATATATGTTTAACAAATATTAAGAGTTTATTAAATATAAAATATTTAATTACATCCATATTTATTTTATTAAGCTTCATTATATAAATATAAATTTATTAACTTGATACTTATTCATCGAAATCATTCCATAGAAAATTTATGCCAACAAAAAACAATAAGCATATAAAATGATAAATCAGTTTTTAAATTATTGAAATGATCAAAAGGTTAAATAGAAACATCATTGAGTAAAATTGAGTTTTTCCACCACTACAATTATTAGGTATTAACCACACAACTTTTTATTATGTAACTACGAATGTTGTCTTAGGTTTTCGTGATTTTTTACACATATTAATTAAACAACTTTAAACACTTTAAATCACGTATATTTCTCATCAGTTTATTTTTTATTTTGTCCCGATGTTTCAAAGACTTTGCAGTGATCGTGATCACGGGGTGATTAATTGCTTTAATTTGTAACATGAGCTATAAATAAACTATTTGTACTACCTTAACTACGAATACCTACTTATAATACTTTTCAACACCCTTGCTCGTATAGTGAGCTTTATCATATCGTTCTTAGGGCCATAAACCGAACTATAACATCCTCATGCATATTAATATTATACACTAGTGCGTAATAGAATTATCCCTAAAAAGTTAATTTAGTACCCGACTGCAAATTATATGCGAGTTAACAGAGCATTTTCAATTTAATCTGGTAATTTATCCCCATAAAGTTAAATTAGTACCTAACTGCAAATTATATGCGAGTAAACAGAGCATTTTCAATTTAACCGGGTAATACAGATTTCTAACATCAAAGAGGTTTATATATAATCAACCATCATACATTGCCGAGCCCAAAAAAAAAACACTTGCGCGCTATTTTCCATAATTTTCGTATGTTGTTTGTATCGCATTTGTGCAATATATATTTTTTTTCCTCGTAAGGAAGTTGAAAAAGTGCGTATGAAACTCGTGAGCAACTTGCTCATTATACACTCGGCTGATTTAGGCCCTCGCCTACGGCTCGGGCTGCAACACACAGCCTCGTGTTAATGAGCAACTTAGCTCACTTGTATCATAATCTACTATTACCATTTTGTAGAGACGCTGTAAAATTGTGAAACTTCATCACTATTAAATTGCGTAGGTGTGAAAGAGTTGCAGCGGTGGTGAAACCGCGATCAATTTTGGAAGGAATTATTTTATACACAAAACGAGTAACTTAAATCTGAACTTAAATAACTTGTCTTGTGTAAGGGTTGCTATCGTATTGTTACATTTTCATAAACATACATAGTTACTTAAATAATTAAGATATATTCACTTATATTTTTTTGCGATACAAATTAAATACATTTTATTGAAAACCTGTTTAACACAATAGCTTGCTCGCTATGTACCTACCCATAGACTCACTGTATCATATTCTTTATATTATGCCCCATCTCGCACATTGGTACGTTCCTATTCAGGACACGGTATCGACACGGGACAACAACTTGTCTATATTTATTTGCATATAATGTACATTATATGTAATTGAAAATGCTCTGTTAACTCGCATATAATTTGCAGTTGGGTACTAACTTAACTTTTTAGGGATAATTCTATTACGCACTAGTGTATAATATAAATATGCATGAGGGTGTTATAGTTCGGTTTATGGCCCTAAGAACGATATGATAAAGCTCACTATACGAGCAAGGGTGTTGAAAAGTATTATAAGTAGGTATTCGTAGTTAAGGTAGTACAAATAGTTTATTTATAGCTCATGTTACAAATTAAAGCAATTAATCACCCCGTGATCACGATCACTGCAAAGTCTTTGAAACATCGGGACAAAATAAAAAATAAACTGATGAGAAATATACGTGATTTAAAGTGTTTAAAGTTGTTTAATTAATATGTGTAAAAATCACGAAAACCTAAGGCAACATTCGTAGTTACATAATAAAAAGTTGTGTGGTTAATACCTAATAATTGTAGTGGTGGAAAAACTCAATTTTACTCAATGATGTTTCTATTTAACCTTTTGATCATTTCAATAATTTAAAAACTGATTTATCATTTTATATGCTTATTGTTTTTTGTTGGCATAAATTTGCTATGGAATGATTTCGATGAATAAGTATCAAGTTAATAAATTTATATTTATATAATAAAGCTTAATAAAATAAATATGGATGTAATTAAATATTTTATATTTAATAAACTCTTAATATTTGTTAAACATATATCGGATAAAGACGATATTATGTTTAACAAATTAAAAACTACATCTTACATAACAATTCTCTTCTTTTCAGTACATCGACAACTTAAAAGACATAATATTATGCATTTTGATATTATCCATTCTAAATGCATACCTAAATTTAATATTTACATATATTATAACGTTATCATTCTGATGAATTTGCCTAATTCGAAAAATGGTAACGTGATAATTGAAATAACATCATAATTCAATTATATTCTAATTTTGGTATTAATCATTGTGATACTTACTACTATGGCAAATACAACGCAGCAAATATTTACTGAGCTCAGAAGAACATTGATGAGGTTGACAATACAGAATGCATCTTCCAAATCGTTTATGTACCTGAAAAAGTCCTTAAATGTATAAAAGCAAGAACGTTAATACAATGATCACAAATATAATATTATATTCATGTTATTTAAGCGCTCAATAAAATTGGTATCATCATAAATTTATCATACCTTAACTAGCAACGGCTGTATGATATATCATTGTTGTAATTTTAAAATAATGAGCGATGATAATTCTTCTAAAAAGCAAAAGAACTACGATAAACTTAAACCTAAACTACTTAAATATGTATTAAATGTACCTTGACTTGCCTGTAAATAATTTACAAAAGGGCTGATAAAACTTCTTTATATCTTTATGGTATTTTTGTTGCTAAATGAAATCCAAAACATCTTAAAAATATGATAAATATTTTTAATATTTATGATGAATTTATGCTTTTCGCAATTTTTCCTTCATATGTCCTATAAGACGTTGCTTCCTACCAAATTTTAAGATTCTGAGTACACAGAAAGTAGCCTGTAGGTTATGATTCCCTTGCGAGTTTCGAAAATTTACGGCATAAACGGCTGTATCTTTTGATTTAGTTGGCTCAGAAGTTTGATTTTTTCCACACAGCTCCAAGAATCAGTAAACTTGAGTATTTGATATGAATTTCAGTTTGCTATCTCCACGCGTTCCTAAGAAAGAGGGTCTCGACAGACAGACGTACAATAAAGTGAACCTATAAGGGTACCGTTTTTTCCTTTTGAGGCAAGGAACCCTAAAATCGGTTGGTAAGTATTCCTCTTCCAGAATTTAGATTTTTAATTTACACAGTTGTCGTACAGTGTTAATAATTACCACGTTATTTTGGTAATTAGCAACTAGTGACCGTTTAGGGTACATAAACAAAATCAAAATAATTTGAAACTTTTAACCATTGCCATCAATATGAAAAAACTCGTTTTCTAAAAATTAAGTGCAATGTATTTCTAATTTAACACGGTGATTTTTTTGACATTCAATAGTTTGACAGTTACTGATTCATCGAATAGGTACTAATTGATATGTTTTATTTTTTGGATCTATTGATATATTTATTTCACTTTGGAAACTATCGCGAGTTTTATCCATATTAACTTATTAGGAACCGCCTAGGACCCGCGTTATATTTACCGGAAAGATACCGTCACGATTGCGCGAAGCGACGACCACGGGCCTCAGCGCGTAACCGTGGTCGTCGCTTCGCGCAATCGTGACTCCCAGACGAAGGACTTCAAAACAGTCCGAAACTGGTCGGAATCTTTCCGGTAAATATAACGCGGGTCCTAGCCGGTTCCTAAAAAGTTGATATATTTATTGTTATATAGTCCTATTAATTATTGTTATTTATTTTAAGATTTCAATAATTATTTAGTTAAAAAGATATATTATAAAAATATTTCTATCTCCTAGGCGACATCTATTCTATATTTCAGATTGAAGGTTTTAGAATATGCGACCTCTATCGGTTTGTTGGTGAATTACTTCAGCGAGTAGCGCTGGTAGTGAGATCGTATTGTGAACCGATAGATAATTCCATTTTGCAGTTATCTGAATAGATGGCGCTAATATTAATTATATTAAATTAATACATGTTATATTAATTAAATTTAATTACTATATTTTCACCGTTTTTAGCAAGGTGACAACAATTTTACCTATTGCACGGTGGCATGGCTGAAATAACATAGCCTGTGGAGTGCCGGGCTAGAATGTAACCCCCATATCTACCCGTGATGTCGTAAGAGGCGACCAAGGGTAACACACCAGAAGGTGGGCAGGAGCACTTTCTGAGTAACTGATATCTCACACTGCGATCCCCAAGCCACCAGCCAATCGTGAAAAGCCCCCATATTAGGGGCTGTGTTCAGCAGTGTACTATCCGGCTGATACAGTATACCTGAGTAAATATGAAGTCATAACGCGTAAGAGATATCACAAACCAACTTACTTGATGAGCCTTTGATGAACTTTAACTACCAATATGATCTCCTGGTAGCAATCATATGGTTTAACCGACTCAAGAGTATTTTCTTCATCATCCAGAACTATCAGATTACGTATCCTTACTTGTAATAGACGCAATAACATGCTTATGTGACTGGCCATAGTCATGAAAAGGAGATCGGAACCCAACATACAGCATACAGAAATGATGCCTGGAATTAAAGCTAAGTTAGTAAAACTAGAACAACATTAAAGTACAATATCACCATGCGAAACCACCTACGAAAATATTTATTTGTAGCCATGGTGATATATATTGGCTTATATCTGACTGTACACGTTTATACAATTTGCAAAATCCAAATGATTTAGAATTGTCTATTTTATCTTAATAATTTTGTACGAGCTTCTAATAAATAATACCATTTAGAAAACATGTACGTGCTCTGTAAAGAATACCATCGTCATTGTTCGAGAATATTATAGATTTTTTTGTGTGATGGTACTCTGTAAATGTACAGGTTACTCTGTTTTTTAATGTATATGAACAAACCATACTTGTGGCCATCTTCCTGAGGCTACCGCTCGTTTAGGTAAAACAATAGAATCAAGACCTATATTTTGTGCTACATATACTCAGGAATACTCCGTGACACCCTTACATAAACGTTTAGCTATAGGGATCTTCATCTATTCATCGGTCATTCTCGAATTAGGCATTCTTAGCCTAATTACCACACCATTTTTTATACTTGACCCGTTTGTCTTTAACACACCAAAATATGAAAGACAGCGTTGTGTTTCTAATTTTATACCTTATTATTGAATTTGTACCATATTACAAATTTAATAATTGATGAGGCATTTAACTATTAATGGTGGTTTTCTAGTTAATGAGACTTAATTTTTTTATGAGGGTGGTAATTATATTAGTTTAATATTTAATGCAGCGGCATTTATAAAATATTATCAAGTCCATGTTAAATATTAAAAATGATAATAGCCCGTATTAATCATTTGTATACAAGTATTATTAAAGGAAAGAAATTAACG
The DNA here is from genome assembly GCA_963890685.1 of Plagodis pulveraria. Taxonomy (NCBI): domain Eukaryota; kingdom Metazoa; phylum Arthropoda; class Insecta; order Lepidoptera; family Geometridae; genus Plagodis; species Plagodis pulveraria. The sequence continues at coordinate 20,940,164 of OY982950.1, read as the reverse complement.
ATTTAACTCATAAAAATTGTAAAGAATTCTTTCTTTTTTTATTTTGCTATATTTCTTAAAAAAAAACTGCAAGTGTATATTTTTTAATATATAGTATAAAATCAGCTTCAATCTTAATAAAAAACACACCATTTTTAATTCGTTGTCGGTGTTGTTGTTCGGCGAGCCTTTGCTTTTCCTTAACCTCCTCTTTGGTGTTTTGGTTTTTCCATCCTGGATATTAAATAACGTGGCGAATAATAACAAATATTTTAAGATAACACACAAAACAGAAAATTATCTTTTCTCGATAGTGCGCTCGAAGATAAACAGGAACAATAGGCGAAATTATCATTAGATATAATTTTTATATACTTGAAGTATTTTCTAAGATTTTAATATTTTTTTTCTTGAAATATTTTTAAAGTATTTGTCATTATTAAAAAGGATTTCCGCAAAGTAACGCCTTAATTAACTTGATGAATGGTCAGCATATATTAAAAACGTATTTACGGGTAATTATAATATTAATATTCTACGATCCTATTACCGTAGGACAAATTTCCATTTTTACGATCGGTACGCGGCTACAGTTTGTTTACAGGTATTCATTTTTCATTCAACGGTAATTATAAACATATGATAATTAGTATACGGTAATGAGAAACCGATTGATTTTTCTTCAAAATTTCGAAAACCAACACTGTATACAATTTTCGGCTTATTACAACGTACGGAGGCCAAAGCACTATCTCCATTTACATGATCAAGTGGGGTCTAACTTAAAAAATCAAGTAGGGTCTAACTTAAAAAATCAAAGTGCAACGGTAATTAAAGAAGTTTTTAACCAAGGTTACGATAATTATATTCTCACGTGCTTTATTGGCGGTACATTAACGTAAGAGACGTGCGACTGCTGATGGTCAGTTCATGTCACAGCAATTATAGTTTTCGTTCGGACATGCGGTTACTTAGTGATAATTATTTGCATATTAATTATATTGAGGCGATAATTTTATATGCGATACACATTGCTTAATATCGTTGGAAACATTGAATGGACCAAAGTAAATCTGTACGTTATAAAACTTACAAGCATTTTTTACATTAAGTTGGTGTGTGGACACGCCACTGTAATAAGAGAACAGAGGTTCTTTGAACAGATGCTAAATTTTTTTTTTTCTGAACTACTTAAAACAGAAGCTCATGTATTTGTTTACAGCTAGATACTAACATATAAAATAATATTGTAAAGTATTTGGATGGGTTTGTGAAACTTCGATAACTTTTTGTAATATTTATTTGTTAAACTTTCTTTAGCCTGCCTAGCACACACATGAATCGAACGGAAGAGAGAGTATTGCTAGACGATAAAAATATACATTATTAAAGAGCAGTGTTGCCACTCTAAATTATTTATAATCTGTAACATACACCCCGCGCTGACCGAAGGTCTGAAATATTTAAAGTAATTTAATTTTATACAGTTATACAATATTAGGATTTAATTGAAGTAAGAAATTATATAATGTTATGATTTAATTTGCAAAGAAATTATACAATATTATGGGTGCATGAATTTATACGTAATACGATGCTAGAATCGATATAAATAGAGTTTATACAAGATTAAGAGTAATATTAATTTATAGGTAGGCTTACATTTTAAACTTATATTTTAGCTTGATAATATTATTAAATAGAAAAACTCACGATCAAGTCAGTCAAGATCGATGTAGTAGAGTGTCACGTATTATCAGTCTGTTAATGAACTAAGGTGTCGAGTATTATCAGTCTGTTGATGTAGTATTAGTCATAGAAAAAGAAAAAAAAAATAATAGAAATGTCACGATCAATAGTTGTCACTGTCAGTAGTACAGGTCAGTCACCTTTATGTTTAAAGGTTATGTTTACAAAAATAGAACAATAATATTTAACAATAATGATAGATTTATGTTATTCCAGATATGCAGAATTACTCTATAGGTAAAAGAACAAGCTTGTGAATAGGGCGTTGATACTGTCCCTTTGAAGTTTTAACTGTGACAGACCGGGTTAGGTGGTCGTCTTTGGATATGTGTACATTGATAATTCTGCCTACCGGCCATGTAGACGGAGGAGTATTCTCGTCTTTAATGATAACTAGATCTCCAATTTGCAGATTGCGAGACTCTTTAAACCACTTTTGTCTACTCTGAATTTCAGATAAATATGACTTGTAAAATTCTTTCCAAAATTGTTGTTTTATAGAGGATATCCTTTGCCATAAATTAAGTTTATTGTCTGAAATTTGGATGAGACTTGGTTCAGGAATATCTAATAAGGTTGTTCCTATAGTGAAATGTGAAGGACATAAAAAATTCAAGTCTTGGCTTGAATCTGAAGCTAAAAATAATGGCCGCGAATTCAGGATAGACTCAAGTTCACAAAGTATAGTATATAATTGACAATAAGTCATTCTACAATTACCTAATTTCTTCTTAAGTAATTGTTTAGTTTGCTTTACAACAATCTCATAGACTCCACCCATGTGACTAGCTAAAGGTGTAGTAAATACCCAATTGATGCTGAAACGGTTGGTATATTCTATGATTTGACTGTAAGATGTCTCATTTTTGAACATTTTATATAGATCATGTAGTTCATTATTAGCACAATGAAAATAACTAGCATTATCAGAATAAAGTGTGTTACAAATACCTCTTCGAGCTGAAAACCTCTTTAAGCAAGCGAGAAACGATTGAGTTGTGGTATCTTCTGATAATTCTATATGTGTATTGCGAGTGGAGAGACAGCTAAAGACACAGATGAATGATCGAATATATTTAGCATTGCGTAGATTGGATGACTTAATATAAATAGGTCCAGCAAAATCGACTCCTGAGTGTAGGAATGGACGCTCTAAGTTTACTCTATGATAAGGTAGATTAGACATTTTTTGTTTACAAGTTTGAGCTCGATATCTAGTACATACAATGCACTTGTAAACAACTTTCTTGACTTCTACTCTGGCATGTATAGGCCAGTATACTAATCTCAGGTTAGCAACTGTGTTTTGTACACCTGAATGAAACAAATCTATGTGAAACTTGTTAATGATAAGTGTTGTGATATGATTCTTGTTTGGTAGAATGATAGGAAATTTTTGATTATATTGAACATTGGCATGTTTGATTCTACCTCCTACTCTTAAAATACCATCACTATCTATGAAAGGTGACAGCTTTTTAATAGGGCTAGATGTATAGGTATAATTGCCTTTGTTTGACTTTAATTCAATTAACTCTTTCTTGTATTGAGAGGCTTGAACAATTTTGATGATAAAATTGTGACTGAATTTTAATTCTTCAAGTGTAAGAGGACCTGAAGTACTACACTTATGTTTAAGATTGTTGACAAATCTATAACACTGAGCAATAGTGTTTTGTAATCTATGAAAGCTTGAAAATCTTTGAAATATATTTATAAAATAGTGTATATCTTCATAATTATAAAATTCTGAAACTAAACAAGCTGTATGTAAGCTAGTTTCAGTTGAGATATAGGGTTCTACTTGAAATTCTGTAGTATCTTGAATTTCTGATATATTATCAGTATGAGTGAGTGTCTGAGTGTGGGTATGAGGCCACTCATTTTGTGATAGTAATAAATATGGAGGGCCGTGCCACCATAGGTAAAGATTTTGTAAATCTTTAGGATGTATGCCATGTGTTAAGACATCAGCGGCATTGTCATGACTTCTGGTATGATTCCAAGAAGTTGAATCAGTGGATTGTAATATGTGAGAGATTCTATTTGCAACATAGACTTCCCATTTTTTATAAGGAGATCTTAACCAGTTTAAAACTATAGTTGAATCTGTATAGAAATGTACAGATTGTATTTTAATTGCTACTTCGAGTGCAGGTTTTATCTTTAGCATTAATTTTGATAATAAAACTGCAGCACATAGTTCTAGTCGAGGAATAGAAACTGTTTTCAGAGGAGCTACTCTAGTTTTGCTAATTACAAGGTTGGATGTGGGTTGTTTATTAGAATATTCTGCCACCAAGTAGATACAACATCCATATGCCACGAGTGAGGCATCACTGTAGCCTACTAAATGAATTCTAGAAGGTATATCTGAGAAACAATACCTAGGTATAGTAATTTCTCTAAGTATTTGTAAACTGTTATACAATGGTAACCATTCTGATAGTAAATGTGAAGGAAGTGGGGTATCCCAATTTAAAGTAGTTTCTTTCCATAAGCATTGCATGAAAATCTTTAATTTCACTGAAACTGGTGAAAAATAACCTATTGGATCATAGATTTGAGCAATAATTGACAATACACTTCTTTTAGAAAACTCTTTTTGTTGTAAGTTAGGTATACTAACTTTGAACACATCTGTCACTGGATCCCATTTGAGACCAAGTGTGCTTGTTTCATCACCAATAATTAAGCTTTTTGGTGAGAACTTGTCTTGATTTTGTATGACACTTTGTAAAATGATTGGATTATTAGCGGTCCACTTGTGTAGTTGAAAACCACCTCTTTTAAATAACATAATTAACTGATTGCATGTTTCTATAGCTTCAGGTAGTGAATTACAACCACAATGAACATCATCCATAAATGTTTGATGTTGTATGCAGTGAGCAGCAAGAGGATAAAGATGTCCATCTTGTTTTGCAAGTTCAAGTAATGTTCTAAAAGCTAGATATGGGGCACATCTAGTTCCATAGGTAACTGTATTTAACCTAATGGCTTGAAGCTTATGATCAGGAGAGTTTCTCCATAATATACATTGTAGATTGCAATGATCTTCAGTTACTCTTATATTTCTGAACATCTTAACTATGTCACAAGATAGTACGAACTTATAAGTTCTAAGTCTTATGATAATATCAATAATATCTGTGTATATGTTTGGACCTTCATATAAAACCTGGTTGAGAGACACCGAGGTAGAAGATTGACTACTTCCATTGAATACAACACGAAGTTTGGTTGATACACTTTGCGGTTTAATTACTGCATGGTGAGGAAGAAAGAATTGTTTAGACTTATCTTGTATGTCTACTGTAGATAAGGTAGGGTTAGGTATGTAAGATGCATGACCTAGTTGTATATATTCATCAATAAATTGTTTATATTGTTTATGTAGTTGAGGATTGTTATGAAGTTTTCTTTCTAATGTCATAAAACACTTTTGTGCGATGCTGTAGGATTGACCTAGCTGATCTATCTTGTCTTGTATAACTGGAAGATGTACTGTAAAGCGACCTGATGTTTCATCTCTAGTGGTAGTACTTTTGTACAACTCTTCGCAATAAATATGTTCTGGTGTATTAATTGGGGAAGATTTGACTTCTTCTTGTTCCCAAAAACGCTGTAGTAGCTTATCACAAGAAGTCTCACAGCTAGCATGAGCTGATATGACTGTCTGGTTTGATAATTGTTTGTTTTGTGAGTAATGGACTGTATCATTAAAATTGGCTTGTATTTTTAGTTCAATATCACCTGTTACCACCCAGCCAAAGACTGTATTTATGAGCGTGGGTTGGTTCTTTCCTAGCTGTATGCTACCCTGCTGCAAGAGAGTGTAAAATAATTGACCTCCTAAGAGTATATCTATATGTTTAGGGACATAAAATAGTGGATCTGCTAATTTGCAATGTTTAGGCAGTTTAAAGTTAGTTATAGGAATATAGTTTTGTGGTAATTTTGTAGAAATATGCTCTGTAACTACACAGGTAATTGTAGTTTCAAAGTTGCTGTTGCGAGATGCTATATTGGCTTTAACTGATTTTGATGATTGTATTGGTTGAGCGCCTATGCCTTGAATGCTATAATTAGTTTGTTCTGAGAGAGACAACTGCAATTTTTGAGCTAAATTGCTTGTTATTAGACACACTTGACTGCCACTATCTAAAAGAGCTCTGCATGTAATCCAATTACCATCATATTGTTGTATTTTTATCAGTGCAGTAGATAAATAAACTTCACATTGCTTTGATTGTAAATGCATGACTGATGCTTGCGTACCACTGTTTACATTATCATAAGTATGATTGTCGGAGAATACCACTGAAGAACTTACCTTTTCTGTAGTATTACTATTGGCATTTGATGTTTCCGGAACAGAGGTCATATAGTTGTTAAAAGTTCTATGAAGTGTTGAATGATGCTTCCTTCCACAGTGAGAACAAACATTCTTTGAGCAAACATGCTGATGATTATAAGGTTTGAGACAGTTGTAACACAGTCTTTCCGATTTTACTAGCTCATTACGCTTAGTAATTGGCCTTTCCAAAAAAGGTTGGACACTTATATAGTTCATGAGACATTTTACATAGGGTACAGCTAGATGTAGCGGTGCTAACATGTGTGGAGACACGAGTTGGTTTGTATTTAGTTACATTGTTATTAGGTTTAGTTACAGGTTGAGATTTATCATACATGAGTTCAAAGGCTCTTGCTCGATGTGTGAGAAACTCTGTGAGCTCTTTGAGTGTAGGTAGATCATCACTTTTACGATTCAGTTCCCAGGCAGATCTGAGACTCTGATCTAAGTTTTGAACAATTAAGTATATTAAAATAATATCCCAGGTATCGACTGGTACAGACAAAGCTTTTAATGAATCAGTACTTTGTTGTAAAGTTACTAGAAAGTCTTTGAGATTGCTTCTATTGATATTTTGAAACGACATAATGTTTTTAATATGGAAGTTAACCGATAATATTTTGTTTTCATACCTTCTTTTTAAGATATCTAAGGCAGGCTTGTAGTTACTTGCTGTTACGCTGAGAGATCCTATGAGACTGGCAGCTTCACCTCGTAGAAGTGACTTCAAGTATTGCAGCTTCTGAAGTGAATTCAACTGGTTGTTGTTATCGATGACTCCATCAAATAGTGCCTTAAACTTACTCCTTTCGCTTATGTTGCCTTCAAAGGTTGGGATCTGCAAATAAGGAAGTTTTAGATTTGGCTCTTTACTTTCCTGCCGTTGGAGGGACTGGAAAGAGTTTGTAGTTTGATTATGGTCATGATCCTTGAGGATTTCTGCAATCTTTGCTTGATATTGATAGTACTTGTCTTCTATAGTGCTTCTATCAATATCATATAAAGGCTTTTTGCTTGTCTGTTCTTCTAACATTTCTATGTCTTCTTGTGTTACATTGTATTTGTTGAACAAGTCTGCTAGCTCAGCTTGTCGTACTTTTATTTCATATATTTTAGTATGATTATCCTCATTGTCTACAAAGTTATATATTCGTGTGAGACGACCTTTGTAGTTGCTTCGACGTGATATTAGCTTGTCCAGAGAATCTGACGTTGCCATGATTGACCATCAATATTGAAGGAATATTCACGTGCAATAAGTTAATTGTATCGTCTTAGCGAAATATAGCTTTATTATTATCCCGGTGTGGTTATCCGGCTCGAAGGACCAATAAATTTTATGTAAAGTATTTGGATGGGTTTGTGAAACTTCGATAACTTTTTGTAATATTTATTTGTTAAACTTTCTTTAGCCTGCCTAGCACACACATGAATCGAACGGAAGAGAGAGTATTGCTAGACGATAAAAATATACATTATTAAAGAGCAGTGTTGCCACTCTAAATTATTTATAATCTGTAACAGTTATTGATCTTGATAATATACAGATTAAGCAAGCCCGGACACGTAAAACTAGCAAAACGGAGAATGGCCGTCATAGCATTAGATTTTTTTTTTGTGGCAGAACAACCCCTAGGCCCACTTGATGTTAAATGGACTAACCTCTGCCTATAATAGACGCATTTCGTCAACGACGAATTGCACTGTGCATATAATAGTTATCAAAATATATATATATTTAAAATACTGAGTATATACCTGAGCACGTTTCCAAAACATAAACAATTTCGTGATAAACTGGTGCAGTCTTATCAAAGGGGTAGGCCATCTGCCAAACGTTGCCAAGTTGTGAGGATACCCCGATGATCTTGTAGTACACGAGTATGGCAATCGGAGTCAGGTTGTAAAGCCATACACCGAGGACGTTCCAAAATGCGTATACTGGAATGAGGTAATCCATAAGCATTAAGGCTGTAGCGAAGCTAGGCTGTTCTGAAGCGCTCGTAGCGAAGTTTACTTAGCTGTTCTCAACCGATCAGCAAAGTTAAGCAACGTCCCCCGCGGTCATGAGTTGGATGGGTGACCGCTAGTGACATTACAACTGAGCGCTTCCGTGCTTCGGAGGGCACGTTAAGCCGTCGGTTCCGGTTGTTGTCTAAGGATGGCAGTCGTTACAGCACGTTGGTAGGGCATTTTGCGAATGTCCGCCTGGCTAGCTACCACCCTCAAGTAGAAAATTTGTCGCCAAGCACCAAGCGGTGTGTTCCGGCAGCTGTACTTGAGAGCCAGCACTTCTAGGTTAACCTGAACAACAGCTTCGGGCACATCATCACTTACCATCAGGTGAGATAGTAGTCAAACTCTAAATATCAGGAATAAAAAAAAAGCTCTAAATATTATCAAAAGTCTAGTCGTTTGATTGTTGCTCGCATCGTGTCCTAAGACGGTTAAAAATATATTTATACCACACCCACTCAGAAAGCGTCTCATTACTCGTAAAAACATGTTATAAAGTTCGTAATTTCTCCCTTATAAATGTAGGTACGGCGAGAAAAGTTATATGGATTTTCATCCCTTCACTCCGTAGCTGTGAAGGAATGTTGTATGAAAATCCATACCTGCCCTGGTAGCGTTCTTCTGTTTTTTTAGCTGCTAACATAAAAAATACAATCTCAAGAAGGTTTCATATCAAATAATTAGAAAAAAGAGTTGTGATTTTTATTTGTACTCTACGAATACTTTATTAATTCGTAGTTTGTACTCGATTTTCAATGAAAGGAGGTTGGCGACCTTTTTTGCTTTACGAGAAAAAAAGCGCCGCAATTTGTTGTTTGGTGAAATTTTTTTTTTTATTAAATTTATATTTTAACAGTACGCTATTAATTATTATAATAATTTTCCAAAATGTCATCTGATAGTGAAAGTCACGATTTTGTAATGATGACGCCACCAGAAATAAGAAATTCAACTCAAGCTTTATGACTTCATTAAGAAGTTACTGCCTGAGAAGTCTTGAGATAAGTACGAAAAAACTTATAATGATTTTATTTTCCTCGTAGGTGTAGTATAAAGCTCTATGTATCACTCGGGAGAAAGTTCTATTTCTGTTTTCGAGTTGCCTTTAAACAAACTCTCGAACAGAAACAGATCGTTTTCTCCCCTCGATGTACAATGTACTATTAATAATGAGGCTTGAGAAATTTTTATTTCTCATGTGATATAATATTTCGCTTACACGAATGCAATATATACGTTAAATGTCTGCTGCTATAGAAACACGCCTTAAACTCATATTCCAAATTTACTGTACGTATGTTTAAATCGTACATTAAAAGCAGTTTAAAATCAATAAATCAAATGCTTATTTCTAAATCTAGAATTTCGTAGTATTTCTTTTTAAAAAGTTTTAACCACGAATCCTTGATTACATAGTCTAATTTTAGTTTAAAGCCGCCTGCAATCATATTCCTGTCGTATTTGTACTGATATACGAGTAGTAAAAATATTTATGAAGCCACTGGACATACCGTTAGTTTTGTAGTCTGTATATTATCAGAACGCTACTGCAATCTTAAAACATTTGCATACTCTGACTAAAAAATGTTTACAATTTTGATATTTATTACTTTTGGTATTTATATATTTAATATAATTACTTTATAACCTTTCTACTTATATTTTGTACAAATTGAGGGAAAGTCTAAAACCGGTACAAATTACATTTTTTTTTATTTCTTTTTATGCCTGATAGGTTAGCCTTTGACCACTATCTCACCTTATGGTAAGTGATAATGTGGTCGAAGATGTTGTTCAGGCTAACCTAGAAGTACTGGCTCTCAAGGACAGCTGCCGGAACACACCGTTAGGTGCTTGGCGACACATTTTCTAATTGAGGGTGGTAGCTAGCCAGGCGGGCATTCGCAAAATGCCCTACCACCATGCTATAACGACTGCCATCCTAAGACAACAACCGGGACCGACGGCTTAACGTGCCCTCCGAAGCACGGAAGCGCTCAGTAGTAATGTCACTAGCGGTCACCCATCCAACTCATGACCGCGCGCGACGTTGCTTAACTTTGCTGAACAGCTAAGTAAACTTCGCTACGAGCGCTTCCACATATATGGATGAATCATCGCTGGAAATCCCTAGAATGGTACTCACAAATCTGCCTTTGCTTGAGTGCAGAGAGGCTGTTCCTTTTAATAGCAGCTGCTTCCTCCTCAGGAAGTGAGACTGGCCAGATATCAGCCAGTTCGGTCACAAGTTGCCTGAAGATATGCCGCTTATACCATATCGTAATCAATTTGCCGAAACCTAAAATACAATCAGTTTAATATGTAAAGTTCTGTGGGCATGTACTTGTATGGGTTTTAACCTATACAAAGGCCGAAGCCCCTGAAGTGGTAGCTAAATGGCACGTGCAAACATGTGCTTTGTTCCATATTTCTTGCTACGACCTTTCAATTTATGAAATTAACAAATAATATATTACTGTTGAAGCCCTTGGAACGTACACATCCTCGAAAACAGGTCTTGAGTGCTAAATATCAGAATTTGTTACGAAAAGTATATCCATAAGTGGCGATATTTATCCTTATAATAAAACTGTAACAGATCCAATTCTGTTTTTTTTTTAGTTTTAGTCTGTCTGTTTGTATTCCGGCCGCGCATCACTCCAAAACTACTGAATGGAATTCAATGAAACTTAACAAGATTTGACTTCATACTACGAAGAAGGTTATTGTATACTTTTTATCTCGAAATTCAGCACGGTTCCCTCGGGAAAGGGGATGAAAGTCAAAATGTACACATAGTTGGAATTTATTAACGCGTAGTCCGATTTCAATTATTCTTTTTTTGTTAGAATAGTCACGAGTGAGTTCGGGATCCCACGGGCATTCCAGCACCCCATGGGCTACTGAATGGAATTCAATGAAACTTAACACGATTTGAGTTCATACTACGAAGAAGGTTAGTATACTCTTTATCCCGAAATTCAGCACGGTTCCCTCGGGAAAGGGGATGAAAGTCAAAATGTTACTTAGTTGTTACGCCCTACGGGCAGCCTGGCACCCCGCGGGCATCCCGGCACCCCACGGGGAGCCTGGCACTCCACGGGCAGCCCAGCACCCCATGGGCAGCTCGACACCCCACGGGCAGCTCGGCATCCTTATTTGGATTTGCCAGCTTGCTAAGATAAAACTCTAAAATCTGAAACATTCGCCACAATTAGTTTTTAACTGTCTTTTGCCGGATACATTTCGGAGACTGGGTAATGGAAGTGCACGATCTAATATATTTTCGTTCGACTGCCATACAAAGAGAACATCGGCAAAAAGATGCCATTTTATAATCGAAATTTCAAAGAACGCACGAAGTACTTTGCTTCAATATTTATTGTGCGAACCGCGAAGGAACTCTCTAAGTTACGTATTTACTGTCTTCTGGAAAATACAGCCCAGTAGTTTTCAAACTAAAAGTTAAAGTTTAGCTCCTCTCCGAGGTATGTTTATTACTAGGAGTGCTTCACCGCAGACCACAGCGTTGCTTAATATGAGATAAACAGTGCTCAAATGTGAATAATAAGTTTGCAGATACGGCAATCGCAAACGAAATCGCAGGAACAGCTAGTCGATATATAAAAATGAGACATTGATAAGACGGTGAGAAAACTGTAAAGTACTGTTAACAGCTTTCATAACAACAATTCTGATAACAATCCAATTCAAACAAAAATCCAAAAAAGTAAACAGAAAAAGCAGAGCAAATCAGTATCAATCAACTAATTAATTGAACAACTTACTCATTGTATCGTATCCAGCAATATGCAGATAGCTTCCCAGTAAATCCTCTATGGAAGGAGAGTTCAGCATAAGAACAACGATGTATGCATATTCCCCGAGCAACATAAAGAACAAAAGAGTACTCGACACTATTAACGTTAAGTGTGTTCTTAGTTTATTGCAGACAGTTTTTGGAATTCCATCAATAAAAGAAAGTCCAATTCTACGAATGCAAAAGTTAACTAAGCGCAATGTTTCATGAATTTCTTTGCGGGCTATCTGCTGTCCGTCTATGGTCATCATTGTGAAATATAATTTAGTTCTAATTTAATACTTTTATTATAATGAAGGTTTGAAGTGTTTTCAGTACTTGTCAGTTATTCGATTATATAAGATTTAATTTCATTGTTGAGAACAGTATGTGGAAGGATTTTTGTTACTCTAATGATACGGTATCACACAAATCAGTATAACTGCCTAATAGACTAGGAGCCAATGGACATTTTACAATATCTTTTTAACCAATGTGTTAATACTTGAATTTAATATATACCTACATGTATATGAAACAATAATGCCCACAATCATACTGATTAACATTTTATATTATGCATGTATTATAAAACGTTATATTGTAATTATTATATCGATAAAAAACCAATAGTTCTATCCAAACTGGTGAAAAATAGTAGGTTAACAGTGAAAGCTACTTCATAGAAAATGTATATAATTGAAGTGATTTTCTGCTCATTATATGATAATTGAGTGGTTCCTTATAACACCCCCTGTGTCTACACGTGGCCAGCTCCCAGTCCATGTAATGACAGAGCATAAACTTTTCTCATATCTTTCGGACTAAATTATGTAAATTAAGTTGGAAAACTTATGGGGAAAAACTTGCCCATTTAATTTTTTGCCGCCCACTATAAACTCGTAATAATACGGAGTTCCCAATTGGTTGAATAATTTGGAACTGCCTATTATTACATGATAAACTTGTGTTATTTTTTTAAACGTAAGTTTGTGTAAATGTGTATTTTTGTTCAAATAGGCATGATTACCTTCACCTCCTAAGGGCTGACCTGGTTTTGTAAAAAATGTTGATATGATATACATACCTATAAGATATGTGATACTCTTATACTCTGATATTCTTATACTCTTACACATACAAAAAAAAAACGTGCACAGTATATTTTATACCGCGCGATATATTGGTTTTATTTTAAAGTAACAGCACAAAATACCTATGTTAATTGACTTTCATAAGAGCGTCGAAGACGCCTGAATTGAAACCATAATGTTTCAATAATCATGTATACAGTTAAACTCTATATTAATGGTAATGAATTCTCAACGTTACTTATAAATGTGCATACTGCGTTTTTTTTAAGTTATAAGATTAAGATTAACTAATTTCGATAAAAAATAGTTCATCTTAATCTTTAAATAATACATTTAGTATTCTTATGGCAAATTTATCTAGGAGGCAAGGACAAAATATTGTACACGCTGCGTATATAATTTTATTTGATCCGCTCTTCTAAGAAATGTAAAAAAAAAAAAAAAAGTTATCTATAAAGGACTCAATTAGAGGATTTCGAATATCTGATTAACACAATTTTGTCGAAATCGTAACTGCGTTTTCAACACCCTTGACCGTAAAGTGAGCTTTATTATATCGTTCTTAGGGCCATAAACCGAACTATAACACCCTCGTGCATAGTAATATTATACACTAGTGCGTAATAGAATTATCCCTACAAATATGAGTTAGTACCTAACTGCAAATTATATGCGAGTAAACAGAGCATTTTCAATTTAATCTGGTAATTCATCCCTACAATGTTAAGTTAACACCTAATTGCAACTTTTTTTTTTTATTCCAGGTAGTTTTCCCTGGCCACTATCTCACCTGATGGTAGGTGATAATGTGATCTAAGATGTTGTTCAGGCTAACGCTTGGCGACAGATTTTCTACTTGAGGGTGGTAGCTAGCCAGGAGGCCATTCGCAAAATGCTCTACCACCATGCTATAACGACTGCCATCCTTAGACAACAACCGGGACCGACGGCTTAACGTGCCATCCGAAGCACGGAAGCGCTCAGTAGTAATGTCACTAGCGGTCACCCATCCAATTCATGACCGCGCGCGACGTTGCTTAACTTTGCTGATCGGTTAAGAACAGCTAAGTAAACTTCGCTACGAGCGCTTCATAAATTATATGCGAGTAAACAGAGCATTTTCAATTTAACCGGGTATTACAGATTTGTAACATCAAAGAGGTTTATATGTAATAAACCATCAAACATTTGCCACGCGCAAAAAAAAAATACTTGCGCGCTATTACCCATTATTTTCGTATGTTGTTTGTATCGCATATGTACAATATATATTTATTACCTCGCAAGGGTGTTGAAAAAATGCGTATGAAACTCGTGAGCAACTTGCTCATTATACACTCGGCTGATTTACGCCCTCGCCTCTGGCTCGGGCTGCAACACACAGCCTCGTGTATTATAAGCAACTTAGCTCACTTGTATCATAATCTACTATTATAAATTGCTGGGCAGTTTTATTATACTTCCATGAATTGATTGGTATTTTTTTGTTTTGTTAAGTGTAAGCTTCTATTATTGATTCTATAATCGTGATTGGGGCTAATAAACGCAAATTAAAATAATAATAATAATCAATTGTTGATGCAGATAAAAACGTCACGAAATACAATTACATTTATCTCACAGAAATTAATTAAATCAATAAGGTTTATGGCAAAATACATATTTTATTTAAATCATTTAAAGTGGTCATTAATTATTTGTTTCTGTCAAAAATTATACAATAATAGATTAAAATAAAAATCACATAGTCAAATAATTACATATTAACACAAATTAGGTCAAATTAAATTCTACCGTCATAATTTTATCATTATTATAGTTTTACCTAGTCAAAATAGTCATAATCACAAAGATCTGCCGAGCTGTCAGGCTTGGCACATCTGTCCCATTGTTCAATAAGGCTGCCACAATAGGAAAGTATGACTGTCTTGATATTGGTTAAGTCATCAGTCATTAAATCACAATCAGTATTGGCGACAAGAAGTGCATTGAGATGGTGCCGAGCACGATGAGTGGAGTCTGACTTCGCGCTGTGGTGCTTGCAATATTTGTAATGAAGAGATTATACAGCGAATCATACAGCTGCACTAAAATATCGTGTAAAGCAAGGTTTAAAAAAATCACAAACATCAAACAGTAACTTAACATTAAGCCCCAACTGGCTTCCAATATTATACGCCAAGTAAAGCAATCTAAAAAATGAATAACCGCAGTAAAGCAACGTTTAAAAAAAATCACAAATATAAACAGTAACTTAACATTAAGCCCCAACTGGCTTCCAATATCATTCGCCAAGTAAATCAGTCTCAAAAATGATTAACCGCAGTTCTCATCCAAATTACCTTATTTGAATAATTTCGCTTCACATCCGGTGTCTTTCACCTCACGAAATCGTCAAAATCTGGAAATACTTGGTCGGATTTAAACCAGGGTCTGAGCTAATCTAATTTCCTGCCCTTAGTTAATATCAAACATGGGTTATTAATAGACGTGTTTGACAATTTGCTGAGTTGCAAGTGATTTCCCACTGACAGCCATTAATTAAAATCAAATTTCCGTTCCAGTGCTACACTATGTTTGATTCTAGACTTAATTATTCCCATTTCACCACAAACCAGTCAACAGCAATCATTGAATCCATCATATTGTGAGGTAACGCGTTCGGCTTGTCTCGACCTATGATGTATAAGGCATTGCTTTGTAACGTCAATACGGCCAGAGCTCTTCCGTAGCTGGTCGAATGTAACTATCAAATTTAACTTTATAGTCATCAGTATAAGATATACCAATTCAATAGAATACGAAAACAGCCTAGTAATTTCAGTCACACGTTTTGCTGCAACACTAGTTTGCCATAGACTGCTAACAAGCAGTTGAATTCTTGAACTGGCAAGTCCTAATTATGCAGATTTTTGGTTGTAATATGATGCAGAAAGTTGCATTATAATAAATTAATGATACAACATAAATTAATGTCCATAAAAGTAAGTTATTTTGCAACAGATCATGATACTTTGTGTTATAAAAAATGATACAATTAACTTTTGATGAAATAAAATGAACTTTCCCAGCACAAGTGTATAATAGGCATATACTCAATTTTCTGCCCTGGGGAGGTTTGAAATCGCAGTATAAAATAAATAAACTGGAATCTTTGATATGATGATTGATCATCAAGCAAAAAAAAAACTCCTAAAGTACTCAGAAAGCAGTATAAAAATCGTCATTAAACCTGACTATCTCATAAAATGTAAGAATGTATTAAACTCATACCTTATGGCACCAAAAGTTCATATAATATACAAACTATATTCAAATCCTTCAAGTTCCCAGCCTCGAGCTCACCTGTCCCGAGAACCTGCTGATCCCGGGATTATTGTTCCCGCGTTTAGCCAGCTTTACAGGATTATAGGTGTCTCAGGCTCTCGTGAACTAAGGAGATATCTGGTAACTGTTTAGTGACTTAAACAAAAACAAACATAACTTATTGATATTTTTAAGAGATTAAAATACAAGCTATAAATTGACTCTTTTCTTTTCTCAGACGTCAATACATCACGCTAAACAGTAATTCAAATTTACTGCGATTAGTTTTGGTTGGTTCTCAGAATGCACTGATTTATTCTGAGATACTAAAAAGAAACTACTAGAAGTAACAGTCATAAACATGTTCTTGCATCAATAACGTCATACTGACCTCACACAAGTGGAGTAAGAGTAGGAAAACTATGATGAATACTAATAAAAAACACGCCCGAACGCGCCCCATACAAACATACACTCGAGAGCAATGAATCCGGGTCACTTAAAGAATGTTAAAAATCTCGGACACTAAAAATGATAGGTTAATGCAATAAATTGTATTTAATAGACAATGTAATACTCCTTAAATGAAAGTAAAAAAAAATATGAGTCACCATACATTTTATTAACACAAAATTACATAAAGAAAAAAACTGCTGATCTCTCCTTAAAACAAAAATAGGAAACATGAAATTTTTGAACTTTATTACGATTTTCTTGAATTTTAATACTTCGTATTGCCTCCTCGTGCTTCCATTACTGCGTTTACGCGGTTTGGCATGCTGTACACCAAGTTCCTTATACGATTTTGGGGAATATTCTCCCATTCCTCTGTGAGAGCAATTTTGAGCTCACGAAGCGTGATTGGGGGAGGGTTTCGTTGTTTTACGCATCTGCCTAGCTCGTCCCAAGCATGCTCGATCGGGTTGATATCCGGGCTGCGCGCTGGCCACTCCATACGAGTAATGTTCATCTCTTGAAGGTAGTAATTCACAATCCTACCTGTATGAGGTCGGGCATTGTCATGCATAAATATAGCATCCTCACCTAAATTGACCATAAATGGACCAACGTGATCATTGAGGATTTCTTCCACATATCTTACGCTAGTTAAAGAGCCGTTTTCTATGATCACCAGCTCTGTGCGACTTTCAGAAGAAATTCCGGCCCACACAAGTACAGACCCACCACCGTAGGCTACTTTTTCTTCGATGCATGCTTGCTTGAATCTTTCCCCTGGTCTTCGATACACTCTGTGTCTTCCATCGTGCTTGTAGAGCATAAATTTTGATTCGTCGGAGAACATAACTTTTGACCAATCTTCAATACTCCAATTTACGTGGCTCTGGGCATATCTTAGTCTCGAAATACGATGCCCACGCTCCAGTTTAGGGCCGTTTGCAGGTCTAAGGGGTTTTAAGTTAGATTCAGCAAGCCGACGTCTTACTGTCCATGCACTTGGGTTACTTCCTCCGAGGCGTCGAAACTGATTGGTGAGTTCAGTTCCTGTGAGAAAGCGATTTCGAAGCATGGTGTTCACCAAGTATCGGTCTTCTCGTGCTGTGGTACACCTGGTTCTGCCCGTTCCTGGTCTGCGTAGGTTAGAACCAGTTTCTTCGTAACGTCGGAGAACTCTTTGTACTGTTGACAGCGACACACCGACAGTCCTGGCTGTATCGCGCTGACTCCGGCCGGTTTCCAGCATTGTAAGTATTCTGGTGCATTCTTCAGGCGTAAGCGACATAATTTCAGCTTGAATAATGAATATAGAGCACTATCAACATGGTTTATGTACCCACATAAATGACAGATTACAAACAAAAGCAAAACCAAATGCTGTAATTTCGTAGTTCCATCTTCGAAAGTGGCCCTTTTTCAAATTTGATTTTTTTATGATATAACTTTACAATAACTAAGAAGTTTTAATACCTTCATTTAAGGAGTATTACATTGTCTATTAAATACAATTTATTGCATTAACCTAGCATTTTTAGTTTCCGAGATTTTTAGGATTCTTTAAGTGACCCGGATTCATTGCTCTCGAGTGTAGTTACAATCTTATTTAAACAATAATAGCGAATAAATCTCAATGATTTTTTACCTACGTTATCATGATCCTAATATCTAGGTTTCTGGTGCATCAGATTTTTATTAAAACTATACAGTTTTGAAATCACATTTGCTCAAAAACTAATAATTACATATAAATAAAAGAAGGACCAAACTTTAATAACCTCTTTCAAGAATAATAAGCATATTTTTAAGATTTCTATTACACTAAAAACATGGGAAATATAATAAACTTTCTATAATGGGAAGTTATTTATATATGTGTACTATATTTATCAAATAAATGTGGATTTACGAAATACAAAAATTACGCTCAAATAACGCGCTCAAACTCCTAAAAACGAGTACTGTCTCGCCTATCGGTCGCGAGGCATGGTGAGGCGCGAGAGACGGGGGACACACGAGGCCAGTCTGTGCCCGGGCGGGAATAAAGCATCGAAAATTAGTTTAAAAATATTTGTATCTAAGTAATTCATAAACTGTACATGTATATAAATAAAACAAATGTCCGAAGTTTTATTTTGTCTAATGTTACTAAACTCTTTATAACTTCTTATGAAAGATTAAAATGTACCAATAAAATAGACACAATACATGCCTATTATAATAATAACATAAACTGCTATCATAATAACAAATTATGATAGCAGTGATATTGTAATTGCATAAGTCATATTAAAGCAATGATGGCCGAGCGGTCATAGATATAGACAGCCGTGACGCAGGTCATAGAGACCTGGCAGATATAGACACCTGGTTCGATCCCACCGCCGGCTTGAGCTTCACCGCATGGTGGAAGGGCATTTTGCAATTGCCCACCTGGCTAGCCCTCAAGTAGAAAATCTGTCACCAAGCACCAAACGGTGTGTTCCGGCAGCAGTCCTTGAGAGCCAGTGAAATTGACAGGCACATGAGACTTAACAACTATGTTTCAAGGTGACGGGCGCAGTGCGATCCGTCACTTGTGATGAATGCATCTGTTCTAGGCAGAGGTTAGTCCGCTTAAAATCAGATGGGCCTCGAGCTTGTTCCATCACAATAAAAATAAACAGGTTCGTATATAGTCAACCAAGTTCTTAAGTCCTTTATCTATGAAATTACAATGTAACCAAGTGAAATTACAGTACAGTATTTTAGTGTGATATTTTCTTTAATTGTTACAATACCGGTAACGCTTTTTCTGTGCCGGGTTATATATTACTGTAAACTACTTTATAATAATTTAAAAAACTCATTTGTAGTTAATTCGTTAATTTTTGCCATAGATGGTGCGTAAACCTTATACATGCAATAATTATAAAAAATAACTCACTCACATTGGGATATGGTATATTAAAAGTTCTATCATTTCCAGTGTACATCCTTTTTGTTGGATTAATAATCACAAAGTTTAGTATAGTTAGCGTTTACCATCGCAAATTTTGGGAAACGGGTGCTTGTGAGGTGCCGGGCGGGGCAGTGCCAGACTCCCTGACCGCCTGCGTTGGTAAATGCAGATTATACTAAAATTTGTAATTATTAGTCAGAAAATGGATTTAAACTGGAAACGATAGGTCTATAATTAATAGGCTATATTTACATGCTATTTTTTATAATTAGTTGAGTTTATATTATAAACGGAACCCGGAACAAGGGCTCCGCTGTCTGTCTTACTGTCCGTCCGTCGGTCCGTCCATCCGAACCGTTCTCGAACCTAAAATTTTGAGGTTTGGTGGGTGATGATATAGAATCGCGTGATGATGTAGAAATTCAACTTCAACTTAACGATTTTCCAGGGGCGCTCCAATACATGAAAAATGAGACGAAAACTAAAACTTTTTTGCACCCTTGCTAGGTATAATCGTGTAGAACTTATTGAGTAAAGTAAATTAAACTTAACCGTTTCATTGAGAGACTGTCACCTACCTACCTACTCAGGGTAGAAGGGAGCATAAAAGAAAGAAGAGAGAGATTAGAATATAATGTATTAAAGAAAGGGTAGTGGATTTCAGACAGGTATGGCAAATACTTAGCTCTGGTCCGCTAGTATTCAAGTCGATGCTCAGCAGCAGGTCTGCCGTGCAGGACTCGACTCCACACCGCCGCGCCGCCGGTAGAAATTCCCAGCAGTCGCTGTAGAGAAGATGGCCGCGGTCGGTGCTGGAGGTCAGAGGACGGCCGGAGTTCAGAGGTCGTGTACACAGCCGTGTACTGTAAGTCATATACTGCTAGAAGTCGTGTACTCCTGGAAGTCGGGTACTACTGGAATTCAGCCTCGTACTGGAACCCCAGATTTGGGGCTTGTCAGAAGTTATTAAATCGCAAGTCTATATTTTAGAAGTGGAAGATTAACGCTGTAATTTCCACAATTTAGTGTGAGTGGTGCGCGTTGGGTGGCTGGTATCAAAGTGACGCTAAAAATATCTCAGGAAGGACATCCGAGGTTTGCCGGAAGTCTCTTGTCCGTTCCATGACCTTATTTGGTAATGCACTCATGCCTCATAGCCGTTAGAGTCGTCAATCCAATCACTACACTGCATTTTGAACAATTTTGAATGACAAACGTTCGTCTATCGGAAGCTCAAAAATATATCGTGGTATTTTTTCTGACAGCCTCGATTGACAGTTGTTTAACTGTCACGATATGAGTCGAATTGACGAGTAATTACTATCAAATGTTTTATATTTTTG
The DNA here is from genome assembly GCA_963890685.1 of Plagodis pulveraria. Lineage (NCBI taxonomy): Eukaryota > Metazoa > Arthropoda > Insecta > Lepidoptera > Geometridae > Plagodis > Plagodis pulveraria. The sequence continues at coordinate 20,919,124 of OY982950.1, read as the reverse complement.
GAACCATATTTTCATTATAATACAGTCCAAATAATGTTTAGTATTTATTTTAATCTTTAAACAATTATTTAGAATGCTGATGTATTCTAAAAAGTTATGAGTACTACGGCGACATCTTTCATCTCGTGTAGAAAGTTTCTTCTATCATAGGCTATCTGAGATTTTTGATTGTTATATGCGACCTCTATCGGTGACTCGCTGACCTACCTCAGCGCGCAGCAAAGGTAGTTAAGACGGGAAGGAAGTCTCGAATTTTCATACAAAAAGAGAAAACGTTTCTCTCCCCCTAAAACATCGCCGATTTTGATGATTTTTGGAAATGTTATAGATGTGATCAAAATCTAAGTTTATAGGTTTTGATGTTTATCATTTTATTAATGGAATTTGAATAAATGGATATTTAAATTCCGATCTTTTCTCAAAACTTGTTTCTCTAATTGGTGAATTGTTTATATGAAAACTAATAATAAATAAAGAAAAAGGAAAACCTATAAACCTAGTTTTTTCTGTCAGTTATAAAATAAGACCAAAATTATTAGATTTGATAAATATTTACTGTAAGAGAAACGTTTTCTTCCAGAACGCAAATTATGCGGAAATTCTAAGTCAAAACTTGAAGAAGCTGCAATTGTCCTTATCGCACAATTCTGTTCGGGGGGCAGGGTAGCCCAGAATAAATAATAGTAGTATAGTAGAGGTTTTTGCATTAGTGATGTCAATATGCCTTTTCAATGAGTGATGGGAAAAAATCGATGCTGTAGATATTTTTATTCTACCAATATGAATGTTTTTCTGAATAGTACATTTGAATTATCGAAACTAAGAAATATATTATATACGTACAAACCCCGATATAAAAAATTAAAAACATGTTCACAGATCAGTTCTTAGCTATAAATAAATTTCATATTTTTACCTATCCTTCTAAGTATACCTATGTCGTGAAATCTTAGTTTCTGTTCTAAAGCCTACATTATGACGATATTCTCAATTGAGCCGATGTTCTAGATATACACTTCTGGACTCATCTATTGGCCCACCCTTGTATTTTCAGTTTTGTTTGGTCCTAGCTAAAATTTTATATTAGGTCGAGCAAAAAGTTTTTATGCAGTTTTGAACCTGGCACATTCACAATTTCATTCAATAGTCTTTTTTTGAATTTCGAACACAGAATTTAAAGAAACAAAAGACAATTTGGAGCCTGTTTGTTGATATCAAACAATCGAATACTAAGAATACTTGGTTTTATTGGTTTACTTGGATTTAATTCTTGAAAAAGTGATTGATGTCTCTGGTTTCGCAACAAACATTACTTATTCTTAACATTAAGGTGAGGTTCTATCAATAATCTATGGATACTTCACCTGAAGTCGCCGCCCAAGCTGTGGCACTTATTCAGGCCGGACACAGCCAAAGAAACGTGAGTGCTCAACTTAATTTAAGTCGATCTGCGGTCCGAAATGTTTATCGGAGGTACCTAGAGACTGGTGGCTTTGTTCGTCGCCAAGGAAGGCCACGATCTCGGGTCACAACTGAAAGGCAGGATCGATTCATCGTGACGACCAGCTTGAGAAATCGTCACCTTACCTCCATTGAGATACAAAACCAACTTCGCGACTTCCACGGAGTATCTGTGAGCGCTCGAACTGTTCGGAGAAGGTTAAAAGAACGCGATATGGTACCACACAAGCCAGCTAATGGGCCCAAACTAACGCGAGCCCACCGAACAGCGCGCCTTCATTTTGCACGCAGTCATTTAAATTGGACACAGCAAGATTGGAGCCGTGTACTCTTTTCTGATGAGTCTAAAATTGTGTTACATGGCAATGATGGAAGGAAGAAGGTCTACCGACGTAAGGGAGAGCGTTTCGCACAATGCTGCTTTGAAGAGAGGGTTGCTTATAGCGGTGGCTCATGGACTGTCTGGGGTGGTATATCCGCGAGCGGCAAAACTCAACTTGAGGTTGTTACAGGACCACGGCTGCCAACATAAAATGCTGAAAGGTACATTCGTGAGTGCTTAGAACCTCACGTGATACCATACGCGAACTATGTGGGCCCAAATTTCCTTTTTATGCATGATAATGCAAGAGCCCATGCGGCCGGCATCGTCAGGGAATATCTTCGGGATGTGAACATCACAGTTATGGACTGGCCAGCCAGAAGCCCAGACATGAACCCTATTGAGCACATGTGGGACGAGCTAAAAAGACGTGTTAGGGCTCGTCAGCCAGTTGCCCAGACGATGCAGGAGTTGAAAACTGCCATAGAAGAGGAATGGGAGATGATCCCTCAAAATTTCATAGAGCGGTTGATAAACTCTATGCCTAATCGTATGAGAGCTGTGGTAGATGCCCATGGAGGCAACACGCGTTATTAAATTAAACCTTTATTTGATAAAACATGTTTTTTATTCAAAAATCACTTGCCTTTAACAAGGCGCATATCCGACTTGTTAGGCGTAGCTCCATGTCGTATGGTATTCTGAATTCAAATTTAAAACAATACGATCAAAAAAGATGGTAAAATGAGCCAGGTTCAAAACTGCATAAAAACTTTTTGCTCGACCTAATATAAAATTTTAGCTAGGACCAAACGAAACTGAAAATACAAGGTGGGCCAATAGATGAGTCCAGAAGTGTATAATGTAAGTAAAATGTCACAACAGTTTTTGTAGCAAATCTAGTAGTCTCTAAAGTAAGTAGGAATAAGATATTTGTTCTTCGTGACACATAAAACATGTTATTTTTTATAAAATAAACTCATCGCCTAATACAAAAAACAAACAAAAATGAAACCGACTTCTAACACCTAAAGTCTGATATAACTTGTTGAATTGGTTAGAGCATACCCCGGCTAAAGGGATGGATGGACGCGGGTTCGATACCAGCACATGACTTAAATTTTTCCTATGGTACACTGAGAAAAATCTAAAGTCAAAAGCGCCCTAATGACGGCCAATTTAAATGGTATAAGGCGAAAAACCGACCAAACGTAAATACGTACAAAAACGCCTTCCAACTAGAAGGCGTTAAACGAGGTCAATGAAGGCGAATGTTTCTTTTCGTCTTCATTTAAGGTGTATTTTGTAGTGTTTCTTAAATATTGACTTTTCGATGAGGTTGATTAAGTCGTACGTTATAGTGATAATCACCGTATATAAACCGCCGTAAAAGTGAGGTATATTTTATGGTCAATACTGCAATTATTATCGTATAACAAGTTTAATTCTGAAAATACTTTACGGAAGGTGTTTTTGACGGTTTTGTTTATTATAAAACATGGTACATTTTTATTGATTGGTGAAAATCATCTTAAGACTTGTGAATTCACCTTGCGTAGTTACAATTCAACGGTAAAAGGTCAAATTTGATTTAAGTCTTTAAGTCGTTTTTCTCAGTGTATATTTGTAATTTTGTAATATGAAAATAATGTTTGATGAAAAAAAATATTGATTAGGAGCGGGATCAGAAGCTACAATTACCTGATACAAGGTACCTGTAGTTGCGGGCTCGAATCTTGCCAGTAGCCAATTATATTTCCATCTAGCAGGATTAAAAATAATATTTTATTTAAATCGGTGACTCAACTGTATGACCGGTAATATCAATATCATTTTAAAAACAAGCAGCGAAATTACACATAATAAACAATCAAGTAACTAGGTAATTTTATGTATTTTTTTTAATAAATATATAAACAGTATAGATATATTATGTAGGATGCAATATAGTAGATTATACCTACCCACGAAATATTAATTAAAGATGTCAATAGCTTGAAAAACAATAAAACGAGTTTGCTAAAAGTAATTAGATTATAAAGTCAGACAAAAAGAAATCAACAACATTAAAATATGCAACACTTAACAAAATGTGAACTCTCTTAACTTTTCAAAAAAAATACCAAATGTGATATCAGCCTTTTGCAGTTGATCTGTAACATGGTAAATTCGTTTATTTCTCCAAATTATTTATGAAACTACGCTTCAGTAATTATTGCCTTTTTTATAGCTGATAAGCTAGCCTTTGACCACTATCTCATCTGATGGTGGGTGGATGACGTGGTCGAAAGTGTTGTTCAGACTAACCTTGAATTACTGGCTCTCAAGGACAATTGCCGGAACACACCGTTAGGTGCTTGGCCACAGATTTTCTACTTGATTGTAATGGTAGTGTTATGGTAGCTAGCCAGGCGGACATTCGCAAAATCTCCTATCACCATGCTGTATGACTGCCATTTGCCATAGTAAGGCCGTTTTCTGACTTGTCGGTGCGGGAGCGGTGCGGATTTGTTTCGCTCGGTATACACGGTACCGAAAGCTTGCCGAGCGCCTATGTTTTAATGCGCGTCTTCTGATTGGCGCGGTGTGTGCGGGAGCGGGGAGGGATCGTTTCGTTTTACCGCGTCTCGGGATGCGTGTCCAGGCGCCGCTCGACATTTACCGCGCGAGGTCGTGCTTTCATCAGCAGACACACATTCTCTAAACCTTGTATTTTGCTTTGTTAATACTGTAGTCAACAAGTTCAAAAGCTCTTTGTAAGTATTTTTGACATTCTATACATCAATAAAAAAATTTCTTCATCTTGGGAAAGTTCTTTAGCCGCAAACAAAAATCAAGAAACAATTAATATTATTTTCGATATAAGGATGACGCCAATAACGTTTTCTTTTTTTACGTAGGCGATAAACATAATAACACGCCAAAATATCGTCATCACTAGAAGACGACATCTTCGGTACTGCAGAATTTTATACCGAGAATATACCGATAGGTGAGTAGGTGAAGGCAACGCGGTATCGTTTCGGTACAGACCTTACAGATCCCGCACCGCTCCCACACCGACAAGTCAGAAAACGGCCTAAGACAACAACCGGGATCGACGGCCGCGGCCCTCCGAAGCACGGAAGCGCTCAGTAGTAATGTCACTACCGGTCACCCAATATGTTGGCATCATCTTGTAATTAATTTAATGAAGCTGGTATTTATTTGGGTGCATTTTGACAAAGGTATTATTTAATTTAAAATGCCAGACTTCCACAAAATGTTCGGAGATGTTCCTTATGAGTACACCATATGTATACGAAACTTTTGTCACCATGTAGTCGTTAAGGTCTTGTACTTCTGCAGTTTCTCGCGAGTCCTTCATAATATAACACCAGCCTTCCCTGATGCACCTTTTTAAGGTACCAGTCTTTTGCGCTTCAATTAAGTATTGTTGACAAGCACTTCGTATACACTAGTAGCTTGTTAAGCGTAATAATTACAGCACAATTGTAAAAAGCCAATGAGCACCTTTGTCTTGTTTTATTTTTATAAGGACAAAGAAACAGTTTCACAATATTTTCCTAAAGTAATAGTATTATTATTTATAATATTAATTTTGAGACCAACATCGATCGTTTGTTCAGTTTGGATTATTCACTTGATAAGCAGATTTATACTACCTTGAAATGAGTATACTAAATATAATACATATTTTTACTCAAGTCGACGAGAAGTAAGCTGCGCGGCGGCGCGCGGCGATTACGCGCGACGCTGCGCGACAGCGGCGAGCGGCGAGCGGCGCGGTGGCGCCAGTAAAATAATTGTGATCGTGTGACTCGACTGCACGTCTCTCTCTGTTGTACCTATACATATATGTTTATAGGATTTGACGGAGGTGCGGGGCGCGGAGCGCGAGGCTGGCGGTCAGCGACGAGACAGTATCACTTTGTTGAAATACGTATTTCTCTGCGGGTGCTTCTGTTCCTTGTCCTCTTAAGTTTATAGATTTAAAGGGCGCTTTCAACTTCAGATGGAATTTAGATAGTCGTTTGTGCGTTTGACTACAGATGTCGCTTATTTAAATTAATTTAGTGAAATTTTTAGTTATTAGGATAACCGATTTTTTTAGATCGGTTACATAAATGAATTTTGATATAGAGTTTTCAACTACTAACAAATATGTAAAGAAGTGTAATTCTCATACATTTACCGCTTTGATTTCAGACTCATCAAGTTCACAGTTAACAAAACACGCACAATCCTCCAAATTGATTTGGGGCTTAGAAATGATCGCATTCTATTGGTCACGTAAAGGTACCTATTTGTTGCGCCGCACGGTATGCTATTTAAACAACGTCTGCCGTGGTAAGGTATGCGTTCTGCTGGTTATCAGCTTGACTTACATTTCTATACATATTTATTCGTAGGTCATCAATAGTCTTCTCTGAAATGTCAGCATATTGAGTATCATATATAATAATAATTTATTAACAATCACATATTGAAAACGCTGATTTATTATATGACTTTGAAAGCTGTGATCAAATCGAACAAACATTTATTTTTTTCTGTTATGAGCTGTTGAAATACGGATCCCTAAAAAAGTGACTTCTGATTCGCACTTAGTTAGTATTTTCCCTGAAAATGGGGTTATTAATTAATATGAGTCTATAAATTTGCTTTAACTTTGATAGTGGCATTTACTTCACATTACATTAGCTTATTAACATATATTTCGTCCATTATAACTCAGTGAGTACCTATACAAAATCAATACTAGGAACCAGAAGCCAGCAGGTTTTATCAAAAAGTCGAGTCAAACATTAATCAACATTCACAAACAAAGGCTTAAATGGAAAAATATAGCTTTGGAATGTAATTGCATATATAATGTATTTTAAATCTGGTTACGAAGCCCTTTCAGACTGTAGCATCATGCTTCACTCTAGTAGTTCTGAAAGAGTATGCTACTAGCATGCTTAACTGTAGTAGATTGTGAATTATCTGTTCTGCGTTGTATTGGCTGTTAGCAAAAGGTGAAAAAAACTTACATGCAATCAGGTGTCTTGAAATCCTTGAAGGCTTCGAGTGTGCTTCGACCTGTAGTCGGATCTGATTTATTTGTTACAAAGGCAATCCCGTTTATATACTTATACGAATAAGAAAACGCGTTAGCTTTTGGAATATTATTAATGGTTCAATGACGTTCTTCGCTTCGTTTTTTCATCTTCTTCATAGCAAATTTGTATTTACAATAGTAGCTTAATTTTATGAATGAAAGCATTGTTACTTTGTCCGACCACAATGTTATACTTTATCAAAAATATTTGTCTGATATACAAAGGCACTCCGGCCTATTTTGTTGTGATAAAGTACACTGTTGAAATGATGTAGCGACTGTTGCAGACGTATCAAGGCCAAAAGGGCGCCTGGCGCCATGATTCAAGGCGCCAGATCAAGGGCACATTAATATTCGGAAAGTTTCAGTTACGTGGCTCTATTGTGAAAGGCTTAAAGCCTTACAATAGTTGAAGTTTGCAAATAAGTTGCAAGTATTTGTACAAAGATTGGTTTTGTGGGACTTATTCTACGCAGTTATGTTGTTTGTGTTGGCTACAGCTATGAGATAACGTATAAATTAATCACATTATATTTGCGCTCATAATACGGTAAAAGTATCTCCTTTGTACAAGGGCAAAGGGAAAAAATCTAATATGGAGTCGTAACGACCAATATCACTAGTACCCGCTATTAGTAGGATTTTCGAGGTAGGACTTAATAAAAGACTTTTTTATTTCATAGAAGAGTGCAAGGTACTATCCGACAGGCAGTATGCTTACAGAGCCGGGCGCGCAATAACAGATGTATTTCGAGAGGTGGTGTGGCGTGTGCTGAGCGCCCGCGAAGCTGGCCACAAATAACGGTTCTTCGCTTCAAAATTACAATACTTAGTTGTTCGATATATTGTGTGTATTCAGTTGTTTTTCAAAATGTGTTCCACGTTTTTGCATTGTTAATAGCGGCCGCCGATAGCTGAACGTTAGTTTTACGTCGATAGGTAGTACAACCGAAAAGTTGTCAGTACTATATAACTTTGCCAATTTTATTAAATATTTCGACATTTTGGTTAGTAACAAAATTCATTTAAAATTTATTTTGGTATTTTCACTATGTAATACACGCGGAATCTTCTATTGTTTCCAGTTTGTTCAAGTACGATCGGTGCATTACTTTCGGCAATATTCTCTAGTAAAATAGTGGACATTTGATACACAAAAATTCACCTTAAGGGAATGGAACCTATACTATGGAATGCTACCTATATCTAATTAAAATATGAAATTACACCTTTGGAATATGAACATTTTTTGAACATATTATACCTGTTGAGTTTTATGTGCCTGTATTAGGTAGGTATTTATGTGCTGTAGTATTTATTTTAGGAAACAAGTATTTCATACAAGCGATGTAAATTTTATAAAATCAGTGTATTTTAATCTGACTTTGTTAAAATATGGAATTCTCGATAAAATTGGAAAAGTAGGACGCTGGCCACAAGAGTAATGAGACCATCACACTTGTGGCCAGCGTTCCACTTCAATTTTAATCTATACCGCTCCCAGCTGAATTCAATTAAGTACGGCTACATGAATGGATTTTTTGTTATTTCTATTTAAATTATCTTATTTTTTTATATGAGAATATCAAATAAGGCCACAGTTAAATCTTTTTCAGTCAATCTATACAAACTTTGTACTTCTTACAACATACAAATAACCATGATCAAATTATTTTCCTTAAAAGGATAGAATCCCAAGTCCACATTATTTTCTGACTCGTAGATCATAGTCGAGTGATAATAATTATTCCCAAGGTAAAAAATAGTACAAGTCCTAGACTAGGTTTTTGTCTACAATTTGCCTAGTACTAACAGGTGAACAGGTGAAATACAGTACTAGTGACAATAAAAAAAAATATTAATAAGGGCAGTTGAGTATTTGCAAATTATATTACGTTTTATTGGTGTCTTAGAAAGTCACCCCTCCCCCCCCTCTGCTACATGTAGGTGTCGTAAGAGCCACTAATGATAAAATACCAGTAGGTGGGCCTCAGTGTCATCTGTGGAACTGATGTCTTAAATTGACAAACACCCCCTCAGTGGGGAGGCTGTGTTCAGCAGTGAACAATCAGCTGATGCAGTATCATATTTTAATATATTTATGTTTTTGAAATTTAAAATACATTTGCCAAATTTGTAAACAAAATTTAAAAATCAAGTACCATTTTAGATATTATAAACATTACCAAATGTTGTCTGCGCCAAGTAAGCTGCGGTTCCTAAAGTTGAGATAATTTGTTATAGAATAACGACAACATTGTACTGACAGGATAAATATGCAACATGTTAGAATGCGCCATTTGAAGTATTACCAATTACTTTATGTTCTATAGTATTACTGTAGAAGAAGGTAAGTCGGTACGGCCAAACCGTTTCGAATTGCTATAGTTATTTACACCTCACTTAGATTCTATAATTGACACTATGTTTCAAAAGATTATAAAAGAGCATACCACATTAAAAAATGGCAATATATATGTGCTATAATTTTTATTCGAAGTCCACCGGTGTTGTAAATTGTAATGCGGACTATATATATATATATATTTAAAAAAGTATATACGTCACGATAAAACAAAAAAAAACAAATATATATATGTATATTTATATATATATTTTTTTTTTATTGTGACCTGTCTAGCACGAGGCCCACCTGATGTTAAGCGGACTAACCTCTGCCTATAACAGATGGATTTTCGTCACAAGTCACGAATTGCACTGCGCCCGTCACCTTGAGACATATTTGTTAAGTCTCATGTGCCTGTAATGTCACGGGCTCTCAAGGACTACTGCCGGAACACACCGTTAGGTGCTTGGCAACAGATTTACTACTTGAGCTCTACTACTAACCAGGCGGGCACTCGCAAAATGCCTTTCCACCATGGAAATGTGAACTGTTGTGCTGTGGTAACAACGGTCACCCCAGTGAGCTCGGACGACTCACTTCAATTTACGCTATTCCAAATTCAGGTCCTGGTACATGAATAAACATATGATTTCTTTCGTTTTACCTTGTGATAATTTTTATAAACATTGAATTGCCTCAGGAATCTGCGTTATATCATAGACATTTTCACTCCAAACATAATATATACCAATATGATTTTTTGACATTAGTCGTGCAAATTATATTATTATCATATTTCTCACCTTATGCCAAATGTCAGGTCGTTTTTTTTAACAACAAGATAAACAAAATTTATTATCATATTATTATTACTGTGTCAATGTGACGTATCAGGACTACTCCGAGCCTATTTGATGTAATGGGTAATGTACATAAAGCCAACAACATTATTTGTTAAATACCTTCTTAATTATTTTTAACCCTTGTTATTAAAAGAACGTACCCAAAGTGGTAGCGGTCGCACACAACAGGACAATATAGAATGTCACTAAAGTATAAGCGCTTGTTATTACTTTGTTTTCTGTTGTTTAGTAGTTAGTACTGATGTGAATCAAAATAATTCTGGGATAAAGCCTTACCTACGCCATTTTCTATTGTTAGGCGTTTTATATATTTTTATTAACTTTAATATACTCTACCAGATATACTCTGGAACGTAAACACCAACGAAACAAAACAGAGGAATTTACGCCAAAGATAGGATTAAAAAATCCTTGGTAATACAGAAAAAAAATTAGCGAGGCATTCCATTTAACATGAAACTAAATATAGCGACTATTTTATTTGTTTCCTGTAACGTATTCGTTCACTAATAAATTAGTTGAACAATCTCTAACATGTACGTATATGTACGAATAACAAAACAAAACCACCAAACAACCCAATCCAAAGAGGTATGAATATTACATAGTACGTGAAAGCGATCCCTACTCTCGGAAAAAAAACAATTGTTCGGAATTTCACATTGAAGTAGAAATATGGATGTGAACCTAAATTACGTAAACATACGCGGCAGCGGAAGTTTCGAAATTCTAAAGCAATACATATCAATACAATATGTACTGTTACAGCAACCAAGCGTCCTGAAATATTCAGGACATCTTATAACTCGAACGGTGTGAAATACTATTTCAGAAAAACCTTTTTCTGAAAATATAATCTGACCTCTAAGGTGCGATACCAATTCAAACATTACCTCGATTATCATCTGTATTATATTCTATATAGGTCTTTATGAAATTTCATATCATGCAGACTGGTACAGAAAAGGAATGTAATCTAAAATAATATGAGACCACATTGCAAAATAAAAAAAAACCTATTCTTTATACCGTCACATGTCATAAACGTGCCCACTGTAGCCAATGAGTTATACTATTTTAACGAGAGCAATTCAGAAAATTTAATAAATACTTCTAGGTTTGAAAGGCCTATTTCATTTTAGTGGCATAAAGTTTTCCACCTCTTAATTTAAGTCTACGTTTACCCTATATATTTATTTATATAATGTAAACCTTATGTGGTTTTTGTTGTAGAAGTGTTGATATTTATCTGCCAAATAAGATGTCTTTGTTAAAGACTGTATTGATTTAAATAAAACATAGAAAATAAAATGCCATTTCCATTTCCAAATTCAAAAGTCAAAGGTCAAAGAAAGGAGGTTCAAAAGAATTACTTTGTAATTTATGTTCCCCAATTACTCTGACGTTTGTAAACAGAGTCATGTTATATTTTTTTTGTGATATTTTTGTATATACTTTTTGCTCTGTTCTATTATTTTTACTGAAATGAATTGAAATCAACAAAATCTCATTATTTGTCTGTAAAGCCTATTTTTGTATTTTCAGGTAAAACTTATAAACTAATAAACTGCGGTATTTAGGAACTGTAACCGGCCTGCCTTGTTCTACTTGTGTATTGTATCTGATCCTGTACTAAAAAAAATGGATTTCAAAGCTTGGCTTAGCATATCTTAACACTCCGTTACACGCGGTCTTATTATTCACGTCATTAAACGTGAAAGGGCACCACCGTGCCCCTTTTTTAAATGAGGATTACTTATATAATAGAATATAAATGTAAAATATTATGAGTAATTTCGAAATCAATGTTTATTAATGCTAAAAACCGTAACAAAGAAAGTTACTTATTTGTCGCAAAATATATAAAAAATACAACAATGTATAGTACCCCATGTAAAGCATTCACTTGAGTGTTGTGTTGGTTGAATGATCGCTTTTTCTTTTCAAAATGTAGGAAATAAGGGAACTATAGTATGACTAATGTGTTGATAAAAAAAAATCCGTGCACTGTCGTTGTTACCGAGTCACTAACTATATATACATCAGGGTATAGGGGACAGCTTTTTAAGAAGATGACATTTTGGGTCCATTTATTTTAAAATAACAAGCAAATAAATATACCTGGGGCACACTTGTGCCCCGCGCGGAGTGTTAACAATAGCACTTAACGTAAGTAACAGCATTAGCTAAATGAAATCTTGCAACAAAATGTTCAAATGAATTTATATTTAAGTATAAATTACATTATATTATTATATTTATATCACAAACTAATATCATTATGTAGACTATTGAAAAATCCGATCTCGGCATTTACCAGGTCTCTGCTGGTAACACTACCATAGAAACATACAAATCCTTGCAAACAATGCGCAATAAATTCACGTGGATGACAGATCGCGCACGCATATATCAACGCTCTGCCTTTTAACACTGTATATGGAAATGCAAAATACTTCATGATTTGTTGTATATTTTGGTTGTTTCATGAGCTTTTAGGCTCAATGAATTTTGAACTTGTGGCAATAGCTATGGATTGCCACAGAGAGAGCCCATGGTTCAAGTTACGCAGCAGGCAGCCAAGCGTGGTGGTAAGGCATTTTGTGAATAATCACCTCGTTAGATGTTGCCCTCATGTACAAAATACAGCCGTTCTATGTTTAGCTAATTACAGCAGTTCTATGTTGAGCTAGTTTAACTTTCCAATCACAGCACAAATAAATAAAATTATTTAAAATCATTGTCTCCGAAATTGCGAACTGTTTAAAAAAATCGATACACAATTTAGTTAAATGCAATGTCCTTCCATAAAACAAATTGCACAGACGAAATAAAAACGGGAAAATACTGAACAAGAGGAAACAAACACTACAAGCAATTCTTTAGCGACTGTAAATATCGAACAAACAGTCGCACAATTTATGGACAATCTCTAAATTAAATGTTACATCTGTTTGTATTTTACTCTATGTAAATTAGCTTTGTATCTCTGAATATTGTGAAGATAATTCTCCTATTCTTCTATACTAAGCAATCAATCTATACTATTTTCAATTAATTGTTTTTTTTTTCCTTTAGCTATCGCCAAGTAAAACTGTGTAAAGGCTTAAACTGTACATAACAACAGCAACAGCGTTTTTAAGATGCTTCAGCATTGATAGTGCAACCCGCAAATCTCTTAAGACGAATGTTTAGGAGAAAACGCAAAAACGGCCTTAAGGCAAGTTTCCTGGCGAAAATATAGCGTAACGTAGCTTAGCTTTGAAATAAATATATCCTGTAACACGTGTCTAATCCATTTTGATAGTTGTAGTAAGATAGAATTAGCTTCCGGAAATTAAAACTACCGAGATAGACAGACAATTGTTTTAGAAGTATATCAAATTCGTTTGGTACCAAACTTGAGTCCTTTATTCTTTATATGAATGTTTTAATGGTCCATTTTTTCAAAAAGTTATTTAAAAATAAGGGTCATAAGAGTAAAAGCGCGTTCTAAAAGATAATTACTATAGTTGAGTTGAAAACCAATTTCGTATGCTCGCAAATATGATTAGGCAATAATAGCAAGGCAAACTAAGTAACGGCAAGTTTAAGTAAAGGCGAAAATGGGTTCTATTTCGATGGCACTCCGTCTGTTGACTATCTTCTCTATTCTGTTTATCTTGCTTAATAATGACTCGTGAACGACCGCTTAATGCATAAATCAACTGGCTTTACCTTTCGACTTAAGGGCAAGAATATGTTTAACAAAGAAAAATCCAGCATATACATAGAATTTCTGAAAATTGTGATCGCTTGGCAGTAGTCCAAAATAAAACATATGGATAAAAAAATCAGCCTAAAATCGACTTGGACTCGAAAACCGAGGGTTACGTACTAACACAACATGTATTTAAAAAAGTGGAAAGGCATTTTGCGATTGCCCGCCTGCCTGGCTTGCTACCCTCAAGTAAAAAATCGGTCACCAAGCACCTAACGGTGTGTTTCGGCAGCAGTTCTTAAGAGCCAGTGAAACTACAGGCACATGAGATTTAACAACATTTCTAAAAGTGACGGGCGCCGTGCAATTCTTGACTTGTGACGAAATGTATGCGAGTTAGTATAGGCAGAAGTTAGTCCGCATAAGATCATGGGCCTCGAGCTTGTTCCACCTAAATAACATAAAAAAAACCTCAATGGTAGGTTCTATGTTTACAGAAACTTCCTTTAATATAGCATATTGCTTAATCATAATAACAAAAAGTTAAAAATAAGGGAGATTCCAAACAGACAACGTGATTTATTTAACGTATTTGTTTTTGCTCAATCGTTAAAATGGCATACATACCAGCGGGAAACTTATTGTCCATTGTCTATATTGGACGAATACCTATATATTTTTTAACTACTCTCACCCGATCGTTTGGTTCATGTGGTGCTTTCTGATTGATGACCCCAAATTCTTGTCACACACTGTTGTTTCCAATGCGTGGACATTCCTATATGGAAAATTCACGATTTGCGATTAACATCTGGGATAAAGAAATATTATGCAATAAGGGCCAGTAGCAAAAAAATCTGTTATTCATATTTTGCCCTCCGTATCAGTAACAAAAAAAAATTATATGCTGCACTCAATACTCATTTTTGCAATACTGAATTATGCAGCAGGGGTAATCATCTTACCACTTTTCTCTTAAATTTACATATACATAGGTTTATAAAATACGGATAGGTTTTTTTATGCACTTGAATGTTGCACATTTAAAAGGATAGTTGACGTTTATTTTAAATAGGTAGGTAGGTCATTTGTTGTTATGCTGTTGCGCAAATTCTTCTGATAGTCAATGCATAGCAAGAAAAAAATTTTGCTGACCTAAATGTTTTATTTTCTGTACAACGCTGACATATGCTATATTTTCCTGCTATATTTTGGAATTTTCAAAACGTCAATAACTTGGGAAATAGTTAGTTTTTTACTCCGTTCGATTTACTGTCGTATAGGACAACAAATCAGTTTTAAGAAAATAGTGACTATTTTGAATATTTCTCAGTATTTTTTATGTGTATGAACACCGTACCTATATAGTATGCTTCATGAGCACAAAAAAGAAGACGTCATTTACTATTTAAGAGATAGGATAATGAGCTGTAGAGCTACGCAGACTATTAACTGTTCCTACAGTCTGTAGTTTTATTTATGGGCGGTTCAATAACTTGACATCAACCCAATGAATGAATGTGAACTAAAAAAAATACCTATTAAGCGGCATTCCGCTTAATAGGTATTTTTTTTAATAGACACTACTCATCAACATAATTAGTGTCAAACATTTTCATAAAACATACACTTACTTGAGAAAATCCACATTAATTCTGTTATTAACTAGCATTTTAGCCTTCACATAAGCACAAACGGAGTTATCATTAGTTTTATTACAGCAGAGTATTTCATAACGAAAAAACTTAGACAACTTGTTTGCTAACAACAATGGTTACCGTGGTTACAAAATATTCCGGCCCTAGGAAAGGAAGCATTTACTATGAGTTTTTCCCGCCTTTAGGTGGGAAGCAGCATTTTCCACCCGCTACTCAGATCAAACAAACTATACTTTCCGAGTATGAGAAATGTAAAATAAATTGCTATATAAGTTACTATAAGAACTTAACAAATATTGTTTAATAAGCTTTATGTTAACAATTAATGACTTAAAACTATGATTTGTACCCTTAAAATTAAGTAAATGTGGTGCCATGACCATCCTGATATCCTGCGCCATTCTATATACTTTTTTTATAAAACATTTACTCCGTTCGATTTACTGTCGTATAGGACAACAAATCAGTTTTAAGAAAATAGTGACTATTTTGTATTTTTCTCAGTATTTTTTATGTGTATGAACACCGTACCTATATAGTATGCTTCATGAGCACAAAAAAGAAGACGTCATTTACTATTTAAGAGATAGGATAATGAGCTGTAGAGCTACGCAGACTATTAACTGTTCCTACAGTCTGTAGTTTTATTTATGGGCGGTTCAATAACTTGACATCAACCCAGTGACCAAACATTGTGTCTATTGCAATTAACATGAATCTTCACAATTTTATCAGCGCTGTTTAAGTGATGCTAATATTTTAGTTTTAACACAGATTGAGACGTAATAATTTATAGTTATACAAGGGTCGAAAGGAATCAATTCCCATACGCGTTATTTAGAACTATAGCCGAGGCTATAGTCTGCGTAGGAATTAACAACTATCACTGAGTTATACACTCTACTTTTCACTACGAATATAAGGAAAATTAAAAATAGTCGTTTTCCTATAATAGATATTTATTGTTAATAATAACATGACAAGTACTACTACTACTATTTAATTTATTGATGTGACTATAGTCCCAGTAGGAATCGATGACTTACATCCGTGTTAAGCACTCTACTTTTCATTATAAAAAATTGAGAAGTAAAAAAAAATTTTTTTTTATATATTTAATGAAAATGATAACATTCGAAGATGATACATATATAAAATTAATTGAGCAGTTAAAACAATTATTTATGAAATTTATGGGGTAGTTTTTTCGATGTGAATAATTATTAAAGTTAGGTTTTTATCCCTCCAAATGCTGTAATATTTTTTAAGTTTTATATATGGAGCAAAATGCCCCTCGGGGGCGTTAATGAATGAATGTGAACTAAAAAAAATACCTATTAAGCGGCATTCCGCTTAATAGGTATTTTTTTTAATAGACACTACTCATCAACATAATTAGTGTCAAACATTTTCATAAAACATACACTTACTTGAGAAAATCCACATTAATTCTGTTATTAACTAGCATTTTAGCCTTCACATAAGCACAAACGGAGTTATCATTAGTTTTATTACAGCAGAGTATTTCATAACGAAAAAACTTAGACAACTTGTTTGCTAACAACAATGGTTACCGTGGTTACAAAATATTCCGGCCCTAGGAAAGGAAGCATTTACTATGAGTTTTTCCCGCCTTTAGGTGGGAAGCAGCATTTTCCACCCGCTACTCAGATCAAACAAACTATACTTTCCGAGTATGAGAAATGTAAAATAAATTGCTATATAAGTTACTATAAGAACTTAACAAATATTGTTTAATAAGCTTTATGTTAACAATTAATGACTTAAAACTATGATTTGTACCCTTAAAATTAAGTAAATGTGGTGCCATGACCATCCTGATATCCTGCGCCATTCTATATACTTTTTTTATAAAACATGAAAAAATTATAGCACACCAAAAACTACGAGAACAATAAAAATAGATCACTGAGTATAAAAGAAAGTTATTATTATTTCGTGAGATTGTGACGGAACTAGCACGAGGCCCACCCGATGTTAAGCGGTATAACAGGTACCTACATTTCATCACTAGTGAAGAGAACAGCACTGCGCCCGGCAACCTGACTCTCATGAGCCTATTATTTGTACTGGCACTCATGCACTGCTACTGGAACACACTGTTAGGTTATTAGCACGTTATAGAGGTCTACCGCCAAAAAAAAGAGGTTTAATAAGTTTATTATTTACTTAGTTGCAAATACTTAAAGCATTTTGGGAGCGGTATAAGTACGTGTTACTTTAAGTGCAAATATAATTTAATTCAGCTCTCAAGGACTACTGCCGAAACACACTGTTAGGCACTTGGCGAGAGATTTTCTACTTGAGGACGGTAGCTAGCCAGGCGGGCATTTGTGTTGGAGCAGTGTCGGTTCCCCGAGAGCTAGCAGCCAACTCAAGGGTAGATAGATAGATAGATAGATAGATAACACTTTATTGACACATTAAAATTTATAACTTAAAACAATAAGTAAGAGTAGGTGTGACAATGGGCGGTCTTATCGCTGAGAGCGATCTCTTCCAGACAACCCTATACAAAGGGATATTTATAAATATATATATATGCACGGAGGTATATCTTTAACAATACTGATAATAATAAAAATTAAACAATAATTTCCAACACAAGAATCGGACAATAAATTAATTAAGACGTAAATTACCTACATCATAAAAATTATAATTTCACAAACCAAAGTATCTTAAAATAAATAATAAATATAATAATATATAGGGTACTACCCGGTGATGACACAGATATGAGAAATATTGCCAGCAGCTGTCCTTATCAGCCAGTAATCTAGGTTAAGCGCTTAACCTAGTTAAGTGTATCAACACTGATGTATTCATACACATATCATCACTTACTAAACAGCAACGGTTATTCTAAACGGTAATCTATCAGCAATTAAAAAACTGAAAATTAAGCACTATCTAGTACGATTTTGAAGGAGCTCGAAATCACTCATAATCGCCAGATTGACAAATCAGTCAATTCCACTCTCGTGTTTAGTTTTTCGATGATATCACACACCATCAATTTACATAAATGTGTAAATAAAAGATAAAAGTTTTCGCATGAACCAACATAATATTAAATTAAAGTTACTGGTTACTTATTTCGCTCGTCACATTAGTTTATCCCGAAAAAAAAGTGTTGATGAAAAATCATATTTACGCGCACTGTAACGATATTTTAGCTGCCAAGTATTTTATTTCTTCATCGCGATTCCAGCAAAAAATACTAATGTTCTTTCCAATCTCTAAAGAGAGCACAAAAACTTTTTCGACGTTTGAATAACACGTGATCTAATCTATCTGCAGTTTTTAAACCTTCAAAGCTCGGGATTGCTACTATATGTTTTTAATAATCATATCTATATATATCTATATCTATACTTATATAATAATAAAACTGTAACAGATCCAATTCTGTACAAGGCACATATTTTGAAAAAAAAATTTTGAGAGCACTCTTTATCTGATACTGATGCCAAAACTGTATTTTTTTTTATTTTTGTCTGTCTGTCTGTCTGTCCGTCTGTATCCCGGCCGCGCTCCAAAACTACTGGATGGAATTCAATGAAACTTAACACGATTTGAGTTCATACTACGAAAAAGGTTATTGTATACTTTTATCACGAAGTTCAGCACGGTTCCCTCGGGAAAGGGGATGGAAGTCAAAATCTACACTTAGTTGTAATTTATTAACGCGCAGCCAGATTTCAATTTTTTTTTGTTAGAATAGTGACGTGTGAGCTTGGAACCCAATGGGGAGCCTGGCACCCCACAGGCAGCCCAGCACCCCATGGGCCACTGAATGGAATTCAATAAAACTTAACATAATTTGAGTTCATACTACGAAAAAGGTTATTGTATACTTTTTATCCCCAAGTTCAGCACGGTTCTCTCGGGAAAGGGGATGAAAGTCAAAATGTACACTTAGTTGTTATTTATTAACGCGCAGTCCGATTTCAATTATTCTTTTTTTGTTGGAATAGTGACGAATGAGCTCGGAACCGCATGGGCAGCCTGACACCCCACGAGCAGCCCAGCACCCCATGGGCCACTGAATGGAATTCAATGAAACTTAACAAGATTTGAGTTCATACTACAAAGAACGTTATTGTATACTTTTTATCCCGAAATTCAGCACGGTTCCTTCGGGAAAGGAGATGAAAGTCAAAATATTACTTAGTAGTAATTTATGAATGCGTAGTCCAATTTCGATTATTTTTTTTTTGTTAGAATAGTGACGAGTGAGCTCGGAACCCCACGGGCAGCCCGGCACCCCACGAGCATTCCGGCACCCCATGGGCATCCCGGCACCCTCGGGCAGCCTGGCACTCCAAGGGCAGCCCCTTATTAAGATTTCCCAGCTTGCTAAGATAAAACTCTTAAATCTGGAACATTCGCCACAATATATTTTTTAAACTATATATCTCTTGCCGGATAAATTTTGGAGATTGCTTAATGGAAGTGTACAATCTAATATATTTTCGTTCTACCGCCAAACAAAGAGAACATCGGCAAAAAAATGCCGTTTTATAATTGAAATTCCAATGAAACGCACAAAGTACTTTGCTTCAACATATTTTATTGTGCGAACCGCGAAGGAACTCTCTGAGTTACTTAACTACTGTCTTCTGGAAAATGCAACCCGGGAGTTTTCAAACCCAAAGTAAAAAGCTCCTTTCTGAGCTATGCTTTGCTAGAGTGTAAGCACACCACAGCTTTGCTTCATATAAACAGTGCTCAAATGTGAATAATTAGTTTGCAGATGCGGCAATCGCGAACGAAGTCGTAGGGACAGCTAGTTAATACATATAAATCGCATTTGTATTAAATTATCTTCATCCTAACGTTATGAAACGAAGAACAAAGTGTTCATACACTTGACAGTGATTTCAGCACTTAGCAAAGTGTTTGGAATGATGGAACGTAATTTAATGTTGTATAATAAACATATTAGAAATAACGTATCTAATTAGAAAGCAACAAAGGTTCAATTTTAAATATCCATAATTTCATCAAAGTGAAACGTAAATCAACTAGTACATGAAATATCAGTGTAAGTAACATAATGAAAAATGTATTGCTTAAGATAATACAATTAATTAAGGAGTGGAAGCTGCCAAATGAAATTAACAAAACTTTGTAAAGTACTTCCGCCTCCGACCCTCTATTAAGTGTTTGCTTTACTTTGAGGATCTCCTTGATACTTTTATTAAACTTGAAGTACTTAATTTTTTCTTCAGTATTAAAACGAAAATTGGATGTTATATATATTTTACTTTTACCAGACTTTATTACTGCACAAAAAATGGGTACTTCATACTTCAGATGTAAAAGGGTGCTTTTTGTAGATTACGTACCTAATTACTATGTTTTTGTCTGTTTATTTGAATGTCCTTTAGATATAAACTGTTATTTAAAGTGCATAAAAAGAAAAACGTTTACAGAAGATATGAAGAGAAACCAAGGGTTTTATGAAGAGTTTTGATCACGTGGGTGACATTGTAGGGATAATAGAAAAGTTTCACGGAGAGAGGAGAGGTGAGTGCCAACTTGGAATAGGGTTCTATAGGCGTTGCGTCTTAACAAATATAAACTACGTAAAGTTTTATCCCAAGTATTTGGAGCCTCAAAAGATATTCAGTAGGATATAAAAGGGATTTTGCAAATGCTTGCCTGAACTACAAAAACCCTTCGACAAGCACCTATTATTGTGTTTCGGCAGCAGTCCTTGAAATGCATTGGTAGGTATCCTACATAATAATTTATGCAAATATTTTACTATTTTTATACACTTTAGATTTCTAGAACCTATGAGTGCCTTGCGCAGAAAGTAGTGTTGTTGAGAGCAATAGCAATAGGCATCGAACGCTTCAGCCGTCTCCACAAAAGGCTCTCAACTTGTACGTTAGCATTTTTATGTGAAGAACCATCGACAACACTCCGCCACTTACGTACGCTCTCAATCTAACCGACAATTGACATCCAAACTCCCTGCTATTGCAACCTCTTAAAATAATATTTTTTTAAACTACTATATTTTTCGTCATCGTAGAGGCCAGGAAAAGGAAACAATTCACGTTGTAGTCAACATGTTACTTACTAGTACCACTAAAAATGACGCTGTAAGCGGGTGTTGCTGCGCACATGGAGCGCACAACAGGGCTCATTACTATCGTTATGCTTATATTATCTACATGGCAGCAGGTATGATACGAATAAAATATGCTTACAATTGATGGTTGGCTACCGGCAGGCGCCTGGTCATAAAACCAAAGCAAAATACGTAATTATGTCCTTGTGTATCATCCTGTGTGCAGTTAGCAAACACATGTTTTTTGAGTATTATTGGGGAGATATGTACGCATGAATGCAAAATATTGCTCCTGAAACACTAAGTTTTTTTGTCTTTTATATGGCCAGGCTTACTGGAATATTTTTACTAGCCCCAAACAATGACAAGCAATTTTGCAAAAGTTATCCACTCAATCTTCAGATCAAACAAATAATATCGAGAAACGATTTTCAATGTTATAAGAAAGAACGAAATTAAAGCTAAGTCATATAGCTGACTAAGCATTATTGTTCCTGTCGTAATCCTCATCGGCAAGTCCACCGAGGCGCGCCGTAAGATATTTTCGATATTGTAGATCATCCAGATAAAGCACACCGCTCGCTCCTCGTTCTACATTGGAAACTCAAACACGCTTCACTTTTCACTAATCCGATGACTGTCCAGATATTTACGACCCTTTGCACAGCAACACTCGAGAGAACGTAGCAAGTGAAGAAAAACCAAAGGGGGGGGGGAGTAATTAAAATAAAGGTAATGACATTAAATAGTCAAGTAACATTTATTGAATATTTGGACAGCAAATTTTACTTTGTATTTCTGATAACGCCAAAAAGTAATTATTTTATATTTTCGATGCGGACTCGTTAGGGAGAATAGTACACACAGCAAGAAAAGGGGCGGGAATAAAGAAAGATAAGAGAATGCCAGCCTACCAGACAATCCAGGAGCAGCCAGGTAGTAGAACAGCGCGATTAAACACACGCCGGCGGGCCCGCCGCGGTCTTCTTCAGCAGACACTGCAATCCATTGTTTCACCTTTTATAACTGATGAGCACACGGTTTCACTAGGAATTTACATAGAGCGCAATGCTCTAGGTTTCAAAGTTATTTGTACTTAATTTATAATATTATTGCGAAGCAATAAATTTTTTGTCAGCTGGCGCCGGGTGAGTTCAGTACTATATAGTTTTGTTTTTAAAATTTCTTCACGCTAGGTGGCACTAGTGCACTATACCAAGGGCGGATGGCAGCAGTTTTGCTTGCATTTAAAATATTGATGACGTATGGGGAAAAGGAATGTAATATATTAAGCCGTAAATTTGCTTATATTTTCTGGCGTTACCAATGTCACCATTGAGATGACTAATTAGACATTTATTGTTTCATATTAAAAAGATAATTAAAAGCAATATTATTTAATAGATAAATCATAGGGAATATGGAGACCAGTCGAGTGAATGTCATAAATTTAATATGGCGCAAATCCAGATGGCCGCCATACAAAGTGCTCCGACCCTACTGAAGCTCGATCTACATAAAAAGCAAACATGCCAATGAAAACTTTATTTTTATAGCAGGTCGATATTTGAGCATGAAAAAATATATAGGGTATTTCATACAACAGCCGTATCAAGGTAGACTAAAAGCAGCAGTATCACGTGTTGGCCCGATTATCTAGACATCAGCCTTATAGTATACCATACAAAAAACGGCTGTGAGATTAACATACTTTACTAAAAAGCTGTCCAGATGTACTGTACTGTATCAGCCGGATCGTCCACTGCTGAACACAGCCTCCCCTATTAGAGGGGTATTTGCCATAATCCCCACGCTTTACAGGCGGCTTGGGAATCGCAGTGTAAGATGACAGTTCTTTAGAAGGCGCTGCTGCCCACCTTCCAGTATTTTTCCTCTAGCCTTAGCCTCTTACGACACCCACGGGATGATATGGGGATGTGTAATTCTAACCCGGCACCAGTCCAGATGTACCACGGCTTTATTCATACGACTTCCAGCTTTATAGCAACTATAGTTTAGCCCTGGAGTGCGCAATCCCAAATTAGTGTTTGTGTAAGTAAGTGTTATACCTAAACAACCCAATAGGCACATTTGGAAGAAAACAGATTGTAAGGACAGTGCTTAGCGCTGGACAGAAAAGCCATTTGAAAACTGCCTTTAAAGCCAAGTTCATTCGCCCGACCATATTAGCTGTATCTGTGAGAGTAGATTTGCATATCAATTACCCGTTCATTGTATATAATTATATACTCAGTTTTCAGTCATTTAATACTCAGTACTCATATACCTACATGACATATTGTTTATCTACTGTAGTGTAGACAAAGATGGTCAAAATAAGTTAACGTTCATTAGAGACTTTGTTGGGCACACAATTAGGAGAGAGGACTATAAAGGTAGGAGGTTCACTACATATTATATAGTGTGAAGTGCAATCCAGTAGTAGAACAATTTTGGTATATGCTTTCTTCACGCTCTTTACCTTCTTCTTACACTTACATTGGTTATGGGTGGGTATTAATGACCTTTTTTATTTTATTAGATTGTAACGGAACAAGAACGACGTCCACCCGATGTTAAACGATAACGTCTGCCTATAACAGATGCATTTCGTCACAATTGACGAATTACACTGCGCCCGTCAGACACAGTCCCTGAGACATACAGTTGTTGAGTCTCATGTGCCTATGTATCTTTACTGACTCTGGAGAACTGCTGCGGGAACACACTGTTAGGTGCTTAGCGACAGATTTTCCACTTGACCTGCCTCATTTTCGTAACATCTCTAACTTTGTAAAGCCAACTTTTATTTGTTTTTGCTGATCTTTATAACTTTTATTTAATATATTTCTAGTGCTTATGTAATGATTATACAACATAGATTGCCCAACCATGGCTCATTCTTGCTACGTTTACGAGTCTGGCCACAGCGCAGCAATCACTCGTAGCTAATGTCCGGCCTCCAGTTAACGTCCTGTTATTAATCAACGCGTCATTGCCCATTGCGTACCATCTATAGCCACCATAAGTGCCTAGCAATTAGGAAGAAGCATTATTATTTTGTGAACGTTTAAGAAAATGACCGAAATTTACCACATTAGTTCTAGTTCAGATTGCTGAATACTTAAGTGTTGAGTTGTGCTCCATATTTGCAACATATAACGTTTTACAAGTATTTCTTACAATCTGTTCAATATACAGGGACTTGTTGTTTTTACACATATAGACTCATGCATGACACGTCACAATTTTATTTTCGAATTAAATTAAAAAAATTCAACAAAGTGTAATTTGTTTTGTATAAATAAAAATACTATGAGAACAAAATGTGTCGTCATAGTTTCAGAACATCAGAAATATTTGAATGTTAGTATTGCGATCGAGACATAGTTATTCATATATTATCTTTGACGCGCCTTTTGCGCCCATTGTAAAAACAACTGACAAGTGTTTGACGCGGGAAAAACCGCGGGTAAGTGAGGCACTTGTAATTATACAACTTTAAACGGTTTAAATCGCGTATATTTATCATTATTTTTGTAAGACAACATTAGGAAAGGCACTTTTGGTCTTAGAACGGCTGACTATGCGAGTGTGCTTTTTATTTATGACTGTTATTGTAAAAGTATTATGCAATTATTTTAACATAAGTGATATAAAAAGGGTAATATATTATTCTCATAGAATGCCTGGATGGCTGAGTAAGCGTCGCTGTAGAATATCGAGACCGCAGTTATTCGTTTTTCAGACAAATAAAAGTTCACTACCAGTCCGCTGTCTGGAACTGCGCCAGTTGATGGCCCTTTAATAAAATTGGATCAAAACATATCTGGCCAAACGTGGGTATTAAGATACCTTTGCCTGCCCGTTCAGTAATGTAATACCGTTATGCTATGACCTATTAATACATAATCATATACAGAACTAGAACAAATTGCCACTCTCACAATATGTGTTTGTGCGTTTATTACATGTGAACATTGGCTTAAACTGTCTTAAATTCTGCTACATATGAGTATCTCAAAAGTTACTTAAAGTGAATGTCTAAATAATCTATCAGTTGCAGATACATCTTCTCTCGTCAGCAAATCTTTAAGCAGTGTCGAAATCCTATCGTAAATATATTTTGAACATACGTTAAAATGGCATCGCAACCTGTATAGACAAATTATTCTTTACAGGATAAAAATACCATCGCACTGACGACCCACAATTCCACTCGAAAAGCCAATTAAAAATTGGATTTCACAATCACTGTTTTAATAAAAAATTTAACCGTAAATCTCGAACTGAAAACATCAAAATGTTATTTTGCAAACACGCTTGGTTGCAGATATCATTTAACATGATGACTTTGTAGTGCCTGAGTGTGAAATTTCATCAGATTGGGTACCGTCGTCGCCGTCGTTTAAATAGATTTTTTTCTAATGCTCAAAAGTTTATTTTTTTATCCCCATCCAATGTGAAAAAATATGAGCTTAAATTATTAAAATATACAAACATTTTGCATATACAAACTTTCAGTTTAGGTATTTTTATTTCAAAAAACACTATAGTGGTTCGTGCATAAATAAGAGAGAAATAAGACGACTGTTAAATTGTGTTAATAATTATAACATAACTTAACAATCATCATGTGTAATTCTTTTTAAATTGCAAACAGAGGAAGCAAATAAAACAATGGAAATTATAAACAATCTTTCATAAGAACATACTATATCACATCCCGTTTTTCCTATGGGAGGGAATATAACAATAAATCCGATACCTAATAAATCACGAGCTACCGGCGCGGCGTCGTCACAAATATTTGTCTTGATACGGTGAAACAATATTTTCAACTCCCTAACAGGCTATTATTTTCTGAGTAATAACTAATAAGCCAGGATCATAATATGTGGAAGAATATGTAAAGTATGTTTACGAGTTTAACAGGTAACAAACTGAAAATGCGAACATTTACCTCTAAAATTATGAACTGTATAACTGCAATTATTGTGATTAAATTAGCTAAGTATTTTTCATTACACTTGTGCGTAAACAGTATGCAAACATACAGGTATACTTGGCCGTAATGCCCCATATAAAACCTTCGAGCTTTCTTTTTGTCATCAAAACCCAAGGTCGGTATGTTTTTTTTTTTATCTTATTTTGCCGGATCAAGCCCGAGTCCCACCTGATGTTAAGTGGACTAACCTCTGCCTATAACAGACGCATTTCGTCAACGACGAATTGCACTGTGCCCATCACACTGAGACGTCCAGTTGTTAGGTCTCATTAGCCTGTATTTTTTCTGGCTCTCAAGGACTGCTGCCGGAACACACCATGCGGTGAAGCTCAAGCCCGCGGTGGGATTCGAACCATGGACCTGCTGCACGGCAGTCCATTGCCAATGCCACTGAGCCATACTGCTTCATAGTTTAAACAAGGAGTTTACACGCAATAGCAAAATTGTCCTAAAATATTATATATACAGAAGTTTTGTTGCAATCTCGCTACATGTTATACATTTTCGAATGCCCGCACCGCTAGCGACCACCCTCAAGTAGAAAATCTGTCGCCAAGAACCTAACGGTGTGTTCCGGCAGCATTCCTTGAGAGCTAGTGAAATTTCAGGCACACGAGACTTAAGAACTGTGTCTCAAGGTGACGGGCTCATTGCAATTCGTCCCTTTTGAATGCAGCTGTTATAGGCAGATGTTAGTCCGATTAACATCAGGTGGGCCTCGAGCTTGTTCCGTCACAATAACATTAAAAAAAATGTGTCCTTGAGAACCAGTAAGCCTAGATAATACTAGATACTCGTAAGATCAGTCGATATCATGCTTAGTTCTAGACCTAAAACCTCAAATAAGGAAGTGATCACCTTTGTATAGAGAAGTGACCGGCAGTTCAAACTTATTATATAAAAATAATCGAAATATAAAATGTATATAGGTAGAATAATTAAACGTCTTATTACATCATAACATATGGATGGTCGGGCTAGCCAGGCGCATATTCGCAAAATTCTCTACCAGCTTGCAAATATGTATCATGTATCATAGTTACAAATTTAAGAGAGAAAAAAATATACTCATGTGCGGGATTCGATTCCATGTCATCCACGCCTATAGCCGGAGTCCACCCCTTACGATGGTTGGAGAACGTAGGAAAAATTAGAGTAATGACTCATTTTCTGGTTAGCTCAGTCGCCTAGTCGGTCAGAGCATACCCAGCTATAGGGGTGGATGACGCGGGTTCGAATCCCGCACATGACTATAATTTTTCCGCTCGTCAATTTGTAATGTAATCCGCAGAGCATGCGTTATTGCAACAATAAAAATAACAAAATAAATGTAGTATCATAGTTATTGCGTTACTTGTGGAAAAATACCTTCTTTTAGTTTTTTTTTAGGTATTGTTGGTAGGCTAGCCTTTTACCGTTGTCTCACCTGATGGTGAGTGATGTTGTGATCAAAGATGTTGTTCAGGCTACCTTACAATTACTGGCTCTCAAGGACGGCTCCTGAAACATACTGTTAGGTGCTCGGCGACAGGTTTTCTGCTTGAGGGTGGTAGCTAGCCTGGCGGGCATTCGCAAAAAGCCATACCACCGTGCTGTAACATCTGGCATCCTAAGACACCAACCGGTACCGTCCGAAGCGCGTGCACGCTGTGTAGTAGGTAATGCCACTAGCGGTCACCCATCCATGGACGTTGCTTTACTTATAGGCAAAGCAAACTTAGCTACGAGTGCTTCTAATAAGTAGTTCACTAAATCTCTACACAACATAAAGTAACAGGTATGTCTATTTTATTCTATGATAATACGTACCACATAAATATAAATGTGTATGTATATTACTCATTTTATTAATGGTGCATCAAATTTTCTGTAAAATCTTTTCTAGATTAGCGATTTTATTTACAAACACATGAACACGAAGTAGGTACCTAACCTACTCAAATGAAAGTTTTACATAATGTTGGTTTTGAAATATCACGTGGACAAAGTTGTCTGTGTATGTTTTTTTGCTCTAGAGGTTACCACTTTCTCACCTGATGGTAAGTGATATTGTGGCCAAAGATGTTGTTTAGGCTAACCTAGAATTACTGGCTTTCAAGGGGAGCTGACTGAACACACCGCTAAGTGCTTGGCGACAGATTTTCTACTTGAGGGTGGTAGCTAGCCAGGCGGGCATTCGCAAAATGCCCTACCACCATGCAATAACGACTGCCATCCTAAGACGACAACAGGGACCGACGGCTTAACGTGCCTCCGAAGCACGGAAGCGCTCAGTAATAGTAATGTCACTAGCGGTCACCCATCCAACTCATGACCGAGACGGACGTTGCTTAACTTTAAACAGCTAAGCAAACGTCCGCGTCGCTACGAGAGCTTCATTAATTACATGTATTTTGTTATCTGTCATATTCTGTTGATAACTAGTTGCTCGGGAAGTCTAAGTACCTATACAGGATTATTGTTGAAATGCTAACAACCCTTGGGTTCACTTCTGCTAGTACTAAGCATCCTAAACCATTTTGAAATGTTTTTATTTTTTTGTGTTTGTTTATGTGTATTTGACGGAATAGGCTATCAATGAGGACCACCTGATGTTAAAAGTCTCTTGTGCCTGTAATATAATATTACATATTTTTTATTCCTTAGCTCGATGTCAATATTAAAACCTATATTCAAAGGGGGGAACGCGGCGCGGTCCAGTAGGTATTGCCGCTGCGGGCGCTCTTAGATTACAATTTGAGGGTCAATCAGTCCTCGAGAGCCAAAAAAATAACAGGCACATGAGACTTAACAACTGTATGTCTCAATGGGACGGGCGCACTGCAATTCGTTCGGACTAAATGCATCTGTTATGCATTCAGATTTTGAATCTAATTCTAATATGCCTGTAATTTCATTAGCTCTCAAGGAATGCTGCCGGAACACACCGTTAGGTGCTGGGCGACAGATTTTCTACTTTAGGGTGGTAGCTTGCCAGGCGGGCATTCGCAAAATGCCACCATTCTATAACGTCTGCCATCAAGCTACAACCCTCAAATAGAAAATCTGTCACCAAGCACCTATCAGTGTGTTCCGGCAGTAGTCCGCTTAACGTTTCTGAAAATCTCGAACACATATCACTCACCAACATGTGCAATAGTGGCTATAAGCCATTCAGCTGTATGATAATTTGATAAATCATAAAACTGTAACACAGTCATTATAATAATATCATTGTGTCAGATACAAGAGTAGGTATGCCTACCTATTTACCTTTTAATAATAATATGGGCTGATGTGATCGGGCGGCTACAGTACAAATATTACCTACCCAGTCTACAATTTTTGGGCCAAATAGGTACCTTGTTCTCGAAATGGTCCCATATAAACATACATACAAGTTTTTTTAGCTACATGTTTATTGCTGATGGAATAAAACTTAAAAAATACGTATAACTATTATTTCCAAATACTAGCTCCACTGAAAGGACTCCAAACGGCATGGAATTTGACAGAATTGAAAATGATCCTACATTTTGGACTACTTACAGTAAAAATTACGAAATGGGAAAGTTTTCATTTCAAATGTGTTCTACATACCAGAATTGAAGCAATGATGGCTCAATGGCATTGGCTATGGACTGCCGCGCAGCACGTCCATGGTTCGAAACTCTCCGCGGGATCCTCCGCTCCTCCACATAGTGGAAGGGTATTTTGCAAATGTCCGCCTGGCTAGCTACCACCCTAAAGTAGAAAATCTGTCACCAAGCACCTAACGGTGTGTTCCGGCAGCATTCCTTGAGAGCTAGTGAAATTACAGGCAAATTAGACTTAACAAGTATGTCTCAAGGTGATGGGCGCAGTGCAGTTCGTCACTTGTGATGAAATGCATCTGTTATAGGCAGAGGATACCGCTTAACATCAGGTGGCCCTCTTGCTTGTTCCGTCACAACAACAAATAAAAAAGAATTGGCAGAACCAAGATTCCCTCGTAGAGTTTTTATTTTGTGCTTAGAGACAGATTTTGAAATCGATGCGTCATTATGGCTCTCAATAACGGCTACCCAAACACATATTCATTGTTGACGGCTTAGCTATACCTATTCTATATTTGTAATTCTTTCTTCCAATCTGGCAAATCTAATATTCAAATATGTGCCATCTACCGGAACTCGGTATAACTACATTCTCCTCTAACTTCCTAAATCTATCATGGGTTCAATCGTGCTAAAAAATATCATAGTGATTAATTTGCATTTTCTCATACAAAATATATAAAAATATACTAATCTACCAAAAGATATAATTTGATATACAAAAATTGTATTTTGATACTCTTAATATACAGGATGACTGGTGAGATACTAACAATACTCGAGGACGTGATAGTTGGCGGTCATATATGATCAAAAAAATTTACAGTAATAATAAATATTTAATGACTGCTTAGTAAACTTAGTAAACAGTTACGGAGAGTCCTGCGCAACACTTGGACACCGCGCGAACGCACGTGTCGCGCTATCAACACAAACATACGTAGGTACATTGTACAGCTGTTGCTTACCTACATCAAGACTCTCCTCGTCTTAACCATGCGTGCTTGCTAAGTTTGATGAAATAATATGATCCGTTTTCCCTTCATACTTGGTACCTAGGTACCTACTTATCACGGGTCACACACACACACACACACACACGGCGGATTACGCGCGTAAGTTAGGTACTTCCCGAATACGATTGCGGGACGCGGAAGCAGGAAGCGGGCACGGACATACGCACCTGTCGGCGCTTGCGCTCGCACTAATGAGTCACGCAGTGCGCCCGGTTTTGCAACAGGTAGCGGGGTTGAGGGTGGGGGGTTGCGGCGGCGTTTCTTTATTGTCGTATGTAAGCGCGTGCCGCCGCACGTGACTAGATCAACGTAATCAAACAGCGCGGCGTGCGTCGGGAGTGTATCCACATTTCACGTATTTTTAGAGAAATTTGGTCAAGAGTTAAGCACCTAATTTTATTATATCATTGTAACGAGAATAATGTACCAAGTACTCTCCTTAAATATTGAAGGTATCTCACCAGTCAGCCTGTATAATTATAAAGAGTTAGAACAGTAAAAGACAATATTATATCTATTTTGAACAAATTTTATTTCTATCGTACCATGTGGCGACATCTAACAACATTTTGTGAACCATTGATAGGTACACAAAAAGTTAGCAATCTGGTCCTGTTCATTTATCTATGCTTCTATGTTGGCACTGAGTATTTCCAGCCTACTAGTTGTTAATGGTCTATGTTCAATTTCATACCTTTCTGTTACTCTGATTCGATCAAATTTTATCGCAAGGCCCTCATTCAAAATATTACTTCATTATTGTTTTTTCTTTAGTCTTACAGTTTGAGTATATATTGTCTATACAGGTAGCTGAAGTGTCTGATATCCTAGTGGGCTCACAGAATAGAAATTTCAAATTAAATGACTTAAACAATGAAATAATAACAGTCTTATTTTTAGTATTCAATAAAATCTCTATATTAAAATCACCACATACAAATATGGGTTTTTTGCATTTTGAAATTTTCTGTAGTATATTTTCCAAAGTGGATAAAAATTCTGTAAAATTTTGAGCACGACCTTCATCTGTTGGTGGTCAATATACGCACAACACGAGATGCCTGTCCACTTACACACAAGCAACCTCACAGACACGTTCGACAGAACATCTGACCAGGTCACGGCGTTCTTTAAATTTTAAATTATTTTTTACAAGTATAATACACCCTCCTCCTTCTGCAGATGATCTCTTAAACGCACTACCTACACTAAAATTCTTTATATTAAATAAAATTTTATCTGCTCTAAGCCAAGTTTCAGTGAAACATAATATATCAAACGGATATTTATCTAAGAATATTTCAATATCAAGTATTTTGTCAGGGAAGCGTGCATACAGTGCTATGTCAGAACAATTCCCTGTTGTATCCCTTAAAAGTTTAAACTGTATGACTGAACACATGACTAAAATCTGTAGCGTCAATACAATACTTAGTTATATTTTCATAACCGACTCAATATTATAAGCTACCAAAGTAAGTAGCAATTAAATTTTTATATTTCTTAGGTAGGTACATCCTATCCTGAGTCAACATAAAGTGAGTAATAAATTTATTACAGTCAAAAAAATAATATATATAATAATATTTAATGAGTAAATATGCTCATTCTGGCTTTGCGGCAGTGCATCTGAATACTTGATACGCATCAAGGTTTAACAATGAGGTTATACTTGCTATTAACTGTTTCCTGTCTTCACCCAAACTTTGGCCTAAGTACACAATAACTATAGTATTTCTATCAATTTCAGAAGCCATAATTTTCTTCTCAATCTGTGCATAAGAAGCACCAGGCATGCAGTTATTTTCAACAGAGCAGTGTAGTGAATTACCAAGTAATGAACCAAAATTTCTGCCTTTTGCATCTGAAAACACCAAAACTTTGGTAATCATACCCATACCATTTGTTAAATGCCAATAAGATATTAGTTTTGAATTTGAATGAATAATAGGAGTATGCAAAACGTATGTGGACAGTAGTGAATTATGAAATGAGATGATGTTGCAATAAAAAAGGATGACTTCGTCACAGTGGGGATTATAACAATCCCTACCCTCCTCCTCATTCTGTTGGGAGAGACCTTTGCTCGACAGTGGACGATAACATGGCAATTAATCCAACTAAAGGTGCAGGTAATGCTTTTAAACGGGGGTATAAGGTTTCGTTGTTCTACTTTATTTCTTTTACAATTGCCACGTTGAACATGATCACTTTTCCCCCTAGGTACCTTGATGAGTGATAGGAAACCGAGGTATTTAACTATTCATAATACGAATGTTTTCATTTGTTTGTTATAAATCTATTATTGTTCTATACTCGTATAGCATTTATAGTCACGCAGTAAAGACCCAGTTGATAGCTGTTTCAATGTGGTTAGTAAATGTTTTCAAAACTTTCCCCTATTGTATAATGTCCCATTTGTTTCAAACTTGCTACCCTAACTTGCCTCAAATGGACATATACATCGTTTGTAAAGTTGCAAAGTATCCTATGTAACCCACTGATAAATTAATTTGCACTGAACAACTCCCTGCGATGAAGTTTTGTGTGTACCCACTCGAACGAAACAGAGACTCGCTCTGGGCAATCCCAACGTTTACAAGCAACAAATGCTGAGTTTACTTTCTGTTGGGCCAGTATTGGGTTCCATTATTATTTAGAATGATTTAATCTGCGTCTTCGTTGAGAGAACCGTAGGTATTATTTTATGCAATCGACTATCTGAACAAGTGCAATTCGACAAAGGAACAATTCTGGTGGTAGAACAACGATCACATGGAATCACTCACTCATTTTTCTAAAGAATGTTATGATTCTTCTAGATTTTTTTAAGTAGGCCGGACTACTACTTATTTTGGCTGTTAGTGTGTAATGAAGTGTTCAGTGATGCTATAAAGGCTTCACACGTAGAATAATACAAGTAACTGGCAGTCAAAAACAGCTATTAGAACACTGTTATAGATGATTGGTGACAATTTTTTGATGCGGTAGGCAAGTATTAGTAAAACTAAAATTGCTCAGTTATAATAATTCTATTTACATTGGTGTATTCAATTTAAATACACCATCAAGCTCTGGCATAAGAAGCCTTTTTCTTCGAACGCACCATTTAGCATTTGCATCTACTGAATAAACTTTTAAAAAATCTTATCGTTTTGCTGAGGAGAGCTCAAACTACGCTACACTTTCCAATCAGTGAAAAGGTATATTGGCTCGCCTGTATTTCCCCAAAGGGTAGACAGAAATGTTTCTGCAAACATCCACGTTTCAACTTCCGGTATGTTGATGCAAATAATTTGATATCGACGTAAGAAAATACTTAATACCGTTGGTGTCATAATGTACATTGCCAATGGTCAAGATTTATATAATTTTCGGGAGATACTCATCACCAATCAAGAAGACATTATTAAAATTCGGTATTTTGTTGACACTAACCTATTTTATTATAAAACCATTTGTAGACTACGAACTATATGCAGCACTACAGCTATAATACAGTCAAAAGCATTCAGACAACCTACAAGTGATTGCAGCCTTACAGTCAGTCTAAATAAGTAGTAGATTTGTTGCTTTGATGCCTGTGCGTAGTACAGCTGATTAAGCTAAGGCGATATTATTCCAGCTAACCTACTGAACTGGAGCTTTAATAGTGGTACAATATACATATATTATACCACTATTTTACTTCTTCTGTGACTTTATTTGTCATGTTTCCTTAGTACAGTCTAATTCGATTACTATTAAAATACAAAAAAAAATATAGGTACGAAGAAATTTCTTGAATAGCTAAATCACGTAAGAAGCTTAATCAATCTTCATTCTAACGATACGAGTACATCTTTCTTTTTCATGATTGTGACGGAACAAGCACGGGGCCCACCTGATGTTAAGCGGACTAACCTCTGCCTATAACAGATGCATTTCGTCCGAACGAATTGCACTGCGCCCGCCACACTGTGACATGTTTGACATGTTTGACATGACAGTTTTTAAGTCTCATGTGCCTATAATTTTTATGGCTCTGAAAGACTGCTGCCTAAATACACTGTTAGATGCGTGGCGACAGATTGTCTACTTGAGGGTGGTAGAAAACCAGACGAGCATTCGCAAAATGCCCTTCCACTATGCGGAGGAGCTCAAGCCGGGGTGGGGATCTAACCATGGACCTGCGGCACAGCAGGCATAGCTACGAGTATTACTGCTCGGCCGTCGTTGCCTCAAAATGTGTACTACGTACATCTACGCATCCACTCTTTCTTTTTAAATGTAAATAGCTACCAAAGTTAACCATTATTTACTAACTAATAGGATATCTAAAGCATTGCATAAAATACCGGAAACTAGGTCGCCTTGTGACCCCAATACTAACGCAGGCCTAAATTCGGCCTCACGTGATTAATGCTCGAGTCCGTTTCGATTTACAGCGCTCGGTTTTCATGACCAAAATTAGCCATGAGCCTCGTAAATTTGCCAGCGTCGCCTCCTAAATTTCTAAAGTTTAAATGCTTAATGTAATAGATTGCATCCCAATTGACGTATGGTTCTAAATACAGTACTTTGATGAATAAACTTAGTTATCGATGTCTATATAACAAGGGTTGAACCAAACAACTCGATATTTAAAATAAATTATTATACTTTGGTACAGCTTTGTAATAGTATATAATTTATAAACTCATGTTTTTTATGATACCGGTATAATACTCGTGTGTCGCCATTTGTTTATAATCATCATCAGCTTAAAGGTGTCCACTGTTGAACAAAGGTCTCCCCCATAGAATGCCACAAAGAACGGCTATATTTAACCGCTTGTAACCATTGGCTAACCGTGACTTTTACAATGTCGTCAGTCAACCTAGCGGGGGGCCTACCGACTCTACGTATTCCGGTGTAATGTGGTGACCACTCAAAAACCTTTCTTTCCCATCAGTTATCATTTCGTCGTGTAATGTGGCCCGCCCATTACCACTCCAACTTGCAAATTCTGAGAGCTATGTCGGTGGCTTTGGTTTGGAGAATATCTACGTTCCGGATTTTAACGCGCAAAGAACCTCCGAGCATAGCTCTGTCCAGTCTCCATAGCTCATTGAGCGACTCTGAGCTGGTACATAAGGGCTACAGACAGGGCCACCGCCATTTGTCTATAGATAGAGAAAACCCTTTACAATCCAATTTGTAAGGTGATGTTAGCCAATAAAATTGATTTTACAAAAAGAAATTCTCGGTAACAGTGTGTGTAGTACATGACAAGAGGCTCGCCTCTTTACTTAAAGGGATTAAAAACATCTGGCTACTATAATTTAAGCTGTCATGACGTTGTTTTTAATCACAGCTTTTTAGATTGACATCACATCACAGATTTTTTAAATGTAACTAAGCGATAAGACAGGCAAGTCGTCCGCCTAACGGTAAGCGTCACGCCTGTCCATTTTTCAGTTGTAGTGTTACCTTCTCGTGTTACCTTCTTCACTATACACTGCGCTCGTCACTCCGAGACGTTAGTTCTTGTCTCGTTCGCTCTAAACACAGTAGTAGGTACTTGCACAATATTGCTTCGAAGCACTATATCTAACACTAAGAAGCACTCAAACTAAAGAGATTTTTTTTAGAACAATAAAATTGCTTAACACCTACACATGTTTTCCGGTAGCTGTCCTTAAAAGGTTCACAGTTTAGACCTAACCATATTCAACATCGTCGCGTACCAACCAAGAGGTAAAATGATAGTTAAAGGTTGGTCTATCGATTACCGCATGGTGGGAGGGCATTTTGCGAATGCCCGCCTGGCTAGCGTCCACCCTCAAGTAGAAAATCTGTCGCCAAGCACCTAACAGTGTGAGCAGTCCTTGAGAGCCAGTAAAATTACAGGCACATGAGACCTAACAACTGTACGTCTTAGTGTGACGGGCGCAGTGCAATTCGTCGATGACGAAATGCGTCTGTTATAGGCTGAGGTTAGTCCACTTAACATCAGGTGGGGCTCAGGTTTGTTCCGTCACAATAACATAAAAAAAAACCCGTAGTCTACCCAAATGAACTAGCTAGGTGAACCACGGGAAATCAACCTATCAAAAGTTTTTAGCTAGTTTATTATTCAAACAGTTCAGTGTGTGTCTGGCCTCGCTCTATTAGGGTTCCGCATTGCAACATCCAGTAAAAGTATAAAATATTTGTTGGTTTTAATTACAGCATAAAATAGTAGTTTATGCAACTGTCACATAATAGAGGGTACTAAAACATGAGTGTAGTTTCACTATAAGATTACACGAATGTTTTAATACCTAATTATATGCAGTTGCATACACTACTTTTTTTAATCTCATGGCTATAGGTAGCTACATTAAATAATCATTTTATCTAACAAAATATTACTCAAGTTCGTATGCACGAAATAGCGCCAAAATGGAAAAAGTCTGTTAGTGGTCTATGGCTCGGAACCAGCGCGTTGCGTGCGCAGCGCGCTCACCACAGATAATGTGTACTTAAATTGAATTGAAACCTCCTTGGTCGAGACACATTGTACTTTAATAATTAACAAAAATTGTTTTATACCACACCCACTCATAAAACGTCTCATTACTCGTTCAAAAATATGTTATAAAGTTCGTCATTTCTCCGTACGGCACGCGGCGTGGAAAGTTATATGGATTTCCATTCCTTCACTCCGTAGCAGTGAAGGAATGTATGAAAATCCATACCTGCCCTGGTAGCGTTCTTTTGTTTTTAGCTGCTTACATTAAAAAAATCAATCTCAAAAAGGTTTTATATCAAGTGATTTTTATTTGTACTCGATTTTCAATGAAAGGAGGTTGGCAACCTTTTTTGTACTACGAGAAAAAAAGCGCGGCAATTTGTTATGTTTGGTTAAATATTGTTTTTTATTAAATTGATATTTTAACAGTACCTACGCTTTTAATTATTCTAAATAATTTTCCACAATGTCATCTGATAGTGAAAGTGACGATTTTATAATTATGACGCTACCAGAAATAAGAAATGCTGCCTGAGAAGTCTCGAGGTAAGTATGAGAAAACGTATGATTTTATTTTCCTCGTAGGTGTAGTATAAAGCACTATGTATGACTCGGGAGAAAGTTCTATTTCTCCCCTCGATGTACATTGTACTATTAAAGCATTGTTTTGTTAGGAGAATAATGCTTTAATTTAACTTTTTAATTTTCTTAAAGAGTATGTAAATAAAATATGCCAATAAAAATCTGTATTTCATTTCATAATTAGAATATTACCGAATGAGATTATATAAACTATATTATAAAATAGCGTGTTTTTATTAAATATTGAATATTGCAGGTATATAACATATCATAATTTAAGATTCCGAGGTAGACTAGTTTTTGATATTGAACTTGTTTTAAAAATTGGCTAAAATTTTTAATTTTGATTTTTTATGCAACTTTGGAAACATAATTATTGTCTACTGAATATGAATGAAACCTAGCATGCTAGATGCCAATTTTTTTATTACTATTGTATCAACCTTTCCATGTACCTACTAACGATCTTCCTTGAAAACTAATACATTTAAATTTATTTTCCAATGTTTGTTTTTGACAGGTCACCAGCCCATACCAATGGTAAGCGACAATAGACTGGCTGTTACAGTTCTAATGTAATTAAATCTGGGAGACACAACACTGCCCTCTAACTCCAGTCTACTCCTAACTCCAGTTGTCGCGTCGTTCGTCCAGAACTTTAATTAAACCATTACCATTTATAAGGCAGCCTCTTCTACCAAGACGGACTTATACTAAAGAGACCAACTAAGAGCCACCTGTTAAATTTACAAAAACTTCAACAACTCGCAAATCTTCAGTGAATATCCATTTATTTTTCAAGCTGATATTGTTGTACAAAAAATCAAAACTGGCCAAGAGAGCGCCAGGCATCGCTTCCAACATCAAAAATAATGTTGACTACATCAATCAATCACAGCTTGCAAGCTACATTATAAATCAACGTTTTCAGTATTGTTTTGGTTAAATAGATGATTTGGTAAATAATATAAAAAAATGTCATATTCTTAACTAGTTATCTTTTTGAGATTAACCCCGTAACAAATGTGGTCTAAAATGTACAATTTATAAAACAGTATACCTTATCTAATCAATATATGTACCTTATCTAATCAATGAGTTCGAGGCGATGACACCTAAAAATCTTGGGTGCAACACAAAGTTTTTGTCCGACTACCTTCTCGTGTAACATGGTATAGTAGATTGTTATACAAGAATCGAAAGGAATCAATTCCCATACGAGTTATTTAGATTGCCCTCTTGAGAAAGTCACATTAAGTCTAGTATAAACTATAGTTCTTTAAACACAAACGTAGTTGTTATTATTTGATATAGAATGGCTAAGTGGGCACAACTTATTAGTTAACTATGAGAAAACAAAGCTAATCGAATTTCTACCTTACCAAAAATCTAAACTGAATGTAGAACTGAAAAGTAATAACTTTAAAATTGAAACTGTAAATAATTGTACATTGTTGGGTATAGAGGTGGATTCTGGTTTGAATTGGAAGACACATATTGAAAAGCTTAAATCCAGAATTTCTAGATTCACCTACGCTCTATACGAACTTATGATCAGCACGGACCAGAGCACAGCAATAACAGCGTACTATGCATATGCACATTCCTGGCTGAACTACGGTATTATCTTATGGGGAAATGGCACGGATGTGGATAACTTATTTAAAACAACAGAAAAAACTAATAAGAATAATTTCCAACATTGACAATATGGATTCGTGCAGCCCACAATTTGTTAAACATAAAATTTTGACCCTAACATGTATGTATATTTTGGAGCTATGTAAATTTGTTCGAAAGAATAGTGCAATATTTGAAAGTGCTAAACCAAGCACTACAAAACGTTATACTGCAAGAACAGACCATACAAACAAAATGTCCCTACCAAAAAGTCGCTTAAAATTATATAGTAAAAGTCCTTATGTTTCTGATATTAAAGTATATAATCATTTACCAAATGATATTAGAAGTGAAGAAAATATGAATATATTTGTAAATAAAATAAAATGCATGCTAATTAACAAATGGTATTATAATTTGAATGAATATATTAATGACATGATATAATAATGATATAATATACAATAATATAATAATACTTAATATTTTTCCACCATCACTGTTTAAAAATCAATGTCTGTTACACGCTCAATAAAAATACATCTTAAATATGTACCTATCAACGATACCATGTCCTTAATGGTAATATTGGAATACCCAAATGGGTTTCATGTATGCTCTTTAAATAATGTTTGTGTCACCTCATGTACTCATGAATGCAATAAATCACTTTGACTTTGACTTTGACTATAAGTAATTACTTACAGCAGAGTATGTTACAATGAAAACACTTAGATAGACTAATTTTGCTTAATACAATGGATACCATGGTTACAAGACATTCCGACCCTAGAGGAGGAAGCATTTACTATGAGCTTTTCCCACCGTCAGCTGTGGAGCAGCGTCTTCCACCAGCTGCTCGAATGAAACGAATACTTACTACTTTCCGAGTACCTACGAACAATTAAAAATAATTTAATTGAATTTTCAGTCTAATCGTCTTTGGATGTACGTTCTACACCAAATATCAAAATTTGAGGTTTATAACTCATTCCGTATATGAGCTAAATACCCGTGACATTGCATACGGAGTTGGTTTTGGTTGAATCAGCCAGCCAGTTAAGGGGTTTAATTAAATATTCTACGTTCTATAATTACATTCGAAATAAAGTAGGCGCTTTAGCCATTAGCACCCGAAAGTCAGACAGACGTTGTTCAAATAACGATATGACTGAAGAAAAAAATGTAATACTTTTACCACTTTGTTTTTCATATTAATAAAAGTAGACTTAGTATCTAAAATTCCTTTTG
This sequence comes from Plagodis pulveraria, assembly GCA_963890685.1. Taxonomy (NCBI): domain Eukaryota; kingdom Metazoa; phylum Arthropoda; class Insecta; order Lepidoptera; family Geometridae; genus Plagodis; species Plagodis pulveraria. Next base: position 20,878,033 of record OY982950.1, on the reverse strand, counting down.
TTACAGTCCTACATTTGTAAATATTGTTTTAAAATATTTTATTTGAAATGCGTGTCATCTTTAACATTTATTAACTTACGGACATACTATCATTCATAATAAGTAGATGTCATATTACCTATTTATACACATTGAGATATGGTACTACGTACTAGAGGAGACATCTCAACTCGATTGTTTGTAACACGAGTTAGAGCGCGCGCGCACCAACTCACTCAGTCTGTGACAAGCGCTGGCTGCATCGTGACACGTTTGAGGGCTAAGTTTTGTTTCATAATATGCCTTCGTGTGTATTGAGGATAGGATATTGTTCTAACTAAAACAACTAAAACTCGAGAAACATAAGTAAAAGTCAAGGAGTGACTTGCACCAGTAAGATCAACATATTATCTCTAAAACACGATTAATTGAATTCTATTTTATTAATTTATTGTAACTCGTGACGACGCATCACAGCGGCGGCGGGATGGCGGCCATGTTTAGGTGAATGTCAAAGAGTAAGAACATTTGAATGCGCAGAGTTGACACTATCGACGTTTAAGTTAAGTTATTAATTACGGACAGTAAACTATTAAATAGAAAATACTAAAAAAAAATTTCCCAGCTTTTATGACCTTTTGGGCGCGAGAAAACTGTACCTTAAAAGCGTACTAGCACAGTGTTCCTATAGAGTCTAAATTAGACACCAGTAATTATGGTTTCAGCGCTGCAGCGGCTTTAAGTTTATTCCTAACAGAATGGAACATGACGGTTGTTTAAAATAGCGACTCTATACGTTAGTAATAATATCTTGATGTTTATACATGCGCCTTTAATTATCTTAGGTATAGGTAATGATAGCTTTGGTTTAAGGGTCAAAGGACATGGTAATAGGCATATAATAATATATCATAGGAATTCTTCGCACAGTAAAATAACAAAGGTTCTTTGTGTTGGTATAAAAGGAAATAGATATATTTATCGGGAAGCTTGGGCTGAAGTAGGAATTTCTGAAATTGAGAGCAAAGAGGTGATTTTATGGGCAAGAATTCGATATATCACCCTGCCAGATAGCCGCCATGCCGTAGACTCCGATGGATTTAATGGTCGCAAGGGCTGGCGAAGGAAACGAGATATTTAGGACATATATTCCAGTATTTCATTAAAAATAAGCTATATTTAGTATATGTTGTATTTATTACAATACAAACATGCAATACCTATCTTACTGTTCTAAAGAAGTTTAGATAGTAAATTACAACTTAACTAAATTTTCAATTTATTATGTATTTTGCATTTGACAATGAGTTATTTATGACAGACAATTAACCACTGCGTAAAAAACGTGTTAACATCGTTGACATGTTTTTTCACAAGATAAAAATGTTTAAATTATATACACAGAGCCATTATAATTACTTTATAAATAAAAATGTGATTTTAATTTAATATCACTCAATATAAAGCCCGGCTTAATATGAAATACAATACAATAAATTTTCGAAATTTAATTTTATTTCCTTCCCTTCCAGCCTATCACTATCAACTTTTCTTTACTAACGTCACAGCTTACGTATGTTTGACCCCAAACAAATTAAAAATTATAAAATAGGTAACCGGGTGCTTACATAAAAACTACGTTAGAATTCATACATGTTATGGATGTTCGTGGGCGACGGTGATCACTTACCACCAGGTGAGCCGCCTGCTTGTTTGCCCTACTATACCATAAAAAAAAAATTTTGTCACCGATACAAATTTTAACAATGAAGATAATAGCTTTATGTCCCTAACATTAACTTGCCTAAATTAGTGTAAACTATTAAATGAATAATGAATACTAACTCCGTTGGATACAGTTCATAACCATATAACAGCGAGTAACAGAGTGCTGGCTCGTTGTCGTTGGACAGGACCTAGAACCTGAAATGCAGTACTTATTATATTTCAGGTATTAGGTCCTGTCCAACAACAACGAGCCAGCACTCTGTTACTCGCTGTTATATAGTTATGAAATGAGTTAACTTCTCCATACAACGTAGTTTCGTAACTAACTAATAAACTAATTCGTAGTTAGGTTTGAGTTTTCACTGTGTGCGTACTCTGTTTGCATTCCTAGTAACATATTCAGCTAATGTTGATGGGTGATATATTTTTGATACCACACCCACTCATAAAGTGTCTGATTGCTCATTCATAAACAGGTTATAAAGTTCGTGATTTCTCCCTTATAAATGTGCGGCAGGAACAGTTACATGGAATTTCATTCCTGCCCTCCACCCGTACCAGGATAGGTATGTTGTATGAAAATCCATTCCTGCCCTGCTACCGTATTTTTGTTTTTTAGCAGTGACCATAATAAATACAACCGTCAAATCTCAGAATGGTTTTATATCAAATAATTAGAAAAAAGAGGTGGGAATTTTATTCATAATTGAGTTTCAATGAAAAGAGGTTGGCCACCATTTTCTGCAATACGAAAAAAAAGCGTGGTAATTTGTTATGTTTTGTAAAATTTCGTTTTTTACTAAATTTATAATTTAACAGTACGCTTTTAATTTTTCTAAATATTTACAGAAAAAGTCATCTGACTGTGAAAGTGATGATTTAATAATGATGACGCCACCAGAAATTAAATAGTAACCTCAGGAAATGCGTAACGTTTACTTGATACGTGTACAAGTGCCATAGAACGTGTGTACCTAAAAGAATAATAATAATAATTAAATCAAAGTATAAATATGTAATATTAATACAAACACAAAATAATTTTTTAATATGATATTAAACAACGAACAACAAATAAAATATGTATTCTTGGCTCAGAAACTAGTTAAGCTCAGTAGCGTGTGTACAAAGTTACTCGATCAGTCTACCGCCTTGATGTTAGGACGTCGATTTCTGTCACCGTATATATATTATGTCATTCCAATCCAAATGTTCGGGTGATTTTCATGAGCGCTTTTGTAATAAAATCACAGTTAACTATAATTAGGTACCTATACATTATATGTAAGAATAAAGAACCTCCTTGAGGAAGAAGTTTCACATATCTATGCTATTGTGGTAAACGACTTGCAAACATTTTATTACTGGACCTTTACAAAAATGTGTGCAATAAGTTATGAAAGTCATCGCTATGACAACGATTTTGAGCTCAGAGTTTTTAAATCATCATTTTATAATACCATGCTGATTCAAACAGAGGTCAGGGTGAAAAGACGTTTTGCTTTAAAAAAAACGTTCAGTACAAGATTGATTTTGTAATTTGCTAACAATAATGTTTGATATCCAAACACAGCTAGTAGTAAGCTAAGTAGTTGTTACAGTCGCTCATTAGATCATCAAGGTACGGTAAGGCATATTATTAGCACTTTTTCAGATTAAAAGAGAAGATTTAGTAATTGTGAAGTACTTTGAAATTGCTTGATCGAATTATGAAGTGATGATGGCCGACCGTTTGTAGCTATAGACCGCCATACCGCAGGCCCATAGTTCGATCCCCACCGCCGGCGTGAACTTTACCGCATGGTGGATGGGCATTTTGCTAATTCACCTGGCTAGCTACCACTCTCAAGTAGAAAATCTGTTGCGAAGCATCTAACAGAATGCTCCGGCCGCAGTCTTTGAGAGCCAGTAAAGTAATGATGCAATAACAGTCACATGAGACTTAACAACTGTATGTCTCAGGGTCATGAGCGCCGTGCAGTTCGTCACTTGTGACAAAATGCATCGGTTCTAGGCAGAGGTTACCGCTTAACATCCGGTGGGCTACGTGCATGTTCCGTCACAATCCCATACAAAAAAAATTTACATATTGACTCAAGAACCTTCCTTCTTGTTTGGAAGTCCATAAGAAAAGTGTAGGTACCTAGTTATATTATTACAAGTACAATATTATGAATTTACATGGTGGTAGGGCATTTTGCGAATGCCCGCCTGGCTAGCTACCACCCTCAAGCAGAAAATCTGTCGCCAAGCACCTAACGGTGTGTTCCGGCAGCTGTCCTTGAGAGCCAGTACTTCTAGGTTAGCCTGAACAACATCTTCGACCACATCATCACTTACAATCAGGTGAGATAGTGGTCAAAGGCTAAACTATCAGGCAAAAAAAAAACAAGCCATCAAGTGAAGTATCGAGGGCAAGTAGAGAGAAGATCTGCTACACAGCTCCTTAGATAAATTTACATTTTAACGGCCAATAACTGTGCAGTGAAGTGGAAGCGGTGGAGGCCCAAGCGTGAGATATTACAACGCCTTCCGACATGCATTTAAACTGCCTGTAATTTTTAAATTATTATTCCTGTTATGCTCGCAAGATGTAACTTATAATTGGTGTCAAGTTAATTTTCTGAAAGTCTTTTTCGATCGAGTCAAGACCTCCTGAGGATGTTTCGTGTAGAACCGAAACGAGTCTAGAATTCTTGCCGATTGGCTGCGTGGCGATTGTGATGTTATGTTGGCTGAACAGGAAAATTAGGCGGAATTGTCACTATAATGATTTTTATATTTTTTAAGTGTTATATTATAATATCAATTGATGTTTTCTTACAACATTTTAAAAATATTTGTTGTTATCATTAAAACAAGTTTTGTTTTTAATCCAACCTATTTATCATATTGCCGGGGAAAAAAAATACAATTCTGTGTGTTTCTGATAATTAAACATCATTAAACGCAGTTCCCTTTATATGCACCATGGCTTCAAGCTATTTTTGTTGGTCTGGGTTCCTAGTAACATTAAAAAATACCAATTGTACTAATATACGAAAAGTTGGTTAGTTAAGTTATACCATAAAACATATAAAAATACATATTTTCTGCTTAAATTCATATACGGACTGTTATCTTCTACAATTATGTACTTATCTTCTACACGTATCTTTATTCAATTAATAAAAAAGGCTAATTTTAGATATTTTAATAATGAAGTTACCCGAAAATGGGTTGCCAGACTAAACACAGGAGTTCTAGCCTCGGTCTACCAGCAGTGAGTGTGAGCAGAATGAGTGACCGACGCCGTGGGAGGAAAGCTCCTCGCCAGACCACACATGTCTGACGGTGTCTGGCGCTCGATGACTCCTAGAAACGATCCGGCCCGAGAGTGGCTCTGAAGAAGGCATTACCTTAGCTACAGACTAGCACAGGACTGGCACGCACTTTTTTTTTATAGCTGATAGGCTAGCCTTTGACCACTATTTGACCTAATGGTAAGTGATGATGTGGTCGAAGATGTTGTTCAGACTAACCTAGAATTACTGGCTCTCAAGGACAGCTGCCGGAACACGCCGTTAGATGTTTAGCGACAGATTTTCTACTTGAGGGTGGTAGCTAGGTAGTGGTAGCCAGCTAGGCGGGCATTTTAATGCCCTACCATTTAATATAAAGATTCTCATACATTTAACATTTCATTTACATAAACTCAACACCATAATCAATATCTACATCTACCTCGAACTCGACTTTGACTTATCATTATCCATCCACAACATTACTTTCTATTATTATTCCCACCCTTACTCCCTTTCATACCGCCATAATCCGGCCCTATAGAAGATCTATATTATAAGAATCTACAGGTCTATACTATATCATAAGAATTGTAAATGTCCAGTTTGAACCTAGGACCAGCTTGAACATAGGACCTTCATTTCAAATTAAAGCCCCTATTTGTATCGCTAAATTCATCCTTCCAGTAAAAACCTTAGTAGGTACAGTACTTTTTTCATTTTATAACGTAATACCCAATTTCATGCTCCTTAATTCAGAAACATAGGCCTTCATACCAATTTGAGTTAGGATGGGATTGCCATAATCCCCACACTTGGCAGCCGTCTAGTAAATTGTGTCAACAGTTCAATACTTCAGGAAGCGCTGCTGTATATCTTCTGGTTCCAATTCAGCTCCCATGTACACCCATATACTACCTACCTGGAAAATTTCAGTTCCAAAGGTTAGATCGTTTTCAGCTTAGACATAAGATTTTTTAACAACCGCAACCCCATTGCAGAATACCTTCCTGGTACATATTCAATTCTGCTATGGAAGCGGGTGCTGGCCACCCGAAATGTTTCTATCCGTCTTCTTGACGTTGGCGATATTCAGCTGCAAGTATGAGTTTTGCATCGATAGGCAAAATACTTGTCTGTTCAGTCATAACAGTCATCACAAGACAATATTAAACGGCTAACGACCGAAGGACTTCAAGTAAAATATGCTTCTACTTAGCTGTAAATACATTTATCATAAGCCTTCAACCAAATATTGATATTTGTATATACAAACACACACAGCAATCTAATCGGATCAGCTGTCGATATGTACCTTTTCCGGAAGTTGGCGGTGCAAGGGAAATGGAAATGAAAAAGCTTTATATGATCGAGCTTGGTAATTTGTTGTAGATATTTTGTTTTACGAGTAGTTAATTGTTTTGTTTCCTGCTCTTTGTATAAATAATTCTGCTTTTTTTATTGTTTTTATGACAGCTCGTTGCGCTGGAATCTTGAGGTCTTAGGTTTGATAGGTAGATCTAGAAATCAGAAGTCTGGCACTGTGCCCGGTAACATTATATGGCAATAGATAGATAGATAGATAGAAACACTTTATTGAAACACCTTAAATATAAAAAATAGTTAAAACAGAAACACAATGCAAAATAAGGTAACAATTGGCGGTCTTATCGCTGAAAGCGATCTCTTCCAGACAACCATTTGAGGAAGAGACATAACTAAAGAGAACCAAGGGATGGCGTTTATCTAGATTATAAATAATATAGTACTATATATAATATAGTATATATATAATATAAATAATAAATAATATAAATATAAATATCAATATACTGTTATAGAGGACCAAACATACTTATCTGGCAAAATATAGTGCTTTATACCTTTGCTTATCCTTTCGAGGATATGCAGATGTTAGAATCATATATTTGTCAAGCTTCAATTGTCTTAAGTAAATAAGTAACGAGAAGTTACTCATTATGTAATTGTAGAATATTCTAAAACTTGTTGATATTTGTAATATTTAATAACCGCCACACTGAAATCCTACATAATATGTCCTATCTTATTTTGGGTTGGCTGATACGTTGTGGCGGGAACTTTCATGTCTCTGATTGGTTGTGCTAAATATGGTGGGAACTTTAATGTATATGCGACAGACACTTGGCGCTAGTTATTGCTATAAAACAAATGTTTCAACTTACTGAGCCCTCTTTTTATTCTTCACAAGTGACTGCTGCATCGAGACTTATTGAGTTAAGTACTGTACTATTGTATTTAATGTAACATAACTGATATTCACGTGTTGTGTGTGGGTATAGACCCACACACAACACGTGAATATCAGTTTGTTGGCTTCCAAAGTGGTTTGCCCTGTTTATTATATTATAGCTGTGGAATGTGACTATACAATATTACCTTTGAAGTAATCTATGTGAACCTAATGATGTATTATTCTTATTAAAGTGTTGTATGTGTTCCTATTAATGCTGTCTTTTGAGATTTCCCTATGATTCCCTTTTGCGTAGAAAACCTAGTAAGTTAGATAGTTAAGTACTGAACTAGTAGAACTTATTTCCTTTACATTAAGTTAAGACTAGATTATGGCATCACCACCTGACAAACATCTTATAATTTAATGAGCCTATATTATAGCTTGAATAAATGCTCTCTATCTTGACAAATCTCACACAGGCGTAAAGATTAATATTGTTTTAGCTTCACTACATCCTATTAGAGTATTATGCTCACGTGGCTAGAGTACCTTGTTGGACCTGTGAAACACCATGCGTCGCTATGCAAGATAGTGTTTCAATGGTTGTATAGGCTCATAAAAAATATTTTACTTATTTTTTTTATAGGTACCCTATCAAAACCCAATCGGAGCCGTATTAATGAGACTCCACTGCCTGTCTGTACGTCCTTATGCCATCGCTCTAGCTCGTAAACGAAATGAGTCGCAAAACCTTAAATTTATTTATTACTGATTTTTTAAAATACCTCATTAACATAATAAAAATAACGACAAAATTGTATACGTATTTTCGTATTTTTCTTATATACTTATTCTGTAAAATAATGTAGGGACTAAGATATGAAAAAACATAATAGGTACACTTAGGTCGAATAAGAACGAATACATATATTCGTTACTTTTACTACGAATATATGTTATATTAAGAATCCTATGAAATATTCGTTACTTTTACTACGAATATATGTTATATTAAGAATCCTATGAAATATTCGTTACTTTTACTACGAATATATGTAATATCTTCCTGTGTATGTTGTAAAAGGCGATTAAGGAGAAAATGAGCCTAATGCGAAGTATGTTACCACTTACGTGAAGGTTAATGGTATGTTTTTGTACATTGGGTGTACAACACGTCAGACAAGACTACATAGGTATAGTTAATTTTAATGACAAGCTACTGGGAATAAGCCTATGCGGATATTATTAACTGGACAAATAAAAATTAACTAAACATTACAACAAATAAAACTATAATTCTGACTATAATTTTTCCTCTTGTTGTAATATTGTAATAAAATAATTCATTTTCAATCTTATAATAGTAATCGATTATGTCATATCTCAATCAAATAATTGAAGAAGTAGGTAGACTGCTACAAATATTTGAGAATACATCAAGACAAGAACCTTAATTGGAAAGATCATATTAATGCGGTTTATCGGACCTTTAACCATAATTCTTTTGTATTAAAAATCTAAGAAAAATATTTAATTTATTTATTTATTTTATTTTCTTTGGAAAACAAACAGTAATATAATTACTAAATTACTTACAAAATAAACATCTTAACACCATTAATTTGTTTCCGCTTATTGCACATAAAATACAAACTTGTTTGCTCCAATAGGTAATAATGAAAAAGAAAACAAATAAAAATAAAATATAAAGTGAAATACATAAAAACAGAAAAAGAGCGATGCTTAAAATAGTTATGTTTTAAAACTATGAAATTAACGGATTTGCATACATTTTACAGCTAAAACCCGAAGCGCCTAGTTGTAAAACGTCTAGTTTTAACCGGTTTGAACTAGGTATAGCCATTTACTCTTGGCATAGAACATATAATAATACTTTTTTGAAATTGAAATTCTCGTGAGTTTCACACATATTTAAATATAATATTAGGTCCTTACATATGAAATTGGCGTTTTGTATGGGAGGAACAAAAAGTCGAATATTTTTTAATATAATATATTTAATTAATCAAAGTATGAACCATTATTTTCTATGCACTTTTGCCATCTCATAGGTAGTTCATTGATCCCTTTACTAAAAAAACCAGTGGGACGGGAATCAATAAAATCTTTGAAGGCGATTTGGACTGCCCCATCGGAGTTGAATTTTTTCCCTTGCAAAAAGTTATCCAAATTTCGAAAAAAATGGTAATCTGTTGGAGCAAGGTCCGGGGAGTACGGAGGATGTCTTAGACTTTCCAATTGAAGCTCTTCTAATTTAGTAGCCGTCTGTAGCGCAGTGTGTGGTCTAGCGTTGTCGTGAAGCAGCAGTGGCGTGGAGCGATTGACCAGCCTAGGTTGTTTAGCCGCTAGCTTTTCCATCATGGTTTGCAATTCCTGACAATAGACATCAGCCGTAATAGTCTGGCCAGATTTGAAAAAACTGTAATGAACAATACCGGCACTAGTCCACCAAACGCTTACAAGTAACTTTTTTGGGGTTAATTTTCGCTTGGGGCAGGATTTGGCTGGCTGGCCAGGATCTAACCATTGCGCTGAGCGCTTCCGATTATCGTAAAGAACCCATTTTTCATCACAGGTAATGATTCGGTTTAAAATACCTTCATTATTGTGCCGGTTTAGTAATGTAACGCAGCAGTCGACGCGCGTTTGCCGGTTTGTTTCAGTCAATTCGTGAGGTACCCACCTTTCAAGCTTTTTAATCTTCCCAATTTGCTTCAAGTGAATTAAAACAGTTTTATCACTAACATTGCAGCCTGCAGCTAACTCGGACGTGGTTTGCGATGGATCCGCTTCCACAATAGCCTTCAACTCTTCATTATCAACTTGAGTCTCAGGCCGTCCACGGGGCTTGTTCTGCAGATCGAAATTTCCAGAACGAAAACGTTGGAACCAAAAACGAACTGTGTTTTCTTTTGCAACACGACCGCCATACACATCATTCACCCTTCGAGTTGTTTCCGCAGCACTAGTGCCACGGCGGAACTCGTACTCGTAAATAATGCGATATTTAAGATTTTCCATTTTGTAAAATGAGTGACGCAAACAGAAAAAAAACAGAAGAAAAAAAACAAATGAATGACGATCATCGAAGCACAAATACATGAGTCTATAGCTGTACAAATTTGAATTTGGAATTCCTTACCAAAGAGGAGAAATTCGTGATTAAAGTGGCCAGTACGAAAAACGCCAATTTCATATGTAAGGACCTAATATTATAAATTAAACCGGCAAAAAACACTCACGTTGAGGATCGAATACGTCGACCCGGGTTTCGAGCATATCAGATGCTCATCATCAGGGCGAGTGCGCAGCTGCGTCTGCGAGCTCCCGGCGGGCACTGCGGAGCGCCGCCCGCGCGGCTCGGCTCGATCAGCTCGAACGGAAGCCTCCGTATTAGCTAGAGAAAAGTTTTATGTGCCTCGCAAAATACGTGAGGCTATAGAAATCAACCGACATCCCAATTTTGACAGAGATGGGGGTTGGACGCTACCACCAGCCTGGATTCCTACCCTTAATGTCACCTCGACGCAGAAGTTGTCGGGCAGTCTAGAGAGCGACACAGTCAGTTTTGTATGTCACGGTATGTGTGCTGATGATGATGATGAGATCACAGACGACGAAGTAGGCCCACCGTCTTCAGCCGGGCACGCTAGGACTTCATCACCTAGCACCAGCAGCGCGGGACTCGCTCCACCCCCACCCAGCTCCCCGCTGCCGCCGCTGGCGCCGCGCCGGTATAGAGCCGAGCCGCAGCCTAGGCGACCATAAAACGAACGCTAGATATTTTTTTTTTGTATGTTTGTAATGTTCGCGTAAATATCAGAAACCATTATATTTGTGTGTTTGTAATGGGTACTGATTATTTGCCATAAAATTACATTATTTCACATGCGCTGCGAAAAGTATTGATGATACATACAAATTATGTTGTACATATTAATAGTATTCATCATTATCTACAAAAAACTCTGCAACAGTATATATCTATTTTTTATGGTTAACGAACAATAACCATTTCTTTCGTTGAAAAATTTATTCCAAATCACTTTGTACTTGCGAGCCTTTTTTGCTTATTCATTATTACCTACCTATAACATATTATACTGGTGCGGTGAGAATATTGAAGTTTTTTTTAACACGCCTCGCGCGCTTAACCTCTATAATTATTACACGGCTCCGCCCGCGTGGATGTGGGTTACCGCTGCAAAAAGCCTACCCAGGAAAGACACGGTCAGCAAAATGATTCCCAGGTCAATTCACAGACACCGACACTAACATCGACGACGCAGTCATTATCCGCAGGCTGCATAGATTGTCTTTATGAGGATGTTAAAGTTGTTAATGATGAAAATATTTAAATGTAATTAATACTAAGTTTTCACTACTGCCGGCAGTCTCGGAGTGCAACCCGTTGTTTTAGGATAGATAACTAAAGCGATTATTGTAGAGCTTCTCTATAAACAACATTTGACGTTAAATGAGACCTTTGTCTTCATCGACCAAGAGAACGGCTACCTCATTTACAGTAGGCGCATTATATCTGCCTCTGTGTGCTGTCTGTGGAGTGCGATCTGAATGAATAATTAACTTTAAATTATCTGAGGAGTTGAGTTCCAAGTTTTGTTTAAAACTTCGTATATACACGTTATATTATTCAGAGCGGTCTGTAATTCGTGAATTAAATCCATTTTTAAGGTTGGTGCGATGCTTGATCGCAACGATAACTGGTCTGCATCAGAAATAAAATATATTTGCTACCAATGAGATGATACACCTGTCCTTCAATATTAAAAGTGGGCATTAAATTACCTACCCTGATTTCTTTTGCGCCAAAAGAAGTCATTTGAAAATGACTATTGTATTTACGTATATTTATCCACGTTATTAGTTAACAGATTTTTTGTTGTTTGTGGCGGCTCCTGAAGGTTTGGAAGAGAAACTTTACCTGAAGCATAGCACATACCATTAGGTTCGTCCGCCCATTTCTTGGCAGAGCAGTTAGAGCAGATCTTATTCATGACTCCGATTTGGACGTCCGCTTGTTGTGCATAATCTGTGACTGGCTCTCAGATATGAACCTGCGGATCGTATCTGAAAGCCAGTCTGTTGCTGTTAGCTTAAATTCGATTGCGAACTCTATTTGTGGACAACTGCTGTCTCTCTGCCTGAGCTCTAAGTCGCTGCAAACGCTCGACACTCGACTCTCTTTCGCGCAACTGAGAGGTCCTTATATTTTGGTCATGAAGACGTTGGGAACGCTCCAGCCTCGACTCTTGAGCGCGTAACTCGGAGGTTCTCAGACTTTGTTCGGCAAGGCGTTGCGAACGCTTGACACTTGACTCTCGTTCGCGTTAGTCAGAGGTTCTTATATTTTGTTCATGAAGACGTTGGGAACGCTCCAGCCTCGACTCTTGTGCACGTAACTTAGAGGTTCTCAGATTTTGTTCAGCAAGGCGTTGTGAACGTTCAGGTGAAGATTCTCCCAAACGACGCATTCTTGCTGACCGTGCTTTAAAATTATGTTTAGAAAGTTGAGACCTGGCTCTCTTAGGCATTTTCAAATGTTTAAGAAAATGTAATTAGCGTGTAATACTCTAGCTCTGAAAAGAACTGTTGGTTAGCCCTGAAAAGAACTGTGGGTTACCCCTGTAAAGAACTGTGGGTTACCCCTGAAAAGAATTGTAGATTAGCTCTGAGAAGAACTGTTGTTTAGCTCTGAGAAGAACTTTTGCGTAGGTGTAGTTTTAAGAACGAAAATTAAAAAAAATTGCACGAAAATTATTAGACTTCGCGCACGACCGCTGCGTAGGGAGCCGACCTCGCTCGCGTCTGAGCCGCGCGGGTACCTTACTGACCTTACTCATAGTAGATCTAAACTCCCCTCCCGTACGCGCACCACCGGCACCGCCTTGGTGACGCTCACTTCGCAACGGGCCGTGCAGCAGAAATCGTAATATTTTAATTTCTCCATAACTTCAAAACCAAACGTCCAATTTTAATCATTTAAAGACCAAATATTATCTACATGGTGGCTGCATGGTGGTAGGGCATTTTGTGAATGCCCGCCTAGCTAGCTACCACCCTTAAGTAGAAAATCTGTCGCCAAGCACTTTACGGTGTGTTCCGGCTGTTGTCCTTGAGAGCCAGTACTTCTAGGTTAGCCTGAACAACATCTTCGACCACATCATTACTTACCATCAGTTGAGATAGTGGTCAAAAGCTAACCTACCTGGCTTAAAAAAAAAAACATAAACTGTACTTAGTGATGAAATAGTTTATTTTTATAAGGATTAATAGTATGAGTAAAATAAATGCGTTTAAATATAGTCCAAAAAAATTCAAGATTTTTAAATAAGAAAATGGTTGTTGTGCCTCACTGGACATAGATAGGTATAATGTGTCGCGGACTTTTTTGTAGATATTTATAAGATCTACAAATAATTAGAATTATATGGTTCTATCTTTTATACTTTAGGCAGCGTACGCAAAATAAGTAACTTTTCTGGTTGATTTTTTACACCTTGTGTCCGAAAAACCCAAATATTTTACGGAACCCTATTTTTTTCCAAAATAAAATTTAGCCTTTGTTACTCGTGAATAATGTAGCTTTTGAATGGTGAAAAAAATTTAATATCGGTCCAGTAGTTTTTGACCCTATTCATTACAACCAAACAAACATTCAAACAAAGTTTTCCTCTTTTTAATATTAGTGTAGAAAACGAAGTAAGTCATTCTTGGTTAAGTACACTATACCTACTTACCTATTTGTCGTTCTTGAGTAATACAGTAGGTATATAAAAAATCGATTATTTACTTAAACTTATTAAGTGGTCTTTGTATTTTTTTTACACCGCCATTCAAATAATAATTATTTTAGAAAATTTTCGTTTGCATAAAATTTCGCAACTGTTTCAATTGCATGCTTATCAGGAGGAGGTTCTACAATTGTATGATCGTCTATGTGTATGTTTTTATGTTCACTGGTGTAGGTTAGGCAGTATAGGTTCACGTTTCTTTCCGAATGTGTGGAATAATACGTCTTTTATAGAGGTTGTAGTTATATATTATTGTATAAGTAATAGAGTGAAATGTGAAGTAATTTTACCTTGCCTACAATTTCCTACGTAATTCCTACGTCCTACATGTTTAAGTAATTGAGTAGGATTGTCTTCCTTGCAAATGCTTCTGCAGGTAGGTACGCATAACTTACGAAATCTAATAATAACAGTATCAAAAGATTCTTAGATAGGTATAAGTATTATTCATACGGTGATAACCTTAGACTATACGCTCACAATTACGCGTGTACAATAACAACATTTGTGTTGTGTCTGTGTAATAGGTAGTTGTAACGCGGCTTTTGTATAGGGAATGAGTCGAGTGTCCAGGGTGTGGTCTTGGTTAAATCTAGTATAAGCCAATTTTTTCCGGGTAGAACTAGGACTAGCTGGTAACATTTCGGCAGACCTATAGATCCAACCAAACCCTAGTGGGAGATACTAGGTTTAGCCAATATCATGCCGTTTACAAGTAGATCCACTTAGGTTACTCCTAGTAATAGCCTATACAGGTTGGTAACCTTAGGTGGAAGTAATTCTAATAAATTATTTTTATTTAAAAAAATCCAGAAACATAATGTAGCTCTCACTACAGAAGAAAAAACATGAACAAAGAGCTTACACCACTTTTATTACAAGGTAATGTATAATTTTTGAGTTATGCATATTTTTGTAAAATCATAACCTCACTTTTTTGTAACCCTTCACTAATCAAATGTATTGTTTTGTTGGATGTGTAACAGGTTTTTTAGCGCTTCACCGGCCGCTGCCGCAACACGCTCGCTTCGCTCGCTCGGCTGCGTTGTGTAGTCGCAGTTTCAACCTAACCTAAATGTCAATCCCTACTAATTCTAATCCTATCAATTATTTTTTTTGTCAAAACCTACGCTTTTTATACTAATTTAACCTTTCTGTGAAAAAAAAATATCAATACCTAACCCGACAGACGCCAAATAACCAACTGTGCCGCATCTTTTATAGCCTTGCCAGAGGTGGATTGTGCATTAGCATATGCTATTGTCTAAACTTAGTATCAGCAACTAGGGTTTTGTAGTACCTAGTTTTAGCCGGAATGATACCAGCT
Source organism: Plagodis pulveraria (assembly GCA_963890685.1). NCBI lineage: Eukaryota > Metazoa > Arthropoda > Insecta > Lepidoptera > Geometridae > Plagodis > Plagodis pulveraria. Next base: position 20,862,667 of record OY982950.1, on the reverse strand, counting down.
AGACCTAGTTCTACGCGAAAACAATCGGCTTATACTAGATAGACCGAGAGTAAATGGTTACACCTAGTTCTAACCGGCTAAAACTAGACGTAGCCGCGCTTCGGGTTCTAGCCTTAACATACATAAGACATTTTGAAATTTATGGATGTCATAGGGTTAGCAAGAGATTGCATCAAATCAGTTACAGGCGATATGTTTGTTGAATGTTTGTGGAGAAGAGTTAAATAAATCTAGGTTTGAAGAAGCAATGATCCAGTTGGTTAAAATATCTGGCTGAACTAATAAAAAAAGAGTTTAGCCTATAGTTAGTGGAATGATCCTGAATGTGTATGAAAATCGGTTGTCTCGTTGGCCGTGTAGGTACTCACACACCAACCTTAGAGAGGAGCTACGGAGAGTCTACTTTAGATTGGGCTATTTTTGCAAGAAGTACTACACCTGCTATGTCTCATCTTATATGTAGGGACAATAGTGGTGCCTTTTGCATCTGATTTCATAGCTAATGTCATATATTTTGCTTTTAAATTGAAAATATTTCATAAATTTGCGTTGTATTACTTCTAGCCTATTAATATCTATACTTTTAATAAAACTAACAGATCCAATTCTGTACATGGCAGATAGTTTCAAAAAAAAATTTGAGAGCACTCTGTAGCTGACACTGATGCCAAAACTGCATTTATTTTTATTTTTGTCTGTCTGTCTGTCTTTCTGTCTGTCTTTAGGTCTGTATCCCGACCGCGCATCACTCCAAAACTACAGAATATAATTCAATGAAACAACACGGTTTGAGTTCATACTACGAAGAAGGTTATTGTATACTTTTTATCCCGAAATTCAGCACGGTTCCCTCGGGAAAGGGGATGAAAGTCAAAATGTTACTTAGTTGTAACTTATTAACGCGTAGTCCGATTTCAATTATTCTTTTTTTGTTAGAATAGTAACGAGTGACCCCACGAACAATCCGGCACCCCACGGGCATTCCCAGCACCCCACGGGCAGCTTGGCACCCCACGGGCAGCTCGGCACCCCACGGGCAGCCCGGCACCCTTATTCAGTTTTGCAGGCTTGCTAATATATAACATTAAAATCTGAAACATTCGCCACAATCATTATTTTTAACTATCAATCTTTGCTGGATACATTTTGGAGACTGCGCAATGGAAGTGCACAATCTAATATATTTTTGTACTACCACCAAACAAGGAGAACCTCGGAAAAAAGACGCCGTTTTAAAATCGAAAATCCAAAGAAACAACTACTGTCTTCTGGAAAATACAACCTGGGAATTTTCAAACCCAAAGTAAAAAGCTCCGTTCTGATCTATGCTTTCCTAAGAATGCTTTACCCTGCGGTAAAGCATTCTTAGTAAACCACAGCGTTGCTTAATATGAGATAAACAGTGCTCAAATGTGAATAATTAGTCTGCAGGTACGGCAATCGCGAACGAAGTCAGCAGGTACAGCTAGTATCTGATAAAACTGCCTTAGCTGCCTATCATGACTATGTATGTATGTTTTATTGTACTACTGTTTTCTACCGTATTTTATCTCTCACTTTGGTCGCAATTACACTTCTCTCTATTCCGTTTGGCATACAATTATTTTGCCTGATAATTTTTCTGGTACACGTTCTATAGGAATTTCTTCTCGTATTGTTTCCAGTTTGAATTACTTAGCTTTTTGAGTAAAAACAAAGAAAAAGTTTCCTTATATTCCCTGAATATGCACTGTTTCCCAGATACACTCATGTCCAAGGAGCCGAAAGCTTTGTTATAATCGACGAATCCCCAAGTCTTATTATATTTATTATACCTTTGTAAAACTTAGGCCATATATATTATGACCTATAGTTGAATATATTTGCTACGGAAGCCTGTCTGCTCCTTTGGTTGATTTGAATCAAGTAATGATGTGAATCAGGATAAAATTATTTTTGAGAAAACCTTGTATACATTGGACATCAGGCTAATTGGTCGATTTCACTTAACCCATTTCGCAACATCGCGGTTCATGTCTGGCCAAAAGAACTTTTGACTAAGTATTAACGAGTCACGGCAATACCTGGATGACTAAAGTTATGAATACCATAAAATAAAGAAAAACGGAAAGATGCAAGTACATAAGGTCTAATATAGAAGAAATATCCTAGTAAGTACCTTCTTATCACAACCTGACGAATTAATGAATTCCCCCTCCTATAGTCGGAGCATTTTACTTCTATTGCATACATATTAATAACAAATATTTTAAGAAAGCATCAAATTAATTCTTTAATAAAACACTTAAAAAATATTTATAAAAAAATATGTATATCTAGTAATAAGCTCGTAGAGTCAAGACCTCCTGAGGATGCATCGTTTAGAAGCGAAACGCGTCGAATACTCTTCTGGTTTGGCTGCGTGGCGTTTGTGACGGCTTAGCAGAAAAATTAAGCGGAATTGTCACTAGATACATATATTTTTTATGAAGATTTTTGAAGTGTTTTATTGATGAACTAATTTGATGTTTTCTTAAAATACTTTTAAAACATTTGTTATTATTAAATATGGATTTTTGCAAAGTTACGTCTGAATCTATTCATTAACTATTGCTTATCTTGTCTCTCTCTATTTCTACAATACTCCAACTCCACTTTTCCAAGCTTTCAATTTTCAGTTTTAAGGTTTTATTTTCTTTTATGATGGGTTTTAATTTCTTTTTCATTTTTTCCATTATAGTATTACTTAATTCCACTGTTTGCTTCCGCAATTCTATTTATCAAATCGTAATTGAAACCTTTCCTATATATTTTTATTTTTTGTGAAAGGAACATATATATATTTACTGAACTTATTATTATTATTATTTCTTTGTTAATGGCTTCTGCGGTTTTTTACTGAACTTATTTCCTGGCAAGATTAAGGTGGAAATGACAACTGACAGTTGTTTGACAATTTTGACTGCTGTCAGCACTTAGATGACACTGACAGATGTGTAACTTTGGTTTAGCATTTTTTTTTTAATTGGCGATATGCCTTTATTAAACAAATACTACAAACTACATACAACAGTACAGCTACTACAATACTACAGCTACTACAGTAAAAGCATTTGGACTCATAGGGAGTCCAAATGCTCTAGCCCACTATCAATTGGCAGCGTGCCCAGCATGCTGGCAGCATTGCCCCGTTGAATTGCAATGCTTATTCTTTGAGCCAAATAGGTGCCAGCATTTTGATCACGCCACGCATCGACCAAGCGCTCTGATAGATTTTGGAAAATACGATGAGCTCCCGGTCCCCACGGCCCCAACGTCTCTACACCAAACGGCTCAAATATGTAACCCATACCGAGGTTAGCATATTTGCGCCGCTTGAGTTGCTCTGCCGAAGTAGCCGCGGCGCCAGCCCTCACGTGGGTTTCAGAAAGGTGTGACGGCGCTAAAGTGTCTACGCATGTAGCGTCCCACACTTAGGGCCGTCCTAACTTCCATGGAACCAGAGTCATGCCGTCAGGTCTTTTACCATCGTCACGCATCAGACCGTTCGGTTCGAGAACAGCTGGAACATTGGCGCTGGTAAAAGCCCGGCGAATGATATCGTTAAGGCTGGCGTGGCGGGAAATTCGACCAGCACTTCGAGAGCAGGAGAGGCCATGGTGACCGAGTTGGTCAACTGCAGTACCACACTGGCAGTGATGTGCAACACAACACCTTGCACCCAAGCGTAAGCTAATAGCGAGACGAAAAGCGGAAGGATCTATAAGGCTACCAGTTTTGTAAGAAGGAATGGCTTGTAACCAAAGACCTGATTCCCACACAGAAACAGCGAAAATACGAGCACGATCTGCGATACTAGGGCACGTATTTAAAAGATCTTTCCGTGCTAGCTCGCACAGGGGCCGATCCCACTGTCTCTGAGATGACAACATTTTTGGGAACTCAGTATTTGGACAAGCCAGTCCCCATGTGGTTTTGGCCTCAGCCAGATACGCTACATCAAAAGAGCCTAAAGATTGTGCAAGAATTTTTTCTACTAATTTGTGTGTACTGTGTACAGAAGACAAAAAAGCTGGTAATGCCACACTAGAAATTTTGCGTATCCCTATGCCTCCCAACCTCACAGGGAGGGAAGCTTGCACCCAAGCCCTATCATCCATCTCAACATTCAAAACCGAAATTAACGTATCTTTTAATAAATTGTCTAAGCTTAAAAGAAGCTCACTGTGTTTCCACAGCTGACAACATCTCAAAAAGTATGTAAATTTAGGAACGAAAAGGCAAAATCTAATAATAGTAAAAGCCATATGGGCGTTAATTTTGAATAATCTGCTAGAAGCATTTCTAAACTTTTGAATTTGTTCTTCGACAAATGGTGACAAAGATTCGTCAAAAATCGGTGAACCCAAAAGACGGAGCGAACTTTTTTCTACTAATTTTATATTAGGCGCAAGTAAGTTGAATTTTTCAATAATCGAAATTTTATCCGGACAAGTATCACAAACAAAAAGTTCACATTTGGAAAAATTTAGTTCAAGGCCAATAAGACGAAAATCGTCTATAAGTACTCGCAAGTCATTCAATACCGTGTTCGCATCGCCACCTAAGGTTCCGTCATCCAAATACCAAACGTTAAGTTTTGATTGGAGACGTTGAATTATTGAGTGGATGGCAAGGCTAAAGATGGCTGGTCCCAGAGGATCACCCTGTTGACATCCTACGGAAGATAATATAACGTTGTTTTGGTATGTTAATTTTGATGGTTTCCCGTAACATTGCCAAAGAAAAGGGTATAATTCCGGAATTTTATCTTTCACTTCGGTCAAAAGGGTGCCTCTATCTAATGAGTTGAATGCATTTTTAACATCCACCTTCAAAAGCACATCTCCACAATTTTGATCAAGAAATGTGCGTAGTGAATGTACAGCAGCCTCACAACCACCCTGAGAACCAAAACCGAGTTGTAGTGGTTGAAAAAGATTACTTAAAAAAGCAACCTTTTTCCTACAACCACATTTGGCTGTGAGGCGACGATAAGTGGTGCCTACTGCTATAGGCCTAATACCACCATCTTTTTTATTAAGGGCACATAAATTCGCACCGTTCAGAATTTCGGTAATTTCATTGTTGACCTGACCCGACAACATCAAATTAACCAAAGCCGTGACATCCTTTAGAAGTGTCTCGCCTACCTCACCAGAACTAAAAGATAAAATATCTTTTAAGTGCTGAGGCGTCAGGCCATCTAGACCACCGGCTGAGCCACTTCGAAAAGATGCCACGGCTGCAGAAACATCCTGTGGGGTCACCTCAACAATGTCATTATTTTGTTCAGGAGAGTCGGGAAGGTGGAGACCTGCAGTTGCAGGCGGATGCTTTTCTATTAGGGAATTCAACGTGTCAGATGTGAAAGGGGCGATTGTATCACTCGAAAACAAGATGCGTGCCGCGTTTTTGATGTCACCATCATTAATTTTATTTTATTTTTGTTTAGCATAGAGAAAAGTAATATACTGGTTTAGTTTGTTTTGCTAAGGATAAATATTCTAACCTAGAAGTTGTAGATATTTTTTTCTGTGTTTTCTTGAAATCCAACAAATGCGTGTTTTTATCATCTCCAAGGTTCTTCTTCGTCTAGTTTTTTGCACAGATGCAACGGGACTGCGGAAATTATGGCTTTATTCTAATATGTGAAAACCACTTACCGTAAAAAGTATGACTTAATTTTTATCTGCTTAATAGAGAATTTCAATAGTATTTTGAAACCAAGGCACTAACGCCACATAATATACCGCATAAAAAATTCATTTTTACAAACTATTGTTAGAAGGTTTTAACAGTCGTTCGATGTGGGGCAAATTATTGAAGACCTTAAATAAGAAAATTTTATTAAGATTGCGTTCCGATTGCCGTTTTTAAAACAGCTTTAAACGATATTGTCTGTCTTACATCGAACTGTTATAACGATAAATGGATTTCGGTTTTTAAAAAAAAACTATTTTCCACTCGCGACTTTATTTAATTCGAGGGAATTAATATATCTATATAAGTTTTTACAAATATATCTTTAGGCAACCGCTCTGTATGAAGGATGAAAAAAGACTGACTTTAAATTGGTACTAAGAGTAGAACCTCGACTCCAAGACCGCTGAGCAAGCTAGATGGGCTGCCAGGGCAGCACTAAGGCTAACTAAATAGGTGTATAACATCTCTCCCTTTTAGAGGAGACTTTGGGGTTAGTTCAAAGTCTCTGTTAAATTCTGGTTCTAAGAGGAGCGACAGGGCTAATCATTTCTATTTCAGGGTCTTGTCCGTCCGTCATGTTCGTGGTTTTGGGTGTAGGTTGAGGTGATAATTTGTTTATATTAAATTTAAACTGGAAAGGTCGGTTGCTGCCAGATTTACACATTTTCTTAAGAAATAAACAAATTACTAATAGAAATATTATCATAGAAACTGTAATTATAAGAATAGAGTAATGTGTCCCATATTGAACAATGTGTGGGTTTTGCGGATGTTCGATGGGTTTCAAATTGTTTAAGATTGATTTCATTCTTATTTTATTATCGGAATTAAAGTCGTCTAGGTCTATGTTGTGTAAGTGAATAGGAGACACATTTTCTATTACATGGTTTAACTGAACTAAGTTGCAACAAGTATCGTTGATTAAGGTTGAACTGGCCGGTAACTTTTCCATACAAACGCCGTAGGATGATCACTCCCTTATTTGAGGTTTTAGGTCCAGAACTAAGCATGATATCGATTTATCTCTTCATTATCTAGGCTTGTCTTGGCACCAATTTGTAAAAAAAATCTTCACATGATAGTTATAAGCCTCGAAACATCCCTGTAATATCACGAATTTTAGCGCATGTTTAGTCGTAAATAAACGACTTATAGAGCATGACATCCCTAAAATTATTTACATAGAAGCATAGCTCAGTTCATGATCATTTTAGATAACATTTTGGAAAACAAATACATCCAGTAGTATAATCATAAACATCCTAGAGCCAAAGGTCGGCACACATAGTTTTGCGCGCTAGTTTTTCGTTCAAAATATTGGGCATCTCATGTCAATACTTCCATTCCGCGGTGAGGGAAGCGGGCGGGCGGGTCTCATGCGCAGCACACTAATATATAATTAACAAAACGCACACTACCAAAAGTCACGTGCACCGCGCCGCGATCTTAGAACATAATATTATATTGTAGGAATGCCCTGTTGCTTTTTGGTGTGCACGTATGTATACACTACCTATATGTAGTGCCTATGCCTACTTACGTACTTATATATATATATATATATATTTACATATGTTGGGAGTTGGGGACCGGATTTTCTTTCGCATTTGATTAGTTTGTGCGTGATAGTAAGTGTCGGACGCCATAATCCATATAGATAGGTAGGTACTTGGGTAATATAAATACGTAACTATGTCTAGGTACTCACCTACTCTCACCTAAGTTAGAACCTAGTAGGTATTAGTCAATACGCAGGTCATGATAGCTATGGTGAGTACCTAATCATTTTAGCAACACTTAGACAATATAAAAAGCTGCATTTGGTTAGATGTGGTATGGACGTAGGTAGTCCGCATTCTTTTTAGAATATAGTCTAAGCAGTAATATAGCTTCGAGAAAGTACCTACCTAACACAAAGTAGTAAAGGGTTAGAATTAGAAGCTCAATGGAAGATACCTACCTATCTACGATATAATTATCATTTATCATATAGGCCTGCCTAGGCACGCAACTGTCAGCGATGTCAAATCGACATTCGCAGGCGCGCATTACATTGCATACCTATCTACATAGCTATAAGATCACAACAAATAATAAAGTTAGTACTATGTATCTACCTACGTAAATTAGTAGAATAAGTATGTATATTTGTAGTAGGTACTTATACCTAAGGTAGTACGAAAGTTTATATGGTAAACTTAGCGATGATTGTAGGCACTTACCTAATCAAAAATAACCTATGATTAGTTATTGATTTTTATTGGAAATAATTTAAATCAGTTACGGGTAGGTAGAGAATTTTTATTCCAAATGTGTTCTACCAGGATTGGTAGATCCATCATGCCATCGTACATTACCGCTTAGAGACAGATTTTGAAATCGGTACGACATTTTGGCTCTCATCTCAAAGCTCGCTAGCCGGGCGAGCATTCGCAAAACAACCTTCCACCATGCGGTGAAGTTCATGCCCGCGGCGGGATTCGACCCATAGACCTGTTGCGCGGCAGTCCATTGCTAAGAGCCATCACTGCTTCCCGTTAAGTGTTTAGTGACAGAATTTCTACTTGAGGGTGGTAGCTATCCAGGCGAGCATTCGCAAAATGCTCTTCACCAACGCGGGGAAGCTCAATATCGCGGCTGGATTCGAACCATGGACCTGCTGCGCGGCAGTCACTAGCTAATGCCACTGGCCCATCACTGCTTCCCGTTAGGCGCTTACTGACAGATTTTCTGCTTGAGGATGGTGGCTAGCCAGGCGAACATTCGCAAAATGCCCTAGGCCCTTCCACCAAGCGGTGAAGCTCGAGCCCGCAGCGGGATTCGAACCATACACATGCTGCGAGGCAGTCCATAGCTAATGCCACTGAGTTCACGTTAGTTGCATGGTGACAGATTTTCTACTTGGGTAGCTATCCCGGCGAGCATTCGCAAAATGCTCTTTTCTTATGCCTGATAGGTTAGCCTTTGACCACTATCTCACCTGATGGTAAGTGATGATGTGGTCGAAGATGTTGTTCAGGCTAACCTAGAATTACTGGCTCTCAAGGACAGCTGCCGGAACACACCGTTAGGTGCTTGGCGACAGATTTTCTACTTGAGGGTGGTAGCTATACAGGCGGGCATTCGCAAAATGCCCTACCACCATGCTATAACGACTGCCATCCTAAGACTACAACCGGGACCAACGGCTTAACGTGCCCTCCGAAGCACGGAAGCGCTCAGTAGTATTGTCCTAGCGGTCACCCATCCAACTCATGACCGCGCGCGACGGTGCTAAACTTTGCTGATCGGTTGAGAACAGCTAAGTAAACTTCGCTACGAACTCTCCACCACGCGGTGAAGCTCAATATCGCGGCGGGATTCAAACTATGGACCTGCTGCGCAGCAGTCCATGACCAATGCCACTGAGCCATCACTGCTTCCCTTTAGGTGCTTGGCGACCGATTTTTTACTTGAGGGTAGTAGCTATCCAGGCGGGCATTCGTAAAATGCTCTTCTACCACGCGGTGAAGATTAAGCCCGCGACGGGATTCGAACCATGGACCTGCTGCGCGGAAGTCCATAACCTATGCCACTGAGCCGTCACTGCTTTACAAAATATGTTGTAGTAAAAGCAGTAACTTGCTAATTATGTAATAAATAATTATTGTAGGTAAATATTTACTACATCAATATGAAAAGAACAAACTAATACATTTACTATGTACCTACAAATCATTGTACCTACTTACTAAATATTTACCTACTATAGGTGAAATAACATCAGTATGTTATTATAAAACGAACGAAAATTATAACAACAGGTACCTACTGTCCGAACCAAAATGTATTCCTCTGTGAATATATAATATTATTTTATAAGAAATACCTACACACGTCGTGACGTAGCTTGAGACACTATCTCCGTCCGTCGTCAAACATCGTAATTCGTTCGGCATGGTTCGGCTTTCATTGATATATCGCAAACAAGTGTGCGTAATTAGCGTAGATGCAATACGGGTGTGTGATGCGCGATCACTATCTTCGTACTACTCATCACGGAGTCTTACCCTTTTCCACAAAGGTATAGGTGAAATAGCATGCTTTGTAGCCTCGCCCGCTGATAAGTTCGGGCCGCCGGCAAGTGCATCCTTAAGCTAAAGTCTGGGAAGTGGTTGATAGGTGATGTGATATTTACAATGTTATATTTCGGTATGAGCGTAGTGCTTTTACAGTATCCTACACAATCTTTAGGTACACTGAGTATACCCGTTCCCAGAATGGTTGTTTCATACAAATTTGAGTTCAGACAATCAATTGAAATTTTATTAGGTTCCGATTGTATGTAGATCCACCTATTGTTTGTTATTGGTTTCCAAATATCCAGGTTTCCTAATATAACTTTAGTTTCACATTGTAATGGTTTTACACTGATCACTTTTGCTAAAAGTTCACTTTCACAGGTAGGTTTTGCGTCGGTGGAGTAAACATTTTCGATGTCACAAATGAAGTTTCCTGGATTCACAGTTTTGCAGATTTTCAGGTCGTCAAATATGCAGTAGTGGGATTTGTCTTTGGTCATTGCTATATATTTATTATCAGGTATAATTAAGCTGAATGAGTTTGGTTCATCAGGTTTGTAGGGGGTAGGAAGTGCAATACTATGAAACAATATATATTCTTTGATATTTACTAAAGGGACTTGTAGAACAAATATAATCTTATTACTAATATAATAACATACTAACTTAGAAATATTTAAAATAAGATGTACAGAATTAATGTCTAAAACAACAGGCAATTCAAGGTCACTAGGTAGATGTCTGTAGTTATCGGCAAGCTCTTGGTGTAACTGACTTGGAGTTATTATCGCAGGATGCAAGATGTTTTGACTACTGAATAAGATGGCATTAGTTATATCTTCCAACTGAAAAGACAATGTTAATATCGATGCTTCTAAAATATCGAGTATTTCGTTAATATTGATAAGTAACTGTAGTCCATTTGTTATTTCAGTAATATTTTTAACACCGAGTGAGAGCTTGTCGATAGCTTCATTGAGGTTGGCTTCATTTTCTCTTATTTTATGTAGGGTATTATTATAACATGTTAATACTGAAGTAGTAACTAAAATATTTTGTTTCATTAGCGAAGCCAACTGTTTCTCATTATTTTCCAGAGATCTTATCGCTTCATCGTATCTCAGTCCATCGTTCTCATCTAGGGAACCAAAAACCTGTTTCAGGATTGTTCCCATACCTCCTATCCATGCACTACGTTTGGTTCTACTATCTATTAAATGCGAGATGGATTCAAACTCTCTACTCATGTCTCGGAACCGCGCTGCTAATGGTTGCAGCATGTTATGACATTCTGCATCAATTTCTACAATTCGGGTCTGATTACACAGATTTCTTGTAACCCCTAAAGCATTTCCAATATTTTGTATGTGCGGGCCAAAATGTGAAACGTCTATTGGTATTACGATCTTCAATTGAACATTATTAATTTTGAGTTTCCCTAAGTAATCATAATAGAGTCCCGAACTTGAGGTGATTGGCTGGATGAAATCTTGGTGAGATTGACCCCGAACTGAACTGCAAATAATAATTATCATTAACGATAACCTCAGGTAAGTTTATCCTTTTTATTCCTACCATTAATAAGTTTTAATCTATTTAGTTTTATTTCTACCCTTTCTATGTACCTAACTAAATTTATTTACAGGTTAACTTAGGTGTATTGTCACGTTTGCAGTATAGGTGCGAGGTAAGTATTACATTATCTAATCTATTTATTAATTAGCATAGTTAAGTTTCTTAGTTTACACGTGTGTTCCAACGTCGGCTGGCTTCACCTGATCGAAGTGATGCGTAACGTGACGTCGGTTAATAAGCAAGGTAAGTGTATTATTACCGTTTATTTTTACTATTTTATAGGGTCCCTTCCACAGGGGTGAAAGCGCTTTACGCATTCTTAAATGGTTTTTCAGATAAACGTAATCGCCAGTCTTGTATTTGGCTGGACGAGTACGAGTGTCATAGTAGGCTTTAGAAGATTCCTTAGATTTCCTTATGAAATCCAAGGCTTTCTCTCGTGAATACTTCAACCGGTTTTGGAGCATACGGACATAATCAGGATATGTGGCTCCAGGAGATTCCTCATAGATAGAATTTGGGATTACAGGCTTACTTCCGAACATTAATTCGTAAGGTGTGAAGTGGGTTGTGGAATGGACTGTTGTATTATAGGTGAGCATGGCTGTGTAGACATAGCGGGGCCAGTTGGACTGTTCTTCATTGGTAAAAGATCTGAGATACTCCTTGAGAGTTGAATGGCTTCGTTCCAGGGCACCCTGGGTTTGAGGATGATATGGAGAAGACCAAAGGTTCTTTATTTTGAGGAATTCACAAGTCTTCTTGAAAAGGTCAGACGTGAAGTTGGTTCCCTGGTCCGTTAGGATCATTTTGGGGATACCGAAGATGGATATGTAGTGGATTAAGCATTCACTAGTTTCTTCTGCTGTAGTGCTGCGGATTGGATATGCAGAAGAGAATTTGGTGAGGTCGTCTTGTATCGTTAGTATATATCTTAATTTTGCAGGTCCTGCTTCAGGCAGTGGCCCAACAATGTCGAGAGAAATTCGTTGACAAGGTTCAGTCGAAGTGCTGGTTATTTGCATGGGAGCGCGATTTATTTGTCTCAGAGCTTTGTTAGTCTGGCACTGCGGGCATTTCTTTACGAAAGATTCGATGTCACTGCGCATGTTTTTCCAGTAGAAGGTTTCTTGGATTCGTTTAAGCATACGACTACTACCGAGATGTCCGGCAATAGGGATATCGTGGTTTTCTTTGAGTATTTTAGGGATTTCAGTGAGAGACGGATATATGATTTTTCCTTTATATATATGTATATTGAATCCCGTGTTATTGAACAAGAAAAGAAGCATATTGTACAATTTTATATATTGGTGGGTATCGAACGGGTTCTTGAAATCTGTTATCGCGATATCTGGGGTAGTGTCTTTATCAACTTGGATAACTAGTTCGTTTCTGAGTGATTTTAGACTCTTGTAGATATCCCCGTAAGAGGATGCGTCAAAATGGTATACTTTGAAGAAGAGAAGATAATACGTTTTGCCTTCATGTGTAAATTATAGGAAGGAATACAGAGGCCTCTCTTTGTTTGTAATATCAGAGTTGTTTGGTAAATTGTCAAGAATATTTTGTACATAGGGATTAGATTCATCAAGGTCAATAGAGGAGGGTAAAATAATGATTTTATATTTTGATTTTGTGATATCTTCGTTGTGTTCTTGTATATTTGTATTAAAAGATTTATTTTCATTCGCCATTGTTTTTAGGAAAGCAGGATAGTCGTCGTCTGGTAAGTCTGGTAAGGCACTCGTGGATGGCGTTGGGGTACCAACAGGATGCGCGTTCGGACCTGGTGACTGGGTTGGAGTATGTTCAGGTAAGTTATTCATTTCATTTTCGATTTCTCCTCTAAGGGTGTCAGGGATATTAGAAGGTAAGTTAGTTTCAGGTGAGGGCAGGATTTCTTCACTAGGATCGAGGAGGTTCGGAAATGGTGAGTTTATTTCAGGTAATGGCAGGAGGTCGGCACTAGGATCAGGGGCATCTAAAGAGTGTAAGTTCAATTCGTCTGGGTTGAATGATGGTGGTGATATTAATAAATCCATTAAGTCTTTGTCTAATCCCCGAGTAGGCTCTTCATCTACGTTGGAATTGGACGGGTTGTTTTCAGGTTGAATTGGATTTACTGGAAAACGAGACAAGGCATCGGCGTTAGTATTGATTTTCCCTTTTTTATATTTAATGTCGTATTCGAATTCTTCTAGTTTCAAACGCCATCGGATAAGACGTGATCCTGGGTCTTTACACTTAAATAACCATTCCAAAGGTTTATGGTCTGTGAGAACCGTGAAACGATGACCGTACAAGTAGGGCCGGAACACTTTGGTACCGAAAATTACGGCAAGGCACTCTTTTTCGGTGACGCTATAGTTGCACTCGGCTTTGTTGAGAGTACGAGACGCGAAAGCTATAGGTCGATCTTGCCCTATAGGTCCTTGCGACAATATTGCCGATATAGCGTAGTTTGAAGCGTCACATGTCAAAAGGAAGGGCTGAGTAAAATCTGGGTATGCCAGAATTGGGGCAGAGACGAGTTTGTTTTTCAGCGATTCAAAGGAGAGCTGTTGTTCGTTTTGCCATAGAAATGGGACGTCTTTCTAAAGAAGAGACGTGAGGGGTTTTGCTAGTTTTGCGAAGTCAGGTATAAATCTTCTATAATATGATACTAAACCTAAAAAAGATTTTATATCTTTAGGAGATTGAGGAGTCGGGAACTCGGATACGGCCTTGGTTTTTTCAGGGTTTGGTTTAACACCATTTTCGCTAATAATGTGTCCTAAATAGGCCACTTCTTTACGTAGGAATTCACATTTTTCTGGCTGATCTGTGAAGTCAGGTCATGAGAGTAAATGACAATATCGTCCAGGTAAACGAAGCATCGTGAGCCTTGGAGGCCAGAGAGACAATTGTTCATAAGTTTCTGGAAGGTAGATGGGGCATTTTTAAGTCCAAATGGCATTCTATTGAATTGGTAATGACCTTGCGGTACTGAAAAAGCAGTTTTAGGAGAATCCTCGGGAGAAATAAGGATCTGATGAAAGCCGGAAGTGAGATCTAGGGTAGTGAAATATTTACTATTTCCCAATTGGTCAAGAATTTCGGATATTTGTGGAATAGGGTATGTTTCACCAATTGTTATGTCGTTCAATTTTCGATAATCTATAACTATTCGCCACTTGCGTTGACCTTGTGAGTCTGTCTTTTTGGGCACTATCCAGATTGGTGAACTCCAAGGGGAAGATGAAGGTTGTATGATGTTCTGATCCAACATTTTATCAATTTGGGTTTCCACCTCTTTTTATGGCATTCTGGGAATCTATATGATTTTGTGTGAACAGGTACATCGCTATTAGTTTTGATTTGATGTTCGAGAGCGGAAGTAAATGTTAGTTGATCATCGGGTAGGTGAAAAATGTCTGAATATTGTGAGCAGACTTCTATGAGAGCGTCTCTTTCTTCCTGATTCAAGTGGTCAGTTCTTAGTGAATTGATTACTTCGCAAGTTCGTTCAGATGTTTTTTGGAGGTTGGCATTAATTGGGTAAGCAGTCGAATGTAGAGGTTCAATATTAAGGTTTAAGTTGGTTTTGACATTGACAAAAGTTTCTGAAGTGTTGGCAATAGTCAAATTAATGCGATTGTTATCCTTGACTCTAACTATGCAGTTGGATATTAGTAAATTATCAGAAAGATGTTGATCTGTAATGATACCTTCTTTGAGGCTAGTTTTCTGAACTGAGCATTCAATAACGGCTTCAGTACGAGGTGGTATGACGTAAAAAGGTTCAGAAAAATGCAATCGAAAGTCGAGTTTTCCTATTTTCAGGATATCATGGGTGTAGTCAATTTTACAACCAAAGGCGGTTAGAAAATCTGTTCCTAAGATGCCATCATATGGCAGATTAATGTCTCTAACAACATGAAATTTGAAGTGTATGGGTTTTTTCTCATTTAATTTTAATTTAAGTTGAAAATGACCTTCGGTTTGAGTAGGGTCATCGCCGGGGTCTATGCCCTTAAGTTTGATCGATTCTTTGATTAGTTTTTGACTTTTATGAATACTAGATTCTTTCAGTAAACATATGGCAGAGCCTGAATCAACTAGTAGTGATAGTGGGGTGTCAGAAACTTGCGAATCTAATAATACGTGTGGTAAAAGCCTTTTTGTTGTGTCTATGTTCACTTCATAAATTTCCTTGTTAGCTTCAGTGGAAACTGGGGCAGTTTTTAAATTTTGGGTATCATCGGAAATCGATTCAGTTGTCTTCTGACATTCGGTTAGGGGCTGATTACCCTGTCGGTTGGTTTTAGTTGACTGTGATGATTGGGTTCTTATTTGGGGCTGTGTACCCATGTGGTCCCTTGAATTTTGAGATTGGACGCATGTTCGGGGCTGATTACCCATGTGGTCCTTAGAACTGGAAGATTGGGCACTTATTTGGGGCTGTTTACCCGAGTGGTCCCTACAGTTTGACGGATGGGCGCTTATTTGGGGCTGGTTACCCATGTGGTCCCTAATATTTGAAGGATGGACGCTTATTTGGGGCTGGTTACCCATGTGGTCTTTAGGATTACAAGAATTGGGTATGGTATCGACTTTTGTACCTTGTCTCGTGCGACACCATGGCGAGACTTTTATTCGTTTAAAGTATTATCGCACGAGAGGTCTACTTCATCATGGCCGGTCTCCTCGTCGGGTTGTTCGAGAAAGTTTACGCGCGGGGGCATCCTATAATTGTTTTGGTTGGTCGTTTGATTTTGTTGAACCTTGAAACGATTGTTATTATATTCGCGTTTTCTGCATACAGAGATGTCGTGTCCAGGTGTTTTGCAGTAGCGGCAAAACACGTTAGAAGCCCCTTGTGGCGCAGGGTTGAATGATTTTTGAGACGAGGAAGACGGATTAAAATTATGCTTAGGCGGCCCGGTTTTAAACTTATTATTATTGTTGTTTACAGATCTTTGATCTGTTTGTGGGCGTTTATACAAAGTCTGCTGTATACGTTCTTCCGAAATAGCAAAATTAATAGCTTCGTTCAATGTTTTAGGAGACTTACATCGTACAATATTTGAAATTCGGGGGTGAAGCCCCATTAGGAAATGATGTAGAGCAAGGTCCTCCATAGCTGCGGTACGACCAGGTAATTCTTTAACTTTAGTATTGGACAAGGATATTTCTGTCAATAATTGTGAGAGGTAGGTCTCCATGCGTAGTGCATATTGACTCACGTTGTCTTGCGGACCTTGCCTGCTCTCTTGGAGATCCGTGAGAAGATGCGAATAATGCTTTCGCTCACTGAATTGTGTTTTTAAAAACTCCTTAAGCTGTTCCCAGGATGTGAACTCCTTAATAGAGCAGGCGACTTCCGCTTTCCCATTTAATTGGCTGAGAATAAATTTAAATAAAATAGGCCTTTGGGTTTCCGTTGCTAAGTCGAAAGCATTATCACAATTCACAAGAAATGAGTTGAGAGTTTCCCTACTGCCATCGTATGTTTTAATAAATTTAAATAAGATGTTTAGTTCTAGTTCGGCCATCGCGAGAGCTGCGGCAGTTCTCCTGGTAATGCGTGGAGATCCAACAGGTGACTTCGCTACAGTTTCACTTGCAACCTGTTCTGGTCCAGGGATATCAATAGTTAATTTGCCTTCTTCAACTTTCGGCAGTTTTGGCATAATTAAACCTCCAAAATAAAATTAAAAACAAGTTGCAAATAATAAAAGAACATAGAACAACATTAAGAAAACATAGAGTAAAGTAATAATTAACTAACGGAACCCTAATATCTCAACTTAGCTAAAACAATGACCAAAGACTTACAGTACGGACAGTGCGTGGGCGACCGATAAGAACACGACGGCGGCTGGGTGCATTCCGAAGAGATAAGGCGCGTCTCGGCGTATCGTTCTCCGGTCGCTGATTTTTGAGTGATTTTAATTGATGGAATGAACTTTTGATTTGC
This sequence comes from Plagodis pulveraria, assembly GCA_963890685.1. Lineage (NCBI taxonomy): Eukaryota > Metazoa > Arthropoda > Insecta > Lepidoptera > Geometridae > Plagodis > Plagodis pulveraria. The sequence goes on along the minus strand of OY982950.1, from coordinate 20,845,345 downwards.
TTGTAGGTGCAGGATGCTATGTTGAACAATCACGAAGCAGGATGGAAGCACGGTGAGTACTTCTGAGTGTTTTCTTTTGCAGGTCGGAACTTGGAGCGCTCCTCACACGGCTGAAGGTAAGTAGATTGCAGTGCAGGCTGCAATTTTCTTCTTTAGAGGATATGCAGATCCTTTCCAGGATCTAGTAGAGTTTTATGACGACACGTTAAGGATACTGTTTAACACTAGTGTTTTAATCACTATCACAAAATAAGTTTTAGGACACTTAATTGTTATATCTGAGGATAAGGATCCGGAATGAGTCTGCGAAGCGGTGCCCGGGCACTGGGGATTTCCGTATCCCACCGCTGCCACCAAAATGTTATAACGATAAATGGATTTCGGTTTTTAAAAAAAAACTATTTTCCACTCGCGACTTTATTTAATTCGAGGGAATTAATATATCTATATAAGTTTTTACAAATATATCTTTAGGCAACCGCTCTGTATGAAGGATGAAAAAAGACTGACTTTAAATTGGTACTAAGAGTAGAACCTCGACTCCAAGACCGCTGAGCAAGCTAGATGGGCTGCCAGGGCAGCACTAAGGCTAACTAAATAGGTGTATAACAGAACGCATCTAAAGTTAGTTTGGTAATTCTTTAACCTTTTTCCTGTTGTAAAACAGGTCTGCCTGCGCACGTCGCGTCAGTTGAAGGCCATTGTTTTGTGCATAACTTGTGATTGTGAAGCTTGACGTGTCTGTAAATTATTTGGATAAACAAAACAAGTGCTGCTAAACTCGAACAAAAGTAAGTAATGATGATTAAGACAATACTATAGATAGATCGCCTAAGCCCATTTCTGTTTGCGTATTATTATAAACATTGAACAATTTTCACACTCTTTGGTAGATATAACGTTTTGTTCTTGATTTTACCAGACTTTTATTTCATGTTTGCCTCATCTGTCGTTCCGGGAAGAATCTTGTAATTAAAATTTTGAGCATTTCTCAATCAGTTTTATTATTTTTATATACTACATTAACTCATGTTACGCAACAGTCGCGGTTATTGATGGGCATGTTATGTTTTAAAATAATGTTAGTTTTATATTGTTACCTTTGAATATAAAACCATTTAACCAATAGCAAGTACATGTGTGGGTTAAATACAGACAAACTGGTATTGTGTATTATTTTATAACAATTTTCTAATTTACTGTCTTGTTGACCAAAATAACTAGTGAATTTGAATATTACGACAATTTGCACTTTAGTTACCCATAATAAAATGAAAGAGGCTTCAAGTGCAATTCGAACTTATACGCTAAATGTTCTATGCCAATTCACATTGGTTAGTTTTATATATTTACTAAATTAAATGTTTTTATAGTAATTAAACAACTTTAAACGGTTTAAATCGCGTATATTTATCATAATTTTTGTCCCGACGCGACGTTTCAAACACTTTGCAGTGATCGTGGTCTATATCTATCTCTTTTTCATTTTGTTTGGGATTTCCAGCAGCGATTTCAACCCACACTAGGCCTGCTTTTTTTTAAATACCTATTTAATATAATAAAGTATTATATTACATATGTATTACGTAGAAAAATACACGTTTTATTATTATTATTTTTAACTTTTGTTATATTTTTTTTTGAAATAAGTAGCAACATATTTTGTAAAAAAAATAAACTGGCTACCTAGTATAGTTCAAGGGTATGTTAAATGTTATTCGAACGAGCGGACAGCGTAGGTTTGATAATAGTGTCCTATTTCCTCGTATGGAACCCTAATGTATAAATGTGGCTCAACGAATAAGCATTGCAATCCAATAACGTAATGTTGCCAACATGTTCGACACGCTGCCAACTGGCTAGTGGGCTGGGGCATTTTAAACGCCTGTGAGTAGGTTGTTCCTTTGGCATCCGAGATAACGAAAACAATAGAATTTCATTCATAAATGGACGATATCGTCCACGTGGATGCCAATGGGATGCTTTTTTCGTAATGTTGTATATATGTAGTTCGTAGTGTTTTGTTAATTAAGGCATACAAACCGCTGGCAAAAAAAAGCTAATTATTTTTATATGACATATTCCAGATGAAAATGTGGAGCATCTTCATAGCACTCATCTTTTGCTTCGCGGCGTTTACAAGTGCAACAGAAAACTCTTCAACTCTTCCCTCGAAGACTCCTGAAGTCTTAAGCATTGGGCCGCCTTCTGTTTCTCCTATCACCTTAAGTCCAGAAAGTGAAGCTCTTTGGTTTTTACTTGACACCGTCATATCGTCTCTCATGATGGATCAAAATGACATTACAGAAGCCAGTACCGGGCTAAAGATGACGTATCCTTAACACATATCCAAGTGAATTCGGCATACTTTCCGATTACTAATGTAAGTTACTACGGAAAAATTATGGGTAGCGCCTGTTTCGAAATAATAATAATCTTTATTTCAAATTTTATTTTATCTCAATTCGTCACAATGTATAAAACCAATTTATTATCAGCATAAGAAGTAATAAAAGAAGATTGTGAAACCAAGCCAATTTTTAAGGTACTTAACAAACAAAAACTGCAAAAAGGAATAAATCTTTACGAAGCCTCAGAATTATTTTTTCGTATCGAGTGTCTTACGCCAAAACATTGTATTCTACTGCTAGCTTCCTTAAGTGCATTCAGTATGTATGATTCATCATATTTTTTCTGCGTTCTATCTCCCCTACGTAAGGAAGCGCGAATTAAATATTTATTATTAGAGTAGGATTAAGCAAGTAAGTATCAATTTTTGCTTATAGTATGTGCTAAGAGCCAAGAGTTTTTCGTCTATGGTAATAGATAAAGTTATTCTCTATAGCTTTCAAATTGCTTCTTGGTTCAATCCTATTACCAGAATACTTAAAGCTGTACGGGCCTTGTCATTACTAAGGAAATATCGTCTTCGTATAATCTTAAGCTATTTCTAAATGCAATGAAAGGAATGTCAATACTACGTCGTAATTTTGAAGCAGTAATGGCTCAGTTGTATTGGCTATGGACTGCCGCGCAGCAGGTCCATGGTTCGCATCCCGCCGCGGGCTTGAGCTTCACCACATGGTGGAAGGGCATTTTGCGAATGCCCGCCTGGCTAGCAACCACCCTCAAGTAGGAAATCTGTCGCCAAGCACCTAACGGTGTGTTCCGGCAGCTGTCCTTGAGCGCCAGTGAAATTACAGGCACTTGAGACTTAACAACTATTATGTCTCAAGGTGACGGGCAAATTGAAATTCGTGACTTGTGATGAAATACATCTGTTATAGGCAGAGGTTACTCGGCTAAACATCCGGTGGGCCTCGAGCTTGTTCCGTCATAATCACATAAAAAAATCAATGGCGAAGCTAATTTTGAAAGGCTCAGCAGTTAGCACAAAAAATTGTGGATAGTGAAGCCGCAAACCCAGCAGTAACAAATATACAGAAATTCAATTAACACAACACCGTTCTTTGACAGCTAGTAACTATAGTTACAACAGAACGTGTATCAATGACATAAACGCACTGTATAGCATAATATTCTGTACGTACCTATAGTGAATGGTTATAGTGGAGGGTGGCAGAGAGAAGTGTTCGACCGTGGCTCCAGATTGCAATGCACGCTTTTCACAGTGGCCAGCGGACCGCGAAAACGATATGAAACAGTAACATACGTACGATACACAACGTGTGCTCTTGTATTCCGGCGTGGTTCCTACGCACGAGGGCGCAGCGCTGCCTACACGGTTGGATAATCACAAGCTTTACAAAGCTAAAATTCAATTGTTATTTATAGAATTCAGCGTGACACAGGCCAGCAAATATTCAGTATGTGTAAGTAAAAAATACTTCAGATCAAGCTATTTTTACTCCACGCACCAGTTGAACAAAACAATTATGTAGTATGCAAACTTATATAGCCAAGTTTCTGTATCCACCGGATTTTCCACTGCTGAACATAATCACCCCCATTATGGGGGTGTTGGCCATAATGCCAATGCTTAGCAGGTATCTCCAGGATCGCAGTGTCAGATATCAGTTCCTCAGAAATCGCTGCGTCCTGGCGTCCTACTTGGGGTATTTTCTCCATCCCAACTCCTTGATGTAGCGGAGAAGGACATTGGGTCGCTGGCAGTGCTGCTCCAGTAGTGTGTTTGATAGTGGGGAAGATTTCGTTGACGAGAATGACTAGCACTCTATTTTACGAAGCCAAAAATAACTGGGTTTACGGAGAAGAGTTTTTACGATATCGTTTTTTTTTAATTACGTAATTATTGAGTTTATTTATAGAGATTCTACAAAACCTAGCTAGGAGCAAGAAAGAACTGTTTAAATTTTGAATTTCCCGCCACACACCTGACTTTCCACCTTATTACATAGCTATGAAAGTATGAAGAATGTATGGGGATAGTAGGTAGATATGAAATAAGGTGTTGTTGTGATAAAGCGGATGGCATTGTGACCCTGTTGGTTAATAATGTGTTTTGAATTATGGCGATAATAAATTATAAAAAAAACTGTTTGGTCGTTTAAATTTGTCTCAAAATGTTTTTACAAAATTATGCTACTCATCAAGTTTATGTTTTACACAAGTAACATTTTTGTCAAGTAGAATATGTCAGTAAGTCATATAATCGTCAAGTCATGTTTTAGTAAATGATGGAATCATAAGAAAACTATGCAGTGAGATTGTGTGTCTACACGTAAAGTATAATTACATGATAGTGAAATTTGCCCTACAATCGTGTATGTTCACAAAAGTGTGACAGTAAATAATCCACAATTTTTTACATATTAAAACTAGAAGAAATTAGGTACGATGTTAAATTGATATTTAACATTACCTAATGATGACAGATTTCCGATTTCCACACTGAAGTTCCAGAGTTCAGTACTACCCTTTGTTTTGATGAGGATGGGCGCGTTAAAAGTAAATTATAAGAAAATAAAATTACACAAAATATACCTAATTGAGAGTGGGTGTGCACGTAATAAAATGCGTCCTTATTCCTCATAAATTAATTAGGTTCACCTTTCAGCTCAGCATTATAGTTTAAAAACTCAGAACGGGACTTTTTCGCGTAAAATGTATGCTCAATAATAAATTTTTGAATTACTGTGATAATTGTTTTTTTTATAGCTTATAAGTGATGATGTGGTCGAGGTGTTAACAGGCTTAATTTAGAAGTACTGGCTTTCAAGGACAGCTGCCGGAACACACCGTTAAGTGCTTGGTGACATGCAGATTCTCTACTTAAGGGTGAACTGGGGAGATAATGACGAGATCAATCGGTATTATGCTTTATTTTGGACCTCAATCCTCAAATAAGGGAGTGATCACCCAACGGAGTTTGTATGGAGAACGGGCCGGTCAGTTCACCCTTAAGGGTGGTCGTTAGCCGGACATTCGCAAAATTCCGTACCATCATGCGGTGAAGCTCAAGGCAGCATTCGAGCCATGGACCTGCTGCGCGGCAGTCCATAGTCAATGCCACTGAGCCATCACTGTTTCGAAGGTTTTTGGTTTTATAACGTTGGCTATTCTACAAGTACACAATAAAATATTAGGGTAAGTACTTACATCAAAAAGTATCTTAGTAGTAAAGGTCAAGTCCTACATGTAAACGAACTTTATCTTGCTAGACAAAAGAATTGCCGGTAAAAGAAGAACAGCAGTACTTTTAAATTCAAAGAAAAACGTTCATGTGAAAAAGGATAACAGTTCCATGTTATACATCTCGGTTAAAATGTACTGAAGCTGTTTTTATCCAACGTCTCCCAGCAATTTTTTCAGCAAATATTTGAGGATAATATCAAACAAGAAAGATCCTTTTATTTTATCAAGTGATGTAATCAATGAACAATACTGCCGCTTCGATGAATCGGGGTATTGTAATAAGGTATCATTTCTAGAATAATTTGGGTTCTTTTTCCGATTGTGAATGAGGATCTCTTAAACTAAAAGTTTTTTGTTATCGTTGATTATGAACATGTTTTTTTATGTATTTTCGTAGCAGTCTTTGTGAACGAGTTTATGCGAGGAAGTACTGCCAACATATCGATTTCTTTCGCCAAACAGTAATGATCGCTTTGCTGTGTTCCGGTTTGAAGGTTATGGGTGCTGGTGAAGTAATACGCACACGAGACTTTTTAACATAACGTCTCAGGGTCATGGGCGCTGGCGTCATTAGTGGCGAAATGCATCTGTTATACGCAGAGGTTATTGCTTAAGGTTGAACTGGCCGGTCACTTCTCCATACAAACATCGTAGGGTGATCACTCTCTTATTTGAGATTTTAGGTCTAGACTTAAGCATAATACCGATTGATATCGTAATTATCTATGCTTGTATGATGTCAAAATTTGAATAAAATAATTAAGTTGTAAGTTATGAGCTTAGAAAACTTTATATGAATATGTTTGGAGGATCATAATTCTCAAGTTAATTATTTTATTAAAATTTCGGCATCATACAAGCCTAGATAATGACAAGATCAATAGGTATAATGCTGTATTTCGGACTTAAGACCTCAAATAAGGGGGTAATCACCCTACGACGTTTGTATGGAGAACGGCCCGGCCAGTTCACCCTTAAGACTCAGGATCACGACATAAACCTTGAATGCCCCGTCTAGTAATGTATGAGCGAAACTAACGGCTCATCCCTCGGACCGCGCAAGGAACCCGCAGTGGCTTGGAAGTAAATGTCGCAAACGCCAAAACTATATCTTTTAATTTAGAGAGTACCGTTACAGTAAACCCCATGTTGTCTTGTAAACTGTAGCATTTTGGAAACTGTAGCACTACATTTAATATATTTTTCAATTTATCAGGTCAATAAGTCAAAATTAAGATATTTCGATATTATTATTAATCGAATGAAATTTAACAAATCATAACTTTATCTTGGCGCCTTTGTTCCCCGGGGTTCTTAACCTCGCGAAATAAACGTAAGCTATCACTTACAACTTACTGCCAATTTTTTAATAAGGTTTAGTCCTTGACTGTGATTTGACTTTATATAAATAAGAGACAAGGCAATCTATTAGGAAAACAGACGTACCTAATTAGGAATAGGTACTTTTGAAAATATTTCGCTTAATTTGGTTAAATAATTCAATTAATTTCTCAAGTAACATGCAAAAGGCAAAGTTAGATTTATCTTTGCAAATTAATTAACTTGGAGGCTTGAAAGATAAAATCATCGTAAAATTCCTAAAATTGGCTGCTTTAGGCCAAGACAGCAACAAATCAAACACAAAGGAACCCTAACTCAACTTTATCATTCCTTTTCTCTTTTATCATTAATCTTTGTTTGGCATTCAATTTACGTAGGAAATTTCAAAAAGGGGAATATCCATATCTGGAGCAGGTACAATATCAGATTAAGTTCGCACTTTGGTATCTACCTTTAACCTTGAATCTTTTTCATGTTTTTGTAGGGTCAAATTCAAATCAAACTTATAAGTGTTATATTATATATAACGATATATATAATAATAAAATAATTACATCGAAATAAGATAAACGTTATTATTTTTATTCTGTGTGTGTACGATACATGCTGCACTGTGTAAGTATATATACCTAGTGCATTTCACCCGCCAATTACCCTAGCCATTCCAATTCTATCACGTCTTGAAGTATGGATTTAGGTCACTTACACAATAATTGTGTCCAGTTAAATTCTGAGTGATCTTAAATCTATAATCAAAGTCCCGAGTCCTTCCTCGTAGTGATTTCGTAGTACCTAATGCAATACGGTTCGCATATAGGAAAAGGCTTATTGGTGTTTTTCTATAAAATATTGATGATATGTCTCACAGTCGAATTTGATTACAATTTGATTGCCATAAGGTTTGATCTTCTGTTTCACATAAAAAAAACTTACCATGTGCGAGTCGGGCCTCGCTCTTTTAGGGTTCCACATTGCAACAGCCCGTATGAGGAAAAAATATTTTTAAGATTACAAGCGATATAGCGTGCTTGAGTGTAATCACATTTTCAAATTATTGAATAACTTTTTTCCGGTCGGGATTCAATACCGCGTCTTACGATTTCGTGCCAGATGCCTATTCCACTCCGTCACCGGAACCTCATTCTTTCGAGCCTAAAGTACGTACCTGCTTAAAAAAGATATGCTCGAAGAACGTTTAGGTATTAAAGAAAAGGGAAGCGATAGTTAAATACGTATTTGAAAAATTAGACGCAGTCACAATAATTTCGGAATCGGATATAAGGTTTTGTAGAAGTGACAGCAGCACGACACATGACATAAAACAATTTCCGCTCAATAAATTGGAACTGTAATATTTTTTACAAAGGTAGCTTAGTGACACAGGTCAATCAACGAACACTTAGTAAGCTATGTAAGTATGTTTTACCTACTATACCTATGTACCTAAGCTTCCCGACATAAATATAGAAAAATTTCATAGGCCCTACTTTATTAGATTTAAAATATTAACACTGGCATCCATATATATATTAGAAAATTGTAAGTTTGTAAAAAAATATCCCCAACATTTTACAAAAATATCAGATGAGCGAAACTACCCAACACGGTCTAATTATAAACATAATCTGGTTGTGTCCACCTCGAGATTAGAAATGCATAGTACAGGACCAAACGCAATGGCCGCTAAAATATATAACAAATTACCGGTTAAAATCAAATGTATAGAAAATGTACACAAATTCCTCCGAGTCCTAAAAAATATACTGCTCGAAAAGTGTTATTATACTCTTGAAGAATTTCTTAAGGATGCCTCGATTATGAAATAGATGGTTCCCTTCCGCTACACATTGCTATACCCTATTAGGGTCATTATGTACCATTCCACCTAATTTTGGTTTGTTTATATAAGACATGTAAACCGCATTTGTATGTACTAATGATTGCAATAAATGATTGAGTATTGAGTATTGACCTACTATGTTTTATCTTATGTACCTATATTGGCAACACTGGCAATACACACTGTGTTGTCAACGTTGCAAAAACTCTAATTGTGTTGCCAGTGATTTATGGCACGGAGACGGGGCTTTATGTTAATTTTGCATATTTAAGTCGAGACAGACTAAAGCGCTGACTTATTAGGCTATGAGGAGTAATCTATCTAAAAAGATCTATCTATCGTAGATGTAGCGACTGACGAAATTCCTATAGATAATATGTATGTAATTGAATACTAGTGTGAGAACTGTACCTATACGTACCATAAATTACGATTATATAATATGTTATTTTATATTCATTATTATGTTAATTTATTTATAAAACTACTTTTTAAAATTATTGACACTTTTATTAATTATTGAATTACTTAAATTATGGCATTTACGATAAATATAACGTATTGGTAATGGCTTCTTTTTACATAGTTCTATTATTTATTGAAATATTTATGACATTGTTAATGATTATTGAATTCTTTTGAGATTTATTTGACTAAAATGAATGTATTATTATATTTTTATATGGTTGAAATTAATTATCTAAAAGGTTGACCGTGTACGGAATAATACCAATAAAGAATATGTAATATGAACAAACTCAGTCGCTCAGCGAGCTATGGAGATAGCTACGCTCGAAGTTTCTTTGCGCGATAAAATTCGAAGCCGGGAAATTCGCCGGAGATCCAAAACTTTCAGAATTTGCAGGTTGATGTTGTAATGGGCAGGTCACATTGCTCGATTTACCAATAGCCGATGAGGAAGAAAGGTTCTCGTGTCGATGCTGATTATGACCTATGTTCATATTACGTACCTATACTAGAAGAGACAAGATAAGTCTTTAGCAAATTTGTCTAAGTGAGCATAATCGCAGCGGCAGATACTCGACCTCGACGCAGTAGTCTGCAAAGACTCTGTGTAACCTTACGAACGAGACATAAAAACTAAAGTGTCAGTGTGACCAGTGCAGTGCAGTGTCAAGTTGAATGAGAACGGTGGCACTGCAACTATAATGGATATAGGCGTGTAATGATCCATTCTATCAGGCGTGCGACGTGCCTGACATTATCTGTGCTATAAGACGTTGCTTTGTACCAAATTTCAAGATTCTGATGTCACGGTAAGTACCCTGTAGGTTTTGATTCGCTTGCAAGTGTCGAAAATTTGCGACATAAACGGCTGCATGTTTTGATCCCGTTTAGAAGTTTCATTTTTGACAGCTCCATGGGACAGTAGACTTGAGTGTTTGATATGAATTTCATCGTGACACTTCCACGCCTTCCTAAGAAAAAGGGTCTTGACGACAGACAGACAGATGAACAACAATGTGATCCTCTAAGGGTTCCGTTTTTTTTCCATTTCAGGTACAAAACCCTAAAAAGTCGTTTCATTTATGAGATACACGAAATCTATTTATGTGTATTATACAAGGATTTATCGTTGAGTTTTATTTAAGGTAGATACGTACATCCTGTTCAAGTTAGTACGTGGTCTTACTAACACTTTCTTCGTGGTGGTCCCATCCAAATTGCGTTTCATTATATGACCTTGTCACTGAAGCGATTTCTTCCTGGCAATCTTAGAGAAGAGACTTTATCGATTCTTGTTCTTGGTTTATCTCGGTTAGAACACATGGATCGGACGCTCAATTAATACGTCAGATATAATAAATTATTATATCTGAATAACATGAATTATTCATATGTTATCTGTCATAGTTGCACTGTGTCAATCTTGAAAGGGGAACCGGAAATGTTTGTTAGCGTCCATTGTTACTTAGAGAGTTAGATAGGTTGTCAGCCACTTATCGAAAGGAACTTTTTGGATAGGAAAAAAGAATCCAGCCTCCTTCAGGCTATGTTATTACAACGAACATTTCAAAATAATAAAATACTCAAAAAATATTTTTATTTTCGTCAGATTGCCAATCTATTATTTAGCCACAAACATCGTGGGCTATGTATGATATTCTTATGAACTACTAATAATAAATACATATTTATTCGTATTATATTAAGGAATGATATGAATGATAACACTAATAATACAGTTTGAGCAGACGTGCAAATAGTATACAGCTGAAACACACTACCCATAAAGACATTAATTAATATTTTGACGGATCAACTTATCGATTGATTTTTATCAATGTTAAATAGAACACAACATACAAGGGAACTAAGAATTTTTACGAAAAGGATTTATTATGTGTAGAATTACTGGTCGGTCATAAATTTAATAAATAGATTTTCACCAATACAAGACAAAAGTTCCCAATACAAATTACCCTTCTCATGTTATTACAAACAAGGACGGCTTGCCCAACGTTCTATAATTAAAGAGCTCTCTTATAAAATAAAGTTAGCGACTTGCATAGCAGATACACCTTTTTGCAAAAATAACGGGCACTTTAGATTTTATTCTTTCCTTCAATGAATATTACGGGAATATTACTATATTTTTATTAATTTGCCGATGTATTGGCATGTATTGACTCGTGGAAAAGCTCTGAATCTTATAGAGTCATATCTGTCAGACAGGCTACAGAAGGTTGGAATAAATGGCAATACTTCTTGCGGGTCATTGTTAAAAATGGGAGTACCACAGGGATCAATTTTGGGACCTTTTCTGTTTCTAACATATATTAATGATCTGCCTTGCATGGTCAAAGATTTCTGCGATATTGTTTTATTCGCAGATGATACCTCTCTGATTTTTAAAGTAGATAGGAAAGACAGTGAACTGACGCATGGAAATAATGTATTATCTAAGATTTGTAAATGGTTCGCCGCTAATAATCTTCTCCTAAATTCAAAAAAGACTAAATGTTTAAAGTTTTCTTTACCAAATGTTCCTTATCTTAAACCAAACATAAAGCTTGGCCCAGATAAACTCCCTATTGACAAAGCGTCAGTCTTCCTGGGAATCAAAATGGATTCCACTTTACAATGGGATCCACATATACAATGATCTCTCCGGAAAACTTACACATGACGTGACTTAACAGACGTAGCTACTGCTCGCCTAGTTTATTTCGCGTACTTCCACAGTATTATGTCGTATGGTGTATTACTGTGGGGAACTGTTGCTGGGATAGAGAAAATCTTTATCATACAAAAGCGTGCAATTTGAGCAATATATAAAATGGGTCCTAGGGAATCTGTAAGGGATCTTTTTAAATAAATTGATATTTTAACTTTACCAAGTCTGTATATATTTGAAAATATTATGAATGTTCGTAAAAATTTGAGTAAATTTAAATTAAACAGTGACAATCACGATTACAATACTAGGAATAAAGATAAAATAGCGGTGCCAGGTTTAGATTAGCAAAGACAAATAAAAGGTCTAATTGTGTGCGGTTTTATAATAAAGTACCCAAACATATTACAACGCTCACAGAAGGGAAATTCAAGTTGCATGTGAAAAACATATTATATAAAAAATCCTACTACACAGTTTCTGATTACATAAACGACAAAAATGCCTGCACAATTCCGCCTCCGCCAAGCTATTGCCTGTCATCTACATAATTTAAACAAATATTGTGATAACCCTATTATATAGTAAGTATGTAACACATTGTTAAAAGATGTTTAAAAGAATGGCCCCGAGTTTCTTGCCCGTTCTTCTCGCAGTGGCTCTATACAATTTATTTGCTGAACGTGGCAGTACAATGTAGAATATTTCAATACTAAAATTTGTAATTGACCTTCATAAGAGCGTCGTAGACGCCTAAATTAATTAAATGATTTTGACTTTGACTTTATTTGAAGCATCATGGCATGATTCATTGCGTTCCAAATATAATAATGAATAAAAAAATAATGACTATTGTAAAATTGCTTTACACTCACATAGTTCTATTAGTTACTCAATAAAAGAAAATTAAACTTTTAATTTTCTTTTATATTTTATTCTTTTTGATTTTTCTTTATTTTTTATAAAATAAACTTTTAATTTTCTTTTATTTATTAATTTTTAAGAGAGAGCGAACTAAAGTCAATTTGTTTGAATCCAGAGTAAGATAAGTAAGTTATTCATTCCATTAAATCACCATTCGTAACATCCTTCCGATGTTATGACTTTCATTCGATGTTGTAGGTTTTCTATACTGCAAACGTGCTATGAAACGACATTTGATATATTATACCACCGGTTATCTGTCGAAGAACAGTTTTTTGATAATGTCAAATCAATACGCCGTGGCTACAGAAAAAAACGCGTAAGCAGTTAAAAATTCAATCGAAGAGAGAAAGCGAATTTATATGAAGAGTACCAGCACATTTTGAAGATTGGACTAGATAGCGTTTACAAGATTTTACATGAGCATCTTGGCGTGAGGAGCATAGTTTTGCTCTATTACCGCACAACCTCATCGATGCACAGAAGCAGGTCCGTGTTTAAAAATATTATTCGGAGCCATACATTAATGAGGAGTATGTACACTTCATTAATTTATGGTACATACTTATCTTTGTTTCGAAGATACACGTACATATTTTAAAGACTACAAACCTATAATTAAAATGCTCAGCCAATTTCCACACAGACTAAAGGGTGGGCACAATGCCAAAATTACGCAAATAGAGTATTTTCAAACACACTTTTTAATGGTAACGAACGCAAATATTCCAATACAAAAAAATATGAGAGAGGGGATAATCTTGAAGAAGTACAGTAATCGAATAGAAGTTTGAAATAAAACCTCGAAGCATTATAAAAAAAAAAACAGAAACCGCGCAAAAAAAAATGTTTTAATTCAAATGCTCAGAATTATCTGCGACAACCCTACTTTATTTTTTATAAATATAGTAGCTAGACTAATGTTTTAGTCAAATAATCCATTAAATATTTTATTACATGTTTATATTTAGAACAATTAAATAAAACTCCACCAAGAACTGTACCCCGAACCTCAAAACCGTTACCATCATCAACTCAATCGTGCAATGTTCGACTTTAAACGAAGCTATTTAGACAAAATATAGAAAACAGCATTCCGGTTAGTTGTCGGGCAGCGCTCGACGTGAAAGGTCGTTTCCAGCCGCTCTGTCTGGCTACACAGCGCGTAATTTTATGTAAGAAATAGGTTGTTTAATTTGTGAATAAGAACTGTTACATAGTCTGTATTATATGTTAAGTTTATGAACTTGTATAATTGTGCTAATAAAATATTTGTTAATAATAAGTTATACTTTATTTGTGTTGTGTGTGAAGTTATAAGCCTGTAAATAGTATTTTGAATATGGGGAGAGAGGTCAAAATACGAGATTTATCTTTTATGTGAAAAAGAAGAATTAAAAAACATGATGGAATGTTCGGGTCAGTTGAGTTTTGTATTGAATATAAATATCAACTTGTGCTTATCTGATTTTGTTATATAGAATATGTATAATAAAATTCCATCACAAATTTATAATGCATATTATTATTATTTAGGCCCCTTTCCAGCTAAATGCAATTTACATTATGTATATTCACTGATACAAAAGAACTGGCCTTTCAGATAGAATGAACGGCTGCACTATATAATCTTAGGAATAAAGCCTGCTAACACCAAAATTGCTTGACAACGTGGAACAGAAAAGAAATGGCTAGTCGCTAACTTCTACTACGTTGACAAACATACTTCGAGTTGTTAAATTTAACGGTAGCACCCTATTCTCCTTCAAATTGAGTCTACATTTGATAATACTTAGTGCCATCGTAATTTGGGCTAACGCTCAGATGCGGCCCGGCCGTAACGCGTTCTACGTTATCTACACAGTATATCCAAAATGTTAATAAATCATTGTATGTATAGTCGACAACACGTACTCGTATCACATAATTTCATGATTCGTATTACAAATTAATTTCCATGTATTTAAGATAGCCATACGTTAGTACTACCAATGCTATTGATGACGTTATATGAACTTTGTTATCTACCGAATTTATTTTTTAGGTCAAAGAAGCGCAAAGTCGATTCAGATATTGACCAACCTGGTACCTTTGCAGAGCCAATTAGTAATGAGTAAGTATCTCTCATAATATAAACATGCGTATATTTTATTCATAATTACTTATTCTTTTTGGTTGTAACAACGTTACACCTGGGTCAAATGGAAGTGAAACATACCTACTTGACAGGAAAATAATTATGCTATGCCGATTTGTGAGGTAAACATTAGATAAGGACCTTTTGTGTGATTACTGAGCCGCAGCATCCGTTTGGGATTTCTAGGAACTTTACAAAATACTTATTAACTTGAAATCCTAACAAACAGGTATTAATCCCATGCAAATGTTGCGGCTCAGTTAGCACACAACCACACAGAAGTTTCTTTAACTTTTTTTAAGTTTCAGCAATTTTCATCTTATAATTTTTTTTTACTTCAATAACTTTCAGACATGTCTGAAAGTAATTCAAGTAAAAAAAAATACAGTTATGGACAATGTTGCAACTCAAGCTCAATTAGTAGCTCAAGAAAGGTACGTTACCGTATAACAGCTGTGTAATCTCAATAGCTCGAATTTCTACAAATATCCAAAAAAATTCGAGTTAAAAGGATATTCTATTGATATGCATGTCATATATGGACGCTTCATAGCGAATGGCGATTCGAGTCCATTTGCAAGAATTTTGGAAGTAAGTCATTACAAAGACATAACTGTGGAGAAAGTTGAGTCCAAAAATCACATACTACGCAATATGTGCAATAAATTGGTCTCCGTCAGTAAATATATGAAGTATCCATTAGACCAAAGATTGAGAAATCTCAAGAAATTTGACCAGAAAAGAATAAACAAGTCGTAGGTATCTAATGACATAGAAAATTTTAGAAACTGTTAATTGTCGTTACTGATATTAGTAATAAGTATTCTGACCATGATTTAATATACGATGTGTTGCACACATTAAATAACTAATATATTATTTACTATGATCAATCAAGAAAGATCTAAATTCTACACCAGACTGATAGAGAGTAGTAAAAATACCTCAAAATCTATATGAAATGTGATAAACCAACAAAGAAAAAAATGTAATGTATCTAATATTGACTTCACAGATCTTATTAGAGACAATACTGGCCAACCCTTTCAATCAAAACAGGAGGTCATAAATATGATGAACGTGAGATTTGTGCCAGCTGCGATTGCCTGCGGGGCACCCCAGTCTGGCCCAATCATCGTGCAGAGCACCTTGACTGCAGCCCGCGCACCGGCTTAATGTTCACTTAGGCTGAAACCGTTCGTACCACATGAAGTTTATCATATTATGACGAAAGAAATACCGCCGAAACCATCCAAAGATGCCTATGGAATATCCATGAAGGTTTTAGGTACGGCTGCCATGCCTTTGGCTGGTATATTGGCAGATCTGTTCAACATTCACTTCAGGTATAGAATATATCCCAGACCTCTTAAATCAAGCAAGAATATGCCTCTATTCAATGGTAAGGGTAAGCGGCAAGATATGGACTGTTTCAGGCCAGTGTACGTAATAGCTTCAATAGCAAAAGTGCTTGAAAAGGGACTACACCTCCGGTTGACGCAATACCTCGCTTTAACAAACTCACTATCAGAGCACCAATATGCATACCGTGAAGGTCGCTGTACTACGAGCTTAACCCGTGAAATAGTGCGCCGTGTGATGGACGCCCGCGAGAGGTCACAACAAGTAGCAGTACTGTGCTGTGACTTTTCGAAGGCATTCATGTAGCAGATCACACTATCCTCACCATCAAGCTGCAGCACTATGGGACTCAGAATACAGCACTTAGGGTATTATGTGACATGATGAAGGGCAGGACGCATAAGTACATCAGCTATACAGCTGACGATGTTGCAGCAGTGGTGACAGCGCCGTCAGTGGGCAAACTTTAATATAAACTAAACAAGACAGCGTCCCGTGGAAAGGAAAAAAGTTGAAAACATCACCTCCCAAAACCATCTGAACATGGATCCTCAAAATTACCATGCGTGTTATTCTACTCCGATATATCTACAGGTTCAGCTTCTCCTGGATTATTACATTACACAAATGAAATACATATTTTGTCTATTGATGAATACTGATTTATAAATAAATTCTATGTATTTTTGTTTAATAAATAATCTTTTAATATTCTCTGATTGTCTCCCAATCTATCCTTATTTTTACAATTAAATTCAATTTTAATTTTGATTCATCTCCATTCTAAATATCATTAATATCCTTAACTCCGTATCCTCCGGCCTGCCGGATTTACCTTATCTGTCCCATCCGGCCTCCCGGAGAGCGGTCAATAGTCGTGTTTAAATATTCACCATAAAATCTGCGTAATCGATTTTCATAACTCAAACGGTTTTCGTGAGGATGGATCCTTGGCTATACGAGAAAAAATCCATAATATTCTGATATAACAGATAGTATGTTTAAAATTGATATGAGATCTGAAACAGCTCAAATTACATTTTGGCGCCAAAATATTGTTTATATTTATGTCATTTAAAAATAATCTCGTAACTACTTCTAAAGTAATTAACCTAGAAAACTGCAATTTTGCATTTGTATAGGCAACAAGTCAATAAATATGTTAAAAGAAATTAAAAGGATAAGGGTTGATAACTTTTTTTTTATATATTTTTTTATTTGACCCCCGTTTTTGTCCCGGCCGGAATTCCGGTGGTCTAAAAAAAAGGTTTAGTGTGAAGCTTGTGTTGTGATAATCCGATCGTTATTATTCAAACGTTGTTAGTAAGCTACTATTATTGGCTATACAACAAAAAAACCGCATTACTCTATGGTAACGAGAAGTTACTCAAATCATGAAATGAAAAAAAATAACTTTCACTCGATGCATTTTGCCGCGCTAACACTCACCGATCGAAACTTACGTAATAAATAATCTCGTAACTACTTTTAAACCTAAACATCTGAAATAATTCAGGTGTATAGATTACATGTAAATAATCATATCAAAAGAAAAACCAAATTCGTAGGTGGTATAGTTTTTGAGAAAAAAAATAAAATGCGCTTATATACAGTTTTCCCGCCAAAATTATTAAAAAAAAATCGCGTTGTTTTAATCTCGTTACTACTTATAAAATATTTATCCTAACAATCTGGTATAATTCATGGGTAAATAACCATAATAAATACTCACATTAAAAAAAAAAACAAAGTTGTAGGTGGCATAGTTACGGGAAAAAAAATTTAAAAAAAAATATAAAAAATACTGTTTCCCGCCATTTTCATCGTCTGTTCAAACCCCTTTTCCTGTAAAATTTTCCATGAAAAGGTCTATTTTCATTTATTTTCCCGTAAAGCGAATATGATGAGGATTGCATTGGTACCAAGAAGTTTATATGTTAATTGGAGACAAATAAACTCGAATAAAAAACAAAATACCTCAAAATCTGGAAAAATATATTTTTATTCGCTGTTTGATCCACTCAAACTAAATGGATGAAAATGTTATTTTTGTATGGTATAGGTAATATATAAGGGTATTTTAATAGTAAAAACAAATTAATTAATATTTTTATCCAATTTCAAAAAAGGACGAAGTTTTTATATGATAGTATTTTTTATGTATTTTACGTGATTATTCCACCAATTATAAATTGATTTTGATGATTCTTCCACATAAGTTTTATCAAAATAGTTCCGCTAGGATGTTTTTTAAAATCCAAACCTATATCATGTCATACCTATGTCATGTAAATAAACTACTTTTCAGTAATAGAAGCCGTTTATGAAGTAATTAATTAATAATCGTTACCCAGTCCTAGTGGTATAGATTTAATTTATCTGACTGTAACGCATATACTGCGCTCAACGCTAGGGCCTTGAGCGAGCGCGGCGCAGGGCTGTTTGCGATCGTGACGCTGCCGCTTGGCTGTGGTTGTATTGCGCACTAAAGCGGGCGATGGAAGAAGTGGGGGTAAAAACTGTTTTTTTCTTGGCATTGGGTGCATTCTTAATTCATGCGCATCATAAACAATAGAATTTCATTCATAAAATAGACGATACCGTCCACGCGGAAACCAAGGGGTTCAAGGGCAGATTAGACATATCGTTAGACCAGTATTCCCGAAGTAGGCAGATATCGTTTTGTAACAGGTACATTGAGATTTAAGGAACACTTTACTTATTATATTATGTGTGTGTTTGATTTCAATTAAATATTTATTTAAGAATGTGATATAGATACCATATCCATTTTCAGCTCGCTCTAATTAGCCGAAGCGTTGTCTCACAGATTATTTAGCAAAACGTTACAAACTGGTTACCAACCTACCTATCAGTGCCGTCAAGTCCCAACAGATCAGTGCAATTATCTGTTCAGTGATACATGAAGACAGAGTTATCCCAGGGGTGGTATAAATTGGTGAATTCGCTTCGACGTTACGCGCTCTGTTTCAAATTTTCCAAATGATGATAAATAACGTTCTATTTTATTATCCGCTTTTATTCGGGCGGTTGTAGAAATTCGTAAATTTATTTGCTATTGTATTTTGATGAAGTTATTTTTTTTTTGTTGTAAAAGTTAATGATGTAGATTCAAATTGTTTGTTATGTTTTTTATTTGTGTTTTTGCTATGCATAGCCAAATGCCGTAGTTAAAGTTTTATTTCTGGAGTTACTTGACATTTCAATTTGAAGTAGGTAAGGGAACCATTTAAATACGATACAATAAATTATTACAAATATACGAGAGGAAAATTTTAAGTCATGTGCTGGATTCAAACCCGTGTCCATCTACCCCTTTAGCCGGGGTATGCTCTAACCAATTGAGCTAACATGACATTGAGTCATAACTCAAATTTATCCTCTCAATCTATAACCATCGTATTGGGATGGAGCGACATCTATAGACTTACGTTTTACTACAAACAAGACCAATATTTATTATTACAAAAAAATTATGTTGATTAATTTATAAGGATGTAGCGGAGCTACTTCCTTAATTTTTTTAATTTTATTCCAAATTTTATTCCCATTTATTTTATTTATAAATGTAGGAGGGTATGATGAGCAGACGGCGGAATCTTCAACAGTCGGCCTTAGAATAAAAAAACTACGGTCCACTAAGTATAGTATATATTGTATATTTTCCCAATAATACATATACAGCTAGCGATTTACACGTATATCAGAGTCGATCGAACAACGAAAGGCCACTTATGAGAGAAGTGAGCACTATACGTGAGGTTCTATACGATCTGAAGTTGTCTGTTGTTAACATCGAAATATCTCATTGATTGGACGTAATACATCGTTTGCGTGTTTTAACAATGCACATCGCCATCTAGCGGCGTCTGCGTGAAACAAACTTAACCATAGACAAACATTTATGGTTTGAATGTGCGTAGGTGTCGTAAGATGGCGTTGCACATATTGTATGAATATTCGTAGGTGACGTCCTGTTAATTGTGTGGTGTTACAGTCCCCCCGATCAATTCCGAAGCCGTCCCGACGAGGTAAAAAATAAGGTAGGCAGTCACTATTTCTTCTTGGGACGTCCTCTGCCTCTGCGGCTGGATGCACCATCTACTATTGCTGTAGTCGGAACAGAACTTTTCTTTTTAGGTCTTCCTCTTTTTCTTAGAGGTTGAACAGGTTCAGGGATCAACGTCTGTTGGCCTACAAACGGAGTTAGAGCCGATGTATGGTACGTCCCTATGGGCACAGTTGGCGTACTGGGGTTTGCAACAATGTAAGAAGTGGGCCCGTGTTGCTTTAATATTATATATGGGCCATCGCTTTGGGCCGAAAACTTTGCGCTAAACCCTTTGGTTGCATTGCTGATTGGATGTAACGTTACTAGAGCGCGGTCTCCTATTTTATACTTCGGGCTCTGTCGTTGTGGCTGATCAGCGTAACACTTCAGACTTATTTCTTTTCCTTCTAGAACGTGGTTCGCAGTCGCACTTCTAAGCATACTAGTTGGCTGGGGTAGCTTGGGAGTGATCTCAGGGATAATATTTTCTAATACATAAGGGTCTGGACCAGGAAAAAGTTCTTGAGATCGCGGTGATAGATCTACACGCATCTCCTGTATGTTTAGTTTAGCATCACGCATCATGTAGTCAGCGTATGGAGAATAACCATCGAATACCGTCCTGGTTTTCTTTAAGATTGATTGATTGGTTTCAAGCTCAAAACGTTTCACTTTGTAGTTCATGTATGCGCTTTCTCGAAGTACTGCAGCCTCTTGCATTTTCAGCGGGACTTCCCATGTTTGTGCAGATTCTATGTCAGGATAGGTCATCTCCAGAGCATTACTGACTGCCTCTGAGACGAGTTCACCTGGTGTTGGTTCATTAAACGTGATGAAATCTTCGTCGTATAGTTCGTATATATTTCGCACGTTCAAGACCAGTGTATATCACTGGTCTTGAACGTGCATCTGTATGAATGTTAACCGTGCAGAAATCCAATTGTTCGGTTTCGATATTATATTTATTTGTTGCCGAGCAGGTGGGACAGTTTATCCGAACAACTCCAGGTGCACCGCATCCGTAACAAGAGAACTTGGGCTGTATTGGTGACGGTGCTTGTGTGTTCACTTCGCTCGTGGTGGTCTTTGAAGAGACTTCGGGTGCTTGTTGATATTTTATTTTCTTTAAACAGTTCTCGGTTAGGTGACCAAAAACTTTACAAAACCCGCACCTTAGCCTTCCTACCTGTTCACCAATCTGGCCCGGTGGCTTGTTATTTTGCTTCTCCATATTGAGTTGTTCTACTTCACGTGCTGTTTTTAACAAACCATCGTACGTTTTGAAAGTTGTTCGGGGTATACGCTCCCGTAAGTTTATATGTAACAAATAATAAATCATGTGTAGTTGCTGCGTCTCGGTATGTTCAGGTCCAGGTAATAATGAAAACAACTGACGTTTCGTAGCGATGAAGGACTCTGTCATGGTAGTTGCAGGCTGTTTAATGCTCATGATTTCGTTGTAGATCATGCACGCTGGTTTCTTTGGGGCAAAGGTATATCTGATATGATCTTCAAATTCTGCCCAGGTTTTTATTTTCCCTTTGATACCTTGCCACCACTTTCCCGCGTCCTCGCGTAGCAAAAGCGGTAAGCTAGCCAGCGCTTCAGTATCAGTGATCTTTTCTATATTCATAAACACTTTGACAGCCGACAGGAACGCTTCCAACGTCTCTGAATCCTTACGGCCATCGTATGTATGTTGGCAGAAAGCCAGTGTGCTACGTCTGATCTCTGAGTCTGAGTCTCTGAGTCGGAGTCTCTGAATTTGAGTCTCTGAGTCTGAGTCTCTGAGTAAAAATCTTCACATTCTTGATCAGCCTTAGACATATGAGAAGGTACAGACTCGAGTTGCAAAATCTCTGAGTTTGAGTCTCTGAGTCTGAGTATCTGAGTCTGAGTTTCTGAGTCTGAGTCTCTGAGTCTGAGTCTCTGAGTCTGAGACTCTGAGTCTGAGACTCTGAGTCTGAGTCTCTGAGTCTGAGTCTCTGAGTCTGAGTCTCTGAGTCTGAGTCTCTGAGTCTGAGTTTCTGTCTGAGTCTCTGAGTCTGAGACTCTGAGTCTGAGACTCTGAGTCTGAGTCTCTGAGTCTGAGTCTCTGAGTCTGAGTCTCTGAGTCTGAGTCTCTGAGTCTGAGTCTCTGAGTCTGAGTCTCTGAGTCTGAGTCTCTGAGTCTGAGTCTCTGAGTCTGAGTCTCTGAGTCTGAGTCTCTGAGTCTGAGTCTCTGAGTCTGAGTCTCTAAGTCTGAGTGTCTGAGTCTCTGAGTCATGACCATGACATGACCACGACATGACCACGACATGACCACGACATGACCACGACATGACCACGACATGACCACGACATGACCACGACATGACCACGACATGACCACGACATGACCACGACATGACCACGACATGACCACGACATGACCACGACATGATCACGACAGGACCACGACATGACCACGACATGACCACGACATGACCACGACATGACCACGACATGACCACGACATGACCACGACATGACCACGACATGACCACGACATGACCATGACATGACCATGACATGACCATGACATGACCATGACATGACCATGACATGACCATGACATGACCATGACATGACCATGACATGACCATGACATGACCATGACATGACCATGACATGACCATGACATGACCATGACATGACCATGACATGACCATGACATGACCATGACATGACCATGACATGACCATGACATGACCATGACATGACCATGACATGACCATGACATGACAAGTCAACTAGAACCGACACCTACAATTTCTGAGCGTGTACTTTACGCCACCTGAAAAGTCGATTCCCATTTTAAGAAGCGTTCCTCACTGCGTCTGTGTCTCTGAGTCTGAGTCTCTGAGTCTGAGTCTCTGAGTCTGAGTCTCTGAGTCTGAGTCTCTAAGTCTGAGTCTCTGAGTCTGAGTCTCTGAGTCTGAGTCTCTAAGTCTGAGTCTCTGAGTCTGAGTCTCTGAGTCTGAGTCTCTGAGTCTGAGTCTCTGAGTCTGAGTCTGAGTCTCTGAGTCTGAGTCTCTGAGTCTGAGTCTCTGAGTCTGAGTCTCTGAGTCTGAGTCTCTGAGTCTGAGTCTCTGAGTCTGAGTCTCTGAGTCTGAGTCTCTGAGTCTGAGTCTCTGAGTCTGAGTTTCTGTCTGAGTCTCTGAGTCTGAGACTCTGAGTCTGACTATTCCCATTCTTCATTTGACATACCCCATCTTCATCAGACTCCAATCCATCTTCCGAGTTACAGTTGTCTGGAATTCCAAAATGTCCTCTAAAGCACTCAATTTCTTGGCCCTTTAGGTACCTTCGTGACATTTTATCTCCAGAAGCCTGTGAAATACAAGAAAAATATTGAATTTAATATGTACACCTCTAGATGATCTAGCCGGGCAACGGGGGCTATATTCCCACCAAAAATAACCGTTCAAAATATGAAAAATCCTTTTGTATTTCCAAAAACATTGTCTCTAAAATCAATAATATTGACTAATACCGAAAATAAATGAATTACTTACCACATCCATTACAAAAAATGAAAGATGCACGTTGATGAAATTTTTAGTTCGCAAGATAAAACAGCTAGTACCGCCATGACACCTCAAATGTCAAACTTTTTTTTCTAAAATGCTTGGCGTATTTCGTTTGTGGTGTTGCTAGTGTACAGAAAAATACTCCCAACAAAAAAATTGTGTCAGAATCTACCAAAAGAGTTGGTGGTAAAGATATTCCTTATGCCCGATAAAGAGACAACGCGAAGGTGTTGCTAGTGTACAGAAAAATACTCCCAACAAATAAATTGTGTCAGAATCTACCAAAAGAGTTGGTGGTAAAGATATTCCCTATGCCCGATAAAGAGAGAACGCGAAATATTTGTATGTGTTTTAGGTGGTAATCATATATCAGGTATGTATATCATATCAACACTTTTTACAAAACCAGTTCAGCCCTTAGGAGGTGAATGGCAATTATCCCCTTTTTACCATACCATACACTAACTTACGTTTAAAAAAATAACCTCAAGTGTATCATATAATAGTCAGTTCCTAATTATCCAACGTATTACTACGAGTTTATAGTGGGCGGCAAAACTTGGAATGGGAAAGTTTTTCCCAAGTTTTTCCCTACCGGTTTTCCAACTTGATTTACATAATTTAGCCAGATAGATATGAGAAAAGTTTACGCTCTGTCATTACATGGACTGGGAGCTGGCAACATGGGGGCATAGTATGAAAAGGAATTATCAGTTATCATCAATATAAGCAGAAAATCATTTCAATTAAATACATTTTCTAGTAGTTTTCACTCCTAGACTGTTATTTTTCACCTTTTTGGATGGATCTATGTGCTTTTTATCGATATAAAATTAGAATATTACGTTTTAAAATAAATGCATAATGTAAAACGTTAATAAGTATGATTGTGGGCATATTATTTCATATTATGCATAATTTAAATTCAAGTATTAACACATTGGTCAAAATGATATTGTAAAATGACCATCGGCTCCTAGTCTATTAGGCAGTTATACTGATTTGTGTGATACCGTATCATTAGAGTTAAAAATCCCTTTACATGCTATTCTCAACAGTAAAAGTTACATCTTATATAATCGAATAGCTGACAAGTACTGAAAACACTTCAAACCCTCATTATCAGAGAAGTATTAAATTAGAACCTGAATTTAATTTCATAATAATGACCAAAGATGGACAGCAGATGGCGCGTAAAGAAATTCGTGAAACGTTGCGCTTAGTTAACTTTTGCATTCGTAGAATTGGACTTTCTTTTATAGATGGAATTCCAAAAACTGTCTGCAATAAACTAAGAACGCACTTATCGTTAATAGTGTCGAGTACTCTTTTGTTCTTAATGTTGCTCGGGGAATATGCATACATCGTTGTTCTTATGCTGAACTCTCCTTCCATAGAGGATTTACTGGGAAGCTATCTGCATATTGCTGGATACGATACAATGAGTAAGTTGTTTAGTTATTGAGTTGATTTTTACTGCTTTCCTCTGATTTTTTTACTCTTTTATAGGATTTTTGTTTGAATTAGGTCGTTCTCCAAATTGTCGTTGAGAAATCTGTCAACAGTATTTTACTGCTTTCCCGTACAGTCCTTATCAATGTTGTATTCATATTAATCGATATCGCCACTTATGGATATACTTAGGTAACAAATTTATCATGAGCTTCTGGTATTTAACACTCATGGCCTGCTTTTGAGGATGTGTACGTTCCAAGGGTTTCGACGGTAACATAATATTATTAGAATTTTTGAATTGAAAGGTCGTAGCAAGAAATATGGAACAAAGAACATGTTTGCACGTGCCATTTAATTACCACTTCAGGGGCTTCGGCCTTAGTATAGGTTAAAACCCATACAAGTACATGACCACAGAACCTTAAACATTAACATGATTGTATTTTTAGGTTTTGGCAAATTGATTACGATATGGTACAAGCGGCATATCTTCAGGCAACTTGTGAGCGAACTGGCTGATATCTGGCCCTGACTTCCCCTCAATGTGTACAAAATATGTGTAGAAAGGTTATTAAGTAAATACACATTGCTAAAAATAATAAATAAAATTTATCTTTCAAACATATAAACATTTTGTAGTCGGATTATGCAAATGTTTTGATTTTGCGGTAGCACTCTAAATATATACAAACAACAAAACTAACAGCATGTCCAGTTGCTTTGTAAATATTTTTACTAAATCAGTAGAAATACGATTCGTAATACATACAAATAAAGCAGGTAAATATGATTGCAGACGGCTTTAAACTAAAATTCGACTATGTGGTCATGGATTGTGATTAAAATTTAATGTAGTTAATTTTTTTTACACTAAAACTTTGAAATTAAAAATTTATCGATTATTATTTATTTAGAGATGATTATTAATTCGAGTTATTGATTTTAAAATAGTTTTAATATATGACTTAATCAAAAGGACAGTAATTTTTATATGAGTTAAGGCGTGGTTTTATTTATAGCAGCAGATATTTAACGTATATTATAATATTGTTCTCATGTAAGCGAAATATTATATCTCATGAGAAATAAATATATTTCAAACCTATCTGTACTTATAATTAATAAATATATCTTTAACCGTCATAGGGTACGATGCGAGCATCAATCAAACAACAAGACTTGTAATAATATTGAGAGCCCTAATGTTTATGAATTACCTTATTCCAGTATACGCATTTTGGAACATCCTCGGTGTTTGGCTTTACAACCTAACTCCGATTGCTATACTCGTGTACTACAAGATCATCGGAGTACCCGCACAACTTGGCAATGTTTGGCAGATGGCCTACCCCTTTGATAAGACTGCGCCAGTGTATCACGAAATTGTTTATGTTTTGGAAACATGCTCAGGTAGTAACTCAGTATTTTACATATTTAATAGATATATGTTGATAACTAATGCTATGAATGGATTGTGATCCCTTCAGATAAACGTTTATGTAAAGGTGTCATGGAGTGTTCCTGCGTTTACTAAGCACAAAATATAGGTATTAATTCTATTGTTTTACCCCAACGAGAGGCCTCAGGAACATGGCCACAAGTATGGTTTGTTTCAAATTAAAACACAAAATAACCTGTACAATTAAAGAGTACCATCATACAAATAGATGTATAATATTCTCGAACAATGACGATGCAATTCTACACAGAGCACGTAATTGTTCCCAAATGATTTTATTTTTTAGAAGCAGTACAAATATAGCCAATTGTAAATCGTTTGGATATTGCAATAGAATACACCTTCAGATATAAGCCAATTTTATAACCTAAATATATATCACCATGGCTACAAATAAATATGTTCGTAGGTATTGAAGCAATGATGGTTCAGTGGCATTGGCTATGAACTGCCGCGCAGCAGGTCCATGGTTCGAATCCCGCAGCGGGCTAGAGCTTCACCGCATGTTGGAAGGCCATTATGCGAATGCCCGCCTGGCTAGCTACCAGCCTCAAGTAGAAAATCTGTTTCTCAGCACCTAACGGTGTGTTCCGGCAGCAGTCCTTGAGAGCCAGTGAAATTACAGGCAAAATGAGACTTAACAAGTATGTCTCAAGGTGATGGGCGCAGTGCAGTTCGTCACTATTTATGAAATGCATCTGTTATAGGCAGAGGATACCGCTTAACATCAGGTGGGCCTCGTGCTTGTTCCGTCACAACAACATAAAAAAGGTGGTATCGCATGGTGATATTGCACTTATATGTTGTTTTAGTGTTACTATCTCAGCTTTAATTCCAGGCATCATTTCTGTATGCTGTATGTTGGGTTCCGATCTCCTTTTCATGACGATGGCCAGTCACATAAGCATGTTATTGCGTCTATTACAAGGATACGTAATCTAATAGTTCTGGATGATGAAGAAAATACTCCTGAGTCAGTTAAACTACACTCGAGAGCAATGAATCCGGGTCACTTAAAGAATCCTAAAATCTCGGAAACTAAAAATGCTAGGTTAATGCAATAAATTGTATTTAATAGACAATGTAATACTCCTTAAATGAAGGTATTAAAACTTCTTAGTTATTGTAAAGTTATATCATAAAAAAATCAAATTTGAAAAAGGGCCACTTTCGAAGATGGAACTACGAAATTAGAGCATTTGGTTTTGCTTTTGTTTGTAATCTGTCATTTATGTGGGTACATAAACCATGTTGATAGTGCTCTATATTCATTATTCAAGCTGAAATTATGTCGCTTACGCCTGAAGAATGCACCAGAATACTTACAATGCTGGAAACCGGCCGGAGTCAGCGCGATACAGCCAGGACTGTCGGTGTGTCGCTGTCAACAGTACAAAGAGTTCTCCGACGTTACGAAGAAACTGGTTCTAACCTACGCAGACCAGGGACGGGCAGAACCAGGTGTACCACAGCACGAGAAGACCGATACTTGGTGAACACCATGCTTCGAAATCGCTTTCTCACAGGAACTGAACTCACCAATCAGTTTCGACGCCTCGGAGGAAGTAACCCAAGTGCATGGACAGTAAGACGTCGGCTTGCTGAATCTAACTTAAAACCCCTTAGACCTGCAAACGGCCCTAAACTGGAGCGTGGGCATCGTATTTCGAGACTAAGATATGCCCAGAGCCACGTAAATTGGAGTATTGAAGATTGGTCAAAAGTTATGTTCTCCGACGAATCAAAATTTATGCTCTACAAGCACGATGGAAGACACAGAGTGTATCGAAGACCAGGGGAAAGATTCAAGCAAGCATGCATCGAAGAAAAAGTAGCCTACGGTGGTGGGTCTGTACTTGTGTGGGCCGGAATTTCTTCTGAAAGTCGCACAGAGCTGGTGATCATAGAAAACGGCTCTTTAACTAGCGTAAGATATGTGGAAGAAATCCTCAATGATCACGTTGGTCCATTTATGGTCAATTTAGGTGAGGATGCTATATTTATGCATGACAATGCCCGACCTCATACAGGTAGGATTGTGAATGACTACCTTCAAGAGATGAACATTACTCGTATGGAGTGGCCAGCGCGCAGCCCGGATATCAACCCGATCGAGCATGCTTGGGACGAGCTAGGCAGATGCGTAAAACAACGAAACCCTCCCCCAATCACGCTTCGTGAGCTCAAAATTGCTCTCACAGAGGAATGGGAGAATATTCCCCAAAATCGTATAAGGAACTTGGTGTACAGCATGCCAAACCGCGTAAACGCAGTAATGGAAGCACGAGGAGGCAATACGAAGTATTAAAATTCAAGAAAATCGTAATAAAGTTCAAAAATTTCATGTTTCCTATTTTTGTTTTAAGGAGAGATCAGCAGTTTTTTTCTTTATGTAATTTTGTGTTAATAAAATGTATGGTGACTCATATTTTTTTTACTTTCATTTAAGGAGTATTACATTGTCTATTAAATACAATTTATTGCATTAACCTATCATTTTTAGTTTCCGAGATTTTTAACATTCTTTAAGTGACCCGGATTCATTGCTCTCGAGTGTATATGATTGCTACCAAGAGATAATATCGGTTGTCAAAGTTCATCAAAGACTCATCAAGTGAGTTGTTTTGTGATATCTCTTACAATAAGACTTCATTTTTATTCAGGCATGGCACCGTACAATAGGTAAAATTGATTGAATAGTTTTGTATCTAAGCTCACTCTTCGTATATATATTAAACTTTTAAAAGTACCGCTATTTACTTACTTACTTATCTTTGAAGCGCTCGTATGAGCGCTTCGCGTGAAGCTATACAGCTTAGCTTCCTTAGTCGTTCGGCAAGGTAAGCAACATCCGCGCTGCGGTCATGACTGTGATGGTGACCACACACACACCAAATGGTGTGTTTTTGTTCCGGCCGCTGTACTTGAGAGCCATTAATCTATATCTCTACTTATGATAAAACTGTAACAGATTCAATTCTGTACATGGCAGATATTTTAAAAATAATATTTGAGAGCACTCTGTAGCTGACCCTCATGCCAAAACTGTATTTTTTTATTTTTGTCTGTCTGTGTGTATCCCGGCCGCGCATCACTCCAAAACTACTGAATGGAATTCAATGAAACGTTACATGATTTGAGTTCATACTTAGAAAAAGGTTATCGTATACTTTTTATCCCGAAATTCAGCACAGTTCCCTCTGGAAAGGGGATGAAAGTCAAAATTTACACTTAGTTATAATTTATTAACGCGTAGTCCGATATCAATTATTCTTTTTTTATTAGAATAGTGACGAGTGAGCCCGGAACCCCACGGGCAGTCTGCACCCCACGGGCCACCGGCACCCCAAAATCAGCCCGGCACCTTACGGGCATTCCGGCGCCCCACGGGCAGCCTGTCACCTCGCAAGCAGCCTGGCACGCCACGGGCAGCCCAGCACCCCACGGGCAGCTCGGCAACCCACGGGCAGCCCGGCATCCTTATTTAGATTTGCAAGCTTGCTAAGACAAAACTCTAAAATCTGGAGCATTCCCCACAGTCAGTTCTTAAACTATCTATCTATTTTAATATTATTACGTTTGCAATAACGCCTGCTATGCTCTGCTATCTATCTTTTGCCCGGATACATTTTGGAGACTGCGCAATGGAAGTGCAAAATTTAATATATTTTCGTCCTACTACCAAACAAGGAGAACCTCGGCAAAAAGATGCCGTTTTATAATCAAAATTTCAAAGAAACGCACAAAGTACTTTGCTTCAACATGTATTGTGCGAACCGCGAAGGAACGTTGAATATCTTTGTAATAATCATGTAGTAAGACATAGTTACAGTACCAAAAAATATGTAGTTTGAGCACTTGAATAACATGAATGTAATATTTTATTTGTGATCATTGTATTAACGTTTTTGCTTTTATTCATATAAGGACATTTTCAGGTACATAAATGATTTGGAAGATGCATTCTGTATCGTCAACCTCATCAATGTTCTTCTAAGCTCAGTAAATATTTGCTGCGTCGTATTTGCCATAGTAGTAAGTATCACAATGATTAATACCAAAATTAGAATAATACTGAATTAAGTATAATGTTATTTCAATTATCACGTTACCATTATTAAGAGAAGGTATTATTCGTAAAGACATTTTTACTGTAAAAATAATTTAATACTTTTTAGTTTCTCGAATCGTGGATGGAAATGAGCAATAAATTCTTCCTCGGCGCGGCGTTGACGCAAATGGGAATACTTTGTTGGTACGCAGACGACATCTACCGAGCAGTAAGTTTTAATTTTTCAATGCCTCATGTAACAGGAGCTAGACGAGTATCTCGGTTTTTCCGAGGTGATGACATGAGGTGACTAATAATATGATTTTGAACGCTGTCTTTGGCTGGTCGTATTAAGTTTTTGTGTAAAGCTTTACTTACTGTACAGACATTACTTTTGTGTAAATCCTATTTGTGCTTTCAAAATAGTTGATAGAATTCACTCATAGTAATACTTTGTGAATGATGCTTTTATGTAGTTAGTGACTTTAAGACTTTCGCGACTTGAACACATAGTTATAGGTAATTAACGGGACTTCATCGCGATAAAACATGTATGTTAAGATTCCAGATTGCCTAGATAGGCATTGTAGGCAGAGTTCTTCTACCTAGACTCTGTTTGGAATGCTTAACTTGCCGGACGTTCGCCGGGCTGAAATAAAAGTACAAAATACACAAGTAATCAATTTGTATATATGAAACTTACGTACCATAACGTGAAGTCTCATCAATTTGGACGAACCAAGCCTAGGGCTTACCTATCTAACCTAATCGGTCGATTTAATTAGAACGGTACTTGCCTAGGCGACGAATATGTTCCACGGTCTGCTGTTTTGTACAACACAACAGTAATTACAAAACTAATAATAAATTTATTCTGCCACGAGCAGTTATCAAATTTTACAAAACCCTTTTATTCCAAATTATTTAGATTATTCAAAAGTAAAAAACCAAAAACAAAGCCACAACTTTTTTCACACAAAATTGTCCAAAGTTTTTTTTTTCCTTCATTTGTTTGCAAACCGGTTGTTACAGCAAGAAATCTTAAAAATAATCTAACATGAAAGAACATGATTGGCTGAACAACCTTCTAAATACAAACACGACATGTACACAAATTTTAGCACTCAGCATAAAAATACAAATAATTATAAATTAAGATGAAATATACATAAAAATAAAGTACATATAAATTAGTTTTGTATGTCATTAAAACTATACTTGGCTAAAAAATACTTCTTGATTTTGTTGACCGATGTATCGAAAATATCAAGCTCCTGACAGACGCTATTGTATGTAAAACACAAGCGGTTTATAGGTGAGTTTTGAGCATAATTAGTCCGACAAAAAGGGCAGTGCAAGGGTCCTGTAGTCTCGCCGTGAGATAATCGATCGAGGAACACCAAAGTTGATTCTTTCGAGTGAGCCGGGATTGTCAATTTTACCATGAATAATTTTATAAATAAATACAACATCAGCTATTTTGCGCCTAAGGTTAAGTGGAGTTGTTTTAGTCTAGAGTCGTAGCTCTTAAGACTGTGACATTTGTTATCAGCATAAGAGAGGTGAAATAAAAATTTTTTTTGGAGAGTTTCAAGTCTATTATTGTGGACTGCGTAAAAAGGATTCCAAATGGGACTACAATACTTTAGAAGGCTACGAACATAACAATTAAAGAGTATGACGGGTATGACGGGATCCTTGAAATACTTAGTTTGTCTAAAGACAAAACCCGCAAGTCTGCCACCCTTCTTAACGATATGATCAATATGTTCCCTAAAATTTAGCTTTTGATTCACAATAACACCTAGGTCACGAGTACTCGTCACTTTTTTAACTAGCGTCCCGTTTATATAATATGATACAACAAAAGGGTTTCTTTTTCGTGTAAATTTTATGTGGTGACACTTTGTTGGATTAAGAATCATCTTATTGTTTTGACACCAAAGATATACGAAATCGAGATCACTTTGCAAAGTAGTAATATCGTCTCTTGAATTTATCAATCTGTAAATTTTTAGGTCATCTGCAAACAATTTATAGTTAGAGGTTATTTTGGAACAAAGATCATTTATGAATAATAAAAAGAACAGGGGTCCGAGATGCGATCCCTGGGGTACGCCAAAAGGTATTGTTTTGACTAAAGACTTAAAGCCTCGAACGATAACCAGCTGAGAGCGATTACGCAAGTAAGATTCGCACCATCTGAGTAATGAACTACAAATTCCGGCGTGTCCCAGTTAGAGGATTAGAATACTGTGATCAACAATGTCGAACGCCTTAGAGAAATCGGTGTATATAGCATGAACTTCTGCACCATTCTCGATGGCATCAATTATATCATTTGAATATTCAAATAGGTTAGATGCTGTTGATCGTCCCGGTAAAAAACCATGTTGATGCGGATCAAATAAAGGTTTGAGATGGAAGTATAAGAATTTTTGGACCATTGACTCAAATAATTTCCCATACGCTGATAAAATAGAAATTGGCCTATAGTTAGCTATGTCACTACGATCTCCTGTTTTATGAATCGGCATGATATGTGCAATTTTCCATCGTGCGGGAAATACTCCATTTGTAAGAGATTTGTTGTAGATGATTTGCAACGGCTTCACCAGCTGCAAGGCACAGGATTTTAAAAAAATAGGGGGATGTTGTCCGGTCCAGGACCTTTATTTACGTCGATGAGCTGAAGAGATTTTAAAATATCAGCTTTGAAAAAAGTACACGAGTTCAGTGATGAATGGTGGTTATTTGATCGATCCAGAGTATAAGCAGTCTCTGATTCGTTACTGTAGATTGAGTTAAAGTTTTCCAGGAATAGGTACTGATCTGCTGCCCCCCAGATACTTTGTTATCACCAAGAAACATTTCGTCTGGCAAGCCACCACTATAGGTGGTGGCTTGCCAGACAAAATGTGGACTGTGGACCTTAGTGATTTGACGAATGACCAGAAGTATTTGGGACTCTTCTTTATATAAGTTGGAGCTTTAGACCTGAATTTAGATAAACAATCCACAATCAACTTGTCACAGCGAAGGCGCAATAATTCAAAAGCTAAGTGATCCTTAGGGTTACCATATTTTTTAAAACGATTATGAAATGTAGCTTTTACTTTTAAAGTTCTTATCAGAGAGCGACTAAACCAGCAAGGGTATTCGGTATTGTTTCTCAAAGTTGCGGGTGTGTGATTGATCATTATTGGCATGATAAGGTCATAAAAAATTTCGACTGTTTCATCTACCGTGTAGTGTGGATTGAAATGGTCTTCCCAGCTGATATTTTCTAGCTCTTCAGTGATTTTCTTATAATTGGCTTTCGAAAAATTTAAACCCAGGGATCTCTTGCTTTGTATTACTTTACGAGGAAAATGTTTCATTTCAATAATTAAAGCTGGATGGTGCATAGCGTCTATTTTAACAAGGGGGATAATACACTCTTTAACTGAAAAAATTTGGCATTGTTAGTGATTACTAGGTCTAGTGTACGTCCATTTGCGTTAGTAACTGGGTTGATTTGATGCAAGTTATTGAATAAAAGGAAGTCGACCAAAAGCATCTCAGTTGCCGAACTCGGAATACCCGAAAGAATTGAATGCGTGCTGTCATCAACGGGTTGCCAATTTAAATGTGTAAGGTTAAAGTCAGCAAAATATCAGAATTTTGTGGTAATTTATATTGATATACATTTGTAATATCTGTCGTAATGCGATCAGTTCTATCGTGAGTAGCAGGTGAAGGATTGTATACTGCACAGATACAAAGGTTTTTAATCTGACTTCCTTCTCTTAATTTAATGACAACCCAGATGACTTCGTCCTCAGACTCCCATTTTAGCTTACGACAAGGTTCATGTTTTTTTAACACGGCAACCAAAACACCACCTCCGTCTCGCTTTGAGTTAGAAGATGAGGATCGGTCTCGCCTGAAAACTATGTACCTATTGTCGATGAGCTCATGGTCGTACATAGAGTCATTTAGATATGACTCTGTTAGTAATATAATCTTAAATATCTTGTTTCAATACATTCAGCAACAAAATTTCTGTTTTAGTTCTAAGACCTCTTACATTTTGGTAGTATAGTTTTAGGTTACAAGACATGATGGGTTGGTATTAGGAACAGAGATCATACAAAATCACTGAGACTTAATAGACAACTTAG
Organism: Plagodis pulveraria; assembly: GCA_963890685.1. NCBI lineage: Eukaryota > Metazoa > Arthropoda > Insecta > Lepidoptera > Geometridae > Plagodis > Plagodis pulveraria. The sequence goes on along the minus strand of OY982950.1, from coordinate 20,810,235 downwards.
ATTGAGTTTAGAAAAATTAAATCCTTCACAACAAAGCTTTTGGAGTTCGCGTCTTTTCTCATAAAGATTCTGCCGTTTTAAATCCACACAAAATCAAATTTCTTGTCTCTCTCTCTTGCGACTTTTCTGGCAGCTGCGTGTAGTTGCCAGTTGGCTGGACTCAGGTGTTCACTCACAAATATTGGTTTTTTATCCTTGTCGGCTATACCCAGATGTGAGGAGTACAGCTTGTCGTTATGGTGAGTTCTGTTGTAGGTTTTTGTAGCAGCGATAAGCGAGTCTCGCACCAGGAGACTGGATAGTTTGACAACAATTGAACGAGGTCTGTTTGATTCTTTGTTCATAATCAAAATAGACGACTACCTTGGGAGCGTTCGAAAACTGGTACTCAGGCAAGGCAACAAGTGGCCGACCAATCAAAAATGGCCCGGCGTAAGGGCTTAAAGGTCATTAGGGTCTGAAGAGATCGGGCACGACAGTCTACAGTTTAACATAGATTAAATCTTACAAAACAAAGTCGCTAACTCTTCAAATGTGAGAATAGTATCTCCAATAACTCGTCGCAAGTGTGTTTTGGCAGATTTTACAGCAGCTTCAAATATACCACCCCAATGGGGACTAATTGGGGGAGAAAACAACCAAGTTATGCCCCGTTGCGAGAGTTTACATCGAATTTCAATATACTTATCAGCTAGGAAGGCGTTAACATCGTTCAAATAGTGGTTCGTACCCTTAAAGTTAATGCCGCAATCTGTCCGAATTATGGAAGGCAGTCCGCGTCGTGAAATAAATCTGTCGAGTGTGGCCACAAAAGCCTCCGTTGTGAGCGAGGATACCACCTCCAGATGGACTGCCTTGGTCGCGAGGCAAACCAGGACGCACAAGTACGCTTAGACGGTTTTACTCTTGGGAAGAGTTGACGTTTTGACCAAAAAGGGACCCGCAAAGTCCGTGCCAACTCCTGCAAACGCCCTAGTCTCGGTGACACGATCCGCAGGTAGGTCTCCACTCAAGGGCTGCATGGAAGCGGCCTTGAGCCGATAACAAGGCATGCAGCGGAAGACTATACTGCGAATCATTCTTCAGGCCGACAAAATCCAAAATTCTCGCTGCAAGATGGCCATCAGGGCATTACAGCCGGCGTGCGAGTTTTTGATGTGACGAGATAAGATTGATGTCACCAACAATTTAACCAAATGGCCTTCCTTAGGCAACAAGAGGGGGTGGCGAGCCCCGTAGGGGAGGTTGGCGTTGCGAAGACGCCCTCCAACACGCAAAAGGCCCGAACTGTCCAAAAAGAGGCTCAGTTCCCGTCAATTTAGATTTCGCCCGTTTCAAAATGTCAATATCCCTTTCAAAGAACACCGATTGCACACGAACGAACCTAAACAAGTAAGGCTTCCTGCCTCTTATCAGGTGAGAGAATCGGTGACGAACGTTTCTGAGTTTGGTGCCTACAATTATACGCGAAGCGCTTAATCCAAGCGGTGACACCAATCAATTGGTCAAGAGAACTGTAACGGTTCAACAAAAAATCAGGGTCAAAAGGAACTTCTTCCTTCTCAACAGCGAGCGTATGTAAGCCCGGCAAGGAAGAAGTGTCCAAAGCTGGTGTCCGAGGCCAATCTACCTCAGAACGAGTCAACCATTGCGGTCCCCACCATAGTGGATGCCCAATCAGCTGAGGAGCCGCACATCCGCGTGAAGCGCAATCAGCTGGGTTAACCTCATCAGGCACTTGTCTCCAAATGAGCGGTATCTCAGATTTCTGAGTCTGGGATACGCGATTAGCCACAAAGACCTCCAAAGTGTGAACAGAAGCCCGCAACCAACAAAGAATAATTTGGCTGTCTGTCCAGGCATAGGTCGCGCTAATGTGTACGGATTTACCAAGCGTACTAGACACGTGATTCAACAAGCGCACAATAAGAGCTGCCCCTGATAGCTCCAATTTTGGAATGGTAAGCGAAGTCCGAAGAGGGGCCACCTTGCTCTTAGCCGTGACCAGAGAAACTGTCACATGGCCCGAGGTACTGACGGTACGGAGGAAAACAACAGCGGCATGGCCGCGCTCCGAAGCGTCACAAAACCCGTGTAGGGTGGCCTTATACTTCCCTGGACGAAGCATGGCACGAGGCAATGAGACCTCATTGACCACCGGAAGAGAGGTTACAAAGGATATCCAATCCTCAACAAGAGTTCCGCGGAGAGGCTCATCCCATCCAAGTCCTGCCATCCAAAGTTTCTGTAAGACACATTTTGCCCAAAATATGACAGGACATATCCAACCGTTTGGATCAAAAGTCCTCGCGACAGTGGACAGCACCATTCGTTTTGTCCAGATAAGATGTAATTTCAAGTCAACACCATATGTAAAGATGTCCTGGACTGGTTTGTACTGAATGCCGAGGACAGCCATCATCGCAGTATTGTCAATATTCCCAAATAAATGAGGGTCCTGTTGATGGTCTTCTGGTAGGCCTTCAAGCAGCGCTGGAGAGTTGGAGATCCGTTTGCGCAACTCGTACCCAGCGGAGGCCAATATTCCAATCAATTCGTCACGAAGAAGGATCGCTTCCTCCTCCGTTGACGCCCCGGTGCAAATGTCATCGACGTACAGGTCGTTTTTCAAAATGGCGGACGCCTGAGGCAATTTCAAACTCTCTCAGTCCGCGAGCTCCCAAAGAGAACGAATAGCCAAAAACGGAGAAGAACGGAGTCTGTAAGTATTCGTATTGAGTTCATAAACAACAATAGGATCCCGTGGTTCTTCGCGCCACAGGATTAATTGAAAACGCCTGTCATCGGGATGTATATTAGTTTGCCGAAACATCATTTTAATATCGGCCACATAAACAAATTGATGACGTCGGAAATTTGTGATGACGTCACCAAGGTCCTTCAACAATTTGGGACCGGATTGCAAACATTGGTTCAAAGATATGACAGTGGAAGTCTGCGCAGAACCATCAAATACCGTGCGCAGCTTACCAGTAGATGGCTTGGGTACCGCATGATGCGGAAGGAAGTAATGCTCCACTGAACGCCAATCCAAATCGGACACAGATATGTGTCCCAACTGTTCATACTCTCTGATGAACTCTATATACTTCTGTCGGAGCTCCGGATCTCGACTCATACGGCGCTCCATAGCCAACAATCTCTTTTCTGCCACGGGTCGGGACTCACCAAGAGGAGGAAGTAGCGACAGAAAAAGTAGTCGAGTAATGATCCGGCCAGAATGAAGGCGGCCTGTGTTGTTCTGATAGAACAACTCGCACTCTTCATGAACTGGGTCCGAACGAGAAGCTTGAGGGGGCTCTTCGACTTCCCAAAACCTCTGAACCGCATCAGAAAGAGCCGAGCCCACTGTCAAAACATCAAGTTCCAGTGGAGGGGACCTTCAAAACAGGTCCCATCAAAGCAAAACCAAAGATGGTTGGGATAGCGACCAAGCCACCTGGCTGTATGACCCGTTTATTACCCAATAAAACCTTACCAAGGACATCTGAACCTATCAGCAAATCAACTTGTCCCGGTAAGTCAAACTTGGGGTCAGCCAGGTTCAAACTCGCAGTCAAATTTACCACAGAAGTGGACAATTGCTTCTGTGGATGCCTACCCAAAATATTCTCCATAATAATAGCCGATGTATATATCCTCGGGGATGGAGAATCAACAGGGGTGAACAATAACTTCACTTGCCCCTCAACATTATTTACAGCTGAATTACCTACTCCCTGGATAACATCAGAATATTTTCTCAAATTTAGGCCTACCTGCCCTACCCATCTAGTAGAAATTATGCAACCTTGAGAGCCATTGTCCAGAATAGCACGGACGACAAAGGTGGCTCCCGTTTGGCCCCAGAATTTAACGGAGGCCGTTGGTAGGAGAACGGTCTCAATCGGGGCACTTGTATCTACTGGGCAGGGGCCAACTTCCTATTGTCTGGGCGACGAGCGGTCGCCGCAGCCTTTGTCCTTCAAATCTGGGGTTATTTGCAAATTCGTCAAATGCGCGGTGTCCCGTGCCGCGCGCCATCTGTGGGGGGTCATAACGACCTACACGCCCAAAGCGAGGTGGGCGCGACTGGGACGCTCCGCCAATGGGGGCGAATGCCTGCGGTGCCATCCAGGTGACTGTCGGCGCTCAGCAGCCGTACAATCAGTGCCGCGGGGGGAGGAGACGAACGCGTATTTTGTCGGTCCCTAACAACAGGTGGCGAGTGACGAGCAATATAGCGGCTCTCTTCCGGAGAGTGAACCGGAGAGGGGGAGTGCCGGTCGCCACGGGGGTACCCGCTCATGCGCGGTTCAAACTGGCCAGTCACATGGCCTACCCCGTTTCTATTTAGGCACAACATGCCTAAGTGCTGCCCTGAATAATAAGCGCACGGGTGTGGGTCAGGACAGTCCCTTTGAAAGTGCTTGCCTAAACAGCTAAAACAAAGCCGGCGCGTATTCGTGATTCTGCGGCGTGATAAGATGTGTAGGTCCAAGAACGACCTACATTTCACAATATTATGGCCCGGGACCTGGCAATAAGCGGACTCGGATGGGCGCTGTGTGACGGCAAATCGGGGGGAGGGGCGCCGGTCAAAATCGCCATGGGCCAGAATACGGCCCTGGCCAACGGCCTTATTGCGGCCCTGCTCCTTGGCCCTGGGCGGCCGGTATGCAGCCGCCGCGTCACCAGCTGTGTCCACCATACGGCACTCATCCTCCAAAAACTTCTCCAGGTCCTCAAAGGGGGGCAGATAGGTCGCACAATCGCCACCATATTTCTGCTCAAAGCGAGCCTTCAAGTCCACCGGTAATTTTTTCAATACAATATGGACCAACAAATATGACCAATGTTCAACGGGCAGGTCCAAACGTTTCAATGCTTTAATAGCGACTAACAACGGGTTCAAAAATTCCGTTCTCAATACAGGTAGCCTATTAACCGTAGGCAAATTCAATATTTGCTGTCTATGTGTGTAAGGCATCGTTTGTTATTGAACCGCCTGACTAGTAAATCTTTAGCGGTTTCATAATTTGAGTCATCAATTGAGAGATGCTGCACTAATGCTCTCGCCTGACCGTCCAAAACTGATAACAAATATGCTAACTTTTGAGATGGACGCAGATCTGTCCTTGTGTCCACTAAGCTATCAAACAAATTTATAAAACCCAAATAATTTTCAAGACGACCATCAAAGTGGGGCAGGTCCAATGTTGGCAATCGACTCAATAAACTTTGTAAGGTAGGTTCAGTTTTGGACAATGGTGAACCAACCTGGCCTTTGTTATTTATTTTCCTAGCCCACTGTGCAATTTGATCGTTGAATTCCAAAATTTGTAGGTAATCATTATCAACATGATTCCTCTGTTCCTGACTGAAGGCATCAAGAGTCAAGTCTCCACCAAAGTGTTATAGCTTGTGTAGCGTTTTTCCACCAATTCAAGACGTTCGCTCAACTTAGCAAAGCGGTCTAACAGTGCCTCGTCTCTATCTGGTCTGGCAGCCAAGGCAGCTGCGGTGGAAAACCAACGCAAATGTGAGGTGATAACACCGACGGCGTCGCGAACCTCCTTTATTGCGGACATGTTGAGTATGAACCACTTTTCAACAGTTATTCAATAATATTCAACAATATTTTACAAATTTTAACAAAAAATATTCAATCATTTCAATTTTTTCAAATGTGACAACCCTACAGTAAATTCACTATGCGTTGGCAGCCCTGAAATATGTTTTGACAATAAAAATAAACAATTTAGCATATTAGTTCAAGTAACATCAAAAAATCATTTTTTTATGCTGGGCGGTAACAAAATGTTAAGGAACCCCAAAATGGTACAATATGTTTACCAAAAATAACTTGAATTCACTTGATATACCTCCTAGGGAACTTTTCAAGCAATTTTAAAGGAAAATTAATATGTTTTTTTTTATACTTTACATGGAATATCACAACATCTGACATTTGATATAGTTCAACGCAAGTTTCAATTACAAATTTCATGTTTTTGTGAATTATTTAAGATTTATACACCAAGTTCAGCAAGAAACTATTTGAGCCAGCTCATGTGGACTAGATATTTTTAATAAGGCACAGACTTAATGAGAATTTTAACAATTTAACAATTCAAATTTCTCAATAGAACACAATTCAGTACAACGATGAGTAGAAGTTACCAATTATTTTATAAAAATTAGGACTGAGACTGGTTGTTTCACTCAAACAACAAATATATTATATTATACAAGCTATGCTACATATCCAAATGCTATTTATGCTCATATAATTTGCAAGTAAAGTGCAACTTTTTTCACAGGTTGAGTGCTTTTCAACAAATTACAAGTTTGGCTCAAATATGTCCAATTATTTAAACTGTTAACAAATTATGTAAATTAGAGGATACTAATTTAGTGTATACAAAAGGCTCTAAAATACCAAATCAAGTTTTTTCATAACCTTTCGAACAAGTATGGCATGAACAAAGTGAGGTTAGTTAACATCAAATTTACAAAAATAGGCATCAAAACCACGCTCTGAGGATGTTAAGATTCCAGATTGCCTAGATAGGCATTATAGGCAGAGTTCTTTTACCTAGACAATCTGTTTGGAATGCTTAACTTGCCGGCCGTTCGCCGGGCTGAAATAAAAGTACAAAATACACAAGCAATCAATTTGTATATATGAAATTTACTTACCATAACGTGAAGTCTCATCAATTTGGACGAACCAAGCCTAGGGCTTACCTATCTAACCTAATCGGCCGATTTAATTAGAACGGTACTTGCCTAGGCGACGAATATGTTCCACGGTCTGCTGTTTTGCACAACACAACACTAATTACAAAACTAATAACGAATTTATTCTGCCACGAGCAGTTATAAAATTTTACAAAACCCTTTTTTTCCAAATTGTTTAGATTATTCAAAAGTAAAAAACCAAAAACAAAGCCACAAAACCAACTTCAACTTTTTTCACACAAAATTGTCCACAGATCAAAATAGACGACTACCTTGGGAGCGTTCGAAAACTTGCCGCTAAGTTGATCGGTCCGAACAATGTATATATTTATTTACCTAGAGGTAAATAAAAAGTTTTCGTAGTCACGAGCGGGCTGCAAAGGCGGGTAACCGTATTTAATTTATATATTATGTATCATCTCGACACACTACACTGACAACATTCACGAGTCTCAATGAAGGCAAAACGCGATTGGTGCATTTCCTAAGAACTGGATTCCAGGATGCAGCTAACTTAAAACCATATACTTACTCTCTATTGAAATTATGAAATTTCTTTATTTCAATAACTTTTCGTACTAGTCTAGAACGGTAGTGACGTTCCGTTGAGAGGACTTTCGGTTCGGTGGAGTTCAATTCAATGGTATAAAATTAAATAATAAATTAAGTAATTTATCCCGCTGAAGTCCCGTTAAATACTTATAACTATGATGGAAAGTTGTAAAAACAGTTGTATTAACACGGGCTGCGCCGTGGGTGCCGGGCATGAATATCACCCCCCTCCCCCTCCCCCCCTTTGCTACCTGTAGGTGTCGCAAAAGGTGGCTAGCGGTAAAATACCGGAAGGTGAGCAGCAGCGCCTACTGAGAAACTGATATCTCAAACTGCGATCTCCAAGACGCCTGCCAAGCATTGGGATTATAGCAAGCCCCCCTTAGTGGGGCAGGCCGTGTTGAGCCACTACTCAACTGACCATTGACAATTCGGCTGATACAGTACAGTACAGTACTTACAACTTATTGTTATATTGTCACAAAACAATTATTCTTTTAACAGTGGAGGGTATTGCCACTGCCTCCACAACAGTACGCAACCGCATAGTGTTTGGCTGGACGCCACAGATATTGAATCTTAAATGCCTTTAGCTTACCCTTATGCTCCTATAAATAAAACTCCTATATACTACAAGAAGCACCAGTAAGTAACGATTATTTCCCTGTCTACTCCCACCAACATGAGTAAAAAATTAACAAATAATTTCATAATTTTTTCAACACCCTTGCTCGTAAAGTGAGCTTTATTATATCGTTGTTAGGGCCATAAACCGAACTATAACACACACGTGCATAATAATATTATACACTAGTGCGTAATAGAATTATCCCTACAAAGTTAAGTTAGTGCCTAACTGCAAATTATATGCAAGTAAACAGAGCATTTTCAATTTAATCGGGTAATTTATCCCTACAAAGTTAAGTTAGTATCTAACTGCAAATCATATGCGAGTAAACAGAGCATTTTCAATTTAACCGGGTAATACAGATTTGTAACATCAAAGAGGTTTATAATATGTAATCAATCATCATACATTTGCCGCGTGTAAAAAAAAAAATTGGCCGCTATTTTCCATAATTTTCGTATGTTGTTTGTATCGCATTTGTGCACTATATATTTTTTTCCTCGCAAGGGTGTTGAAAAAGTGCGTATGAAACTCGTGAGGCAACTTGCTCATTACACACTCGACTGATTTACGCCCTCGCCTACGGCTCGGTCTGCAACAGACAGCCTTGTGTATAATGAGCAACTTAGCTCACTTGTATCATAATCTACTATTACGCGTTCAGTATGTGGAAGTAATAGCTACCCAGGGCTCAAGCGGATTCACCTTGAGTTTAGTAGCTACTAAACTCATAATAATGGTGATTACAATAATGCAACAGTATTTCACTTGTTTTTAGCGCATTGGCGTAGACGACGCGGTATACGAGAGTGCTTGGTACAGGTGTAACGTGCGCTGTCGACGGGCTCTGTTTGTAGTGCTACAAAGGTAAAGGTATATGTGTTCAATCAAGTATTTACAATATCTGTTGAAATGAAATAATACTGTAATATGTATATTTTTACATACTTCCTTGTAAAAGCTCTATTATGTACATAGGCGTTACCTGTTTCGAAATGTTGTTCTTTCCCACACATGCAGTTTAAATTTAATAAGTTTCAAAAACGAATTATGAATGTATTTGTAGAGTTTAAGAATATTGCCACCAAACAGATAGTTGTTCATTTTATTTATGTGAATGGGAACAATAAACATAATGTACATGTGAATTAAATAATATATAAATTAAAAAATACAATGCCAATCAGATAATAATATGTTGTTTTTCTGATTGTTTTTTTTATGCATGGCAGTTTAGCCTTTGACCACTATCTTACCTGATGGTAAGTGATGATGTGGTCGAAGATCTTGTTCAGGCTAACCTAGAATTACTGACTCTCTCGACAACTGCCGTAATACACCGTTAGGTGCTTGGCGACAAATTTTCTACTTGAGGGTGGTAGCTAGCCAGGTGAGCATTCGCAAAATGCCCTACCACCATGATTGTATGGTGGATGTAAATTTTACACATTTGCTTGGTAGTAGAGCAGTTTATGATTGCCAGCTTAGCTACCAACATCAAACAAAAATCCTGTCGCCAGCTAGGTTATGCCAAAAAACTCCGACCACATACATGTCAAAGGCTGGTATAAAAAAGCCTTTTTTTCATACTTATTTTTTATTTATAGATCGCAGAAACCTCTATATTTTACTGCGTTGAAATTTCGAGCGATTACGATGACTATGTACAGTTCGGTAAGCATACATACTAATCCCAAATTTAATATATTAGATATGGACTACGAATAAATGGAGAAGGTAGTACCATTTTATTTTTCATTGTGACTTTTTATACAAAAAACACAGCCAAAATAGAAAAAAGATAGATGATGTAGCCACAACAGGGAGTGTTTTGAGGCAGCGATGGCTCAGTGGCATTGACTATGGACTGCCGCGCAGCAGGTCCATGGTTCGAATACCGCCGAGAGCTTGAGCTTCACCGCATGGTGGAAGGGCATTTTGCGAATGCCCGCCTGGCTAGCGACCACCCTTAAGTAGAAAATCTGTCGCCAAGCACCTAACGATGTGTTCCGGCAGCAGTCCTTGAGAGCCAGTGAAATAACAGGCAAAATGAGACTTAACAGGTATGTCTCAAGGTGATGGGCGCAGTGCAGTTCGTCACTTGTGATGAAATGCATCTGTTATAGGCAGAGGATACCGCTTAACATCAGGTGGGCTTCGCACTTGTAGGAACAAGGAACAACAACACAATAACATAAAAAAAAAAAGAGTCTGACGTGAAAAATAGCAGCTATATTAGTTTATTTGCCATGTCTACCTTTGAAGCTTTTAAACCTATTTTGTTAAAAATTGATGCTAAGGAAGCTTATGGTCAATAACTATCACTAACTATTCAATTTCACGTTGTTTCCGAGAAACTAACAAGACCATTCTAACAAAGTCGCATGTGGGCCTTAGCAACTATATAGTACTGTAAAACCAAATATTAATGGAATCCTTTTTATTTTTACAGATTTTAACGACGGCCTATTCCTATTTCACTCTGTTGTATACGTCGTATCGAAGAAATTAATTACCTATTTCAATTACTTTCGTTGGGATTACAAAGCACTTAGCTGTAGATATAGAATGTAGTCAATGTTGAATAAAGAAAAAAATATCATTAACAATAGTCGTTTTAATTGTTACCTGACAAAAGTGTGTTTACTAAAGATAAGTCTACTAAAAATTTAAACATTCATCCTTCCTTCGTCCACTCATGTACGGTTGGCAATGATATGTATTGTCTTACAATAAATAGGACGTAATTTCTAAGTATTGGCTTCGGTTTAATGGCTGGCCGCCTGTCTGGAATCAATTCTCCCCGAGAATGATCTCGTTGCTACGAATAAACGTTGTATCGCACTCGAGTTTAAAATAAGTTAAATGACGTCTTTAAATCCGACGAGTAATAATGCTTACTAGTGCTCAATAATCAATAACAGCCATTTAGACGTCTTTCTCGCGAAGAGTGACACCAACTGATCGATTAGATTAAGGTTTGTTTGTTGAAAGGCTTACTCGATGAGTTCAATTTAATATGGGAATAAACCATGGGCATAATATATGTGAAAGTTGATATTTTCCTAGTATCAAATACATTTTCAAAACAGAGGTAATTATTATGACATCAGGTTTACTCCGCTGGGAGTTTTGAAGATATCCTGATGTGTCGTTGAAGTATCAAATATTATTTTCCGTGGGTCCACCTGACCTTTTTCATATCGAACTCTACAAAAGCCACTTAATTACCCGTAAAATGTAAATAACAAGCTTTTTTTTAATACTGCAACCTCAAGTGGTTCTTCCCTGTTTAGTCGGAATATGTGATATTGGATTATTGATAAATTGTATGCAAGAGTACCAGGTGTACGTAAAAAAAAACAGTAATTTCATGTACAGGACTGCCGTTGGGCACTCGAACTTCCCCGTGGGGTGCCTGATTAGAATTGCACCTCCCCATATCTTCCCGTGAGAATTTCGAAGCAGTGATAGCTCAGTGGCATTGGCTATGGACTGCCGTGCAGCAGGTCCATGGTTCGAATCCCGCCCAGAGCTTGAGCTTCATCGCATGGTGGAAGGGCATTTTGTGCAGTGTGTTCCGGCAGCAGTCCTTGAGAGCCAGAAAAATTACAGGCTAATGAGACCTAACAACTGGACGTCTCAATGTGACGGGCGCAGTGCAATTCGTCGCTGACGAAATGCGTCTGTTATAGGCAGAGGCTAGTCCACTTAACATCAGGTGGGCCTCGGGCTTGTTCCGTCAGAATAAAATAAAAAAAAATAAAAAATAAAAAAAAAAAAAATTGTAAGAGGCGACTAAGGAAAAATACTAGAAGGTGTGCAGCAGCAACTTCTAAAACACTGCCACTGATAAGTAAGCAACTGAAATATGCCATGTCGTGGGACTTTAGACTGGAGTACCTATCCATTGAAAGTTGGACATGTAAGACCCTCCTGGAAATCAAAAGAGTTTTAATGAATCTGTATCTCATTTCAGAAACTTTTATACTATTTTCATTATATATTTTGAAGTACCAGCCTTATGTAATATTAATATTAATAGAACTTTTACCAAAGTATTTTTATCCGACAGCTAACTACAATAAGCTTTTACCGGATTTTGGTTACCAAATAACAATGCCTTACTACAAATTTAACAGTCAATGATTGATAAAATTTAGTAATAAATCTCGAGCTGAAATTCATCAAATTCATCAATAAAGAATTCGCTTTCATGGTTTGCTGCATAGATCATTGAACGTGGTGCCTGATTACTTTCTTACCGAGAACGTAAATATAATGTAGAGCTAAAGAGAAAAAAATAACGTTGTTTTCAAACTTCAAAGCTTTTTTACCCCATTGAGGCAAGCAACAGAATATAATCAAACCGTGAAAGACAAATATAGCAAAATTGATATATTCGTATGATATCACATCCTGTCTTCCGCACGGAAAAAAATGGGTCCGGACAAAGTGTCAATCCAAGAATAATATTATTCTCGGGAGTATTGTTTAATCTCAAGTATATATTTACTTAAAATAAAAATATTTTCTTGAGTGAAGTAAGGTCATTTTCTCCAATATAAATAATATTATTCTCACCATATATTTTTACATCAAGAGTATAACTATTGGTCAGAGATATTTTTGATCTTAACTATAGAAAATAGTATTTTTTTGAATGAAATATTTTATGAATTCTCATTCTGATTACGTACGGAGTTGGCGTAAGAAATCTGAAATTTTATCCAAGAATAATAAACGTTTTATTAGATTAAGAAAATGTTTCCATTCTTTCAACAACAATGGGCTTAATACAAGAGATTTCTTTGTTCGTTTAAAATAATTGAGAGAAGTAAATGACAAGGATATACATATGTCCGAGCAAGAAAATTATTCTCCTCTTAAAAATGACAGTTTTCTAAATCTGAGACATATATTGTTTTATTAATCTATAAATTTGTATTGTCATGCTGAGATACATTGGATTTACAATAAAACTATATACTTCAAATAACCAAGACAAATATCTCAACTGCAGAATTGAGTTATATTAGATAGAGAATTTTAAAGTTGTCAAAGCAAAAGTAATTGATTGTTAATTGTTGTATTTATTCATCTTTAGTGAAGAAATCAAATCTTAATCTGTGTTTGATTGTTCTTATTATTTACTTGATATTGTATTCTTTAGTTAAGAGTCTTCGATTAACAGGAAAACAATATATTTTATAGAACCAAGAAAATAAATGTCCATTATAGACAAAAACTTATCTAACTTAAAGAATTTTAAAGTTTTCAAGCCAATAGTCATATATTCTTACTTGTTATAGTAATTTATCTTCAGTAAAAAAAACAAATCTTGATCTTAAACCTTTATTCTTGATTAATATTTGTTACGGTATTATTAGGTAAAGATACATTAGTGTTAAAGCAAAACAACTTTATTTTATAACTAAAAAACGAAATCTCGATTGCAAAGAGTGATTTATATTAAATGAAGAATTTCAAAGTTTTCAAGTCAATAATGAATAATTCTCAATTGCTAACGTAAATCATTTTCGGTAAAGAAAAAACATTCTTGATTGATGACTGTTACGTTGTTCTTAGGTTAAGAGGCATTAGCATCACAGCAAAACTGTACTATTTATTTAACCAAGAAAATAAATTTCAATTGCAGAGAATGACTCATATTACATGAAGAATTTTAAGTTTTTGAGTCAATAATGATATATTGTTAATTGTTGAAGTTATTCATCTTCACTTCAGAAAACGAATACTGAAGTTAAGTGTACCATGTTCTTGATTGATATTTGATACGATATTCTTAGGTTAAGAGATATTAGATTAACAGATCAAACTATATCCCACGTTGAACCAATAAAATACATCTCTACTGTAGAGAGTGACTTAGGTATCTTACATGAAGAATATTAAAGTTTTCAATGCAAAGTGATAGATTGAAAACATTAGTTACTCATCTTCAATAAAGAAAAGCAATCTTGGCTTAAAATATTTGTTTTTGGTCTACAAATATACAGGATTATTGGTAAAATGCTACCAACCTCTTAGGGTTGACTTTTGCTAGTCCTAACAAACATCTCGATTTTTTTTCTTTTGTATTTTCCCCACCTTTTGAATACAGTTTTGAACCTTTAAATGTAGAAGTCAAACAAATATATACTTGTAAATGACATACATCGTACTGTATCAGCCGGATTGTCCACTGAACAGAGCCATCCCCATTAAGAGGGTATGCCATAATCCCCACGATGGGCAGGCGGCTTGGGGATTGCAGTTTAAGGTATATATTCCTCAGAAAGCGCTGCTGCCCACCTTCTGGTGTGTTACCCTTTGTCGCCTTTTACGACATCCACGGGTAGAGATGAGGGGTGACATTTTAGCCCGGCACCCCATACCATACCAGGAATAAAAATCAAACATAATTAAAAAAACAACAGTTTTCTTCACTGGCTCTTCATTCAAAACCATTAATTTTAAAGTAAAAAGACAAATTTCCAGTCAAGAATAACTATTTCTCCATTAAAAATGTGTATTTTCAGACCAAGTACTCAGTTTTTAGTTTGAGATGGTTTTCTCTGTTCCCGATTTTATTTAGTGTTGCAATATTTTAGTTTTGTCTAGTTCTCCCTTGATGTGGGGAAACTACTGAACCTAAGAATACTATTATAAGCAATATTGCATGCTGAATAAGCTTGTTTCAATTAATATTAAGAATGTAAATTATCATTTGAAAAATATAAGGTTACTCAGCTTATATGGACTGGGAGTCTAATATACTCATAGTACAACGGCAAAGCGGCGGGTTTGAACCCCGCTAGTGCCCCAATATATTGATTCGTATTTGAAGTAGGGTTAGAAGGGCTGAAGTGTGCTAGTGTTTTAAAACTGTCCGATCATTACTTTTAGGTCTCGGTTTCTCATTTCCTTATTCAAAGTGGTTTGAAAGCTAGCCAGGTGAACATTATTAAAATGCTCTATCACCATGCACTGAATCTTAAACCTGCTGCAGGAACCCATGGACCCCCCACGTGGCAGTTCATAATCACCGCCATAAGTGGCGAAGGCCAAGGCTTAGAAGACCTATTTGTTAAGTTTGGGTGCCTATACAATACTCACGAGGTCTATCTCAAAAACTAAACTTGTGATGCATCAGAAATTTCGTTAAGTTATGATATGTTAAGAAATCAAAGTCAAAGTCAAAATCATTGATTCAATTTAGGCATCTACGACGCTCTTATGAAGGTCATTTACAAATTTTAATATTGAAATATTCTACAGGGTACTGCCACGTTCAGCAAAAAAATTTAAAGAGCCACTGCAAGAACAACGGGCAAGAAACTCGGGACCATTAATTTAAATGTCTTTTAACAATATTTAACATACTGTATAATAAAATAATTGCAATATTTCTTCTAATTACGTAGGTGACAGGTGATAGCTTGGCAGAGGAGAGGAGGTGAGGAATTGTTCAAGCATTTTTGTCGTTTATGTAATCACAAACTGGAACAGGATTTCTTAATCAAAATTATTTTCCACGTGCAACTTGAACTTTCCTTCTGTGAGCGTTGTAATATGTTGGGGAATGTTATTATAAAACCGCACACAATTAACCTTTTTAACTTTTGTCTTTGCTAATCTAAAACCTGGTACCGCGATTTTATCTTTACTTCTTGTGTTGTAATCGTGATTGTCATAGATTAATAATTTGTTTTACGATCTTTCATAATAATTTCAAATATTTACAGACTCGGTAATAATACAGCCATAGGTAATCATCTATTTCTTACAAATACTGGCTGTATTTAACACAAATCGTCAACCTAAATGAAAAGTTATTCGAATGTGCTCATTTGGTAGTAATCACGATACGAATATGTTTCGGGACTTTATAAGGGCGATGTTGGCTACACACAACACAATTTCCGTTGCGAGCGGAAGGTACACGCGCCGTGGCATGGCCAATGGCATTTTCGTAAATTTTGTTTAATATAGTGTTATAAAGTGAATATTTGTTCAAGTTGTGCTTGAGATAGCAACCAACTAGTGTTCATTTAGGTAAGTTTGTTCCTTACTATATAAATAACTGTAGATAGTCAAAAATATCCATCATAGAGGCTGCTAGATTTTCTTTGCCTAGAACGTGCTGTGTGGTTACACTAAGTTGGTATAGCCAAGTTAACGATCTGTAGGTTCGTAATACATAATTATTATTGTATTACATACCTACACATATCTAGAATTAAAGATAACTCTTTATGATAGAGATCAACAGCAGGCTGATGTTGGTAAATAATCCTTAAATATTATAATTATTATAAATGCGAATGTATGTTTGTGTTTGTATATGTGTTTTTTCCTCGTTAGTTATTCAGAATGAATTTCGATCTATATATATACCTATCCTCTCTACACTATATACACATAGATTTTTTTGTTAGATAAACCTATATTCAAGGATATACATGTGTTTTTTTCCATTCCAGATCAAAAATTAACCAATGAAACACAAGTGTTACGCTACTCGATACCCCCAAGAGGAAGACTAAACAAGAGTAGATTTTTTCCACGTTGGAGCAAATTGTGAACTTTGTTGTTGTTTTTCAGGTAATTTCATCAAGTATAAAACACATATTTAAACAATTTAAAAAATATTGTATTATATATTTTTCTTATGATGTTAGGATATCTCATCAAATTATCTATTACATACTATAATATAACATATATATACACAGTCAGTATTTTATAGTAATATAGTAGTTAGTATACAAAACTTTTAAAAGTGTGCCCAATCATATTTCATGATTCTGTATACATTATAATAATGATTAACCGCTGATTAACCGCTAACTTGCAGTTTAGATGATTTATGTGTGATAATCATCTAACGGGGCCTTCTGGAAGCTGACTTTGAAAGACAGTTTTAATTTTATTTAGGTTTAACCTGTTTGCTATATTTTACCACTTTCTCAACAATATGTGATTGTGGTCAAAATATGCCCATCATCTACAAAAAGTTTATGGATTGTGCAATATTTTCACTGTGGCCTTTTTTTTAAGGATCTTGGCGATATCCAAACTGAACTGGAGGAGGTGAAGAAAAGGCTCGACTCAACAAGCAAAGTGTTCAACCATACTTTATATTATAACGTAACATAAAATGTGGTGCTGATTATAATGAGAAAAAAATCATATTATTTGGTGGTAGATAAAGGTGAAAGTTTGTAAGTGTGTTTGTATGTTTATTACTTCTTCACGCTCAAATGGTAGGACCAACTTTGATATAATTTGGTATGGAGGTAGATGAAGCACTGGATTAACACAGGATACTTTTCATCATCATCCATCACCACGCGGGATGTAAACGCGGGGCGCAGTACATAACTGTTACAATTATGTATAATATTTTTGATAATGATAATATAAAATTGTATGCTTCTTAATTTATTTTATAAATAAATAATTTTCAACTGAAAATATGTATTGTATTTTATTTATTTTTACGATGATAGATGTTTTTTAGTTGATCCCTTTTAGAACTACACTTAACTATTAACCTGCGTTATTTGCAGACTTGAAAGGCGGAGATCAGATTGGAAGACAGTGCACCAGGCTGGCTATTTTCTGTAAGTGAGTTTTTGTTCTTGTTGACTAACTAAAAGTTTTATATGAATATCTTATTGTATATAGTAGAAAATATCAATTACCTTCTTCTTATTCAGTATTTCAATGATGAAATTCGAAGCATAGTTTATTCGAATTTTTTTTATTCATAAAAGGTTTTTGTGTAGGTATATCTCATTGCATACTAAGGAAAATCTTACGTAATTGTTAGTTTTATTTGTATTTCAATGAAGTTTCAGTTTCAAATAAAGAAGTTCTTATCTAGGTAGTACGGTATTAATAATACTTTGAAGAACAACGATATCTTCTTGAAATCTGCGTGCTTCATTAACAATTTCACAGTTTGCTGTAATTTATAATATATTTATTAACTGAGACTTCTTCCAATCAAAACACTATAATTGAACTAAAATAATTAATATGTTGCACAATATATATGGAGTTCAGATGAAACAAATCTGAGCTCCGTATGAAACAATTCATGAGTTGAACCTAGAACTGAGACTTCTTATAGTAAAATGCACTATCATTGAACCAAGATAATTGATATTATTCACAAAATACTATTTGATCTTCATATGAAACACTTTTATGAGTTGAACTAAGAACTGAGACTCCTTCCAGTAAAACGCTCTATTATTGAACCAAGATAATTTATATTTTTCACACTAAATAATCTGATCTCCATATGAAACATTTAGAGAGTTGAACCAAGAACTAAGACTCCTTCTACTAAAATACACTATTGTTGAAGCTAGGAAATGGATAGTCTTATCAATATATTATCTGATTTCCGTATGAAATATGTAATGACTTGAACCAAGTAATAAGACTTCTTACAATAAAACGCACTATTGTTTTACCAAGACGACTAAAATTTAAATGTAAAACATGTAATTATTTTGAACAAGAACTGAGGTTTCTTCCAGTGAAATTCCATTGTCGAGTCAAGAAATCTGATATTCTATCCGTAGACAATTCGATCTTCGTGCAAAATACAAATTCTTTTGAACCAATCAATATAACTTTTTCGGGTAAAACACCCATTAGAATACTAAGATCAAAACTACTTACAGTAAAACACTTAATATTGAAATGAGAACTGAAAATTCTTCACTGGAGAACATTAATTATTCGTTCTATATAAACTGATCTCCGTATGAAAACATGTACGTGTTGAAGCCAGAATTATGGTTTCTTAACTTAAATAAGTTACAATATTCAGATAAGAAGATTTTTTGTTTACCTAAAAGTAATTTTCTTGTACGAAGAAAACTGTTATGTTGGTTTTATTAAAATATATACTCAGAAGAATATATTTTACTAGAAGTAAGAATAATATCTTAACTGAAATATTTATGTACTTAATAGTAAAATATATTTTTTTCGTATTAGAATCTAATGAATGAGTGAACGTATGAGTTCATTTATTCAAGTAAGGATTGTTTTAAATTTGAGAATTTCAGATACTCTAAATTAGAACAATGATTTACTTAGGCAGAGACATAACTACTTTTTTTTAATAAGAAAATAATAATCTTAGTTAAAGTATATAAATACTTGCACTAAAAATTATTAACAAGACAAATATTTACTAATCACAAGAATATATTGTTTTCCCCATATATGAAACACGGAATGTCTTGACCAATAGATATATTCTTGATTTGACGCAATCTTTTTTTTCCGTGCGTGTAAGAGGGAGGGAGATAACAATAAAGCCAATAATAAATCAGAGCTGCGGGCGTCGGCACAAATATTTGTCTTTGTACGGTGAATTGATATTGGTTCCTCATAATAGGCTAATATTGTTCGGCTAATAAGCGAGGGCCCTAATATGTCGTAGAAGAGACTAATAGAAGAGAAACAATAAACGATTCACCTTTAAAAGTATAATATATAATTTTATAGTATGTGTTTGTGTAAACAGATATATATCAATATATGTTATCGAACCTTTACCATACGTAGAGATATGTTCTATATATATTGTGTAGTATTTAAATGAATTTTATAAATAATGAAAGAAATACTCGACTCTGTTACAAAGAACATGAAATAAAGATATTTTTGTGAGGTTTATTCTTCAGAAATAAGGACAGTTCGAGTTCTTATTGCCTGCTGAATAGGGTGGCAACAAAGGGATTACGGGTCTTCATACTCACTGAACAAAACTTTGAAATATTTCAAGTGCAAGGTATTATCGCTCCATGAGGGTTCCGAATCGCACACCGGCGTGCCACGATTGTAGAATATGGCGCTCCATACGCTGGAGATGCATTTAACAGGGGGCCCGTAACGACGTTGGAAGGGATGTCTCTGCCAACCGTGCTAAACCCAATTCTCGGCAGGGAGAGGTAGTTGCAGTGTTGGTCACCGTCTGTGAAGCGGTGATGGTTCAGAAGGAGGCCGCGCCCATCGGTTCAGAGAGGATGTTGACCAAGCTGTTTCGTTACGGCACAGACGAACGTTAATTTTTCATAGATCCCTGTAGACATATTATAAATTATTTAAAGAAATGCCTTCTTGAACCTTTATAAATTATAGACAAGAGTTTAAAATAAAATTCACATAAAAAGGGAAAATAATGGCGAATTTCATCTTGCTCCACTGAAGCATCAAACATCATCAATTTGCATTTCAATAAAAGAGCAAAGGTTCCCCATGAATTAAACAAGGAAAGGTTACCAGTTAGTTCCTTGAGTTCAATCACCTCGCGCTTATTCGCGTCCAGAGCAGTTATTATTATCGGGCCAACCATTCAAATGAAAGCGATGCCCGAGGGAGGACGCCTGTATTCATACAAAGCTGTGAAAATCTTGCGAACGGCCCGCGGCAGAACAATCGGGTTGGCCCTTCCGAGATAGACGTATGTGTGATTTGGGCTTCATTGTATTCTATATAAAAAAGGTCCTCTCTATGCACCGTGACCCAAAACTTGAAAGCCCGAAAAAATGAATCATATTGACGCGAATATTTTAGCTGGCGAGTTCTATATTCGAATAGTTACCAAGTTTAACTTTCACCGTCGAAAATGTGTCATTGTTGTTTTTAATCGCTAGAATAGCATGAATGCGCTCTGAAATTTTAAATAAAATGAAATCATTTTGAATTTTTTTACCTTTCAACACTTGTGTATACTACGGAAACGCTCTAGGGGCTAAATGTTCAGCTGTTTATTTTTCTACCTCGGAATTTCCATGGCTCGTTATTATCATAATCTTCATACCCTAACCTCCATTACGATACGATACGAAAACTCTTTATTGACACCAGATTAACAAAGGAAACAATACATTGAGTAGTTTACTTAAGTAGGTCCAATGGGCGGTCTTATCGCTAACAGCAATCTCTTCCAGACAACCTTTGGATGGAGAGAAGTAAATCTCAAAAATATGGACGGTGGTGTTTTAACAATAAAATCAAAAAATTGTATATTACCATAAAAGTAAATAGATGACTGCATTGATATACATACGTAATGTAATATAAAGTTAATATAATATATGCTATGAATTACACAAACAAAGTATAATATATAAATATATCTACAATATATAAATACATATACCCATATAATATATATACAAATATATATATATATATATGTATATATATACGAAATTATTTGTTTGTAAGGATATATCGATGTTAGTGAACAGGATCTAATAAATAAAAGTTTTTAACTTTGGTTTTAAAATCGTTGAGAGTTAGAGCACATCTGATAGTGACTGGGAGAGCGTTCCAGAGACGAACGGCCTGTACAGTAAAAGAAAGGTCGTAGAAAATAGTTTTATGCACTGGGAATCCCGGCGACGACGAATAGGAAGCCACATGAGTTTGGAGCGAAATTGAGAAACCTGGTCGTATTTTCGGAGACCGAAAATAAATATTATTATTTACTTTATTGTGGAGGTTGGTACAATGTTTTCTCCTATATTATAATATAACACATTATGTACGCTATAGCAACCATAATTGATCGTAAAGATCATTGGAACGTATATGTGACTAAATAATTGTGATCAAACCACAACTAGGTAGTTAAAATACCTAATGATCCAATATAATAAGCTCCCCTCTAATGTTACCAATGATGAGAAGCTGTGTTTTTGTTAGTTACCACTCACTTCTTTGACTGAAACTAGATTTTATTTTCAAAGTAAAATGTAGTATCGTTAATGTATGCATGCAACAACATTTTTCCTACTAACTCGTTCTTGATTTATAAACATTTATTTATGAACCCATGTCTTGTTTCCTTTTGAACAAAAATGAATAATTAAAAAACTCCAGAACTAATGGAGCAATAGAAAACTGTTTAATGGTGTTCACCAGGCATATAAAATAAACTTCATACTACACTTCATAATAATAATTATCTTAATATTAATGACACATTTTTTAAGTTAATGCTTTTAGTTAGTCCGCTTACTAAGCGCGGAGTTGACTTGGTGAATATTTTTTTGTATAAAATGTTTCCACGCGGGACTTACCAACTTGGTACATTGAACTTGAACATTTTATACAAAAAAATATTCACCAAGTCAACTCCGCGCTTAGCAAGCGGACTAACTAAAAGCATTAACTTAAAAAATGTGTCATTAATATTAAGATAATTATTATTATTGTTCAGGCTAACCTAGAATTATTGGCTCTCAAGGACAGCTGCCGGAACACACCGTTAGGTGCTTGGCGACAGATTTTATATTTGAGGATGGTAGCTAGCAAGGCGGGCATTCGCCCTATCACCATGCCTTAGCGACTGCCATCCTAAGACGACAACCAAGACCGACGGCTTAACGTGCCCTCCGAAGCACAAAAGCGCTCAGTAGTAATGTCACTAGCGGTCACCCATACAACTCATGACCGCGGCAGACGTTGCTTAACTTTGCTGATCAGCTAAGAACTGCTAAGCAAACATCGCTACGATCGCATCAAAACTGAATACATGAATTTTCTATGCAATATATACTCGTATTCAAGTAATGTATACTTAAATTAGGAAAATAAAAGGTTAAAAATAACATATAATATACGTTATGATCGTAGCTTCACCTCAAAATTGCGCAAACAATTTTGAGGTCAAGCTAATGGCGCAATGTCGTGTTTTCACAGATTTAAGATGATACAAATTATAAATATTATATACCCGACTTCAAGAATGGAGTTACGTTCCCAAGTCGGCGTGTATATATATTTTAATGATCCATTTCAATTTCTTCGATCGAGTAGTTTGTAAGTTACATTCAAATTAACGAAAAAAGCATTCACCATGCGCATCGTAGATATTTATAACAATAGAAATTTGACGAATTTTTTTTATGTTATTGTGACGTAACGAACCCTAGGCCCACCTGATGTTAAGTAGACTAACCTCTCATATCGTTCACTGCGAATGCTAGGAGTTTTTTATTTATTTATTGCTGGTAGGTAACCCTTTGACTACTGTCTCACCTGATGGTAAGTGATAATGTGGTTCAAGGTGTTAACAGCCTTGACGTAGAATTACTGGCTCTCAAGGACAGCTGCCGGAACATACCGTTAAGTGCTTGGCGACAGTTTTTGAGGGTGGTCGCTAGCCAGGCTTGCATTCGCAAAATACCCTTCCACCAACCTGTGAAGTCAAGCCCGCGGCGGGATTCGAACCATGGACGCGCGGCAGTCCATGGCCAACCAATACCTAGAGCCTAAAGGGTGTTGATATAACCTGGTAAGGGCCAAAAA
Source organism: Plagodis pulveraria (assembly GCA_963890685.1). Lineage (NCBI taxonomy): Eukaryota > Metazoa > Arthropoda > Insecta > Lepidoptera > Geometridae > Plagodis > Plagodis pulveraria. Next base: position 20,786,957 of record OY982950.1, on the reverse strand, counting down.
CTATTTCATGCTTTTCAATGTTCGCAGTCTGTCATTTTATAAAAAAAGGTTTTAAAATAATGATGTAACATTTTGAATTACCTAATGAAATCATGCCATAATACATGCATACGTGTTAACTTCACATTTTATTGCCAGTTTAAAAATAATATAAACCATACTCCGCGCCCCGTCTTGATATATATAACCCTGAACTAGACTACTAGATAACTACTATTGACAACAGTCAATAGTAATGTCAATCAGAAACAACTAATGTTGGGGCAGATTTACTTCACATTATCTATTTAAAATTCCTGTGTAAATACTCTACTTATCTTATCAGTGAAAATTCCCGGAAACAAAATAAATATCTGCCAATATAAAAAAACATCACTCACATTTTAACCGACAAATATTGAACTCACAACTTCTGGTTTGGCAAGAAATCATGGTAATCATTCGACCATGGTGACCGTATATATATTTCAACCCTATACGACAAAGGATTCTGGTGTAAAACTCCAACCTTAGACTATTGTTACTACGTGTATCTATGCCATACAATATTTCAAATTGATTCCCTTGAATCTTGTGTAAGTGTTAGAGATTTGATGACTAGTTTTTACCAGCTTAATGCAAAGTTTAACCGACAAAAACATTTTCAGAGGACTCAAATTTGTTATATCATCCATACTGGGACATACTAACACATTGCAATACAATGTGGGTTTGTTCCAAGGTTGCTGCTTGTCACCAATAGCATTTAATATAGTGATTAATATTTTAATTGACAAGCTAATTAGTCATGAAAAAAAGTGGGGCTATCGGTTAAAAATCAATAACTGACACATAATTCAAAACAATGTCAACGTTTACGAGAAGTGGATGAGTTCTGTGCATGGACTAAAGGGTTGAGAACAAAACCAAGTAAATGCCACTGTCTGTGTCTGGGTAGATGGAATACCAAATTTACCTCCACGACCCGGGACTCTTGACAGGAGGAGAATGTGTTTCCACAATTGCTGAATCTGTGCCATTTAAATTTCTTGGTAGGAAGATAGATTACAAAAGACGAACACCATCTCTAGAAGCAGTTGTCGATAGCTGTCTGAAAGATCTTAGTATGGTAGACTAACAACCAATAAGCAATGTTAAAAAAGCTTGTATATACGACAGCTACTTAACATCACGTCTGACTTGGCCTTTTTAATATACGACATTACTAAATCCCTTTTAACAAAGCTGGATGTAAACGTCATTAGGACATTGAAGTCATGGTTGGGGCTCGCACTATCGGCAGACCCATCTACTTTATTTAAGGATCACAATAATTTTAGGATAAAATTAAATAAACCATCAGAGCTCTATAAACACCTCAGAGTTACCAAAACGCACGTCTTACCTAAATCTCAATAAGATATAGTCGCATCTCTCCCAAAAGGCAAAAGTGCCGCCGATCTTGATTCGAGGCTTCAAATTCAAATTCAAATTAAAATCTTTTCTGCAACAAAACGAAAATGATAGCTATAAGGTGCATGCAATGAGCTTGGAAATGCAAAGCGAATGGCTAACCATAGGTGAATTTTGTATCCCTCTGGCGTTAAAGTGGCGCACCTTGATATACGACTGGTCTCCTGCCTTATTAAAATTATATCTTAACGCCTTTCAGATGACCCTCCCAGACCAAAGTAATTTTGTAAGATGGGGGAAAGCCACCAAAAAGTCTTGCGGTATTTGCCGGGAGGCCATAGGCACAGCAAGGCACCTATTGGTAGGATGCAAGGTGCTCCTTGATTTATCATTGGTCATTATTCACGCGGTAATGATAAGTCCTTGAAATCATACGAGAAGCAGCGAGTCTCTCGGTAGCTAGAGCAAAAAAAGGTTTGACCACAAACAAACGAGAGGTTGCTTTTGTAAAAGAAGGGTCATCTACAAAATCGAAATCCAAGCCTTACTCCATCTTAGGCGCAATTCTCGATTGGACTCTTTTGATGGACACGTATGAAAAACATTACAAAATTCCTGAGGATGTTGGTGTTTCGTCATCCAGACCAGATATATTTTTATACTCAAAAAATCTAAAACGCGTAGTACTTATAGAACTTACTGTGCCGTGGGAAACAAACATACCTAAAGACCACACAATAAAAACTAACAAATATTATGACCTAACAAATGAATTAACCAAAAACGGTTATGTGGTTAATTTATATGCTGTAGAAATTGGAGCTAGGGGTATACCAGCGAAATCCCTATATAACCTACTAAAAGACCTTGGCCTGTCAAGAACAATTGTAACTTCCATCCTAGAACGTGTATCTAAGGTGGCATTAGTAGGATCTTACCATATTTGGTTGGGAAGGGGAGGAGGCTCGAGCGGTGAAAGGGAGCATTGATGCATCATAAAGGGGCCCCTTAACCTTACTCCCTGGGTTGCAAGTCCCAGGCACCTTGACTTGGGTCTCTTCCTCTGCAACGCTATGGAACCGGCACCCACACGGTGAATCCATGGAATGCTAAGTAATTCGTCTCCTCTTTTCTATAGAGAAAGCAATTCAATTATCAAAATCTCATTTTCTCGAGATTTATTTACTTTATAACGCGAATTTTATTTTCAAGATACCTAAGTGCCTTCCTAGAGAATATATACATTGATGGTTACAGTAATACAATTAGAGTACGAAATTTTGGCTCGAAAGGGCGTGCCCAGGTGACCGAGTGGTTTAGGTATCCAGCGCGAAATCGGAGGAAGAGCGTTCGATACCCGTCCGGGGAATAAAAAAAAATGTGCTCCAATAGTTTGTAAGATATGATTGTAGCTTTCCACGCTCTAGTGCTCGCAATCATATTAAGAAATATATACATACTATAAGTAAAATGTTAGTTAAGCGTATATAAAAACAACGTTGCTTACATTTTAACAAATAAAATTACGAGTGTCAGAGGTAATAGCTATGGACTGCCGTCACGCAGGTGCATCGTTCGATTCCCACCTTCGCTTGAGAATCATCGCATGGAAGGGCATTTTGCGAATCCTCACCTAGCTAGCTACCACCCTCAAGTAGAAAATCTGCCCCCAAGCATGTAACGGTGTGTTCCGCCAACAGTCAACGTATGGCTCAGGGTGACGGGCTTAGTCCTGTTTGTCACTTGTGATAAAATGCATCTGTTATAGGCACTGCAACACAATATAACGTTAATGCGATACAATCTACCTTCACACGATTTACAGAAAATGTACTCATTGAATTGAGAATCTATTCACGTAGTATTCTTCTTCCACGCGTATAAAAAATATCATATTATTTAACATAAAGATATTTTCAGGGCACAAAAGTTGTACGTATTTAAACGTAGGTACGTATTTAATCACCGCCTTTACCAACTCTCAGATCTGTAGCCCAAGCACGAATAACTTGCGAAAACGTAACCGTTTCGTTAACGTATTGAAATGTCGCCATTTTGTATAGGATTTGATCAGCGCCTCTACAGTGCGTAAAAGGAACTAAATTTTGGCAGAAAAAAAGGTTTTGATAACTAACGTGTCGAGATTTTAACGTGAACGTTTTGTCACGTAAAAAGTTATATAATATGTAATCGCGAGCACGAACCTAATTCTAACGTAAGCTCAACTAATTCTAACCAGGAAAGGATCCCTTAGACTTCTCATATAGAACAATAGCATTATCATTGGTTATGGTAAAAAATTTCAACATTTATTGAAAATTAAATTAGAATGGTTGCTAGAACAGCGGATAAAGATAAAGATTAAGATCATTTATTTGCATACAACATGAGAAATTTCATACACACGAAAAAACAACACATGCACAAAAAATTGTAAAATAATGAAGTCGCTTTTATCATGTTCTGCCTATGAGGCGTGCAAATATTGGAGAGTGGCACTATGCTCGTTACAATATTATGAAATCATATAAAATAAAAATATTAACAATGCTTATAATGTCAAAGTAATAACTATAATTTAAATTAATGTCAAAGTTGCAACAAATAATAATAATAATACAATTTTCTATAGACCAATACAAAATGTCATATCAAAAAAATCATTTAAACAAATCTGTCATTTAGAAAGTCATTAATTTTGTAATAGCATTTCTGCAGCAGAAGTGCTTTAAGTTTATTTCTAAATAAGGTAATATTTTGGTCTCTTATTGCCTTTGGAATGTTATTGTAGATCAGAGGTCCCATGAACACTACACTGTTATGAATCAGGTTTGTTTTGCCTTTATGTAAGCACCGTATGTTTTGGTTGCGTCGACTTCTCTGTGCAAAGTCAGATAGTGTGGGGAAACGCTCTCGGTTGGATTTTACAGATATAGCCATCTCAAGAATATAAAGACACGGAAGTGTAAGAATTTTATACTTTGTAAAATATGGCTTGCAACTTTCCTTTTTTTTAGCCTAAACATAGCGTGGATACAGCGTTTCTGTCTTTTAAAAATAACCTCTTTGTTGGTTGAGTTACCCCAGAAGATAATACCGTATCTTAGGATGGATTCAACAAGGCCATAGTAGGCAATGAGTAAAGCATCTGAATTTAAGGTCGTAGCAAGTTTGCCTAAGGCATATGCTTGGCTGCTGATTCTCTTAGAGAGACTTTTTGTTTGTGCTTTCCAATTCAATTTTTCGTCAATAATAAGACCAAGGAATTTGGCTTGTTCTACTTCTTTTATTATGTTATTGTAATACATTATATTAATATCTTTTATGTTTGTTTCTCTTTGTCTTAAATGAATGACATTTGTTTTGTTTAGATTAATTTTTAAGTTGTTATTTTTAAGCCATGTTATAACCGATGTCAAGGAATCAATGATGTCATTTTCATACGAGTCTATTTTCTTACGTGCTATCATTATTGTGCTATCATCTGCGAACAATGTCATAGGTTGAGTTGTAGCATTAGGTAGGTCATTGATATAAATTATAAACAAAAGTGGGCCCAAAACACTTCCCTGTGGGAGACCATATGTCACTTTACATTCACATGATCTCCATAATTCTTCAGTCCTAGTTTAAAGATTTACCCGACTGATTTTGGTTATTTGTGTTCTGTCAGTCAAATAAGATTTAAGTAAGTCAAAAATATTTAAATATTATAAATTAAACCGGCAAAAAACACTCACGTTGAGGATCGAATACGTCGACCCGGGTTTCGAGCATATCAGATACTCATCATCAGGGCGAGTGCGCAGCTGCGTCTGCGAGCTCCCGGCGGGCACCGCATGGGCAGTGCCCGCCGGGAGCTCCTCAACGTGAGTGTTTTTTGCCGGTTTAATTTATAATATTTAAATATGTGTGAAACTCACGAGAATTTCAATTTAAAAATAAGTCTAAAATGTTACCCCGTATTCCATAGGCTTCTAGTTTGTTTATTAATATTTCATGATCTACATAATCAAATGCCTGCGTCATATCACATAGTATTGAGCACACTGGGGAGGTTTTGTCAACACTTAATAAAACAGTTTTTAGAAAATTGAATATGGTCATGTTAGTAGTTTGGTTTTTTCGAAAACCTTTTTGCTCATTGCATAGTATGCAATTTTTCTCAAAATAATCATATAATTGAGCGTAGATATACTTTTGTTTTTTTTTTGATATTATAGATAATAATGCTATGGGCCTGTAGTTCTCCATTTTCGTTATGTTATCTTTTTTAAATATTGGTTTTATGATCGTAGTTTTTAAGGCTTTAGGGAATGTGCCTGTTGCGTTACATAAGTTAATTATATAGCTGAGAGGTGTTCATTTTCCAACTTGATTATTTTAGTTAATATTTCATCATATCCTACACTGTTAGTATTTCTAAGGTTTCATATTATTTTCATTACGTCTTGTGGCAAACACGGTGCCATGAACATTGAATCTTTCCTATTTTTTATATTGGAGGTGATATTATTCGAGGGTCTGATGATAGGTTTAACTTTTTCTACGTAAAAACTATTAAAAATATTGGCTATATCTTCCGGGTCAGTTTATATATATCATTATATTTATCATTATGATTAATTTTAGTGATGGCCTCTTTAGGCAAATTTAATCTAGTTTCATTTATAATTTTCCGTGCAGTTTTTGATTTGTCTGTTGATGACTTTATTTATAATTATTTTGTGCACGCTTAGTTAAATTTATGTTTTTCTAAGCCGGTTTGAGTTATTAATAAAGTTTATTTTATTATTGTTTGTTGGGCTCAGTCTACATTTCTAAAGAAGTATTCTTTTATTTTTGCTGCAAGTCTTTATACTACGAGACAACCATGTGACTCGTTTATTGATTTTTTTTATAAAAATCGTTTTGTATGGAAAACATAAATCATAATAAAGTTTAAAATTTCAAAAAAATAGTCGTATGCGAGGTCAACATCAAAAAAGCTTTACAGTTCTTCAAAAGTATCATTTTTAAGACACATTTTAAAATTATTTATATTTTCTGGAGAGTAGTCACGCTGCTTTTAGCGCCAGTCTCTAGTTAATAGATAGCTGTGGACTGGGATTTGCATTATCAGAGCACAGTGATCTGATAGGACTAATTCATGCACTTCCGTCTTACATCTATTTTTGTTGTTATATGCCATATAGTATATACACGTTTTGCTTATAATCCTAGTTGGTTGCTTCACGGCTAGTCTAAAATTAAAACTATGCATAGATTCGAAATCAGATGTTACCTTAGAGTCTTTCAATACATTAATATTAAAGTCACCGGCTATGATGACTTGATCAAAATTTTGATACATGTCATGCTTAACATTTTATAAAATTTACACATAAAAGTTTTTATATATTTTGATTTAGGTACTCTGTATATGCATAATATCGCTAGTTTATGTCTAATTAATTCTACTGCACAACACTCCAAAATATTCGTTAGTGAAAGTTTTTAAACTCTGGAAGTTACTTTCTAAATCTCAGTTTGGACTTAGGAAAGGATTGGGTACTATTCATAATCTTGGTATTTTTACAACTGATATTCTTGCATTCTCGAGAAAAGACCATTTAATTGGTGTTTTTTTTAGATATCACGGGAGCCTATGATAATGTTGTTCTCCCTCTTCTCAGACAGAAAATGTTACGACTAAATTTACCTATAAGGATGAATAATATTATATTTAGTCTTTTGGCTGGCAGACTTCTATCTGTCAGATATTAGAATTCTGTTTCTACTCCGAGATTAATTTGGAATGGGGCCTTTCACAAGGCTCAGTTTTGAGTCCCTTATTTTACAGTTTCTATACTTCAGACCTCTGTAAAAGTGTGGACTCATTTTGTGAAATTCTAGAATATGCAGATGATATAGCTCTATATTATTCTTCTGATTCCTTTTCAGATTCTGTTTTTTGTCATAATACTGCTCTTTCTTATCTTTCTGTTTGGCTGAATGAGCATGGTCTGACATTAGCTTCAGACAAAAGTAAGGTGGTTGTGTCTTCTAGAAAGAGAAGTAAACCAGATATTCAAATTTTTATTAATGATCAATGTCTCACGACTTATATTGAATCAACATTTCTTGGTCTCATTTTAGACTCAAAATTAACTGCCTCACGACATATTGAACACATTATGAATTCAGGCAAAAAAAGTATTAATATTCTTCGTGCTTTATCTGGTGTATGGTGGGGTTTTCATCCCTTTTGTCAAAAAGGATTATATAATGCTATTATAAGAAGCTATTTCGACTATTGTGTTTTCCTTTTAGAACCTTGCAGTAAAGTATATTTAAGTTCTTGGATTCTATCCAATTTTGTTGCCTTCGTACCATTTCAGGTTCTATGAAATCTTCACCCACAAACGCTCTTCAAGTAGAGTGCGTTGATCCTCCACTAAGTCTACGTCGTCAATTCTTAGCTGATCGATTTTTCTTTCAAGCTGCTCAATTTTCTCATCATAATATTTTATCTCAGCTGTACTCTTTATCTAATCTGGTTTCTACTTCAAACTTTTGGCGTCATAAGGATCCACCACTTTTATTAAATTCTTATAAGAAACTTTTTAATTTATCTTACTCTTTATTTCAAAGTTCAGTTCATCCTTTGTTTAATGTTTCATATGAAAGTTTAATTTTTCGACCAAACATTCTCTTACATTTTGGTATTAACAAAAATTCTCCTTGTGCTGATTAAGATTTAGGATTTAATTTAATTTATTTTTTAAGATTTTTCAGTATAATTTAAATCGACATTAGTCGGATGGGATACCCATTTATACGGATGCGTCAAAGTTAAATGATGACAGTTTTGTTGGTTTAGCTGTTTGGATTCTCCATCCTCGTACTCAGATGAATCTATTGCTCTTTTAGAAGCGATTAAATATGTCGAATCACATAAAATAAATAAATATATATTTTTTTCGGATTCTTTAAGTTGTTTACAAGATATATCTAAATTTCCATTCCGCTCTAAAGACATGCTTTGGACTAACTTGGAAATTAGAAAAATATTATACAAGTGTCTTACTTCTGGAGTGAATGTAGTTTTAGCTTGGATTCCTGGACATTGCAGGAAATGAAACTGTTGACAATTTGGCTAAGCAAGCCATTGTAACTGGCCTTGATCATTATTCGAAATACTTTGCTAGGGATTTACGTATTCTAGCAAAAAAAAATTTATAAATAACTGGCAAACTCTTTGGGATAGATCAATATATATAAAAAGTAGACGTTTTGGTGATATTCAACCGCAAATTCCTTCTTAACTTCAAATTATTTTTTTCAATTATCTATTAGTTTACACCTAATTCGTTACACACGATTTCATCGATGTGATTCATGAACATCAGTCTTTGAGTTAGAACCATCACGTGTTTTGTCCATAATTGGAGTTATATTAAAAATCAAGGCATGGGGATTTAATGTCTGATTATTAGAATAATAATAAAAATAAACTTAACTTTATTAAAACATTTGTACTTCATAATAGGTATTATTTCAAAGATAAATGTCAAAATTAATTAATTTAACCTACAACTCTAAAAGAAAAATAAGGTACTTAAATTTTCATACATAGATACATAAAATCACGCCTCTTTCCCGTAGGGGTAAAAAGAAATCACAGATTTCCACTTGCTACGATTCTAACATATATCTTTCGTTTCATCTACAATCACCAATCCTATCCAATAAGCGTCGGTTTAGGGAGTACCCTAGTTCTTCAGAGTAGTAGTCTTTAAGTGTTTTAATCAGGGAATAAAAAATATTAGACTGACAAAACCGGCTATTGTCCGAAAAGTAATTACTGACTTACACCCGTGTTTAACACTTTACATTTCAAATATAAGAAAAGTAAAATGTTGTAGCTTTTCTAAAAAAAGTTTATATTAACGAGATTAACTGAGAAATTAGAACAATTTGTGAAATATAAAATATGTTTTTGTTTGGGTTAATTAACTATTTTTATTAAACAACCTCTTATTTTCTATATTTAGTTAGTTTCTCGACAAATTGTATAGGCTTTTTTAAATTTATAAACAAGAAATAAATTCGCAAAAGTTAATCAATTAATCCATATATGTATAAAATAACGGAATATAGTTACCAACTAACGTCTAATTTCATTCACCAAAATCAATTCCAAAAGAAATAACCGCACGTCTCGTCCAAATTACCTTATTTAAACAATTTCATTCCACATCAGTTTCTCATAATTTCAATGGGTGAAACGTCGGCATTTTTCACCCCTCGATATCATGAAATACTGCGATTACTCGGTTCAATTCAAACCGGGTTCAGATCTAACACAATTTCCTGTCCTTATTTTAGATCGAAAGGGTATCAGGCGTGATTGACAATTTCGCCGAGTTGCAAGTCAATTTCTTACATTGTGCCGTGACAGCAATTAATTAATACCAATTTACCGTATCAAACACACTCTGTTTGATTCTCGAATTATAAGTTCCCCTTTCGCCACAAACCATGTCACCTGATTTTTTTTAATCCATCATACCGTGAGGTAACGGGTACGACTTTTCTTGACCTACGATTGCTTGCTTTATACTGTTAATGCAAGCAGAGTTCTTCCAGAGCTGGTTTGGTGACAATATTTTTTATGACATCGATTGTATTATACTACATAACAATTCAATAGAATATGTAAATAGTCTAGTAATTTCAGTTGGAAGTTGCGCTGAAACTCCAGGTTGCCAGACTGCTGACGAGCGCTTGAATTCCCAAACTAACTTGCAAGTCTGAAATATGCAGATTCTTGGTTACAACTTGCAACACCGACAAGGAGGTGTTTGTAATATCCTGCGGAAATTGCATTTCACTTCATGTTCAGTAATACTGAAACCACTACTTGAATATAATGCATAGAGTAGCATGCTACTCTATGCATTATATTAAATTAATGATACTGCATAAATGTAGTTTCATATAGTAAGTAGTTGTCCTTTAGTTCATGTTGCTCGTGTTATAAAACATTATTTTTGTAATAAAATAAAGTAAACGCCTTGTTATGATATTAATAGAAATATTTTTGTAAACGGTACGTGTGTAATGTGCTACATAATCGTATTTCGTCCAGTTTGTCTCTGTCTATATAAACTCCTTAGCAGAAAGAGTCTGCGGACTGAATTAATGATTCTAGCTCGTTAGTCTAATAGTCTATTCCACGATTTGTTGTGGTTTTTTCATGAAATGGAAAAGTTTTTTTTTGAAGCGCTCGTAATAAAGTTTGCTGATCTGTTCTTAACCGATCAGCAAGTTTAGCAACGTCCGCCGCGGTCATGACTTGGATGGGTGACATTACTACTGAGCGCTTACGTGCTTCAGAGGGCACGTTAGATCGTCGGTCTCGGTTTTTATCTTAGGATAGCAGTCGTTAAAGCATGGTGGTAGGCCATACTACTACCACGATCAAGTTGAAAATCTGTCACCAAGCACCTAACGGTGTGTTCCGGCAGCTGTCTTTGAGAGCCAGTAAGTCTAGATTGTCCTGATCAACATCATCTTCGACCACATCATCACTTACTATTAGGTGAGATGGTGGTGAAAGGCTAACATGTCAGGCATAAAAAAAACAGTCCACGAAATTTTCTTTTTATTTTTTATTATAACTGAACAATAATGTTAGCTAAACTGAAAGTAATTAAATAGATGCTTCAAAATGTGGTTTCTCTTTTCAGGTATTTGTATGTCATTGGAAAATTATAAAGTCCACGTTTTAGAGTAACCAAATTTAGTTTTTGTTTTACCGCTGTATATAATAAATAAGTACAATATTAAATAAAACTAGCTGCGCCCCGCGGTAACACCCGCTTGGTGATAGAGGATAATGATAAAAGTATTGTATGTGTTAATCCAGCGCCTCATCTACCTCCATACCAAAATTCATCAAAATTGGTCCAGCCGTTTGAGTGTGAAGAAGCAACGCACGCCGGAATAGGCCGCATATGGCAGAACTTTTCCTACTTACTTGACACTTATTGTTATATTTTGGACAATTCACACAATATCTTTATAAATTATAGCCTATGTGTTATTCTGATGTGTAAACTATATTATTGTAAATTATCATTAAAATCTATTCAGTCGTTATTGCGTTACAAACATCCATTTATACATCCTACACACTTTAGCGTCATTAGTAAGGATTTGTACTGTATCATTTAATTCGATTTATATTTGAATTTGAATTAAAAGCAAGTAAAGACCCAAATATTTTTTTTTGTGTATTACTTCAATTAAGTATACCGATAAATGTAGAATTCAAAGGGTTTCTGTTGGAATAGCTTGTTCTAGAACAGATTACACGAAAACAAGATAAAGCTCGATTTTCGAAAAAAAGAGCAAGAGCTTAAACTTAAAAAAAAAAGGAAACATAATGGTCACCTTTTAAAAAAGAAATTAGTTTGAAATTAAACCCGACGATGTATTTCTATGAGGATCTATGACTTTTTTATCAAATGGTGAAATTAAGCAAAGAAGCCTTGCAAAGAAGGTTAAATCTTTTGAAATATATGTATTATTTTATGAAATCTCAGATGTAATATTAAATTATGAGTGTGAGTGTTTTTCTATTTCCTCGCATTTTTTATGAAAGTATAGGGTATATTTGTAGTTAGAGTTATTTTTGATAAAGTAATATATCAACTGATTAAAGTGTTTCCTTCTTTTTTATTTACTCTACAACAAAAAAGGAAACGCACTTCGGATTGACGTGATTAAAACATTTAAATAACGCAAATTCAATTATTAAAAGAGTGAAAATGGGACTCAAACGATCGAAAATAATTAAAATTCGAAAGTATTACCAAGTATTTTGACATTTGTAAACAGAGCCATGTGGTTTATTTTTTAATATTTTTTATGTGAATTTTTCGTTGATAACATATATTATTTGTATATATATTACGCTCATTTTATTTTGAGATACAACACTGACACTTGCATGCTTAATAATAAAACTAATTAAGCATGCAAGTATCAGTGTCCTTACATAAAATACAAAAGCGTAAAATTGTATTAGCGAAAGCGTAACACAAAAGGTTTTATGAAACAAAACACATATGATAAGTTCATAACTACTTTTGTTATGGTTATTTCATGATTATCATTATTTAATGATATGACATATTGCCTTTAAACAACGTGACTTTATCTTTACAAAAACAATACGAACTTGCTTAATTACATGAAACTATAATTTAAATATAACGTTAAAACAGGGTTAGCATAATTGTTTGATTTTATTTACAATTACTATAAAATTAAGGCTTAATCTTAAAGTCGTTGTCATTATAAAAGCTTCAGGTAGTTAGGTACTTCTTTTGAACACGTTAGAATTTATGTTTCTCTCTACAGGACTCTGAAATCCAACACCAAACAGTAGAAAGAAAGCAGGGAATTCCTAAAGTCCTGAAATATAGAAAAATTTGATGCATGTTTTGCCAGCCGCATGTAATGTGCCTCAGCCAGATCTAAGTTCCCTAATTCTTTAAAATAAAATTTATGGATTTTATTATTGTGTATCTAAGTTTATTGTTTTCCAGCAGCATTGTGTTTAAAGTTTACATTAACTAAATGAATATTACATTCGTGATTACATCAGGAAAAGTAATTTCTTTCAGGTATTACGTTCTTAACGATTTGCGGATTTTATGTATTATAATAGCGAATCAACAGATAAGTATAATGTTTAAAGTATTAAATTCAATTAATAATACATTAATAATAGACGATCACAAGCCTTAATAGTATTAAATAATGGGATTCTTTTATCTTCCACTAAAACTTTATACAAAATAAATAGAGTCCTATATTTCTGATTTATTAATTCAATTTATCATATCATTTAATAATAATTATATAATACATTAAACAATTGATAAATTGCTAAAATGGGGTTACTCACAATGCCCTTAAATCGCTTATGCAGAATGAATTAAAAAAAATAAAACTAACCCCACAGACAACCATAAAAAACCCAATTTGACTGATGATGACAGATAATACATCAAATAACTTTAACGACAATATAAAACGCCTTCATTGCCCAGAAGTTAAGTCAAGTTTAAACTAAGTTTAACTTACAGGTGAGTATATTACGTATAGTGAGTATAAACGCATTTTTACAAGTTATTGAATCATAAACGAATAGATAAACTACTGTTAAGAGTACATCAGAAACTCAGCATTAATCGAAGTAAAAAAATATAAATGAGATAAAGAGATATATTATACCCAACGAAAAAAGGATCATCATAATTGGATATTTGTGTGGTGTTATACGCAATTTGGCCATTAATACAAAAAAAATACATAATAGACGTTGACGTAGTTGGTTAGTGATGCTCATTTGGAGACCTGTTTAGAACGTAAAGCAATTTATAAACAATATGAATAAATTGCTACAAATTAGGTAGCCTAAAGTATACGGCGTAGTGCCAAAAAGAGTCTTCTAACCTGGTGTACACATTTAGTGGAGTAGTTTATTTATACAGTGACAACAGAGTGCTCATAAAGTTAAGCTGCGCTTTTTACCAATTTAAAAAAATGGAGTAGGTACTCAATTCGTCTGTTTTATTTTTATTTTTTATGTTTTTTACCTCAGAACGTTTGACTTGGTATATAAACCGATTTTGATGATTCTTTATTTATTTTAAAGCTGCTTGCCGTATTGTCCCCGCTTAAATTTCATCTTAAGCGGCCAAGCCGTGTTTGAGTTACAATCTAATAACTAGAGAGTGCTTACCTATCTTCATGATATAGTCATTTACAGTGAATGACAATCGATCAAATTAGTAGGAAGGGTCACTAAAAGGGTGAAATTTTTTATTTCTACCAAAAAATGGAACCGCCTTCAACACTCCATTGTGTAAAATAACTTGTGGAAATCGGTACCATGCGCACAATATTATGATAATAAGTACTTTTGAACCATCATGGTACCGACTTTAACAAGTTATTTCATACATTTGAGTGTTGCAGGTGGTTCCATTTTATGGTATTATTTTTTAGTTTCATACTTGCCTGAGTTTTATTGCTATGAGGTAATAAGTATAAAAGAAGTATAGCCGCTTTATATTTTTGTTATTCTTTCAATCCATACGACACTGCATTGCTTTCATGAAATGAGTCCTTAACTTATGTTACGTGTGTTTCGGCAGGTTTACTTGAAAGTCAGTAATATTATAATAATACAAGCTTAAACAACATCTTGGATCGCATCATCACTTATCATCTGGTAAGATACATCAGCAATTAAAAATACTATAACAATCGCATCTGAAAAGATTAATGTGTAAACGAAAGTACATAAGTATAACAATTTTTAATATTTCATACTTATTTATTCGCATGCGAGTCCAAAAACCCGTTAACCATCCTATAATATGGAATTAAAGATGTGGCTGTCACTTGATCCGGGCTTGCTTCGGCTATCGGTCTACCTATTCAAATACATATAACTAAGCTTCCCTTTGTGCTCCAACACAATGTTGGATAGGTGACAGGCGTTTTCATGGAGATTTTTTCTACGGAATTATGATTTAAACAGTTTGATTCTTTCTGTAAGCCAATAAATGTTCGCCCAATACGCAATTCACATCTGGAATGAATCTCAAAATTCAGAGACAGAATTCATTACATAATACCGGCGGGCCGCATCACACATACTCGTTAAAAATTCTGTTTGATCTAG
The DNA here is from genome assembly GCA_963890685.1 of Plagodis pulveraria. Lineage (NCBI taxonomy): Eukaryota > Metazoa > Arthropoda > Insecta > Lepidoptera > Geometridae > Plagodis > Plagodis pulveraria. Next base: position 20,771,815 of record OY982950.1, on the reverse strand, counting down.
AAGTCTAGGGTTTTTCAGCTCGTTAATTTCACTCTGCAGGATCGATCTGAAAAGAGAAACATATCTAATTATAAAAAACAACTAAATTTGTGAAGAGTTTTCTATTATTTTGAATTTGATTTTCTTGTGAGAGTACCTCTCTTCTTGCTGTATGAGGCCAGTCTAAGCTCACAAAATCATATTGAAAAGAAAAACCGTTAACAAGATTCAGACCCACATCATCATGGGTCAAGGTTGTCGTGTAAGTTCATAATAAGGATGAATTTTAGCTTTGAATCACAGTAGTTCACAGTGGCAGAGCATTTTCCGGCTACAGGTATGGATGGACGCGGGTTCAAGCCTAGTTCTTGTTTTTTTTTCATACATTGTGATATTGTAAATCTGCATATACGAATTTCTACTAATTAGGGAGAAACTGTAGATTATTGGATATGTCAAAATGTCAAATCATACTTTGGAATTTCTTGCCAAATCCTCCAATCATCTTGCCAAATCTAGATAGATACAAGCTGTCAATAACCATAGTTCAAATTTCGATTCAAGTTGTCTTACAGAACAGGACAATTACATAGTTTATTTTTATTGCTGAGAGTCTAGTTATATGTGTTTTACCGCCAACCCTAATATGGGATATGAACATGAAAAGAAGATATTTACTTTAAGACTTTCGCGACATCAACGACAGTTATAATGAAAACATAAATCTCAGTAGAAACATCGTAACGTCAACATAGTGTCTGTTTTATTTTGAGGATCGCCTTGATACTTTTGTACGACTTGAAGTACTTTCTTTTTTTTTAGCTTTTAAATACAATTTGAAATGTATATTAGTTACCAGACAGTATTATTATATGTTCTATGACCAGACAGCACAAAATATGGCTACTAGTACATATTTCAGATGTACAAATCAGGGTGCTGTTTTTTTGAAAGCATGAATTAATTAAAGTTCATGTCTGTTTTTTTTTTTGTATTTCTATTAGATTAGACGAGAATTGTTTTTTTTTATTATTGTGTAGGAAAAAGCTTGAGGCCCACTTGATGTTAAGCGGACTAACCTCTGCCTATAACAGAAGCATTTCGTCACAAGTCACGAATTGCACTGCGTCCATTACCTTGAGACATAGTTATAAAGTCTCATGTGCCTGCAATTTCACTGGCTCTCAAGGACTGCTGCCGGAACACACCGTTAGGTGCTTGGCGGCAGATTTTATACTTGAGGCTGGTCGTTAGCCAGGCGGGCATTCGCAAAATGCCCTTCCAACGTGCGGTGAAGCTCAAGCCCGCGTTGGGATGCGAACAATGGTCCTGCTGCGCGGCAGCCCATAGCCAATACCACTGAGCCATCACTGCATCAAAAGAGTATATAAAGAGAAAAACAAAAAAATACAAAAAATGGAACCAACTTCAACACTCAAATGTGTGAAAGAACTTGTTGAAGTTGGTTCCACTTTTAGGAAAAAAACAACTCCATTTTTAGTAACCCTTGCTACTTATATTAACTCAAAAACGGCTTGACCGATTTTGATGAAATTTAAATGGGACGGCAAGCACGCTTTCAAATAAAATAGAATCATTAAAATCGGTTCACCCAGTCAAAAATTCTAAAATAAAGAAAAAATACATAATACTAAGTAACAAACATCAATACAGCCGAATTGAGTACCTCCTTTTTTGAAGTCGGTAATTATATGGGAAGGAAAGATTTTAAAAAGAGTTTGGTCCTCGTAGTTGTCAAATTATATAAGATAATAAAAACCTTCATTGGAGAGAGTAGGTATCTGCAAAATGCAAGGATTTCTTTCACTATCGTACTTTGAATATAGGTAAGTATCCGAAATTCGTCAGTTTTTGTTTTAAATTGTATCTATCTTTCACATTACAATCGACATCAAATGAACGAGAATGTAATTCCCAGCGCATGTTATCCCTGGCTATTCCCAGTACATAGACAAAAGTAATTGAAAAATTTTTTATATCTTCTCGGAATAACGTCTGAATACATATATACATACATAAAATCACGCCTCTTTCCCGTAGGGGTAGGCAGAGACCACGGATTTCCACTTACTACGATCCTGACATATCTCTTTCGCTTCATCTATACTCATCAATCCTTTCATACATAAGCGTCGGTTTAGGGTACTTTTGACCTGGCCTTTTTTCAGAACGTCTTCAATCTGATTTCGGTACGTTCGCCTAGGTCTTCCCCTTCCGACACTTCCGTTTACTTGTCCCATGTATACCTGTTTAGTCATTCTCATTTCATTCATTCTCTCCACATGTCCAAACCATCTTAACATACCTTTCTCGATTTTTGTCACTACACCCTCATTCACACTACATCGTTCCCTTATCACACTATTCCTTATCCTGTCACTCCGTTTCACTCCAATCATGCTCCTCAATGCTCTCATCTCCACAGCATTTATTCTACTTTCATGCTTTTTCTGCCACACCCAACTTTCACTACCATACATCAGTGTCGGAACCAACACTCCCCCATGAACAGCCAGACGAGCCTTTTTAGACACCTTCTGACTGTTCATAAAAGCGTGCAATGCTCCGTTTACCATGTTTCCAGCGTTCACTCTCCTTTCTATATCACTTTCACACTCACCATCTTTTGTAAACATGGATCCCAAATATACAAACTCTTTCACTTGTTCCACTTTTTCACCCCCAATCACAATATTGCAATCGGTCACTCTATCATCTCGTTCAAACACCATCACTTTCGTCTTACTTACATTTATTTTCATTCCCTTTCTTTCTAAAGCCTCTGGCGTAACATTTACCATCTCCTGCAATTCTTTTACCGACGACGCAAGTATCACTCGGTCATCAGCGTAGAGAAGACATTTGATGAGTAACTCGTTCATTCTTAATCCATATTCACTGTCTTTCAGGTTTGTCAAACAATTATCCATGAATAAGTTGAACAGCCACGGTGACGCTACACATCCTTGTCTAACACCTTTTTCGAACCAATCAGTGTATGTCCCATTTATCCTAACGCAAGCACTGGAATCCTTATAGAGGGATTTCAGCGCTTGGATCAGGTTACCATTCAGCCCATGCATAGACAACGCTGACCACAGTTCATGCCTACTCACCCTATCATAAGCCTTTTCTAAATCTACGAAAGCGCAATAGACTTTTTGGCTTTTCGCCAAGCATTTTTCGGCTATGCATCGTAAAGAAAAGACCTGATCCGTACATCCCATTCCCTTTCTAAACCCTGCTTGTGCATCCCACACTTTCTCATCTGTCTCTTTTATCACTCGTTCAATCAATACTTTCGCATATAGTTTACCGACAACGCTGAGGAGACTGATTCCGCGACAATTCTTGCAGTCTTGTTGCGACCCTTTTCCTTTATAAAGCGGCACAATCACAGCCTTGCACCAGTCACCTGGTACACGGCCGCTCCTCCAACATATATTAAAAAGGCGGTTCAACAGACTAGCTACTATGCCTCGCCCAGCTCTCAGCATTTCGATTGACACTCTATCATATCCTGCAGCCTTTCGTAATTTCATACCCTTTAACGCTTTCAAAATTTCATCCATACCTATTTCATTTTCCTCATCATTCATATAGGTTTCCGGAACCTGGTCCAGTGTTCCCTCTCTTTCAAATAAACTTTCAAAATATTCTTTCCATCTTTTCAACATACATTCTTCTCCTTTTATCATGCTTCCATCATGACCCCTGATTTGATTAAGCTCTGAGTTTGTGTTTTTGCCTCGAGCTGTTCTTATGGATTTCCAGAAAAATTTAACATTTGACTGGAAATCATCAGAAAGCCTTTTGTCAAACATATCCTTTCGTTCATCTTTCTTTCTGCACAACGTCTGAATATTTGCTTCAAAATAGAATTTTACGCTTGTCATATCTACATTAGGTCACTGTAGACCTGAAAAAATACTACATACTTTAGATAGATAGGAAACACTTATTTGCAGAAGAACATTACAATACAATCTTATAAAGAAAAACACTAGTGTAAAATCGGTATTGGTTAAGCGTTATGTTTTCCAGAGAACTAGGAATAAAGTATTTATATATAATTGATATCGCTGGCAGTTTTACACCTTTCTGACATTCAGAAATAGGTACTGCATACAATGAATTTTACATACATAAAATTTATCATATTTTAACTTACGTAACACAAATACCTATTACATACTGTACTGGATCAGCCGCATCGTCCCCTGCTGAACACAGCCTCCCCTATTTAGGGGGTATTTGCAATAATCCCCACGCTTGGCAGGTGGCTTCGGGATTGCAGTATAAGATGGCAGTTCCTTAGAAGGCGCTGCTACGCACCTTCTAGTATTTTTTCCATAGTCGCCTCTTACGACACCCACGGGAAGAGATGGGGAGGTGCAATTCTAACCCGGGGGGAGGAACATACTCCATTATAAATAAACATACAAATACCTAGATACTATAAATACCTATCAATACAAGTACAGGAAACTATGATAAAAGCGGGTTATTACTAGGTAAGCTATGTTCCTTTACTCAATTTTTCAAGATATATAGGAACTGCTACTTACGAATTACTATCACTGGCAGGCTGTTTTAGAGTGTTACAGCATGTTCAGAAAAATATGATCATAAAACAACGTTCTGTGCGAGGAGAAATTAAGTTGTAAATTTTCTGATGACCTTAATGATAAATAACGTGTTGATTCAAAAAACTCATAGCGTTCCTTGATATAGCGCGGGGTTTCGTCATCACGCTTGACTGCAGAGATCATGTAAGTAACGTGATGACTGTGTAGTATCCCATGGCGAACGTTTCTTTTATATATGTAATTAGGTGCTGTCATAGTAAAAATGAAATTACCCCCAAATGTGATTAAATATATAAGCATAATTATATACTAACGTTTTGCTTATCCAACTTTTAGTTTAGGTAAATTTATTTCAAAATAACACAATACATAAGTATCTCGATACATAAATTAGAAGAAGAAACAATAAATCTTCGTATAATTTTGCTTTTTAAATCTCATACAGGAATTAAACAAACCGTGGAAAGAAAGAAAAACAACCTTTATAAGAACATACCTTATCATCCCGTTTATCTTAAGAGAGGGTATCTAACAATAAAGCCAATACCTAATAAATCAGGAGCTGCCGGCGTTGTCGTCACAAATATTTGTCTTCATACGGTAAAACAATATTTTCTTTCCCCTAATAGGCTATTATTGTTTGGGTAATAAGCGAGATCCCTAATATGTCCAAAATAATATTAACGGTGGAGAAACAACAAACTATTCACCTCATTTCATAGTTGGTTTTGCCTGCGGCACTTCGCTTGCATTTTATTGTTTACTCAGAACATGTACTTCGTTAGACTTATATTGAATACACCACAGGTAACCGATTGATAAATGTAGTTAAATGAAAAAACAAATAATGTACAGCTAACATTATTCCCATAAGTATGTACGGCTTTAATTAATGTACCAACAATTGATATGCATGACATGATATTTTGGAATGACTGTGAAAAGGAAGTAGATCTTCTAAGATCTTTTCATATGTGGGAAAGAAGTTAATGTGAAATGTGGGGCTATATTGTGAGTTTCTTTATTCCACCATACATTTTAAATGCCTGAACAGATTTGGTTGTAAGGGGTATTGTTGAAAGCCATACTTATTACCTAATGAATTATGACAGTCATTATTTTCCTTTTTATTTCTGATGTGGGATACAATATTCATTTAAAAGTTGTTTAAGTATGGTTGCAAAAAGTTTTCACTGCCATCCATTTGGTCCCGTTTGTTACAAACTTGCAATCCTAACTTACCTCGACTGGTATATCGTTTGTAAATTTTCAAACTATCCTATGTTACCCACTCATAAATGATTTGTACTGCCTCGAACAAAAAAAAAGGCTCGCTCGCGGTAATCCCAGCGTTCACAAGCAACAAATGCGGAGTGTGGTTTCTGTTGGGCCATCATAGGGTTCCGTTATAACAATGATTTAATCTGCATCATGTGTTATTGCAATGGTTATAATTATCCACTATCTGAACACGTGCAAGTTGCTTAAAAACAATGCTGGTGGTAGACCTTCGTGCATATGGAATCACAAAATACAAGTCTTTTCCCATTACAAATAAGCAACTATTTCATCTTAGTCAATTTAAAGGATTTAATTCTAAGGATTTTGTATTTGGTACAAAATTATCCGACACCCAAGTTCAACGACCCAACCGGTATAATTTTCCTTTAAAGTTCATGAACTGCACTATTATTGAGAATTTTACCAGAAAGCCCGCAGTTTACCTGTTAGAGGGGGTAGGGGACGCCCTACTGGAACAAACATATTTACTCAAAAGTATAATATTTCATAAATGGAGCATTAAATCGAAAAATAGTATTAGCAACCCCTAATTAATTTGAAAAGACCTATTCAATCATTTAATGTCAATAATTTGTCATTTACTCTATAAATACTTATAAATAATACCGAGCATCGTTTGTGCACATGCACTTTGCTCATGGCGAAGATATTAAGTATAAAATTATCTGTTTTCGGGAGATATTCATAAAAATATAACATTATCTACGAAAATATTTAAAATATTAGGTAGATCGTTTTGAACTTAACACCAAAAGAATATTATTCCAGCTAACTAACCGAAATTAAACTGATTTTATAGTGAGTACGCTATGATAATGGACACGAAAATATGGGCACCAGAAAACTTCTCATAGCCAAATCAACAACCCCACTAAAAAGCTTATTCAATCTTCAAACTTATGACACAGCTACTATATTTTTCTTTATAAGAGTAAATTTTTTTTTTTAAATAGATCAAGAATATGTATCTTTACTTACTATGCGATGAGTTATGTTATTTATAATATAATATACGGAAAACCAGATCACATTGTGACCCCAATGCCAGAGCATGCCTAAATGCGGCCTCACGTGATTAATGCTCGAGTCCGTTTCAATTTACAGCTCGCGGTTTTCATGACCAAAATTAGCCATCAGCCTCGTAAATTTGCTAACGTTGCCTCCTAAATGTGTAAAGTTTAAAAGCTGAATATAATAGATTGCATTGTAGTAGCCTAATGGTTTGATATGCTGTAATTTGAAGGTCATTTTGAGCAAACTTACAGTAATCGATGTCTATTTAAGCAGAAATTGAGCAATGCAATACAATCTGCAAAATATTATTATCATACCGTGGTGTTATCATTCTGTTTGGAGTTAAGGTCATTTACAACTTTTTTATGATATGTTCTCATGCCGTCATTATAAACCTTTTGGTAATCAATTTATAATGTAGTAATATCCAAAAACACAGATTTTCCCAAATATAATTCTCATTAACTTAATAATTTATGACACGTTTGTACCGTAGCTTGCCCAGTAGTTCCTAACCGATCAACTAAGTTGAGCAATGTCAACTGCGGTCATAACTTGTGACTGCTTGTGGTGCTAGTGAAATTACTACTGAGCGCTTTTTTGCTTAAGAGGGCACGTGAAGCCGTCGCTCCCGGTAGTTATTTTAGAATGCTTGAGCTTCACCGCATGGTGGAAGGGCATTTTGCGATTGCCCGCCTGGCTAGCTACCACCCTCAAGTAGAAAGTCTGTCACCAAGCACCGAAAGGTGTGTTCCGGCGGTAGTCCTTGAGAGCCAGTGAAATTACAGGCACAATGAGACTTAACAACTATGTCTCAATGCGAGCGCAGAGAGCACTTTTCAAAGTTATGACCAAAAATCCTATTCGATTATCTACAAAACTTTGGTATCAGCAATTAAATGTTCTCACTGTCATACAACTAATTATCTCAAGCACTGTATTATAAAAGCATAGATCTCTTCCATTTGACAAAAAATTAGACGAAATCACACGTAGAAGAGGTCTGTATGCGAAATTAAACCCACTCGTCTTTTGCTAGTCATCAGACATACTAAAAACACAGCAGCCGATTATATAATAGACTTAAGTCATTGGGATCATCGATAATGATAACAATAGAATTTCATTCATAAATAGACCCAAGTGGTCCCTATGATATCAATGATTTAATCAAAATTTTCACAACATCCTCTTTCATAATACGAATTGGAATACAAATTAACGTCTTATTTCCATAATTAAGACTTATACATATACCCAAATCCCTTTATAAGCAGTAAGATAACTGAAATGAATATCTGCGGTATGCCATTATCAACGAAACCCTGTAAATTATATACAACATTCTAACTACAACAACGAAAGCGTTTCGGCAATCTAGTGGCCATTGCAGGCCTACAGGTAGCCAAACTGCGCCAGCCCACTACACATATTTTAAATAGGTACCTTTTACGTATTGTTAATTTGGAAATGTTATACGGTAAACTAGATTATTACATACCGAAATCCCTAGTTATAGTTTAGTTATGACTTGGTAAAAACGGAAGGCGTTGTTGTTTGTACTGCAGTTTTAATACTACAACAGGTATCAACGATCTGACTTAGAAATGCTTCAAGTCTATTATGTACAAATAGCATAATCCAAAACCTTATGTTTTGTAAGTGCCTACCACCTAAGAAATATATCAAGTACACATTATTATTATATTATTATTATTATTAATGGCAGTCGTTATAGCTTAGTGGAAGGGCATTTTGCGAATTTCCACCAGGCTAGCCACCACCCTCAAGTAGAAATTCTATCGCCAAGCATCTAAAGGTGTGTTCCGGGAGCTGTCTTTAAGAGCAATTAACAATTCTTGGTTAGCATAAAGAACATCTTTGACCACATCATCATCTTACCGTCAGGAGAGAATGTGTTTAAAGGCTAGCCTATCCGCTGTAGTTAAAAAACATATAATATTCATAACGAATTCTTGAAAAACAAATATATGATGTAATTGTGAGGCATCAATTACCTGTAGTCCACTCAGAAAAACTAGAGTAATAAGCCCATGAAAAGGCAAAGCTAAATCAATAAAATAAAATAAGGTAAGTGTGGGTTGGGCCTCGCTCTATTACTGTTACGGTAACGTCCTGTAAAATAAACAAATATGGATCGTTATGACACTTCTGACCACAGCTTAAGAACTGAACTCCTTTTCAGTATTTCCTATCGAGAGACAGACGACGAAGTTTCATTTACTTATAGGGCTCCGTTTTGCCATTTGGGTACAAAAACCTAAAAAGCTTCAGAATGTTTCACGTTTGCTTTACTTTCGAATTAATTATACAGAAAATATATTTTTAACTGAAAGCTCAATATTTTGTAATTGAGTTGGCTCCGGTTGAAGCAGCCAGCCAATTCAGAAGCTTAATTAAATTTTCTGTGTTCTAAAATTTCGAAAAAAGTAGGTGTTTTTTTATATTAGGGTACGAAAATCAGACAGACGTTGTTTTAAAAAAAACTTACTTTAGTTCCATTGTAAACTATTAACTATCTAAATATTTTTTCGAGGACCTCAATTTGTAAAAAAAATTTTAAAACATATTATTTGATATTTAATTAACTTTCGGGAACTATCACTGAAAATCCTATAGTACCTATTTATACCTGTGCTTATTTTTATGAGCTTAAGTTGAAAGGTCACAGGACATGGTCATAGACTTAGTATATATTATAGGAATTCATTCGTCTTTTTAAAGAATACCATAAGTTCTTTGTGCACGTGTATGAACGGAAACAGATATTTATCGGAAAGCTTGGGGTGAAAGTGGGAATTTCTGACATTGAGAGCAAAAAAGTGATTTTATTGTATAAGTACTTACGGTATTTTAATTGGTCAAAATCCGTTGCTGCTTATGTCCTGAAATTGTTCACAACCTAACAACCAAATATCGCAATTGAGTAGGTATCGTCGTATACTCATAAATATCATAAATATTTGTCTGATGTGATGAACTCTTTTCTATATAATATTTGTCTTATAGAAATCGGAGTTCCCTATAAAAAGTATCCAGATACAGCCCTGACTGAATGGCCCACATTTGTTCGCTGGTAGGGCGGCAGAGCGTAAAGACAATTGTGAGCCAAACTATTTGGAAGTCATCTAACACAGTCCAAAAGGGTGTTTTCGACTTACCGTCTCAAAGTTAACTTAGACTCTGAGATGTCTGTTATTTTTATCTTGAGTGCGTCTAACTTATTTGGGGGCGGTGTGTGTCTTCGCTGACGAATAAATATGAACTGATAAGAAAATACTTGGAAATATGTTTTCTATAATTGACAATACACAGAACAACGGAAGGACACTATTAATAAAAGTTTTGCTTAAATTTTATGAGTTCTTATGTAAACCTACATGACTTATTTTTAAATAGCTAAATAAATGAACATGCAAGTTAGAATGCATATGAAAGGAGTAATTTTTGTTGTGTACTATCGAAATTAATCATACCTTAGAGTTTTTGTAAGGGGCAAAATGGGCATGTCTGCATCTTTGAGGGCCGATTGGGACGTTTATATATTGGACGAAATTTTAAGTGCCGAATAGGCCGGAGTGCAATCAAATATATCTATAAAAGTGAAGAACGGCTTAATTTTAGAATGTTCCGCCATAGAGGATATACTTCTAGGTTAGCCTGAACAACATCTTCGACCACATCATCACTATCAGGTGAGATAGTGGTCAAACCTATCAGGCATTAAAAAAAACTCGGTTTTCGGAGGTTATATACACTGTTACCCGAAAAATATGGCCCGAATACATTTACTTTGTGACCGCAAGAGTCCAACCATGGCTTAAATACTAAAACTGCATCAACCGCAATGTCCACACTGCTAAATACAGCCTCCCTCTATTATCAGTGGGTTTGCCACCATTCTTACACATGGCAGGTGTCTTGAAGATCGTAGTATAAGACAGTAGTTGCTCAGAAGGCGCTGCTGCCCAGCTCCCGTTATGTTACCCACAGTTGCGTCTCACGACACGCACGGGAAAAGATTAGCCAACACCCCACAAGGCAATTAAATACCATAAACTATTAATTGTGATACGCGTTTGCTGTCATAGAACGTCGCATAGTAGCGGATATTATATTTGATAGATTCACATCGTGGAAAAAAGTAAACTCCTTGGCTTAACTTTTGTAACTTGTCACAGCAGCCGTAAACAACAAATATAATTAAAAAGCCGTATAAAATTATCAGATGTAGCAAATCGGGTATATTTGAGGTTTGTGGAGTCATACCGTTAAATCCTTATTATTTATTTGACTGTGTGTTAGATACACACAGTCAAAAACTTTTGTAATATATGTGTAGCAACTGGCCAAAATAAATGCTGGGCGGATTCCACATAGGTTAGGGCAATACGAGGTTTCAAAACGAGGGTTTTAAGAAACACGCTAGACCTAAGCAAATACTTACCTTGGTGTGCGCAGGTCTCCATATTAAGGTCTTTTACTAGCCTAAATCACAAACCAAACTTGCATTCGAGGTCCGTATTCACTTAAGATAGTTTTAATTCAAATTCAAATTCATTTATTTGTCAGAATGCAGGTTATAAAGCTGTAACATGGTTAAAAAGGTAAGTCCCAGGTACATTCTCACCTATATAAGGCATGCAAATATTAACTAGTTTGTTATAACATAATCAAACAACAATAGAATCTTAAAAAATATACAAATAATAAGAAATATGTGATCGAAAATCAAAGTCAGCGGTACAATCAAAACAAATAAAATAAATAGTGTCAGTACAAAAAAAAATAATAATAATTACAATACAATGTCATTATTTTCTATTAAATGTTCTATCACTAAAGAATTAATTTATACTATAGTAAAATTTGTCTTGTAATATATAATTAGGCCGCCACAGTGCAGTTCCTTTTACTATTTTGTGATTTTCACATAGATGGTATACGTGAGCGCACGATGTCGAGAGCACTGTAGCCGGCTTTCAACCCCCACCAGGATTCTAGCGCTCCGATTGACGAGTGAGTGATGCATTGCAGCTATAGGCGGCTTTGCTAGGTGGCGTAATCCTGGTGAATTGTGGTAACGATACAATGTGTGTTCATATCGCTCTTATGAAGCTTAGAAAAGAAAATTACCCGACCGCAAACCGTCAGATGCTTGAGATTTAGAAGCAGGATTCCGAAAGAAAGTATCCGTTCCCACTGCACCAATTCAGTTTTTCTACAGTTTACACTCCAATTTTCACTTCCATTTATTCTGTGTGATTGCCGTGGTACACCGTGACATTTGAACGTGTTACACGTAAAGCCTAGTGATTACCATGTCACACTCAGTTGACGGCCGACCCGACAGCCACAGCAGCGTTTGAGGTTTGGAGCATCTGTGTGCCACAAGGGATTCACTTAACTATCAAAGTTCAAATGAAATTGTAGGCCTCTGTTGTATGCGCGTTTTATTTATTAGAAGTTAAGTTTGCAGATTTTCCTGCTAATAACGTTGAAGGGATTTTTTTAACAGCGCGGTGTGCCTTTTTGTATCCTTTCCTTGTGCAATTCGTCATTATGATTCAGCAACTCAGGAACCCACTGAACTCCTAAAAGATTATTGATAATATTATTGTGTACTATAAAATCATGCTAAATAACTCTTATTATCAAATTTTTTTTTTAAATGACACTAAAAAAACTAAAGTAATAATAATTTTTTTTAGTTTCATCGCTGTTTCATTTGTTGGGAAGCCTGTAATTAATTACCTGATGGCCGTTAAACACAGTGTTCCACACTATTCACTCTGTAGTTGAAGATTCGGTTTTGGAACATTGACCAATAGATTCATTCTTGTGTGCTTTTTGATAGCCAAAAGATTTGAAAACGAATCAAAAGTTGTGTAGATCAATCGTACATTCTCTGAAATGTAGCCAAAAATTACTGATGGCAACTTTTAACCTATTTTCGGGCCTCTGCAGTCTAGCCGGCGATAACCTATAGTCTCCAACGACCTTCATGGAACAAATGTCACAATAAGATGACACCTCCTTTTTTGCATGGTGGTAGGGCATTTTGCGAATGCCCGCCTGGCTAGCTACCACCCTCAAGTAGAAAATCTGTCGCCAAGCACCTAACGGTGTGTTCCGGCAGCTGTCCTTGAGAGCCAGTACTTCTAGGTTAGCCTGAACAACATCTTGGACCAGATCATCACTTACCATCAGGTGAGATAGTGGTAAAAGGCTAACCTAGCAAGCATAAAAAAAAAACTCATTTTGATTGTATGGTACTGGAGGTACATATTTATGATTGACATACTTCTTTAAAGGTGTATAAATGGGTTGTTTATACACCTTTTAGGTTAGTTTTTAGTAATAAGTATATACCTACTTCCCAACCTCCCTATAGATCGGTATATACCGATTTCTGGGAACAAAATGATATTGTATAATTATGATAGAACTTTACTGACGTTATTTTTTTTACGTGATTGTGACGAATCTCCCTTGAGGCTTACGTGATGGTAAGTGGACTAACATCTGCATATTACAGATGCATGTCGTCCGAACGAATTGCACTGCACCCGTCACACTGAGACATACAGTTGTAAAGTCCCATGTGACTGTAATTTTTCTGGCTCTCAAGGACTGCTGGCGGAACACACTGTTAAGTGCTTGGCGACAGATTTTGATTTTTTCCGACTTGAGGGTGGTAGCTCAAGCTGGCGGTGGGGATTCTAATCAGGAGACAACCAGGCTTATGGAATTTTTAAGTGCAACGGCAGATGTGGCACAACATCGGTACTCCTTCGCTAGTGTTACTGGGGGATTTTAATACCCACCACCAGAAGTGGCTGTTCCCACGCCAGAACACTGACCACGTTGGGAAAGAGACGCATAAGCTAGTCTTGACGCTAAATCTCACCCAGCTGGTTCAAGGCGCTACAAGGGTTCCTGACGTTGATGGCCATACAGCCAATTGCTTTGACCTCCTGCTTACAACAGATCCAGACCGATACTTGGTGTCAGTTTCTTCACCTTTAGGTAGCTCTGACCACTGTCTGGTGAAATCTGTATCGGTATACTCCCCGCCCGACCCCTGCCAAAAAGGCAACCGGCGGGTATGGCATTACAAGTCAGCAGATTGGGATGAGATGCGCTGTTTTTTTGCATCTTATCCTTGGCAGCCTGTTTGCTTCTCTTCTGGCAATCCCTAGGTTTGTGCGGATGCAGTAACGAGTGTGGTGCTTCAGGCTATGGAGTACTTTATTCCATTTACTGATTCACCACAATTAGGCATAGCTCGTCCATGGTTCGGAGTTGAATGCGGACACGCTGAAGCGCAAAAACATAAAGCATACGTTGCATGGGCTGATGCTTGAAACCGGAAATCGAAGGTCATTCGCGATAAGAAGAGAGCCTTCAATAAGGCTGTCAAGTCCTGCAAAAAGGCTTTAAGAAGAGCACGCTTCAACTACATAAGCCGAATAGGGGCTAAACTTGCTTCGTACCCTGCTGGTAGCAAAGCTTTTTGTCACTGGCAAAGTCGTTTGAAGCTAATTTCTGCCACTCCTCACTACCTCCACTGCTGAAACCAGAAGAATCACATGCCCACACCGCAGAGGAGAAAGCGAACTTGTTTGCTTTTCTTTTTGCGGAATCTTCACGTCTGGATACTGCTGGCGAAGTACATCCGTGTCTACCTAGATGCGAGGCATCAATGCCGGAAGTTCGTATCCGTCAAACCGAGGTACGTAAAACGCTGAGGAATCTGGACGTGACAAAAGCAAGTGGCCTGGATGGGACACCAGCCATAGTCCTGAAAGTGTGTGCTCCTGAGTTGTCTCCTGTTCTGACGCGCCTCTTTTGCCTCTCGATGGAGACTGGACAAGTGCCGAAAACTTGGAAGATTGCCAACGTGCAGCCCAAGAGAGGCAGTCGTGCTGACCGTACTAACCACAGACCCATTTCAGTCACTTCTATACTTTGTAAGACTATGGAACGTGTACTCAACAACAGGCTCTTGGCATACCTTGAAGCGAATGATATCCTCAGTGACTGTCAATATGGATTTTGTCGAAAACGGTCAACTGGGGATCTTCTTGCGTATGCAATCCACATCTGTAGTGATGCCATAGAACCATACGGAGGGGCGCTTGCCGTTTCTCTGGATATTTCGAAGGCCTTTGACAGCGTGTGGCACGACAGCCTCACTAGCAAGCTTCCCTCATACGGCTTACCCGCTGGCTTATGTGCCTGGACAACGGACTTCCTATGGGAAAGGTCAATACGAGTGGTCGTAGACGGCTGCTCGTCTGATCACTTGGCAATTAATGCCCCGGCATTAATTGTACCTCAGGCGTTAGTTCTCTCTGCAACCCTCTTCTTGCTGCACATCAACGATCTTCTCATGCCCGGTATTGTTGGGTACGCGGATGACAGCACTGTTGTAGAGAGATATTTGTCAGATGCACGAGCTAGTGGAGCTCAAATCCAGTCTCTTAGAGAGGCCATGGTCGAGCGTATGAACTTGACCTTGCAGGCAGTTTCCGATTGGGGTGATGCCAATCTAGTCAGCTTCAATGCTTCCAAGACCCAGGCGTGTCTATTCACCGCCAAGCGAAGTCAGTTCCGTCTGACTCCCACTTTCCAAAATGTTTCTCGTGACGAGCCACCTTGAGCTGTTGGGTGTTACCCTAACATCGGACCTCAATTTTGGCTCGTACATTGAGTCCAAGGCTAAGTTAGCTGCGAAGAAGTTGGGAGTCCTAGGGAAGGTAAGGTGGTATTTCACACCAGGTCAGCTTCTTAACCTGTACCAAGCACAAGTCCAGTCATGTATGGAATACTGCGGCCATCGCTGGGACGGCTCAGCAAAATACCACCGCGAAGCTTGAAAGACGTGCAAAAAACCTCATTGGCTGCGATACTTTGGTAAAAACCAGACTCCAAGGCCTTGAACATCGTCGCAAAGTTGCCATCTTTGAGTGTTTTACAGAATACATTTCGGAGAGTGTGCGATGGAGTTAATCGGTAGTGAAAAGGAGATGCAGGAATTATCCTGCATCTCCTTTCCACTACCGGACTACAAGACGTACGGAAACACGGCATCTGTATATGGATAACATTTCTCCTGTCCGCACAAAGCGATTCGCGTCCACTTTCATAATACGGACAGCGAAGGAATGGAACAACACCCTCCCAGCGTCTTTGTTCCCCGAAAGCTACAATCTGGATGTCTTCATATACAGAGTGAATAAATATCTTCTAGGCAAGCATGCTCCACCGTCGACCGCGTCGTCACTTACTATCAGGTGAGACTGCGGTCAAATGCGTGTCTATTCATGACAAAAAAATTAAAATTAAAATTTAACCATGGACCTGCGCAGCACGGCAGTCCACAGTTATTACTGCTCGGCTATCATTGCTTTGGTCGTTGAATTACTATATAGATGCATGTTATGTTGAGAAAAAAATAAGGAAGCGTTATCAATGATAACGATTAATATGGAATCAACTTTATATTGATTAAGGAACAAAATCAGTTTGATACAGAATATTATGCATAGTATTGAATTAGAGGTACTTTTTATAAATTACACTTATTATGATTATTATAATAATATTTGCACTATAAGTACAATCAAGGTACTAGTCACCTCATAGCGTATAATTATAAATGATCGCTCGCGCCAGGGGGACAAGTGATTATCATGAGTAACAACGCTGTTGTAAAAACGGGAGTAAGTAGTGGAGTTTTGACTCCACCCCGCGTGAGCAGTAGGTCTCGCGGGGCGCACTCGGCAGCCTGCACGCCGGGTTCAAAGTTCTTCGATTTAAAGGTTTCGGAACTGACGTATTTGTTTTAATTCTTTGAGCACCAAAATCAGCTTTGAGTTCAACGTCAGACTTCGCGACGGCATTGGCGGCCTGCTCGCCGAATAGGAAAGTGTCAATCTGTCAGACGCTCTTTCATATCTTTTTTAAACTTGTAGGTATGAAATTCCTTTTAGCCGCAGTGTCGAGTCTTTGTGTTGAATATCACAAAGCTATTGTTATATGATATATATGATAATAATGTTATTGCGACGGAACAAGCCCGAGACCCACCTGATGTTAAGTGGACTAACCTCTGCCTATAACAGATGCATTTCGTCAACGACGAATTGCACTGTGCCCGTCACACTGAGACGTACAGTTGTTAGGTCTCATGTGCCTGTATTTTTTCTAGCTCTCAAGGACTGCTGCCGGAACACACTGTTAGGTGCTAGGCGATAGATTTTCTATTTGAGGGTGGTCGCTAGCCACGCGGGCATTCGCGAAATGCCCTTCCACCATGCGGTGAAGCTCAAGCCCGCGGCGGGATTCGAACCATGGATCTGCTGCTCGGCAGTCCATAGCCAATGCCACTATCTACTCTATCACTGCTTCAAAACTTATTATTTTTTATTGTGTAGCTTTGATACTTTTGTCGTGTTGCACGCTCTGAAAGGACAGTTTTTAATAGAAAATAAATTATTAAGATTTCTATATTGAGGCCTTTTTGTGGGACATGTTTAAGACAACTGGCTAATTTGATACAGGTGTCATTGCTATATTTAATATTTGTAGTCTGTTGTACGCCCAGACTTGTTAAAATATCATGATCAAATGTTTGTGGTTGTATTGACAAGTGGGGTTGGTTCATCCCTAATCGGAGCATTTACGATTTTCATGTCATGGGATGGTGTCATTTGTATTTCTTTTATGGTACTGGAGGGCTCTGGGGTGGAGTTCTGGGAGTAGTGGTCTATAGCCACTAGATATGAGCGCCGCGCCGGCGCGCCGTCGTCGCCATGTGTTCTTACCGGCGGCGCGTCGCCGCCGAGTAAAGCATGCGACGCGCCGCTGTGACATTACGCAGTTTGATTTCCTACTCACACGCACCCACATATCAATTATGTGATATTTTTTAATAATACCGAAACGTATGGACATCAAGCTTTATAAAGTGAAGTATAGGGCTGTATTTATGTATTTTTTTCTAACTTGAGATATACGGAATTGTGTATTCGGCTCAGCAATATTATTTATTATAGCCTCTATAATATTAAACTTTATATTAATCTGTAAGGCGCGATATCCAATTCTGAAAAATATATTTAAATTAGGTTTGCCTTTTTGAGACTCACTTCTCATTAATTGTTTTTAACTGTTAAGTAGAGATTGTGATTACCTAACATTAAAGCAGGTAATATTACTCAGCAATACTTAAACTTGACACGGTGATGCAAATAATGTATGTCATTGTACGTATGCTTACTCATTTAGACGATTTAAATTACATATAACTATTATCGTAATTTTTTTTCTTGTAAAAAAATGTTATGAAAAGAACAAACATTAGTTAAGTTTTAATTACATCCTCCGTTCCTCTATTTAAAAAACTCAAAGCTGTTTTGACGATAACAACATGGTTTTTCATAATTTTTATTGTAATATACCGAACTCACATAAAACATCTAAGACCCACGGCCATGCCGCCGAAACGCCGCCGCCGCCGAGGAAATTTTTAAACCACGCCGCCGCCGTGGAATTCACCAACGGCGCTCATATCTAATAGCCACTTCATCTGAGAACTCTGGCTGCCAGTCATATGAGTACAAAATTCGTTGAGGTCACTCTAGAAAGTGGAATAACTTGCACACTCAATGTCAGGGTGTTGAGACAGTTCTAGCGAAAGCTCTTATGATACACTAGTTATATATATATAGGTAACTATATACATACTTTTATGTACTACTATTACGTCTGTACCTTTTTTTTATGCCTGACAGGTTAGCCTTTGACCACTATCTCACCTGATGATGTGGTTGAAGATGTTGTTCATTCCCTGTGATTATTGCTTTATTTTTATCAAATGTAATCAAAATTAGCGTTGAAGGTATTTACATAATTTACGTGGATAAGCATATAAAAATTGTTTAATTTAAAAAGTAGTAATGCACGGCGTAAAACAAAAAAGGAATTATCAATACCAACTGATTCGGGTTTGAATGCGGTGAAATAGCCCCAATGGCTATCTCAGTTGCATTTATCTGGACGTTGGGTTAAATAAAAAGTAATAACCTTATCGATATATAATACTGCGTACTGTTTACTGTTGGGCCAACGAAAACTCAGAATCACAACTTTTTCTATGACGTATTTTAAGTTTAAACTTTTGAATTTTTCGCATTATAGTTACTTAATTGCTGAAAAGAAACGCGCTGAAAACGTGAAGACGATTTTTTCACGTTTTCAGCACGTTTCCTTTTAGCATTGTAATAATCTTCTTTGATAATTCAATTTCATTTTAGTAAAACGTGTCTGGAGCGGTTGTACTACATTGCGAAGGACGAGACAGATATGGCGAAGGATTGACGTAAGATGGTGTCTATCTACTCTAGTTCAAAATTAAAGCCAATATGCAGTAAAACTATAAAATAGCTATACTAAAAAATTGCCAAGTCTGATTCAGGTCCCCTCTTGCTAAATTGATTGCATAATTTTTTGTATTTTTTTTTAAATACTTCGTTTTATGATTTTTAATCCGGTAATGTGAAACATTATTTCGTATTTTTCAACCATAGGCAATATTGTTATCTTTCGAATAAGCACCCTCGGCACCCCAAAGGCAGCCCAGTACCCCACGGGCATTCCAGCACCCCATGGGCATCCCGTTACCCCACGGGTAGCCTGGCACACCACGGGCAGCACATCACCCCATGGGCAGGTCGGCACCCCATGGGCAGATCGGCATCCTTATTTAGATTTGCAAGCTTGCTAAGATAAAACTCTAAAATCTGGGGCATTCGCCACAATCAGTTTTTTTAACTATATATATTTTGCCGGATACATTTTGGAGACTGCGCAATGGAAGTACACAATCTAATATATAATATTTTCGTTCTACTGCCAAACAAGGAGAAACTCGGCAAAAGGATGCCGTTTTATAAACGAAATTCCAAAGAAACGCACAAAGACAAAGTAGTTTGCTTCAACATTTATTGAGCGAACCACGAAGGAACTCTCTGAGTGACTTAACTGGAAAATACAACCCGGGAGTTATCAAACCCAAAGTAAACAGCTCCTTTCTGAGCTATGCTTTATTAGGAGTGCTTCACCGCAGACCGCAGCGTTGCTTAATATGAGATAAACAGTGCTCAAATGTGAAAAATTCGTTTGCAAGTACGGCAATCGCGAACGAAGTCGCAGGTACAGCTGCTAGTTATATATATAAACAGGGTTATTGGTAAAATACTAACAAACTCTTAAGGTTGACTTCTGCTAGTCCTAAAAACATTTTTAGATGTTTTTTTTGTTTCAAGAATTTTGTTAAAAAATTTTTTTGTTTGTTTTTTTTTATATGACAAAATAACAACGAGGACCACCTGTTGTTAAAAGTCTCTTGTGAGTATAATTTTAAATTTCATATTTTTTATTACTTACTGTACTGTACTGTATCAGCCGGATAGTACACTGCTGAACACAGCCTCCCCCGATGTGAGGAGTTTTGCCATAATCCCCAAGCTTGGCAGGCCGCTTGGGGATCGCAGTGTGAGATATCAGTTCCTGAGAAAGTGCTACAGCCCACCTTCTGGTGTGTCACTCTTAGTCGCCTCTTACGACACCCACGGGTAGAGATGGGGGGGTGAAATTCTAGCCCGGCACCCCACGGGAAATTTTATTATTTAGCTCGATGTAAATATACAAAGCGAGCGCAGCGCGGTCAAGTGTTACTGCGGCAGACGCTCTTGGCTCGGAGAGACTCAAAACTTAGAACAATAAGTTTTTCTAGTACACGTTTAGGTTCTGTGTCTCGTAGTAAAAGACAATGCCTACTCCGAGCTAAGTGCGCCCGCCGCGGCAACACTGGACCGCACCGCGCTTCCTTTGAATAGAGTTCTGAATATTTACATCGACCTAAGTAATAAAAATGTGAAATATTAAATTACAGGCACAAGAGACTTTTAAAATCAGGTGGTCCTCGTGCTCGTCACAAAAAAACCTTCAAAAGAAAGGTTTCAGAATTAAATAATCTATATATATAGTTGTACATCTCTCAATTTTATTGGTCATCTTATACATGTCCATATTATTGGGATTTAATAAAGACAAGCCGCATTAGGATGGAATGGTTACAAATACAATACTCTTCGTATCACCACCAAAACACTACTTTGTATTCCACCTCAAGCTTCCTTTTGTGTATTCGGTAAATTCGACTCATCATATTTTTCTGCTTTCAATCTCCCCTACCCATCCCGTTGTATAAACTTGAAATATCTGTTTCCGTATCGAAGTAAATTCGGAATCGTAAGTCGGGTGTGTGCGGTGCCGAAACTAATTTCGGAGGATTGATGTGAAGGGAACATGGTTGTGAAGGGAACAATTGCGGACAATTAGAGTAATATTTCTTCGGTAACAACCAATAAACAAATTAAGCGGTTAGCTTTGAATAATTGCAGATTTTTTGTTACCGCTAGTAATCTATATTATTACTAGCGGCCCGCCCCGGCTTTGCACAATTACGTCTTTAACAATAAAAAAAACCGGCCAAGTGAGAGTGGGACTCGCGCACGAAGGGTCCCGTAACTAAATATTCTGTGAATAGTTAAAGCGTCTACCGGTCACCGTTATTAGTATCGAGCAAGAAATGCTAAAAAAATCAAGTTTGTTCTATGAGAGGTCCCCTTAAATATTTATTTTATTTTATTTTTAGTAATTGTTGTTATATAGCGGCAATAGAAATACATCATCTGTGAAAATTTCAACTGTCAAGCTCACTGTTCTTGAGATACAGCCTGGTGACAGACGGACGGACGGACGGACAGACAGCGAAGTCAGTAATAGGGTCCCTTTGTGTACGGAACCCTAAAAATAATAAATTGAAAAACATAATAACTAGTTATTGTGACATAACTGTAATAGTTAAGACATATGATATTGCAGACTTGTTGATATTGATGTCCTCTATAAGATTGTAGCCCATTACTTTGCTCTATTGTCAACAATTTTTACAGCGTACGCGATATAACGATTTTTGTTATTTTATTCACACGTTGGATTACATTATCGAAGTTTTCATACGGATCCTCGATTTTTGTAAATATTATAGGCTATAGAATATTTACAAAATAATAATAATAATTAATATTATTATCATTCATAGTGTAAAATTCTAATGTCGAAAGATTTTTAAATCGGTCCAGTAGTTTTTAAGTTTATTCGTTTCATACAAATCTTTCCTCTTTATAATATTAGTACCTATAGATTGTTGCGTCTATACTTACTGTATTTTCGTAATTCGTTTTTTTGGTCATAGGTACCCTAGATATATGCAAATAATTAATTTGATCGATTTATACTAACTCGGCTTAATAAAGCCGAATGTTACTTGAATTGTTAAAAATTTTCTTAAATTTATAGTTGAAAATTACATTTAAGTGTTTTTACATTAAATAAAAAAACTTCATTTATAGGTATATATGGTACCGAGTGTATTTTTCGTTATCGTTTTTTTCTCTACAATACACTTTTAAATACAATGATATACTAATTCGGGGTTGAATCACAGATCCGTCCGTGAGAATGTTAGTACCCTTAATACCAATACCCGACACGCGGTACCCGGGTGGTGCCAATCAGTTAAAAATCCAAGTGGGTAGCCTTTTAATAGAGTAAAAAAAAGTCTTGATGGGTACCACCCTACGAATAAATATGAAAAGAAATGTTATTCAAGCTCAAAAACAACAGAACGCAAACTATACCGCAGCGGGCGTGGCTTAAAAAGTGTACCGCGCGGCCCTGTCAGTTTGCCGCGTGGGCTCTAGTCACGCGGTTGTACCGCGGGAATTTTCAACTGAATTTATCAATGTTCTTCTGCTTTGTTTAATTCCGCAAAAATACTATGGTGTGTAATAAAATGGTGGAGAAGCCAGACGGATATAAAAAAATCAGGAATACCTTTTATAAACGAAAAATGAACAATTTTTTGAAACCCATACTGGACTAACCTGGATAGTTTTATGCAACATTGCTAGAACATTGTTAGTCTTAGAACATTTTATATCAAAACAATTCCCATTTTGTTTGTTTTCTTAATTTTTTATGTCATACAAGTGCTAGAAATGTCATAAAAATACATTGAAAAAGGTCCTCAATTCTATTTAGTTCAATTTAGTATCTGTGATACTAATGACATAAAAATATCCTAGAAGTAGGGCTTAGGTCTGACAACTGACAAAGTGTCAATTGATGTAGTATTTTTCAGTATTGATGTCATTTTAGGGATACAAAGGACAAACAATTTACAAATAAATTGATCTAAGGTCTTATAACTGTCATGCTTGAGATCTATTTCTAGATAACTATTATATCATTTGTAGCCAAAATATAAAATTATAACGGATAAATACGACATCAACTGTCTTGATAGTTGTCACACCTAAGGCTGCGGTATTGTTAGTTCCAATATAGGTATATATTATCCATCTACTTCACTTGGTGCAAAGGTGGTGGAATACAAGAATTATAGTTCTGGGCATGCTGGGCACGCTGCCAACTGGTAGAGGGCTGGAGTGTTTAGACTGCCTACAAGCCTGCAATGGCTGCTAGGTCGAATAAATGCTTTCGTTGTAGTAGCTTAAAATATTTATTATAGATTAGATTATAGACACAAGCCTCTAAAGCTGGGACCGCACTACAGATGTGCGGCGCGACGTGGTATCTAAGCGACCATCACTACCTAATGCATTTACCGAGGTGCAAAGCAGTGCCGCAGCGAAGTACTTAGCAGCTCTACGGACAAACTTACAAAACGTATCTTGACGACATATACAACATACAGTATAGAATACTAAAAATGATTATACCTCCTAAAATAAAAAATGAATACTCAGGTGACCTGTTTCGGGTTATTTAAACACTTGTTACATTATTCCGGTTAGTAAAAAAGTTCAATTAAATATACTTTTCGAACAATACTTCCGAACAGAAATCCAATCTCGTATAAGTCATTCTAAATTCACCAGAAGCATAAAAATAGAAAACTACATTGTACCTAGAAACATTGAATAACGTATACGGCAAAAGGACCTCTCAATTCATAATTTATCACCTTATTAATAATCTGCCGTGTACAATTAAAGATAAAATCACAGAAAAAAATATTGAGTACATAAAAAAAAAATATTTTGTAACATAATTTTATAGCTATATAAAATGGAACATCCTTTGTAGTGCGTAAGCGCACACGAATACAATTTCACTGATACACGTTAAACAGCCGTTACACAACTGGGCTGCTACTACAATTCGACGAAGTTTCATTTTTCGTGTTTCGAGCTACACTTTACACAACGAAAATTTAATATGCGGTACGAAGTTTGGTGTTTGATATAGTCGGACCAGTAGGTTGGTAGTAATCTATGGTTGGACCGCAACGTTCAACACAAACCTTGCCCGCTATGGAATCTCCCATACTACTCTGAAAACGCTGTTATGCCTCAATCAATGTTAAGTCTTAAAACAGAGAAGTTAAATAATATTTTCACAAGGTCAGAGTCTGAAAGTCCTAGTTATGGATCAGCGAGAGGTGTCACTACTGTTCTAGAAAATACAGGTTAGATATTTAGGATTTACGTTAATTTTCTAGAAACGGCGCGCGGCGTGGCTTCGGCTGCACTAGGTTCTCCATTGGTATGTATATCCTCATTAGTAGTTGTGTTCTTTCTGCATATTTAGAACTCGACCGACTACTTACAAGCAAACGAATAAATTATAATTTCATATTTGGAAAATGTACAAACCATACGAATCAAATAAAATAAATGATATGCAGAATCTACACAGGTGCAAATGCTTGCAAGTCTATGCTACGAATGAAGTTAAACATAAGTACAGTCCCACCAACTTATCTGTTCAGGCGGCAAAAAAAAGAACTACAACATTCCTTCAAATTGTGACAGTTTGTAGTTGATTTTCTTGACCAGTAGCGCCCTCGAAAACTGCACAGTTAAGTGGGTGGTACTATAAGCCAATACGTGGACCGAAAGAAAGCTATCCTTCTTTCGGACCCAAAGTTCGATACTTCGACGAATTAGAGTAGGGGTTCGTATTTTTTGTATGCTCAGTGGGAAGCTGCTTACTGCACATACAATGAAATAATTCATTGAGCGCCTGAGATAACAGCTGTTTGTGTGAGCAAAACTCATGCTTGACTCTAAAATCTAGGTCTATCTAAAATCTATCTTTTTACTGTTTTGTTTAGTTTTGTTATTTTGTTCGCTATTTGGCTGTGTACGTAACACATTATACCAAATTAAGATTTAGTGTAATAATATATACCTATTTTATCGAGAATTCAATGTCTAGACAAACCTAACATATGTTTTAAGACATTACTAACATAAAGCATAATGTTTTTTATAAATTATATATTCCAAACATTAAATATTTGGATAATAAATAATAAAAAAAATAAGCGCGACTTTTTCGTTCACTATATCAATGCGGCGTAGCAAAACGGTTCTTTAAACTAATGGCAAAATGGATGAAGTCGTCGAAGAAGAAATAATTGTGGTGTCTTGCAAAATGGCAGATAAAGCTGAAAATTAATTAATGTTATCTTTGGGTGAAAGATATAACATGTTATTGTTTGAAAAAACTGTTTTCCAAGACTCTTCAGAGATAATTATCGATTTCACACAAATTTTAGAACGTATAATAAGGTCTTATGAATTGTTGAAACGTGGGCGAATGTGAAATGACTGGATAATTTACTGCACCACGTCTATCCGGTGCCGCAAGGTAAGCACTTGCGCTTGGTGCGGCGGCGCGGCACAGCCGTGACGCAGAGTTGCCTTCGGAGACATCTCTGTAGCGCTGCGCCGTGGGTCTCCAAAGCCACATCACTATAGTGCGGTTAACGCCATTAATAAACCCATACAAATCAACATTTCTCGAGCCGCGCCGCTTCGCTGCCACGCTGTGCCGCAGTAGTGCGGTTTGGCCTTAAGGCAATGACGGTGGTGATAACATCACCTTGACGCGACCAATAATATGCGATCATTTCTAAGCGCCAAATCAATTAACCAATCAAATTGAATTTGGAAAATTGTGCGTGTTTTGTTACTTGTGAACTGGATGAGTACGAAATCAAAGCGGTCACTGTATCAGAGTTATACTTCTTTACATTATTTATTCGTAGCTACTACCGCAGTATTAGATATTCTACCTCCAAAACAGCAGTTTATAAACACTGCTGTGTGTGTTAAGGTTGGAATGGCACTATAGCAAGTCAAATTACCAGGAAATGAAGAAAAACTAATGTCTCGGAGTGTCGAGCACAGGGCATTGTCACACACACACAGGAGACACTGTAACTTTAATTTACAGATGTGATGCTTACCATCAGGCACCGTCTGCCTTGGCACTTCTTAACGTGTAACAAGATTTTTTTCTTTATATTTTATTACTAATATTTTTTTATCAACTCTTAAAGAAGGAGGATGATTTTCAAGCGAACGCATTCGTGTTTTTAATGCATAGCCACGAATGAATTTTAATGGACCTTAAGGTTATTATTTCTTCTACAATCTTTATTGCAGAGTATACTATTCTGTCAAGAAAGTACCGGAAAATAACAGTAATACCCAAAATGTTAGGTTTTTAATCAAATTTATTTTATACCTTTAAAGTATGTGCCTTTACAAATGATACAGAATAACGCCAACGAATAATCAAACAATCAAACATTTTTAATCGCTTTTTCTGGAATTGAGTTCACATCTCGCTGCGAATATTCCCTTATGTCCTGTACCAAATTATACCGGTAGCCACGAAATGGTAATTTAGGTTTAGAAAAAAGAAAGAAGTTGACTGGAGCCATATCTGGTGAATGACGTTGCTGGATAGTATTTGTTGAATTTTTGGTCTATTGCAGCAGCTGTCTTTGAGAGCCAGTTCCCATTCTAGGTTAAGCCATTTTCGACTACATCATCACTCACCATCAGGTACGATTGTAGTAGTATTGCCAGCGAAAAGTTTAACCTGTAAGCGAAACACCATGGAATATGAGCGGAGAGACGATGTTAACTTCAAAAAGTGCAGGCAAAGAAATAAGTTTCAAAAATTACTACTTGATAAGTATTTGATGTATCTTGACAGCAGACACTATTTCTTAATAACAATCGACAGTCTCCGTCCCTTCAGTACTACACTGTTCTTCTACATCATCATCTGTGTTCAAAACATTCTAAATGTTCACTTGCAAGAGACGTAAGAGCATGCTTATGTGGCTTGCCGTCGTCATAAATAAAAGATCAGAGCCCAACTTGTTACATGCTGAAAGAGCACCGGAAATGTTTAGTGAGTTATAAAATACTTCTTTCGCCTAGTCAAAAAAATATACATAGGTAATGTATATAGTTAAGTTTGAAAAAAAATTTTGAGCAAAGCTTTCTATACAACGTCAAAAAAATAACTAATTTGATACTATATGATATCAATGAAATGATCATTATAAGGCATGCATATGCCTTACAGCTTAGATTTTTGTTTTTGTTTATGAATATAAATCAACAAAATAGAACGTCGTGCAAATTTAATTTAGTTAATTTAAAATTGATTACTTATAAAATGCACTGTTGTCTCAGGGTTTCGCGATTATTACACATAGTAATTAAACAACTTCAAGCGATTTAAATCGTGTCTCAGTGTGACTGCAGTGTTTGAAACGTCGGGACAAAAATAATGATAAAAATACGCAATTTTCACCACCGTTTAAAGTTGTTAAAATACTATGGTACCTACTTATATTAATGAAATAGTCTTGTCTAACACGTTGCCAGCAAATACAACTTACAGTTTGTATCACGCATTAGAATCTTGCGTATAGCGCAGGCTTCTACGTTTATTAAAGTTACATATGAATTTCTTAGAACTACTACAGAATTTCCTTTCACGTTACCTGCGCAACTTTCAAAGACATACATCAGTTCGTGATAAATTGGCTTAGTTTTGTCAAATGGGTAAACCAGCTGCCACACGTAGCCTAGTTGTGAAGGCACGCCTCGTAACTTGTGGTAGATAAGTAAAGCAATCGGTGTCAAGTTGTACCATAATACACCCATCAAGTTTCAGAATGTGGATTTACTACAAATGTGCTCAGATAAAAACAGAGTAAGATTATAAGAAGCAACTCAATGATTAAAAAAATTACTCATTGTATTGTATCCAGCAACATGCAGATATTATATTACAAGTAAATCTTCTATGGAAGGAGAGTTCTGCATAAGAACAACGATCGATGCATATTCTCCGAGCAACATAGATAACAAGAAAGCACTCGACACTATTAACGATAAGTGAGTACTCAGTTTAACGCAAAAAAAAAATCGGAAATCTATTTACAAAACAAAGTCCAGTTCTATGAATGTAAAAGTTAAGTAAGCGCACTGTTTCGTCAATTTATTTGGCGCGCTATCTGCTGTTTGTATTTGGTCATCATTATGAAATTAAATTCTGGATTTAACCTGATACCAACCCTTAAAGGTTAGATGCAGTACTCTCAGTTCTTATCAGTTTTTATCTTATAAAATTTCAAGCTATTGTTGAAGATTAAAATGATTTTTGTTATTCTAATGATCTGGTAGTATCAAACATATAAATCAGTATAACTGCGTAATAGAGTAGGAGCAGATAACAATGTACAATATAATATTAACATTAAATGTGTTACAGATATTTTGAATTTAATATATAAAACGAAACAATATGCCTACAATCATATTTGTTAACGTATATATGAATATGTTAGGTTCCTATAATTATATACCACAAAAGCTAAAGTTTCATCCAAACATATAGATATAAAATAGAACGTCAAAGCTGCAGTGAAAGCTACTTACTAGAAAATTGTATTTAATTGCTGGGATTTTATGTTTATATTGACAATTCAGTGTTTTTATTACATTACATCCCCTATATTGCCAGCTCCCAGTCCATGTAATGACATCGTAAACTTTTCTCATATATACCTGAATATATAAAAGCCTGTATGGAAAAACTTCCCATGTCAAGTTTGCCCGCCCACCATATACTCGTAATAATACGGAGTTTCCAAATAGAATCTTCCTTTTTTTATAGGGTAAGCTGGTTAATTTATAAACGTAAGTTTGTTTGTGTGTGATTGGTATGATTACCACCCACTTCCTAACGGCTAAACTGATTTTGTTTAAAAGTGGTGATATGATATACACCAATATATATATGTTTTTTTTATATTTCTTACCTCAGAACTTTTGACTGGGTGAACCGATTTTGATGTTTTTTTTTATTTCAAAGCTGATGCTTGCCTTGTGGTTCCATTAAAATTTCATTAAAATCGTTTGAGCCATTTTTAAGGTGCACTCCAATAACTGAAAAGTATTTTCCAATCTCGATGATATAGTCATTGACAGGGAATAACAATCGATCCCATAAGTAGCAAGAATCACTAAAAAGGCTGAAAAATATTTTTTACAAAAAAAATGGAACCGACTTCAACACTCAAATGTGTAAATTAACTTGGCAAAGTCGGCACCATGCGCAAAATATTGTGATAATAGTTACTTTGAACCATCATGGTGCCGACTTCAACAAGTAATTTCAAACATTTGAATGTTGAAGTCGGTTCCATTATTTAAAAAAATATTTTTTTTTCTAATACCTCGCCACGAAGTGATAAATTGGTTTTAATTTAAGGTCACAGCACAAGTAAGAACGTATAATCTGGTTTTTAATTCGAGATCAAAAATGTAAACAAAGGTGTTAACCGTGCAAAAAATGACATGTATTTAGTAATTTTATTAATTTTGGAAACGGATGAAGGATTTAAAATAAAAGAAATATTTTAGCTATAATTCATTACTTTAGTGTTAACTAATACAACACTTTTTTTATACGCGTACATATTGACGCACATATTCAAGCCTGAAAAATGGAATGAAAAAAATGAAATGGAGCGACATCTAAAGTACCACTTGCGTTGTACTACAAACAAGACCAATTTTGCAATTGGTTTTATACTTGTAAATGATGACGCAACCTTATAATTTTAATATTGTTAGGTTTGCAATGAAGTCTGCTATGCGGATTACATTGTTTTATTAATATTAATAACTTAATATAAATCAACCACTCCAATCAATTTAGTTTGACAGAACACATTAAAATATTTATTGGTATGTAACCAGTGTTAATCAGCTGTTGCCATAGGTATCTAATTGTTTCAATATTTATTGTGATAAGTGCCAATAGAACTAGATACATCTACCCATTTTACAAGATTTCTGCTCCCTTTAGTTTCGAAAGTACCTATACACTAGTTAACAAACCTAAGTATACCTGCTTTAGAACTAGGTATAAGCACCTACCTACGTCAGCACGTTGTTTTTAGTAATGCTATGCAGTTTAACCCACATATAACATACTTTAGTTGATTTAATAGCATGTCTTGTATTTCACTGTGGAAGTAACTCTTCTCCCAGTAATTACCCTAGCTACCGCGTACCTCTTAACCTAAACACAATGCCTAATGCTTTCCTTTGTAAAGCTTAAAAGATGCAGCTTAAAGAAAACTCTGGCGCTGCGGTTACCACCGATAATATTTACTGAGTATATATATTTAGAGGATATTAAATACAAAAAGGACCGGGGAGCACAATCAGGCAAAAAATGTTGTTAGTAACAGATCTTATTTTATAGTGAATACTACCTTCACTTAGAAAACTATTGCGAGTTTTGGCCTGGCTAGCTAACCTCAAAAGTAGAATATATGTCGCTTAGCACCTAACGGTGTGTTGAGAGCTAGTAATTCTAGGGTAGCCTGCATCTTCACCACATCATCGGTAAGTGCAGTACATAACATTACATGTCGGAATCTATCCGGTAAATATAACGCGAGTCCCAGCCGGGTAACTATTTATTTATAGTGGACAAAACTAGCAATAGTTTTCTAACCCACATTATTATAAACATATTATGTCATTATAATGTTACTACATTATTATAAACATGTAATGTTATGTACTGCACTTACCGATGATGTGGTGAAGATGCAGGCTACCCTAGAATTACTAGCTCTCAACACACCGTTAGGTGCTAAGCGACAGATATTCTACTTTTGAGGTTAGCTAGCCAGGCGGGCATTCGCAAAATGCCTTACCACCATGTTATAACGACTGCCATCCTAAAACAACAACCACGAACGATGGCATAACATGCCCTCCGAAGCACGGAAGCGCTCAGTAGTAATACCACTAGCGGTCACCCATCCAACTCATGCCGCGGCCGCCGTTGCTTAACTTTGCTGATCGGTTAAGAATGGCTAAACAAATATTTGCGAATGCCCGCCTGGCTAGCTACCACCCTCAAGTGGAAAATCTGTCGCCAAACACCTAACACTATGTCCCGGCAGCTTTTTTTGATAACTTATAATTTTATATAACAACATCTTTGACCACATCATCACTAACCATCAGGTGAGATAGAGGTCAAAGGCTAACCTATCAAAATATAAATAAAAACAAAAAAAAACTGACGTCTATCTGCTTGTAGGTGTTGCAAATGGTTACAAATAATCTGCAAATTTAAGACTTACAAGTTAGTTTTTGAGTTCAAACAATCGTTAGACGTCCTGATGACTTGGGATTGCAGCAAAATGTACACCTGACATAACCAGGTTATTTAAATATCCTATAGGATTGTTACGTAGAAAATTTAAATTGATAGTTACAAACAACCAGCTACGGTAGAGCTCCAGTAGCATTGACATTACAAAGCCACACCCTCTACAATGTAGGTCGAGGCATGTTGGTCGCGTTACCTCACAATATGATGGATTCAATGATTGCAGTTGACATGGTTTGTTGTTAAATAGGAATAGTTAAGACAACAGTCAAACAGAGTGTAGCACTGGAACGGTAAATTGGTATGAATTCGCTGTCAGCGGTACCAGACCAGGTGCGATGCTTACATTGCCTTGTAACTCGATGAAATTGTCAATCACGTCAATTTAATATAGAAACAAAGGACAGGAATTTAATCTGTTCCTGTTTTGAGTCCAACCGAATGTTTCCATTTTTTCATGATTTTGAGGGATCAAAGACACACAGGACAGGATATCGAGCAAAATTATTCAAATGAGGCCATTCTGACGGAAAGTACTTTTATTTATTTTTAGATTCATGACAGATTGAAATTCTCATGAATAAAATACAAGTAAATTATGTTTGATATTTATGTTCGTCGAAATACGGATTATTAAAGTTTTGCGATCAATTCATACGATAATAACTCTTCCAAACTGTGGTAACATTATAATGACATAAAACGTTTATAATAATGTGGGTTAGAAAACTATTGCGAGTTTTGTCCACTATAAATAAATAGTTACCCGGCTGGGACTCGCGTTATATTTACCGGATAGATTCCGACCAGTTTCTATCATCATCAGAAATCTTGTAAAATGGGTAGATGTATCTAGTTCTATTGGCACTTATCACAATAAATATTGAAACAATTAGATACCTATGGCAACAGCTGATTAACACTGGTTACATATACCAATAAATATTTTAATGTGTTCTGTCAAACTAGATTGAAGGGAGTGGTTGATTTATATTAAGTTAATAATATTAATAAAACAATGTAATCCGCATAGCAGGCGTTATTGCAAACCTAACAATATTAAAATTATAAGGTTGCGTCATCATTTACAAGTATAAAACCAATTGCAAAATTGGTCTTGTTTGTAGTACAACGCAAGTGGTACTATAGATGTCGCTCCATCCCAATACGATGGTTAAAGAACGATAGGAAAGATTTGAGTTATGACGTCATGTCATGTTAGCACAATTGATTAGAGTATACCCTGGCTCAAGGGGTGGATGGACGCGGGTTCGAATCCCGCACATGACTTAAATTTTTCCTTTCCTGTATTTGTGATTTTGTTAATAAAACAACTTTAAAATGGTATAAAATCACTTACATTTATGAAATTTTTTATACCATTATTTCAAACACTACTGCAGTAATCGTAGTCACGGGGTGACTTAACTTCTTCATATGAGTAAAAAAATATTTTGTATAACGTCAGAAATATTATTTTTAACGATAATTCACTATGTAGGCATTGCAGTGTTTGCTGGCGGTGTCTATAAGTCTTGCAGATTTGTGTCAGCGATGGAATTTAATTAATTTGATGACTGGATACCAAGTAAGTGGTACTTGCCATCATCTCTATTGAAATTTCTACTACTGCAGTATTAGCGAGAAATACCAAATTCTTAATTTGAATAGTGCCACAAAATATTCATGGCATGAACCGAGTCTCTCTTGCGAGTGTGAGCGACAACATTAACATTGAGATATTTATCTGTATAAGTGGTTTTCCTGTTCACTGTATGTGTAAGAGAGTTGTCAGGATTCCTGGTGATTAGTACTTCAAGCTCCCGGTGGTATTCAAACTATGGATATTCTGCGCGGTATTCCATAGCTATTGCCACTGGACTATGACAGATTCAAAATTCCTTGATTCTAACAGCTCTTGCAGCCAACTTTGTGCCAAACGCACGATCGCACAACAAAACTGAGTGTTCCGAGATGATATATGTGCGTACACAGAATAAATCAGGAAGTATTTTGCATTTCCATATAAAGTGTTAAAAGGCAGAGACTTGGTGTTTGCGAGAGATCTGTCATCCACGTGAATTTATTGCGCATCGATCGCACGGCTTAGGGTGGTGTTACCACGAGAGATCAGGTAAAAGCCCGGACTGGATTTTTTTGTACGATGCTATAAACAATATATAGGATATCAAACTCATTGCCTTGCCAACATATATTTTGTTTGCCTTTTAAAATCAGCTACTTTTGCTTAAGTTTGTAACGTTAATTGCCATCAATCTATATACTCTATGCTTCCTTTTTAATATGAAGTCGGTTAATGTAATATAATAACAAGCAAACAATAAGTAGAGAGTAATATGAAAATATGAATAAAATCTGTTCTTATTTCATCATTAATATATATATATATATATATATATTTATTATTAATTTATAATAAAAAGGGCTTTTCATTAAGAGAGCTAAAAAATAAAATAAATTATCTGTTTATTTTATTTTTTATGCGGCCATTTGGCTGAAATTATATTCCATACATAATGTCAGCGAATATTCTTTAAAATAAAATAAAAGTTGACGCAATATAGTTATGACGTCATGTCATGTTAGCACAATTGATTAGAGTATACCCTGGCTCAAGGGGTGGATGGACGCGGGTTCGAATCCCGCACATGACTTAAATTTTTCCTTTCCTGTATTTGTGATTTTGTTAATAAAACAACTTTAAAATGGTATAAAATCACTTACATTTATGAAATTTTTTATACCATTATTTCAAACACTACTGCAGTAATCGTAGTGACTTAACTTCTTCATATGAGTAAAAAAATATTTTGTATAACGTCAGAAATATTATTTTTAACGATAATTCACTATGTAGGCATTGCAGTGTTTGCTGGCGGTGTCTATAAGTCTTGCAGATTTGTGTCAGCGATGGAATTTAATTAATTTGATGACTGGATACCAAGTAAGTGGTACTTGCCATCATCTCTATTGAAATTTCTACTACTTGGTATATTGCGTCAACTTTTATTTTATTTTAAAGAATATTCGCTGACATTATGTATGGAATATAATTTCAGCCAAATGGCCGCCGCGACTCCGCTGTAGGTGGTGTATCCTGGTGGACCAATTTAGAATGACATTTTCGCATACATGGGGCTCAATTTCACGAAGAACGCAAGTTATGTAGGCCCTCAGGGCGGCAATTGACTGTGGTTTGTCTGCATACACTAGAGACTTCACGTAACCCCACAGAAAGTAGTCGAGCGGTGTTAAGTTACACGATCTTGGTGGCCAGTTGATGTTGCCGAAGACGAAGACTTCGAATTTCTCATCCAATAATATTAATATTTCCCGTGCTATATGGCAAGTGGCGCCGTCCTGTTGGAACCACATGTTTGTGAGATCTATACCATCTAACCTAGGCCATAAAAATAGAATAGAAGAAATAACAAACAGTGACTTTTCCAGAGTGTAGAGACACCTGATGAATCTCCCGTGGATTTTCGTCGCTCCAAATCCGGAAATTTTGTTTGTTAACAAATCAAAGAAAACCCAAATCTCGACGCAAAATCTGCCAAGTTGATGTCGCAGAAAGACCCAGCTCTATACACACGACGCGGTATGGACTGTCTGGGGTTTCCTCGCATACTGTCCCGAACAGCAACAATATTCTCTAACAATCTTGCGTTTCTTGGACGTACAGGCAGTACTTTATCGATCACCGATCTAATTGTCTCAATTTTTTTTATTAAACGGCGGTTTGTGGACTCTGCTGGACGGCCATGAACGCCATAAATTGGACGCAATGCACCGAACGTTAGGCTAATAGAGCACTGATTTTGATAATACATTTTAACAATTTCTACGCGTTGTTGATGCGTGTAGGGTTCTATGGTGAAATGTCACGACTAAATATGTGTTCATGCCAAATTTGACAGCTATCGCTTTACCAAGATGGCCGCTATGCAATGTCAAAGTTCGCGAGTTTTGAAAAAACCCTTTTACTTTACATTTATTTTATACGGGTACATTAATTTGTTTATGGCAGTATTATGAAGACGTATGCTTCTTCAAGCCCTTAGAGCTCGATTATTATATTAATAAACCTACTTCATTAAATTATTATTGAGTTAGGCTTCACACGGTAGGAAGTTATTATATTTATCTCTGCAAATTTACGTTTGTTCAATTTGTCACTAAGTTTTGTCATAATTTCGTCGATATATTTATATCTTATAACTTTATCCCTGCTAATCCTTTAGTAACCCCAGTTCATATTCAACCAGAATGATATTTTTTATTCGCTTATGCCATTCTACGATCTATCCCAAATAAATTAGAGATAAATAATAAATCAGACGACTTGGATCTCAATACGTCAGGATAATGGGGATCGTCTTTAATAATATATTTTATATAATCTCATTCGGTAATATTCTCATTATGAAATGAAATACAGACTTTTATTGGCATATTTTATTTACATACTTCTGAAAATCAAAGAGTTAAATTAAATCATTATTCTCTTAACAAAACAATGCTTTAAAACATTTTTTTAATTATTAAAGTACAATGTGTCCCGACCAAGGAGGTTTCAATTCAATTTAAGTACACAATAATTATCTGTGGTGGGCGCGCTGCGCGCGCAACGCGCTGGTTCCGAGCCATAGACCAATAACAGACTTTTTCCATTTTGGCGCTATTTCGTACATACGAATTTGATTAATAATAATTAATATTTTATTGGATAAAAATGTATTTAATGTAGCTACCTATAACCATGAGATTAAATAAAGTAGTGTATGCAACTGCATATAATTAGGTATTAAAACACTCGTGTAATCTTATTTTGAAACTCGCCTGCGGCTCGTTTCTAAAAACTACACTCAGGTTTTAATACCCTCTATTATATGACAGTTGCATAAACTACTAATATATAATATTTAAATCCCCTATTCACCTTTTAACAGTATAACTTTCTAACAATAATATGAATAAGCTACATTGATGGTCACTTATTAATGTTGTCAATATTCTAATTTCTAATTTCTGTACAGTAGCGCGAATATAAAAAATAAATCGCAAAACACAAATTCCACTTTTTATTAAAAATAATCTATAGGTAATGATAGTTTTTAAAAATATTTTATATTTATCAAATAAATGGGTCCACACTAGGAAACATTCTATCAATTAAAGGAATAGTTATCAAAATCAGTTTACAGCTTATTATAAAATAACCAATAAGCATCACCAGTATAATATTGTAGATATGTCGAGTTTTAAGCAATCCAATATTTTACAGTAAAATTATTGTATTGTAAGATATCTCGTATAAGTTAGGATTCTTGGTGACTGTAATATTACGCATTGTATTGTCATGTGTGTATTGCTTTAGAATTTCGACGCTTCCGCGGCCACGTATGTTTACGTATTTTTTTCCACATCCATAAGTCTACTTCAATGCGAAATGCCGAACAATTGTTTTTTTTCGTGAGTAGGGTTCGTTTTTGCTTGCTATGTAATATTCATACCTCTTTCGATTGGTTTGTTTGGTGTCCATGTTGTCGTTATTAGTACAAGTACCTTATTTAATATGATTCACCGAATTTATTGGAATTCATAACTTTAAATTAATTATATAACTCGAACTAAATAAATTTACTAAGTTAGTATAACAAATTATAAAACCCATTTGTATGTTTTTTTACAGTAGTAAAGATTTTTTATTCCGATCTTAAGTTATATAACTTATTATATATACCTTATTCGATTGATTTTGTTAATTTTGTTGATGTTTTCATACTAGAATGCATCTGATAAATTGATTATAATTATTAAAAAATACTTTGATTGGTATAATTACCCAAACCAAAGGGTACATACCCTGGCGTAATGTAAACACTTAAGCAATATCTTTATTGTACATAAACATGATTTAGTACATCAATATTATGCTACAATTATTTAGTTCCATAGGTCATAATTGTGCTTTCCAAGTTTCCAACACGGGCTAATTTAAATAAAATTGAGTACAACATTTTTATTCTGTTCACACTAAAATATAAAGTGATATAACATATACCTAATAACGATAATTTCAATGTTAATTCAATTTCAAGTCTAGATACCTCGTCCTACGTCTAGATAGTTGACACCAATTTAGATGATGACTGAACACATTAACCGTAAGTCCACAGAATAAATTAAATTTGTGGATTTATAAAAGTTCTTTATGTTATACCAATTTGGACTTAGTTAAAATAAAATAAAGGCATTGGTATTTTACTTCAGTTTAGTTTGTGGTGCATAACATAAAGGTATACATGTCCATTATGTAAGTACCTACTCGTACTTATGTGTAACACGCCAACAATATTGAAATGGGTTTATCCTTTTATATTTTACTACATTGCCTGCTTTGTGTTGGTATAATTAAATAAAGTGACTACTGGCATTGTTTACGAAACATCAAAAAGAATTCTGTCATTAGTACTTATTTAAATCAAACAAAGTTGTTGGCTCTATGATCATTGTTATGTTTTTTATTCTGGACAATAACAGTTTGTAAACGCAACCCGTTTATTAGAGTTCCGTAGTACCTACAAGGAACCCTTATAGTTTCGTCATGTCCGTCTGTCTGTCCGTCTGTCCGAGGTTTTGCTAAGAGACCGTTTGTACTAGAAAGCTGCAATTTTGTACGAGTATGTAAACTTACCACGCCGACAAAGTGGTAAAATAAAATTTTGAAAGATATTTTTTTTTAGGGTAGCTCCCATACAAGTGTTGTGGGTATAATTTTTTTTTTCGTCGTCTATCCCATCGTGTGGGGTATCATTGAATAGGTCTTTTAAAATGACTGAAGGGTTGCTCATACTATTTTTCGATTTATTGGTCCATTTACGAAATATTTAACTTTAAAGTGCAAATTTTTGTTGCAGTAGGGCGTCCCCCCCCCCCCTCTAAAACCTAAACTGCTGGCTTGAAAAGTCTGAAAAAAATCATGATGATAGTGCAGTTCATGAACTTTTAAGGAAAATTATAGCGGTTAAGATAACTTTATTACTTTAGCAGTAATAGTCGTTGAACTCGGGTATTAGATAATTTTGCACCAAATACAAAATCCTTAGAATAAATCCTTTAAAGTTACTAAGATGAAGTACTGGAAGGACTAGAATCGGTATAGATAGTTATATACTATAAGAAGGGGTGGAGGGGGGTTGTAGCATCCCCCCAGAGGGGTGGGGGTTAAGGAAACGATTTTCTTTTAATAATAATTAAAAAAAAATATGTGTATCTACATACATTAGAAGGAATTTAGGTATGGTATATATTTTGTGCAATGGGGAGGGGCAGAGAGGGTGGAATATTCCCCATTGATGTGAGGGGTTACAGAAATCTATAGTTTTTTTAAAACTAATGAAATTTCTCAAAATTAGCTTCTTCTTCATGAAAATAATTAATCATAAATCACAAGCACGAAAACGTCAACAAAAAATGGTTAGGCTTAGAGTCAAATGTCTTATTAGAAATGAAGTAATTCTATGACAGCTCCGGCGCTGTCTTAGTCTTCTCGCAACCTTATCGCAGCGTATTCGCTACACCTTCGCTGTATACTAGCGCTGCTCCCTCTCCGCGTCTCTAGGTTATAAAAAACACTCTAGGGGTAGGGCAGACAAGACTGCTTGAAAGATGGATGATCCAAAACCAGCAAGATTTTTAGTGTATTTTATTAAAAATAATTTTACTCCTAAGACAAAAACAAATAATTTTATACAAATACAAATTACTATTATTCCTCCTTATTGTGATACATTTATGATGAGTCTATGACTCTAAAACAAGGCTGGTGGCCTGTTTCTTAAGAACCAGGTCCTTCCTGGCTTTAGAGAATCTGTAACACATCTATATTTTTTCTTTTATATATACTATTTAGTAACATTTCAAAATTGAACCAATACATTGAAACATATATAATATAGGAAAAATATTTATCGAAATTGTTTTTATTCGAATTAACGTCATTTTGTATATTTTTAATAATTAATATTTACGTGTAGTCATTGTTCTGTGGTGTAGATTGGTGTACGAGTTTAAGTGAATGTTTGCGAGGAATTTGAAAGGTGTATGTGTCGGTGCGTGTTTCTGTATGTTTGAGTATACGTGCACGTGAAGGGTCTGTGATTTGTAATGTGTAATTTTACATATGGGATTCCATCTCCAACTCCCCCGTGGGGTGCCGGGTTAGAATTGCACCTCCCCATATCATCCCGTGGGTGTCGTAAAAGGCGACTAAGGGAATAATTATAATGGAAAGTGGGCAGCAGCGCCTTCTAAAGAACTACTATCTTACACTGCGATCCCCAAGACGCCTGCCAAGCGTGGGGATTATGGCAACTACCCCCTCAATAGGGGAGGCTGTGTTCAGCAGTGGACGATCCGGCTGATACAGTACAGTACAGATAAGGGATTCTAACTTTGATGAAGTTCAAGTCATAAAGGATTAAGGAATAATATTACGTAGTAAATTAATGTAAATATTCAAAATATAATTATAGCACGTGGTTTAAAAATATTTAATTTTAGTATAAGGTCCTCTAGTAACTTCAACAACGAATTAACGTATTTATTGCATAATTTTAAACCATTATGAAGAGCTGCTAAACAAATATAAATTATTGCAATTAAACTCTAGGAGGCAACAATTAGATATTATGCTTCTGTATGACCTATATCATAAGTCATTACATATATGACTGTACAGAGTTGATCGATTAGCTTCGGTATAAGTTACTTTTTAGACCTCGCATCCTCACCGTCTCATAATTATTATTAAAAATAACAATATTTTTTAATTAGGAAAATATTGTGACTCTGTTCGTTGGCTCTTGAATACATATATACACAGTCCCTTCAGTGCCGTTATATAGTTTACACTATATATAGATATATATATATACATATACAGTGTAAACTCAAGGGACTGTGCATTTTATGGCGTTACAGAGAGGTGTCGTTAAATGGAGAGAAGAAAAAGTTAGTGAGCAACTAAGAAACGTATAGATAATCCATGATTCCTACTTAATAGTCACAACAGTCTACACGTGCAAGCAATCACAATTTATAAACAAAAGAACAAATTGCTTAGAAAGTTATAGGTGGAGCGATAAAAAGAAAAAGAACAACAGAATTATTCTATATTATGATAACGGGCTACTACGGAACCCTACATTGCGCGTGACCCGACACGCGCTTGACCATTTATTCATTATTTTTTTATTTTATTGATTTGACGGAAATGAGTCAACATTGTTGGTAAGGTAAGGTTAAACCATGCCTCTAATTTCTGGGTAGTTTAGCTTGTATCGGATTTCACCATATCTTTCAATTCATCTTATTCACCTGTGTCTTCCCCGTGGTTCGTTCTTCAGATAAAAGTTTCCATCAGGAAAGCGTTTTAACCAAAATCGCACGGTGCATTCATTAGCAGTCCACTTTTCAAACGCAATATTGATATTGCGAACTGTTTCTGCCCCGTCAATTCAACTAATCAACTCGTATTCAAAAATCCCTCGAAATTTCCAAGTATCCATCTTTCTTGCCAAAGTTGAAATAAAAAAAAATCAACTGCAAGTTGAGTATCGAATGTTTTACATTTTAAAAAGAAGAACCTCATAGGTACCATGAGAAAAAAGTTTCACTCAAAGATCTCAAATCATGAAAGTTTTGTGTGTGAATGCATGAATGTCAATTCGAAGTACCTAATACAATTAAACGGCAATTTCATACTTTATCCCTTTTATATATAAAAATCTGGCAAGACATATTCATATATACCTATTCTAAGTGCCACGGTCTTGACAGCCAAATGTTGCACGTTTTACAAAATAAAAAATAGAAAAGTAATTTTACGCAGCTACACTACTCCACGCCGTCGATTTGCTGTTACAAATCAGCCACCAGTGATCAGAAGGCTAATTTAAAATTGTAGTATTTCGGGTAAAAATATATAAATATCGATATCACCAAAGTTGATTAGGATAGAAGATTAGGAGATTAGATAAAACTTTATATTTATCTATATAAAATTTTAACATCTGTGGAACATGACTATTCTAGGTAAAAAATCATACTAAGAGCATTTTCTTTTTCCAGTAGACCTGTTACTGAATTCTGGGAATCTCACATGACATGGTTGTGACATTTAGTGTTTTTTTTATAAATGTATAATATTATTTGAAATACTAAATTACAATTTGTGTATAGGTGCATTAAATATCTTTCCCTATGATAAAAAATATAATAGAAGTTTAATATATTAATTTAATATAGTTCTCTCAAATAAACACATTTTTCTTAAGAATGAGAATTACCCATCTAATAAAATAACGGTAGGTACACAATCACCCTAACATCATGTAATATAAACTACTGACTGAACCCCCAACAGGACCCGATTATTTTTCCGGCGTA
Source organism: Plagodis pulveraria (assembly GCA_963890685.1). Classification (NCBI taxonomy): domain Eukaryota; kingdom Metazoa; phylum Arthropoda; class Insecta; order Lepidoptera; family Geometridae; genus Plagodis; species Plagodis pulveraria. The sequence goes on along the minus strand of OY982950.1, from coordinate 20,729,735 downwards.
TGTACCAATACACGACAAAAGCTAATTCCATTCTAAAATTTCATACTGACTTGATCTCCGTTACAGATGTAGGTAGATACACAACCTGGCTGACGAGCGAAAGACGTGCGCGCGGCGCATCGCACACAAATTTATGTCGCGTAAATGAATACGTCGCGCTCCCAAATAGTGCGGCCTGAGGTAGCGTAAAATACCTAAAGCCTAAATTTCTAAAAATGTTCATATAAGATACACTAACTTGAGAGATTCACATTAATTCTGTTATAAACTAGTTCTTTTAACTTTTACATAAACACAAATGAGGTCGTAATTAGTTTTTATAATAGAACAAAGTATTTTAGAACGAAAAAATATATACGTCTAATTTTGTTTACAATCATGGTTGCCATGGTTACAGTTACAGCAGAGTACCTTAGAACGAAAAAACATTAACATGTTGTTACCATGGCAACCATTGTTTACGACAATGGTTCTATAATAGGTTAATAGTGGTATCTAGCATGGTGGTAGGGCATTTTGCGAATGCCCGCCTGGCTAGCTACCACCCTCAAGTAGAAAATCTGTCGCCAAGCACCTAACGGTGTGTTCCGGTAGCTGTCCTTGAGAGCCAGTATTTCTAGGTTAGCCTGAACAACATCTTCGACCACATCATCACTAACCATCAGGTGAGATAGTGGTCAAGGCCCAAGAGAGGGAATCATTAACTATGAGTTTTTCCCACCCTTAGGTGGGAAGCAGCGTCTTCCACCCGCTATGCAGATCAAATAAACACTACTTTCCGAGTATGAGAAATGAAAAAACATTTTTACACTCATTCAATAAAATATATTTATTAAAAAAGTTTAGTGTGGTAGCTAGCTGGTCGGGTATTAGGTAAATATCCTATCACCATGTAAAGTATTGAAATATTCTGGTCGCCTAAAGGCTTCCAACATAACACAACAATTAGAACAGAGTAGGAAGTTGAAAACAAATACTAAGTATTTCGTCACAAGTCACGAATTGCACTGCGTCCGTCACCTTGAGACATAGTTGTTAAGTCTCATGTGCCTGTAATTTCACTGGCTCTCAAGGACTGCTGCCGGAACACACCGTTAGGTGCTTGCCGGCAGATTTTCTACATGAGGGTGGTCGCTAGCCAGGCGAGCATTCGCAAAATGCCCTTCCACCATGCAGTGAAGCTCAAGCCCGTGGCGGGATTCGAACCATGGACCTGTTGCGCGGCAGTCCATAGCCAATGCCAATAACATATTATTGTGCAGTCGCATACGCGATAAAGGTAGTTCTTAATACATTTGGAGTAAAAATATCTATATCATGGGGCATTGTGAACTATTTATAGTAGATATGAGACAGTTAAGTGAAAAATCTTTAATCAAGTATATACCGTATTACTCGAATCGGACCCGATCAATGGTTGTGGAAAAACCAAATTAAATCGTATTTTTATTCATGATCAGTAATAGAATTCGGGAGGGCACAAATTGAAGTGAGACATCCGAGTTCACCAGGGGGATTGTCAAGGCAGAGCTGTAGTTTAGGTTTTATAGTAGGTATGCGGTTCACTACACAGATCGATTCAAAATAAAAATTATAGTAGCTAAAACTATAGTACGATACTGCTTCTCATTTTCACAAACCTACTAAACTAGCTCCAAGAAGTATTTGATCTCTACTGCACAGTTTAGTTAGTTATGATTTTAGTTCAGTCGCTACCAAATTAAATAAAAATAAATGGTCTAGCGCGTGTCGGGTCACGCGCAATGTAGGGTTCCGTAGTAGCCCGTTATCATAATATAGAATAATTCTGTTGTTCTTTTTCTTTTTATCGCTCCACCTATAACTTTCTAAGCAATTTGTTCTTTTGTTTATAAATTGTGATTGCTTGCACGTGTAGACTGTTGTGACTATTAAGTAGGAATCATGGATTATCTATACGTTTCTTAGTTGCTCACTAACTTTTTCTTCTCTCCATTTAACGACACCTCTCTGTAACGCCATAAAATGCACAGTCCCTTGAGTTTACACTGTATATGTATATATATATATATCTATATATAGTGTAAACTATATAACGGCACTGAAGGGACTGTGTATATATGTATTCAAGAGCCAACGAACAGAGTCACAATATTTTCCTAATGAAAAAATATTGTTATTTTTAATAATAATTATGAGACGGTGAGGATGCGAGGTCTAAAAAGTAACTTATACCGAAGCTAATCGATCAACTCTGTACAGTCATATATGTAATGACTTATGATATAGGTCATACAGAAGCATAATATCTAATTGTTGCCTCCTAGAGTTTAATTGCAATAATTTATATTTGTTTAGCAGCTCTTCATAATGGTTTAAAATTATGCAATAAATACGTTAATTCGTTGTTGAAGTTACTAGAGGACCTTATAACAAAATTAAATATTTTTAAACCACGTGCTATAATTATATTTTGAATATTTACATTAATTTACTACGTAATATTATTCCTTAATCCTTTATGACTTGAACTTCATCAAAGTTAGAATCCCTTATCTGTACTGTACTGTATCAGCCGGATCGTCCACTGCTGAACACAGCCTCCCCTATTGAGGGGGTAGTTGCCATAATCCCCACGCTTGGCAGGCGTCTTGGGGATCGCAGTGTAAGATAGTAGTTCTTTAGAAGGCGCTGCTGCCCACTTTCCATTATAATTATTCCCTTAGTCGCCTTTTACGACACCCACGGGATGATATGGGGAGGTGCAATTCTAACCCGGCACCCCACGGGGGAGTTGGAGATGGAATCCCATATGTAAAATTACACATTACAAATCACAGACCCTTCACGTGCACGTATACTCAAACATACAGAAACACGCACCGACACATACACCTTTCAAATTCCTCGCAAACATTCACTTAAACTCGTACACCAATCTACACCACAGAACAATGACTACACGTAAATATTAATTATTAAAAATATACAAAATGACGTTAATTCGAATAAAAACAATTTCGATAAATATTTTTCCTATATTATATATGTTTCAATGTATTGGTTCAATTTTGAAATGTTACTAAATAGTATATATAAAAGAAAAAATATAGATGTGTTACAGATTCTCTAAAGCCAGGAAGGACCTGGTTCTTAAGAAACAGGCCACCAGCCTTGTTTTAGAGTCATAGACTCATCATATATGTATCACAATAAGGAGGAATAATAGTAATTTGTATTTGTATAAAATTATTTGTTTTTGTCTTTTATTTGTTTTTGTTTTCCTATATTATATATGTTTCAATGTATTGGTTCAATTTTGAAATGTTACTAAATAGTATATATAAAAGAAAAAATATAGATGTGTTACAGATTCTCTAAAGCCAGGAAGGACCTGGTTCTTAAGAAACAGGCCACCAGCCTTGTTTTAGAGTCATAGACTCATCATAAATGTATCACAATAAGGAGGAATAATAGTAATTTGTATTTGTATAAAATTATTTGTTTTTGTCTTAGGAGTAAAATTATTTTTAATAAAATACACTAAAAATCTTGCTGGTTTTGGATCATCCATCTTTCAAGCAGTCTTGTCTGCCCTACCCCTAGAGTGTTTTTTATAACCTAGAGACGCGGAGAGGGAGCGGCGCTAGTATACTGCGAAGGTGTAGCGAGTACGCTGCGATAAGGTTGCGAGAAGACTAAGACAGCGCCGGAGCTGTCATAGAATTACTTCATTTCTAATAAGACATTTGACTCTAAGCCTAACCATTTTTTGTTGACGTTTTCGTGCTTGTGATTTATGATTAATTATTTTCATGAAGAAGAAGCTAATTTTGAGAAATTTCATTAGTTTTAAAAAAACTATAGATTTCTGTAACCCCTCACATCAATGGGGAATATTCCACCCTCTCTGCCCCTCCCCATTGCACAAAATATATACCATACCTAAATTCCTTCTAATGTATGTAGATACACATATTTTTTTTTAATTATTATTAAAAGAAAATCGTTTCCTTAACCCCCACCCCTCTGGGGGGATGCTACAACCCCCCTCCACCCCTTCTTATAGTATATAACTATCTATACCGATTCTAGTCCTTCCAGTACTTCATCTTAGCAACTTTAAAGGATTTATTCTAAGGATTTTGTATTTGGTGCAAAATTATCTAATACCCGAGTTCAACGACTATTACTGCTAAAGTAATAAAGTTATCTTAACCGCTATAATTTTCCTTAAAAGTTCATGAACTGCACTATCATCATGATTTTTTTCAGACTTTTCAAGCCAGCAGTTTAGGTTTTAGAGGGGGGGGGGACGCCCTACTGCAACAAAAATTTGCACTTTAAAGTTAAATATTTCGTAAATGGACCAATAAATCGAAAAATAGTATTAGCAACCCTTCAGTCATTTTAAAAGACCTATTCAATGATACCCCACACGATGGGATAGACGACGAAAAAAAAAATTATACCCACAACACTTGTATGGGAGCTACCCTAAAAAAAAATATCTTTCAAAATTTTATTTTACCACTTTGTCGGCGTGGTAAGTTTACATACTCGTACAAAATTGCAGCTTTCTAGTACAAACGGTCTCTTAGCAAAACCTCGGACAGACGGACAGACAGACGGACATGACGAAACTATAAGGGTTCCTTGTAGGTACTACGGAACCCTAATAATGGGTGCCTCATGATTTAACTAATCTGCAGAAAGAAACGCGTGTTGAAACTTGTGTTGCCTTGTTGAATCGACACAGAATGAAATATTATTGGATCAAATTGTCATGTGATGAAAAGTGGAATCTTTACGATAACCGTGAGTGACAAATGCAATGGCTGACCCCAAGTCAAACGCCGCAACAGTGTCCTAAAGCAAAGCTTACCAATAAAAAGGTAATGGTAACGGTGGTCTCAGCATGGTGTTATTCACTATAGCTTTCTCCGATCTGGTCAAGCAATAACGGTAGATGTCTATTGTGTCGGATTCCGAACCTTGATAGAAAAACTAGCAGTGAAACAGCCCCGACTCATGAATCGATCTTCACCATTATTGCTCCATGATAACGCGAGACCTCATACAGCACGAGAAACCGTTTTAACTCTACAGGAACTGCAATTAGAAACCATTCATCATCTTCGGTATTCGCCAGACCTTGCTCCAACGAACTACCATATTTTTCGTGATATGGACAATTTCCTACGTGATAAATAGTTTTCTTCCCAGGAGGCAGTACAAAATGCTTTCACGTTTGTCGAATCTAGATCACCAGAGTTCTGTTGCAAAGGCATAAATGACCTTCCTATTAGATGGTAGCAATTTATAGATAAAAATGGTAATTATTTTGATAAAATAAATATGGTAATATAAAAAAACTAATTTCAATTTATTTTTCAGTACAAATCGGCAATTTCATACATTAACCCCTAATATAGTGTGTTGAATAACCATTAATCTAGTGATTGTTTTAGCACGGCTATGTTTGTTTATTCTTTGTGGTTATAGCTGACATGGTAGGACAATTTCAATTCCATGGTCAACATAAGCGTGGTTTTCATAGACCACGATCATTGCAAAGATAATGACAACTGACAAAAATAATGATAAATATACGCAATTTCAACCATTTAATGTTGTTCAATTGCTATAGGACGTTATTTTTGTTAAATGTTTGTTAACTTCATTTTTCATTTCAACATTTGGTTTTAAAAATTGATAAATGAATTTTAGGTAGTTTATAATAGTTGCAAGGTATGTTCTATTACATATTTCTATTTATTTAAGTACATAATGGCAACGCTTTTTTATATTGAGACATTACATTAGTATTGGATTAGTTAGTAGGTTAGTTTGATTAGCTTTTTTTATTATTATTATAGAAATATTAAGTAACATTAAGTGATCGTTAATGCTAGATGGACTTCTTTTTGATATCGATTATCGAAATCAAAATATTATATGCTTGGCAAATGAACTACATTTAAACTTAAGAATACAAATAGACGGCTCCTATTACTTTATGAGACAGGTAGATTATTGAAACTATTATATCACTTCACTATCACTATCACTTCACTACATAGTATAAAACAAATCGCTTTCTCTGTCCCTGTATCCCTATGTTTGCTTAAATCTTTTAAACTACGCAACGGATTTTAATGAGGTTTTTTTTAATAGATAGAGTGATTCAGGAAAAAGGTGTATATGTATAATAACATCCATTAAATAGTGGAAAAATACTGTTATTTTTGAGGTTTGTAATGTGATGTCGTAAATAATTTTTTTTTTCGCTTACATTGCAAACGCAGGCTGAACCCTACGAGATTTATCAAAATAATGTACGAAGTATTGTACACATTGAAAAGGTCAACAGAAAACTCCCCTATGGTATATGTCTATCTCTTATGGATTTCTTACAATAATTTTTTTTGTCATTTACTTTTTACGACAAATAATGGCTAATTTTCGAAGCGATTTTATCCAGCACAGCAGTAATTCTCATCTAATTAAATACTTTATAAACATTGTTGATTTAATATAGATCTATACGGCCCTTTACAGCATATGATTTAAATGAATATTTTCGAAGACATCACAGATTCAAAAATTGCGGGACGTAGCGTTTGCGGCGGTTCCGGCCGGCCCGGGCGGCGGGAGCGTGGTGTAGTAGTGTAAAAATGTAAAAAATAAATAAGTAAAAATGTAGTGTATGAATTTAGATATTCCAAAGATAGCAGAAAATATTCATGGTTTAAGGAAAGAAGATTTGTTTTATTCTAAATTTAACGCGTGCGGGCTACGGGCGGTAATGAATAAATCAAAACTGCTGGATTGATTTTAATAATTTTTCAGTGAATGACATAGGCTATATATTTTATACCCGTGCGAAGCCGGAGTGGACCGCTAGTATAAATTAAATTATAAGTAAAATACATAAATCTGGCTATATGGAAACTCATGCCACGTCACAACCATGTTATTCGATGTCACACCCGTGATTTTGAATTATTTTTTTAATAATTTCCTAGGTTCATAAAGCTTGCTAAAATGGAAAGAAATTATTGTTTTTATGTGTGATTCTAATATACATAAAAAAATATGGTAATCTATTTTTTTAACATGAAAGTTGAGAATTACTCCAATAACGAATACAAAGATATACAACAGAATTAATTGTATTAATATTTTTTGGTATAATTGGCATTGGATATATTTTATTAAGTAATAGTGATAACAATTTTAATTACCTTAATTTACCATTATGTACGTATTAATATTGTATGGTTCGTAAAATGCCACAAGTTGAAAAACTACACGAGTAAGATAAATAGTTTTGAACAATCAATTACATAATAACAAGATTCAGCCTGTGGCTTCGCCTGCAATTAATTTTGTTTACCCGATCCATCAGGAACTGTTCGGAAAATCGGAATAAAAAGTAGAATATGTTATTGTCACATGTCACAATATTGTGCGCATGGTACCGACTTCGACAAGTTACTTCACAGTTTTCAGTGTTGACATCTGTTCCATTTATTTGTAAAAATAACACCCTTATCAGTGACCATTGCTACTTACGAAATCGATTGTCATTCACCGTCTATCAGTAAGTCATCAAGATAGGCGTAACGAGTTGAGCGTAAAGAAAGCAAACGGCGCGGCGGCGGTAAGTATCTACATACTTACCACTGTTTGCTCCTGGACTCGTACGATTTCTAGAAGCCAGACTATAGCATTTTTTATTTTGTTGTATTTGGTACCCATTTTGGTCTTGTTCTGTGTGGAATAGCGTAGATCGCAAAAATCGACACGTCCTACGTCGACGAGCTCTGCGAGCGCACTGGCGGTCAAGTGAGCGAGCTCTGATACCATGAATTCATGTTAAAAAATCATATAAAATTAACTTGATAACTTTCTAACATTTTAATTTATGAATTAATTGATTTAATTACTAAGTAATGCATTAAAAATTAATTTAAAATTAATTATTGATAACAAGGAACAAAAAAAACGGTTTTAAATTCAAAATACAGGTGACTTTGGGATTTTTTTCGATCGAGTGAAGTTAATTGTTATGTGTATCAGATTTATGATTACACTCAAGCATATGCTTAAAAATAACATATGTTTTTTTCAATTCAATAATTGGGTTTTTTCTTTGAGAAAAGTTAATTCTTGTGAGGCGTTTTCTGGCCAGGATCGCCTTAAGTGGTATGGCTTCCGCGGCAGTCGCTTTGTGTGCCATGCCAAATATTAAAAAGACTAGATACCTCTTCTATATATATATATATATATTATATATATATATATATATCTATCTTCAATATATATATATAGAAGATAGATACTGCATTAGCAACAGCCCAATATAATTTCAGCCAAAAATCATGTTCGAGCTGAGGCTAGATTACAAAAAAAAGAGATTCCAGAGCAATATTTTTCCAAATCCACCCTTTGTTTGTTAACGTTGATTACTGTTTGTCTCGAGTTTTTGATCAAATATTCTGACGTCTGGTTGGTATTATTGATTTTGTATATCTGACTGAATTTTAATAAAAAAGTTAATTGTTTAAGGTTTATTTTATTAGTTAAGGCCAGTAAAGATAGTTTATGCATAAAACTAGAAATTACTGCCTCTTTGGTGAGTCCCATCTCCGAGTCAGACAAGTAACGGGTGATTGTAACAAATAAATATTTGTAGCAATTAAGACTGGAACTGTGCCCGGTTAATGTGAAAATAGGCTCGATTCCTATCACATGAGACCAAATTCTGCATACTCTTCAGGTTAATTCAAGCACGACAACCTTTTTTTTAACGCTTATAAAAGACTCGCTATCATTCCGAAAAATAGTATTTCTTTTATTACATTATAATTATGAAGATATATTTTTACTATCAGGGTGAGGTATAGGAAAAAGGCCCGCAATCCGCATGAGTGCCATCCGGTTCTAGAGTTGTCCCCTAAGATCCACAAAAACCTGACCGAGGCAGGAAAGGTCTACATAGGCATCCAGCGGAGGCCTGTGCTAGACCATACACCCCTAGTGCAGTGCACTAAATGTCTTGGTTATGGGCATACAAGAGCAGTCTGCCGGGAGAAAGACCAATACTGCAGTCACTGCGGGAAGTCTCACTCCTGGGAAAACTGCAATGCAAGGAAGGGGGGATCCCAACCTTGGTGTAGGAACTGCTCGACTGCGCAGGGATCAGCCATCTCAAATGCGGACCTGGCACACAATGCGTTCAACATATTGTGTCCGGAAAGGCAAAAATGGGATGGCATAGCGCGGTCCAGAATTTCCTACTGCTAAGGGCACCCCCGAAACCCACAGCTCAACCCCCATCAGTAGTGGCAGAACAGGTTTGTACTTCATCCAAGCGAACCTGCAGCACTCCAAAGTAGCAACTGCCGAGCTTCTTAAGGCTGCAAAGGACAAGGGTATTTCTATCGCTTTGATACAAGAACCCTATGTAGGGAACACAGGCGTGATGAAACAGTATCCGGGAACACAAATCATCCAATGCACCCTTAATAGAAAAAAACCGGTAAAAGCTGCTGTAATTGTATTTGGTGACAAGCTGGAGGTAATTCACGACCCCCAGCTTGTAACTGAGACGGAAGCAGCAGTTTTGCTGGTAAACAAAGACCTAAAACTTGGAGTCGTTTCTGTTTACTACGAAGGGGATCAAGACATAGAGCCATATATAGAGAGGACTAAAGCATTTTGCGGGAAATTGGCGACGAAAGATATCATAGTCGCCGGAGACGTCAATGCATGGAGCCACTGGTGGGGAAGTGAGACGGAAAACCAGAGAGGAAAAGCCTACGGCGCGTTCCTTAATGAAATAGGCTATCATATTCTCAACAATGGAGATGAACCTACCTTTGAAACCTACAGGAGAGGCAGAGCGTGTACAAGCAGAGTTGACGTAACCGCTTGCAGCGCTCCGCTCTTGGGTAAAATCAAAGACTGGCAAGTAGACAATAGTATCACAACGTCTGACCACAACAGCATCACCTTCACTTTGCGCCCCGGAAAGGACTTAGAATCACTAAAACCTATTACGACGCGCAAATACAACACAAAGAAGGCTAAGTGGTCAGATTTTACGTCCAATGTGGAGACCTGTCTTGAGGCTAAAAACATCACGCCAGCCTCCGTGAGAGAATTAGATAGCACAGAGGCCCTCGAAACAGTGATCACAAGCTACACTAGTTGCATCCACGAAGCCTGCGAAAACACCATCCCAACGCTAGGCCAATGGAAAGGGGACCGGATTCCCCCGTGGTACACTAAGAAGCTAGACGATCTCAAAATCGAGGTTCTAAGGAAAAAAAGACGCATAAGGAATGCTGCCCCCTGTCGAGTCGATGCAGTAGTAGATGAGTATCAAAAAGCCCGAGAAGAGTACAAGGAGATAGCCGATAAAGCACAGACAGAAAGCTGGAAGGAATTCTGCACCACCCAACTTAAAGAAAGCATGTGGGATGGGATATACCGAATCCTTCGGAAGACCTCACGGAGGCATGAAGACATGCTCCTGAGGAACGACGAAGGCAGCACCCTGTCCCCACAACAATCTGCAGAGCTCCTAGCCAGAACTTTCTTTCCAGACGATAACGAAAACACAGACCATCCGTGTCACTCGGCAATCCGTGAGAAGACAAGAGCATCACTATCCAACCTACCTGATGATGACCCACCATTCTCACCAGCAGAATTAGACTCAGTGCTCCAAGCACTGAATCCAAGGAAAGCCCCAGGATCCGACGGGCTAACCGCTGACATATGCACTACAGCCATCCAGAGTGAAAGGGAGGTATTCATGGCGATAGCTAACAAATGTCTATCGCTGAAATACTTCCCCAAGCAATGGAAAGAAGCGCACGTCATCATCCTTAGGAAGCCCGGCAAGACGGACTACACCCATCCGAAGTCTTACCGGCCCATAGGTCTCTTGTCAGTTCTCGGTAAAATCGTCGAAAAGCTTTTGATCGGCAGGCTGCAATGGCATCTCCTCCCTACCCTCAGCCCAAAACAGTACGGTTTTATGCCTCAACGCGGAACTGAAGACGCCCTCTATGACCTGCTAGAGCACATCAAAACAGGAGTAAACAGCAAAAACATCGTACTCCTAATCTCTCTTGACATAGAGGGCGCCTTCGATAATGCATGGTGGCCCACTTTAAAACATCAGTTAGCGGAAAAGAGGTGCCCATCAAACCTCTACGAGATGGTATGCTCATACCTCAGTGACCGAAAGATCAAGGTCAACTATGCCAGAGCAGCACACGAAAAGGAAACCACCAAAGGTTGCGTCCAAGGGTCTATTGGAGGTCCGACCTTTTGGAACATAATCCTAGACTCGTTGCTGCAGAAACTGGATAGCGAGCAAGTGTACTGTCAAGCATTCGCTGACGATGTCGTTCTCGTATTTACAGGCCAATCAAATACCTTAGAGCAGAAAGTCAACACGACACTGGACATGATAACGGAATGGGGTCTACTTAACAAACTCAACTTCGCAGCTCATAAGACCAACGTGATGCTCTTGACAAGAAAGTTGAAGTACGATACCCCGAACCTCTTCATGTCTGGTGTTAGACTTAACCTCGTAGAGGAGATTAAATTGCTCGGCCTTGTGATCGACCGAAAGCTCACCTACAAAGCACACATCTCCGCGCAATGTAAAAAAGCAGCGGACATATATAGGCAGTTGGCGTGTGCAGCGAAGGTGACTTGGGGTCTAAACGGCGAGATTACGAGAACGATATATGTCGCAGTGGTGGAACCCATCATAACTTATGCCGCAAACGTGTGGGCACAGGCAGTGGACCTGGAAATGAATAGATCCCAGCTATTTGCCCTACAAAGAGGCTTTGCCCAAAAGATATGCAAGGCCTACCGTACTGTTTCTCTCACCTCAGCACTCGCACTCTCAGGTCTGCTTCCAATAGATCTGAGAATCCTAGAAACAGCGAGCCTGTACCGAACGAAGAAGAACCTCTCACTTGACTACCTCCCTCCAGAAAAGGAGCTCGAACAAAGCATACGCTTTATGGACCAACCCCATCCGTCCACAAGAACATCCGTGGAGTACGAGCTTCTCGAAACCGACACCAGCCATATCGCCGGACCCCACATTTACACAGATGGCAGCAAAATTGAGGGGAGAGTAGGTGCTGCCCTTACCTGGTGGGAGGAAGGAAAAGAGATCAGCTCTTCTAAGTTCAGGCTCCATCCTGACTGCACAGTCTTCCAATCGGAACTATATGCTCTTTACAGGGCAACTCAACAGGTGAAAATGAGCAAAGATCCACTAGTCAACGTGCTTAGTGATTCAAGATCCTCACTAGATCTGCTCAAAAGTCCCAAAACGAGTCACCCCCTGGCAAAGAGCATAAAAGAGAACATTGGTAAGATTAAAGCTGAAGGTAGAGATATTCGCATGTTTTGGTTGAAGGCTCATGTGGGAACCGCTGGTAACGAGAGAGCTGACGAGCTTGCAAAATCAGCGGCACGCACAGATACCTCCCAAGACTATGACAAAATCCCCCTGTCTTATGTCCGACGAAAAATCCGCGAGGAATCTATCCAGAAATGGCAAGATCGGTACGAGACCTCAAGCACTGGTGCAGTCACGAAAAAGCTTCTACCGGATGTCACCAAGGCATACCAACTGACGCGGACTGTGAAACTGTCACATCTTGTAGTGCAAATGATGACAGGACACGGGGGAATATCCGAGTATCTCCACAGGTTCAAGCTGAAAGACAGCCCAGGATGCGAGTGCGATCCAAACATCCCCGAGACGGTATGGCATATAATGTTAGAATGTCCCCGCTTTTCCGCTGCCAGACTGGATCTCGAAATCTTGCTCAACAAGAAACTACTAGAATCTGATCTGCCCACGATCTTAGCAGATTCAGATAGCAGAACACATTTCTTGTCTTTTGTTGAGAGGTCCTTCAAAACAGCGGTTAAAAGCAACTCAAACCTACCCCCCCGTTCTAATACCCCGCTTACCCTTCCTGCCCAAATCATAGCCCCACACATCCCCGTCACGAAAAAAAAATACAGAAATATCCCAACTGCTGGCATGTGGAGAGCAAGGAGAGCCTGGGATTCGCATCCGAGGTGTTGCTCTCTTTATGGAAGGCAGTAAAGAGAGACTCGGAATAAGCTTCTGCCATGCTGGAGCCAAGAGCCGCGTCCGATTATCACCCGGGTTAGCTTGCCTGCTGAATGGGAGCAGCTTCAAAACAACCATGAAGCGTAAAACGTACAACGCGATGCCAGTGAAGATTGTCATGGGAAATCCATGTCGTTTAGTACGACTGAAAAACAGGACAGTCGTACTAATCGAGTGGACGGACAAGACGCCCTTTGCTCAAGCATGTGCGTTGCTCTCAAGTATTGCAGAAAATGCCGAGAGAGCCCGAGTGATAAGCGTAGACGCAATGGTAATAGAACACTCAAAGGGAGAAGTTGCTGACCAACTTGGTTGCATTAAAGCCTCAGAACACCATGAGGTAGTTGTGTATGAAGACAGAGGAGAAAATCTTAGTTACCTCAAAAACCCCATACACAACAATGCAACTGATTGTTGGGGACATCCGATTCCGAGCTCAGTTACCAAAAGTGGTTCAGAAAGACTCCAAGAAAGAACAGAGGCGGAAAAAAGCCAAGAGTGTAGCCCAAAAAAGAGCAGTGGCCGAGTCGCCGCATTCCTGACTGCTTTCGGTACAGCAGTAGGAAGTTTATTCCGACACCCATCCCAACCCCGAAACCCAATGCCCACGAAACCACCATCCCGTGGCAAAGCAGCATCATCAAAAGCTATCCGGACGAGAGCCGACATGGGACAGGTCAGTCCGCCCCGATATATCCCCGCACAGGAACCAACGAGCCATGCAGCTAATGCCTTCCTAGAATTTCTAGCCATTACAAGGGCGACCAGAGAGATCAACCAAAGAAACTGCAAAAACATCTTGCAGTCCTTCAGGCTAGAAAATGAAAACCTTTAAAAGGTGAGACTCGAAGAGGCAGAAGCCGCTATATACAACAACGACACAGCCCAGGTCGTCAAGGGGAAAATGTCAGGTAAGTATATGGCGGCATACAATGCAATAGGCGGATTTGTGTCCCTGGACGAGGGAGAAACGGAGCGACTAGGTAGGCCTAAATACGCGACACCACAAAATGACCCAGTAGTAGTAACGGCCCAGTGCACCAAAATAATGTTAGATGACCGTATCCTCGAAATGGCGAAATCTATTTTGGGGGGAGCGGACATTGAAGCATTCTGGAAACACTGGGAAGTACCGAAAATACAATGGGTAAATGGAGTTCCAGGATGTGGTAAAACAACTTGGGTGGTAAGGCAATTCGATGTGGACAAGGACATCATTATCACAACAACTACAGAAGCAGCAAAAGACCTGAGGGAGAAGCTTGCGCACCGAATCGGAGACTTAGTGAAAACCAAGGTGCGCACAATGGCTTCTGTCCTCGTAAATGGTTTTAAAAGGACTGAGAGCTACAGCCGCCTCACAGTGGATGAAGCTCTCATGAACCATTTCGGAGCCATAGTCATGGCTTCCAGGCTGGCTGGAGTTGGTGAACTTGTCCTCATCGGAGATGTCAATCAGCTGCCTTACATCGATAGAGATAATCTCTTCGTATTAAGGTACAACCGCCCTAACCTGGTCACAAACATCACCCAGGAGTTGTTATGCACGCATCGGAACCCAATGGATGTCGCGTACGCACTGAGGGAAATATACTCTGGTATATATTCCTCAGCTCCCCGTATTAAGTCCCTGAAGCTTGAAAGGTACACGGGTGCGAAAATTCTCAAGTCTCTCCCCAACACCTTATTCCTGGTTCACACCCAGGAAGAAAAGGAGACCCTGACAAGCCAGGGCTACGGAGAGGGAAGGGGATCACGCACCCTTACCATCCACGAAGCTCAGGGACTGACATACGAGTCGGTCATCGCCATCAAGACCAAGAGCAGCATGAAGCTGCACGAGAGCGTCCCGCACGCAGTCGTTGCAGTTTCACGGCATACTGGAACCTTCACATACTACGCAGATGACGAAGAAGACGCCATAGGACGGTTCGTCAGGAAGGCGATGGTTGCGACACCAAAAACCATCCATAATTACAACCTAAAAATGGCGATCAAAGATCGAAACAGCGTGGTAATGGAGACCCTGTTACAATGTGACGTGGGGGAATGACACAAAAAAGTAGAGTAATCCCAAATTGTAATCGTTGGCACGGGTATCCAGAGCGGTCAAGCTCACATAAAGGTGTTGTCTAGCGGCGGTGTTGTGTGTCGGGTCGCCATCTTCCCTCAAAAATGGTTGAGGAAGGCGATGGCTGGCACATGCGTCAACTCGTGAACGGGTGCTGCTAGAGGACACTGGTCTGCTCTGGATGCAAGTGGTAATGACATTTATCGGAAAAAAAAAATGTTCTTTTAACACTGTTCTCTTTTAGAATGTTGCATGTTTCCTATATATTGTAAGTATCTAGTTTGTAAATAAAATATGGTCATAATTAAAAAAAAGGCACGGACCCTGGAGTCTGTGGAGTGTAGATATATATAATAATAAAAAAAAAAAAAAAAAGATATATTTTTATTAGATGTGGTGACATCTACGAATAAATATGAAAAGAAATGTAATTCAAGCTCAAAAACAACAGAACGCAGCGGGCGTGGCTTAAAAAGTGTACCGCGCGGTGCTGTCAGTTCGCCGCGTGGGTTCGAGTCATGCGGTTGCACCGCGGGAATTTTCTACTGAATTTATCAATGTCCTTCTGCGTTGTTTAATTCTGCAAAAATACCATAGTGTGAAATAAAATGGTTGAGAAGCCATACAGATATAAAAAAATCAGAAATACCATGTATAAACGAGTAAAGAACAATATTTTGGAAACCCATACTTGAGTACCTTGGATAGTTTTATGCAACATGAATTTTACATTAAGTCAAATATAACTTCGGAGCATTGTTAGTCTTGAGAACATTTTATGTGAAAACAATTTCCAATAATATTTTTGTATGCTTAATTTTTATGTCAAACATGTACTACAAATGTCATAAAAACTTTGATAAAGGTCGTCAATTTTTATTTTGCTTCTAATGACATAAAATATACTAGAAGTAGGGCTTAGATAATATGACAACTGACAAAGTGTCAATTGATATCTTATTCTCACTATTGATTTCATTTTTGGGATACAAAGGACATAAAAATTACAAATAAATTGATCTTAGGTCTTATAGCCGTCATACAGAAAATAATTTTCTAGGTACTTTTTTTGTCATTTTAATCTAAAATATGAAATAGAAACGGAAAAAATATTATATTTACTGTCATTTTGACAGCTGTCATGCTTGAGATCTATTTCTAGATAACTATAATGTCATTTGGATTTGAAACATAAAATTAAAACAAATAAATACTACATCAACTGCCACGTCGATAGTTGTCACACTTATGGCTGCGGTATTGTTAGGTCCAATAGGTATATTTAATCCATCTACTTAATTTGGTACAATGGAATACTAGAATATTAGGGCATGCTGGGCACGCTGCCAACAGGTAGAGAGCTGGAGTGTTTAGACTGCCTGCAAGCCTGAAATGGCAGCTAGGTTGACTAAATGCTTTCTTTGTTATATGTAGCTAAAAGTATTTATTATAGTTTGCAGCTTTTTGTTAAAATACATACCGCCAAAAAAAAACTTGATGTACTTATTAATCTAACACAAGCAATAAGATATTTTTAAAATTTAATTTATATCTAAGTTATATCTTACTATCAATAATAACTTGTTTTTTTTAATCCATTTCTTTTTAGCGCATTATATATACCAACTTTTAAATTATAGAATATTATTTCCAAGAAAGTAATTCCAATCTACTGAAATAAATTGCATTAAAAAACTAAAATATTTTATTTAAAAAAACCTGTTATAGAAAATGAATACGTAAACAAGCTTACATATTGTGCATAGCGCCATCCACGCGTATTCAAAGCTGGGAACGCACTACAGATACAGACGCGGTATATGAGCGACTGTCATTACCTAATATGTATTTACAGTGGTGCAGAGCAGTGCTGCAGCGAAGTGGCGCGTTCACAATAGCAATCAGTCAAAGTCAAAGTCAAAATCATTTATTCAATTTAGGCGTCTAGGACGCTCTTATGAAGGTCAATTACAAATTTTAGTATTGAAATGCCTGCCACGTTCAGCAAATAAATTGTATAGAGCCACTGCGAGAAGAACGGGCAAGAAACTCGGGGCCATTCTTTTAAACATCTCTTAACAATGTGTACTTACTATATGATAGAGTTATTACAATATTTGTTTAAATTATGTAGGTGTGAGACAATAGCTTGGCAGAGGTGGAATTGTCCAGGCATTTTTGTCGTTTAAGTAATCAGAAATTGTATTGTAGGATTTTTTAATCAATATGTTTTTCACATGCAACTTGAATTTCCCTTCTGTGAGCGTTGTAATATGTTTGGCAATGTGGCGTAAAACAGAACGGTTCTTCCAACTAATGGCAAAAAATCGAAATGGATGAAGTCGTCGAAGTAAAATAATCGTGGTGTCTTGCAAAGAGGCAGGAGATATAGCTCAAAAATTAATAAGTGATATATTTGGGTGAAAGATATAACAAAATTCTCGTTCGAAAAAAACTCTTTTTCACGACTCTTCAGAGGTAATGATTGATTTCACACAGATTTTATTTAAGTGGTAGTGCCACGCTGTAGCTTTTCAGGTTACAGCTGCATGGGCCGGCACGACCGGGGAAGTACCACTCTCCCACATGATATCGACGTGAAGTAGTGGCTTGCCATTGCGTTTCGATCGATTTGTGGGAGTTCCGGAGGCCCAATCCCCCCCCCCCCCCCCAAAGGAATATGGCAGCACAGTTTAAAGAGACAGTACTCCAGGAGGGTACCAGCCGCGAAAGCGCTGGAGAATCCCTCTCCGGGCATCCACCTCCAGGACCTGAACCTGAAGGTGGATGCTCGGGCTGCCCTGCGTATTCTGGAGGGGGCAAAACAGTGCTCAAACCTATTTCTGCTGCTCGTGGCAAACGAAGCAGGCGGCTTAAGTCACCCCACACCACGCTAGCCGTGGACTTTTGCAACATACGGGGTCTCCGTTCTAACCTGAACGATGTCCATTACCACCTGGAGACTGCTAAGCCGGCCTTGCTCTTTTTAACCGAAACACAGATATGCTCTCCGACAGACACCTCATTCCTCACATACCCAGGGTACAAACTGGAGCATTCCTTTTTGCCGCGGGCGGGGGTGTGTCTTTACGTCAGAGAGGATATCTGTGCTCGTCGTCTCAGTAGCCTTGAAGGACGGGGCCTATCTGACATTTGGTTGCGCGTAGACTGCGATGACCATCCGCGAATCTACGCGTGCCTTTATAGGTCCCATAGCAACGGTAATGCCGAAATAGATCAGTTCATGGAGCACATACAGATGGCTACAGATTCCGTGCTTGAGCAGATCCCCACCGCAGAGATCGTGATACTTGGCGATTTCAACGCCCACCATACCGAATGGCTTGGTTCGCGCACCACCGATCATGCGGGGAGATCTGTTCACGACTTCGCTTTGGCATATGATCTTACACAACTGGTCACCTCGCCTACGCGTATCCCAGATGTGGATGACCATACACCTTCCCTGTTGGACCTTCTGCTGACCTCTCACCCGGACAACTACTCAGTATCCGTGAACGCTCCGCTCGGTTCGTCGGACCACTGCCTGATCCGGAGTTCAGTGCCGGTTACACGCCCAACTCGACCCCGTTTTGTAGGTTGTCGTCGCGTGTGGCACTATAGGTCTGCAGATTGGGACGGGATGCGGTCTTTTTTTGCATCCTACCCATGGGGGCAAGTTTGTTTCTTGCCGGATGATCCAGATGTCACTGCCGACTATGTTGCTGATGTAGTGCTTCAGGGTATGGAACTCTTTATTCCATATTCTGCAGTGCCCATCGGTGGCAGGTCCCAGCCCTGGTTTGGTCGTACTTGTAAAATGGCCTCTGGCCAAAAACGAGAGCGTTACCAAGCTTGGGCCAACTCAGTGGCATCTAAGGATTTAAATACCAGCGATCGCAAAAAGGAATATAATTTTGCCTCCAGGTCCTTCAAAAGAGTAATCGCAAGAGCGAAGTCGGAGCATATCGGCAGAATTGGCGAGAGACTAGCCCGCCTTCCTTCGGGAACACGTGCGTTCTGGTCTCTCGCCAGGGCTGTCCAGGGGAATTTTTGTCAGTCATCTCTACCGCCCCTGCACAGAGAGAATGACACACTGGCCCACACCGCAAAGGAGAAAGCCGATCTTCTGGGCACTCTCTTTGCGTCAAACTCGACTTTGGATGACCAAGGGAGCTCACCACCGACTATACCACGGTGTGATACCTCGATGCCAGATATAAATTTCCGGCAAAGTGCTGTACGTAAAGCACTGTTCTCCTTGGATATTCATAAGTCGAGTGGGCCTGATGGCATCTCTCCGATAGTGCTGCGGACATGTGCTCCAGAATTGACTCCGGTTCTTACGCGTCTTTTCCGGCTCTGCTACACATCAGGCGTTGTCCCAAAAACATGGAAGACGGCCTTGGTGCACCCGATCCCTAAAAAAGGTGATCGCTCAGATCCGTCCAACTACCGCCCTATAGCCATAACGTCTTTGTTCTCCAAGATAATGGAATCCATTATCAACAACCAGCTCTTGCAGTATCTAGAGGAGCACCAGCTGATTAGCGATCGCCAGTACGGTTTTCGTCGCGGTCGCTCAGCTGGTGATCTTCTAGTATACCTTACGCATCGATGGGCGGAGGTGGTGGATTCCAAGGGTGAGGCGTTGGCGGCTAGTTTGGACATAGCGAAGGCCTTTGATCGGGTGTGGCATAAAGCGCTTCTTTCGAAGCTTCCTTCCTATGGGCTTTCCGAGAAATTGTGCGAGTGGATCTCCAGTTTTTTGGCAGATCGGAGCATCAAGGTCGTTGTCGACGGTGCATGCTCCGACTTGAAGCCAATTAACGCTGGCGTTCCGCAAGGCTGTGTGCTATCTCCGACACTATTTCTCTTGCACATCAATGACATGCTGCAGCTCAGCAATATTCATTGTTATGCGGATGACAGTACCGGAGATGCCTCTTACACCGGCCGTGCTAAAATTTCTCGGGAAAACGTTGTGGAGAGTCGGAACAAACTTGTGTCTGAAGTCGAGACCATGTTGTCTAATGTTTCGAAGTGGGGCCGACTGAACTTAGTTCAATTTAACCCCAAGAAGACACAAGTTTGTGCGTTTACCGCTAAATTATCCCCCTTTGTCGTATCCCTCCGTTTTGACGACACTCCCCTTGCCCTATCAACTAGCATCGGAATACTTGGCGTCGACATATCGAGCGTCGTTCAATTTCGCTGTCACTTGGAAGAGAAGGCTAAATTAGCCTCTAAAAAGCTTGGTGTGCTTGGAAAGGCGAGGCGGTACTTCACGTCGGCCCATCGCCTGCAACTTTATAAGGCTCAGGTTCGGCCTCACATGGAGTACTGCTCTCATCTCTGGGCGGGAGCTCCCCAATACCAGCTTCTTCCATTTGACCGCATACAACGCAGAGCGACTCGAATCGTTGACGATCAAGTTCTCTCCGACCGGCTCGACCCTTTGGCACTACGTAGAGATGTTGGATCACTCTGCATCTTCTACCGCATCTATCACGGGGAGTGTTCTGAGGAACTGTTCGATTTACTACCTGCAGCTCAATTTCGCCATCGGACTTCCCGACAAAGCATGATGTTTCATAAATTTCATGTCGATGTCTGGAAGTCCACAACTTTGCGATTTTCACGGCATTTTCTACCTCGCACTGCCACAATATGGAACCAGCTGCCAGGTGCAGTATTTCCGAACGGATACGACTTAGGGGCCTTCAAGAAGAGAGCATATTCCCTCCTCAAAGGCCGGCAACGCATCCTCGATACCTCTGGTATTGCGGATGATCGTGGGCGACGGTGATCACTTACCACCAGGTGAGCCGCCTGCTCGTTTGCCCTCCTATCCCATAAAAAAAAAAAAAAAAAAAGATTTTAGAACGTAAAATAAGGTCTTATGAATTGTTGAAACGTGGGTGGAACGTCAAATGACTGGATAATTTAATGCACCGCGTTTCTCCGGTGCCGCCAGGCGCGCGGCAGCGCAGACTTTCCTTCGGAGACAGTGAGAGATTCCGGTTGACGCCATTTATAAATACAAATTAATATTTCCCGAGCCGCGCCGTTTCGCTGCCGCGCTGTGCCGCAGTAGTGCGGTTTGGCCTTAGGCAATGACGGCGGTGACAACATCACCTTGACGCGACCAATCAGATGCAATCATTTCTAAGCGCCAAATCAATTAACCAATCCAATTGAATATGGAAAATTGTGCGTGTTTTGTTACTTGTGAAATTGATGAGGCCGAAATCAAAGTGGTCACTGTATGCTTCTTTACTTTATTTATTCGTAGGGTGACATCTAATAAAAATATATCTTCTTCAATACGCATCGGCAACCATTGCTTAAAGCCGCGGAACGCGGATTAGAATTCCGCAAGGAAATGAAAATGTTGTACCCTAAAAATTTGTAAATGTGATGTTTGCTTGCCGTGCGACAGTGATTGAAATATTTTTTAGTAATGTATGTATCACAGACCTTTTTATTATAGTTACAATATTATTGTGATCACCGTTTTATGGACGTCTACCTGTCTATAAAACGGTCATCTTAATTAGAGGGGAAAATATTAAACATAAACTTGGTATATAGCTACCACAAGGGCAAGTGAAACGCTAAATACCTGATACAACGAAATTCTCCCGTAACCTAAAATAAAACAATTTTTTTCATAAATTCGCAAAATTTGAGAAAAATCCTTAAAACGTAAAGAAGAGCCTCACGTCTCTCTTGTACAGAAATAAGCTTCACAGACCACCCACCTTTTTACCGTGCTCGGTACAGAGCCAAAAACAATATCCTCCCAGTTTTGGGAAATATGCTTATTTTATATATAACAAAAGTCTGTTGTTGGATACGTATTACTATATACGAGTGAGATTCTAGTTACCAATTCTCAAACAGTGTCTAATATTGAAATATCGTATCTATATCAAAGGGAGAGGAAATAATATAATAAGACTAGATATTCAATCGTTAAATTGTCTTACAGTTCTTGACAAACCACCCATTTGAAAATTATCATAGAATAAGCCGATCTCTAAGATTTGCCATGTTTAATCTATTATAAATACATTTAAAACTGTACTGTATAGTTTAGACATTGAAATACAATTCCATATTCTGTTAGGCTCTTTAACTAGGTATAGGTTAAATATCTATTTTATTAATTAAAGTATGCATAGTATGATCGAATATCCCGGTATTACACGAACTGATTAGCTCCAAGTCTCTCATGTAAAGAGATAAGCCGCGCAGAGTTCCTATACATTAATCGTCCCCGGTCACGAAATAACTATTCAAAGAGCGAACCTACCAAACAATTGTTCTTCTAATACATACTTTGAGTACAATACGAATAAGCCCACTAAAAGGTAAAAAGAAATACGTATAATTATTGTGTCCAAGTTTGAATTGTGTCGAAGATAAATATACATGTGCGTGTGCGTGTTTGAAGGATATCATTTTTTTATCAGTTTTTGGACCACTATGACACGTCTTAGAAGGCGACGACATAGTCTGAGATTTGTTTTATTTGTTTATTGCTGATAGGTAAACCTTTGACCACTATCTCACCTGATGGTCAGTGATGACGTGATCGAATTTGTTAACAGGCTTAAACCTAGAGTTACTGGCTCCAAAGGACTGCTGCCGGAATACGCCGTTAGGTGCTTGGCGACCGATTTTCTATTTCAGGGTGGTCGTCAGCCAGGCGGGCATTCGCAAAATGACCACGGGGAAGGAGTGCCATACGGGAAAGCTCAAGCCCGCGGCAGGATTCGAACCAGGGACCTACTGTGCGGCAGTCCATAGCCAAAGCCACTGAGCCATCACTGCTTAAAAAAATATATTGTTCAGATATCTGGAATGAGAACTGGCTTTCAAACATAGCTGCCACAATACATCCTTAGACAGACAGATTCTAGATAGGGGTGGCTAGTCAGTTCAATATTCAAAAAATGCACTTCCTGCTATCAAGCCTTTGTCAGGATTTAAACCGTGGGTGGTGGTTCAATAATAGCTAATTAGGTACCATCTTCAGTATATCCATAATAGCCATCATGTTGTTTTACTGTTAAAAATTGTGTATTACCTTTTCATTAATTTAAATGTGTTTTTTATGCCTGATAAGTTAGCCTTTAACCGCTATCTCACCTGATCAATCAATGATGTGATCGAAGATGTTGTTCAGGCCAGCCTAGAAATACTAGCTCTCAAGAACAGCTGCCGGGATACACCGTTAAGTGCTTTGCGACAGATTTTCTACTTGGTGGTAGCTAGCCAGGCGGGCATTCAAAAAAAAGCCTTACCACCATCTTGTAACGACTGCCATCCTAAGACAACATCTGGGACGTGCCCTCCAAAGCACGGAAACACTCAGTAGTTTTGTCACCAGCGAGCACCTATCCAACTCATGAAAAAAACTTCGCTACGAGCGCTTCGAAATTAGGTAGGTACATTAGGAATAATTGACAAGAATTCACAACTATTACATAAACAAACACACTAGTTAAATGCTTATCCTCCTGAAAGTAAAGTTTATAACTCTTATAGCTGCAGTTAACCCTAATAAAGTCATTTGAGAATCATTTTCCCAATAAGCAAACATATACATATATGTATACGCATCTTCTCTCTGTCTCTTACATGCACATATAATCACAAAATTACTCTCAAAGATATGAGACTGATATTTTTAATTATATCTTTTAATCATTTTAATATTTCTTGTGCGATATAGTAAACCTAGGAGGAGGAACTAAATGTACTCTTGTTTTTTAGGTTTCATCGTGTTTCTTTGCAATTCATGCAAATCACATCATCTTCAAGTTTCAGGATGTCCATCGTACAACATGAATGCCTTCTCCACATATTAGCCTTACAGGCGTCTTGAGGATAGCAGTGTATAAGATTGCAGTTCTTCAGAAGACGGGTATAATATCTGATATTGAAAACTTCGAACCATTTTAAAATTTAAGTGACTGTTTTCAAGCATATCTAAATCATAATCTAAAACTTCCAAGTCAACGTCAGTGTCCATAGGATACCAGAGAAATGAAAAGAATAAAATAAAAGTTACAATTTATAATTGTGTGAAATTGAACCCCTACTGCAACCCTTGTATTTAATTTGGGGGTCATTGCAAATCTTTTGCATCCGTTGTAATAAAAAGATTTGTAGTTATACACAGTTTAGTACTTAAAACTAAACGGTGCATAACCGGATATTAGTGGCCAAGTGAAGTGTCTCTTGACCACAAATATCCGAGAGATATGCCGTCACCAATTATTCATCCCCTGACGTCTCTTGCGCCACCGATTTCGTCACAACAAAAAAAAACTCTTGTCTAATGTTTGTTGGGGTCGTGTTTATTTTGGAGATTTTCACTGACCAATTAAATATTTAGAACACGTAAATATATCATTTGGCCCTACAGAAACGCTAATGCGTTTCTTATTTCGTATTCTGTTGTTGTTATTTCTCTTATGTAATCATTTAATGGATTTACATTATAGACGACATTCAAATAAAGTTTCTCGACACCGATTCGTAAATGAACACGCTTAAGATTTGCAGCGACTTATTTGAACTTCTATCGGAGTGCCACTATACGAACAAAAACTGACTAAAAATCCTTTATGTCAAGCCAGAATCGGAGGTTTTATTTGTGGAGATATAATGGTATGAGATGTAGAGAAGACTATGTAGGGCCCAATTTCAATTCTGAACGAATCTCTGCCAATATCTGTATCGGCATTACCGCTAGCCTACAAGTGCACTCGTAAATTCGTGGATGGTCATCGCAGTATATGCACAGCCAGTATATAGTTAGACAGGTCCTGTCATTTATAATGCTTAGGTGACGTGCACAGATATGACAAAAAAGAACGCTCCCGTTTATACCCCGGATAGCTAAAGAAGGAAATTGAACTCAGACTCTCAGAGAGCATATTTTAGTTTTATTTTAGGTGTCAAGTATTTGGTTTGTATATTTATTTTAGTAAAGTTCCTTTCGGATTACTGTTAGAATTTACTAATACGTTTCTAAAATAAATATGGGATGCCTAGTTATTATTATCGTAATGTGTATAATACTAAGTTATAAAAGCCGTCTATAAAAATATTGCCTAATGTTTTGGGTACTTAAAATTACAAGGCAAATTTTATTCAATATAAGATTATGTTTAAACATTACTGTATTGAATTGAAATAACTTCATGAAAAAAATTTAATCGTAACAGGAAAAAATTTTAATAATTACAAAACACTTTATAAAATCTTTTAAATATTTCAAGAACAAATATGTGATAGTCAAAAATATATATATTATACTTACTATTGTAATACAGAGTCGTACACACAACATAAAACGTTTTATTGCACGTCGTCATGAACATCACAAACATTATTTTTGGTTTTAACAGAACTTAAGTAAAAGCATCAAGATTTTTTATTAGTATACAAAGAGACTAAAATTACAAAAGTTCGCATGAATATTTCCCCAAACCCATTAACTGTGTGTCAACATATCAGGTCCATTTATTTTGTATAACCGAAGACGAACATTGCTATATTACACTTTTATGTATGTGGTAGATTTAGATTGTACTGGCTGGCGGCAACTGCACGCAATATAAACGACGAGAACAGTACAACTATATCAGCCAGATTTTCAACTGCTTAACACAACTTCCTCATCACGGGGGAGTTGGCCATAATCTTCATTTTCTTGGGAATCATAATTTAAGATATCAGTTTCTCAGAAAGTGCTTGCTGGGCCCACCTTCCGGTGTTTCACCTTTAGTCGCCTCTTACGATACTCACAGTTAGCATTCAGGGGATGACATACCGACACCCGGCACCGCACGCAGGCAGCCAAAGTGATTGGCAATTATTGTCAATCGTTTGACAAAATAAATAAAAAAATATTGTAAAAACAATATCTTTCAATGAAATTTATTACTAAAATGGGACATAAATACTGAACAAGAGGAAACCAATTCTTTACCGAATGCAAACATCGTACAAACAGACGCAAAATTTATGGACAGTCTCTAAATTAAACGTTATTTTTGTTTGTTTTTCCCTTAATATAATTTTGCTTTGTGCATCTGAAGGTTGAGAAAGTTGTATTCTATTATACCTGAGCTTGGTCATGTGTTTGTACAATGTTAATGTATTTTATTGCAATTTTCAGTTGTGCGATGTAAGTTTACATAATAAACCAGACAAGACTACACTGTCCAGATCAGACTATACACTGTTTGAATTCTTATACTGCAATCCAAAAGATCATTTTTAAAGAGAAATAATACTCAGTACAGAATGTACTTATTTATACAGTTTCTAACAGTTGATAAATAAGCAGCAGCCAAAGATTCAGTTATTAAAAACTAAGTGGTTCTGACGTGTAAGTTGAAAATATATATCGAATAAAATAAACGTATAATTGCAATTTGATATTTTCACATAGTTGGAATATATACCAAATTTAAACGTTGTTGTGACAAACACGCAAAGAAACACATATACAATTTAGTTTAGAGAAATTCTTATGTCATCAGACCGCAATATACTTAAACCATACACTACTTTATTTACATATCCATAAGTGCTACCAGGCATATTTTACGGCGTACATAGTCGTCAATTAAGTCAAAAGTGAATATACTCGACGAGAGATCTAAGTAGTCTGCACTTAACATACATTATAGTTATAAAGGCAGTACGGAAACTTGACTAAAATTCGAGGTTTTCTCTGTGTCTATACAGTCCATTATTTATAATGGCTCTGCGTCAGAGCAGCACACCATTACTTATTTAATGCTACGTAAGGGAATATAAATTGTGCAAAGAAGAAAAATATATATCAATTTCTGTGTATTTAATTTTATCGGATACTGATTGATGATGATGAAAAGTATCCTTCCTAGGTGTTAATTCAGCGCCTCATGTACTTACATACTAAATTTTATCGATATTGCACCAGCCCTTTGAGCGCCTAGAAGTAAGAAACGTACAAATACACTCACAGACTTTCGCCTTTATAATATTATTGTGAAGTGTGATGTATAACTAAAACTGTCGTTGTTTCATTACCTCGCAATTGAAGTGAAAATCTGAGTGTATAAATCATGCGTAAAACCCATTTTAGCTTGAACTCTTAGAGAATCTAGACCTAATATCATGTCAACAAATTAAAGTCTCGGCTAAAATTACTTATTTTATGCACTCGTTGTCATAAATATTTTTTTTTAAATAGATAATTGGTAAGGGTAGATTTATATTACACCGGGCCGTGCTCGTGGCGTGCCGTGTACGTGGCCCGGACGGGGCACGGATTTGAAACGTTACATACATTTTGTGTAGAAATTTATATTAAACAGTGCCTGATCCGTGTCCCGCCCGGGCCCGCCTACTAACGTACGGACGGGCTCCGCCCCGGGCCCGCCCCGTCCACGGCCCGGCCCGGACACGGCCCGGTCTAATATAAATCATCCCTTAGGGTAGATTTATATTAGAGCGGGCCGTGCCCGGGGCGTGCCGTGCACGTGGCCCGTACGGGGCACGGATTTGAAACGTTACATACATTTTGTATTAAGCAATTTATATTAGACCGTGCCTGATCCGTGTCCCGTCCGGGCCCGCCTACTAACGTACGGACGGGCTTCGCCCCGGGCCCGCCCCGTCCACGGCCCGGCCCGGACACGGCCCGGTCTAATATAAATCATCCCTAATGCGACAGCCCTGTACCATGGGATTGCAGGTTCAAGTTTGCTAGAGGATAATACCTATTTATGATAAGATATATGTATATATACAAAAAGAAAATATGCTGAGCATGTGTCAATGCTGCTTAAAATAATACTTAGTCGTGAAATTAATACCAAAATAAATAATACAAACGTTTTATATACACGAAATACATTCAACGAACTCGACGGGCATTGAAAAGCTAGAAAATATTGTGGGTTGATAAATTATGATAATGATATAGGGCGTATTCCATTTGACGCTGATTTCGTTATTTACGATAATTTTGACCACATTCTGTCTATGGTTGTGATCACTGTGATCATAGAGTATAATTATGTTCTGTGGTATCCTTAACAGGTTGCTTAAGGGAGGACCCGCCTAAAACTTGATAATGTGAATCGTTTCTTTATCATGTTTTCTATCCCATTTACGATTTTTTATTCCTTTATCACTTATTAAGAAAATCGTACAACAGACTATGACGTGTTTGACAGTGAGGTGAGACCTAATGAGTGATACATTAAAAATATACACATAATTGTGTATGTTTTTATTATAGATTAAATTATGTTACATAAAGTTAATTTATGATTTTGTTTATATAATAGTCAAGGCCATATTACTATACTTCAAGGCATATTGTTTCCTTTTCAAACTCTTATTAAGTAGGTATAGTATATTAAGTTAGTTCAATGTATCCCTTTGCTTATACCTAGTCATATTAGCATGTTTTTGGGCGGGTTTGTGGATTGTATTTTATTTTTTTCTTTGTTCGAGCTGTCGTATGTCAGTGTTAAATTGACGTTGGCACTTTATGTCAAGTGCTCAACTACCTACTGATTTCTAAATAATAGGTACATATTCGTATAATACTTATTCGAAAACTTGCTATCAGTTTTTTATGATATCTTTTGAGCTGTATGTTTTTGATTTGTTATTTGTAATTTATCTTATGGTACATTAAGAATTTTTTTTTTTTACTGTTCTTACAGTGCACAAAACTGGCAGGTGGAGGAATACCTGATTTATAAATAGTTTTTTTTTTATTTTATTTTTATTTATTGTATATTTATATTTACAAGTATTATTAATATACATTAATATATATATCAAGAAACCTTTTTATATATTTCTAATATATCTATTTTTTTTTTTACAAGTATTTTTTATATAATATATTATGTTAAACTTATTTACGCAAGATGATAGCAGTGACGCAGATGATTTCCTGTCCTTGTCTTCCGACACGAGTAGTAATAACAGTTTCCAATCCATTCCATCGCTTTCAGATATTCTTGAAGCACAGTTTTCTAATGTACCGAAAAACTTTAACGTCATTCATATAAACGCGCAAAGTATTCCGGCTCACTACTCCGATATGCTGGCGTCTCTTGACAACAATAATATTCATGCTATAATAGTCTCCGAGTCATGGCTTAAGCCATGCTTACCATCTGTAGCCTATTCTATGCCTGCCTTTAATCTGATCCGTAACGATCGCACTAGCAGCAAAGGCGGTGGGGTGGCTATTTACTTACGATCACAAATTCCCTTCTCTGTAATTAGCACTTCATCTCAGCCACCTCCATCCGATGCAGGTGAGCATCTGTTTGTGGAAGTATTTCTATCACATAGAAAGGTCTTGCTCGGAGGCTATTATAGCCCTTCTAAAGACATTAATTATTTCTCATCTTTTCAAAAGCTCTTAGAAGATCTAGTCCCACAATACGACCACTCAATTATAATGGGTGATTTCAATACCTGTCTCCTCAAACATGATAATCGTACTTCTTCATTGGAATCTGTAATTAACTCCTGCAACATGCATATTCTTCCTCTTAATGCTACGCATCACTTCCCTAACTGTAATCCCTCGCTTCTTGATTTAATTATTGTCTCCTCCACACAGCATGTTGCACATCACGGTCAATGTTCAGCTGACGCCTTTTCGTATCATGACTTGATATACCTATCCTATAAAGTTCGTCCTCCAAAAGCTAAGCCTAAAGTCATTCTTCAACGCAATTTTAGTGGTATGGATCAGGAGGCATTCCTTTTTGACGCTCAAAAAATCGATTGGTCAGCAGTATTTAATGCCGAGATGGTGGACTATCAAATCGCAATTTTCAAATCATTATTAATACAGCTTTATGATAAACATGCCCCCTTGCGAAATATCAAATTAAAACATTCTCCTGCGCCATGGTTATCCGATGATATTAAAGCATTAATGCACAAGAAAGTGGTAGATAAACATAAATATAAACATCGCCCTTGTGATGATACAAAAGCTGCATATGTGAAATCTAGGAATCGGTGCAATATGGTGTGTAGGGATGCTTTTCGGCGCCATGTTCACAAATCAATTGATATCGAGGACCCTGCCAAAGTTTGGAGGTTTCTCAGGTCATTAGGTATTGGTAACTCACGTCAAGACACAATTCCTTTACATTTAAACATTGATTCGCTCAACCTTCATTTCTCTTCAACATCTGATATTAACAACGCAGATAAAAATAATGCCTTAAATTTTCTTTCTACTGTACCAATACCTGACTATCCTTCATTTGTTTTTGACCGATTGTCCGCTTGTGATGTTCAGAGGAGCATATTGTCCATTAGTTCTAATGCTGTTGGTAGCGACGGCATTAGCCGAAACATGGTTATACCTATACTTGACATTCTCCTCCCTGTCTTGTGCTTTATTTTCAACAATTCAATTTTCAGTGGAGTATTCCCATCTGCATGGAAAGACGCTCTTATAATTCCTCTTCCCAAAAAGCCGAACCCTAAAATAGTCTCAGATTTTCGACCCATTGCTATTCTTCCGTTTCTATCCAAGGTTTTGGAGCGTCTCATCCATAATCAAGTAAGTAAATTTCTTTCCTGTAACGAACTCCTAAATCCGTACCAGTCTGGTTTTAGACCAGGGCATAGTACTGTCACGACTCTATTAAAAATCACCGATGACATACGTTTCGGTATGGACAATGGTCGACTCACTGTTCTAACTCTGTTAGATTTCAGTAATGCATTTAACACTGTTAACTTCGACATCCTCTTAGGTTTACTTCGGTCACTAAACATATCTCCAACGGCAATCGAATGGTTTCATAGTTATCTATACGGCCGCAGGCAGCGCGTACGCCTTGAAGATAATTTATCTTCGTGGTGTGACACGACAGCAGGCGTTCCACAGGGCGGCGTGCTATCTCCTCTATTATTTGTATTATTCATTAACTCTATTTCACAACATTTCTCTTCATCCTACCACCTATATGCAGACGATCTACAGATATACACACAGGCTCCTTTACCAACTTTATCTGATGCCATTTCAACAACTAATTCTGACCTTAGTCGCATAGCAGATTGGAGCAAATCCTTCGGATTAAAAGTGAATCCCAGCAAGACCAAAACAATAGTAATAGGGAGTTCCAGGCTGTTGTCAAAAGTAGACTGGACAATACTTCCGCACGTGGTTTTTGATGGAATCGCTATTCCTTTTAGTGTTTCTGTAAAAAATCTAGGAGTAACAATTGATAGCTGTATGACCTGGGACGTACAGTTACAAGTCACCAGTCGTAAACTATTTGCGTCCACAGCGTCCTTAAAACGTCTGCGTAACTTCCTGCCTACTACCACTAAAATTGCTTTAGCACAATCTCTCTTGCTGCCCATTCTTGACTACGCTGACGCCTGTTATCTCGATCTAACTGAGGACCAGCTGAACAAACTTGAGCGACTTCAAAATGTTTGCATTAGATTCATATTTGGCTTGCGCAAATATGATCATATATCTCAATTTCGTTCTAAGCTCAAGTGGCTTCCAATACGTCTTCGCCGGAATACTCACATTCTCTGTCTCCTTTATAACATATTGTTCAATCCTTCATCCCCGCGCTATCTCAAGGAACGTTTTAATTTCCTTCAATGTCCATCATACACGTTAAGGTCATTAGAAAATTTTACACTTCAAATCCCACCACATACTAGCTCTTTCTATGATAAATCTTTTACTGTTCAAGCTGCCCGCCTATGGAATTCCCTACCCGTCTCAATAAGACGTGCATCTTCTTTAAATGTTTTTAAGGACCAAATAAAAAAGTTCTATCTGTCCATATAACGCTCTTCATTATAAACTGTGGTATTGCTTATTTCTGTGTTGTAAGTATTTATTTATTATATGTATATATTATATATATTTAAATATTGTATATATGTAAGTGTATTTGTATGGAAATATGTATATGGTATTATGGTATGTATGACTTATATTTGAAATTGAGTATATATTTTAGTATTTATTTGATTAATCAATTATATCGCTTAACTGCACCCCGTCACTATCGGTTTTATAAATCCTCTCCATCCAAAGGTTGCCTGGAAGAGATTACTTTTAGTAATAAGGCCGCCCATTGTAACACTTTCACTGAAAATTATAATTTTTTACCTCTTAGTTATTGTCTTATGTGGTGTAACAATAAAGTATTATCTATCTATCTATCTATCTATCTATCTATCTATCTATCTATCTATCTATCTATCTATCTATCTATCTATCTATCTATCTATGACTAACATTGGACTAGAACTTTTATACAATAAAATATCATTGCAAGTATTATAAGATTATAAGTATAACCATGCCAACCAACCAACTTCAGGAAAAGTATCGAAGTTACTGCTTTTTATATCGCTGCAGTCGAGGCAAGAGTGCTAATAAAGCAGTCCGTCTTTAAGTGTAGCGAAGAGTTGATTTAATTTACTCTGACGGGTTTCGCGTGCTGTTAAGTTTTTCTAGAATCTAGAGGAATAAGATCTACTTAGTGTATAATCTATTCGATATGACTTGAGAGTAGTTACAACGTAGTTATAATATATATAAACACATTAAAACAGTTCATATATACATTTTAACTGACTTCAAACATGAAATACGCATTATTAGGGATGGCTCCAATACTACTCTCAGATCTTATTCAAATTTAAATAGAACCACATTTAAAGTACCAGCTTTCGATATGCTATAAAAATAATCATTAGAATTGGTATACCCTGTAAATAATTATTAAGTAACACACATACACAAAAAACAGTCAAATTGAGAACCTCTACCTCATTTGAAGTCGGTTAAAAATAAAATTTGCTTTTAGGTATTACAAATTATCATTTAAGCATAATAATGTAAGCGTTCATCAAAATAGCTGTACGATTGGGATAA
Organism: Plagodis pulveraria; assembly: GCA_963890685.1. Lineage (NCBI taxonomy): Eukaryota > Metazoa > Arthropoda > Insecta > Lepidoptera > Geometridae > Plagodis > Plagodis pulveraria. The sequence continues at coordinate 20,696,507 of OY982950.1, read as the reverse complement.
AATGTACAGTACAAGGGTAAGTCAATACATGTAGGTATGTCTTTTTTCAGATAAAAATCGGTACCGTGCTGAACTCGGTCTCATAGATAATACTCGTTTCTATTAAAACAATTATCAAAATCGCAATTTGAAAATTATCTATACATATAGTTAAACATTCAACGTCCATGTTCTGTATTCTTTATATTTCCATCATTGTATACTATGAAATGAATAGTAAAAGTCGATTTAATGCTGATTCAAACAACTTCAGTAAACGTTTCCACGGTCTGACTGCCATAAGTTTTTAATACTTTTCCGAGTTGGATGTTGGCTCCTTTTCAAAATATTTTTTAAACACACTTGGTGCTCTAATTTTATCACAATTATGGCACATAATGATACCTGTAATTAAATTGTGACTTTTTCATTGCTATTATTCACAAGTTACTTGCTCAGTGTTCACAAGTGAGTTAGTTTTTTTCTTAATATTATGTGTTGGTTAAGTTCCTTTGTTCTTAAAAAAACTTTCGATATATAAAAAAAAACGTGTTTAATGGTACAAATGAATCAATGTACCTATTATTTACTCATTTCAAACAACTTCGTATAGATAATTTCAACTTGTACGTGTTTAATAAATAAAACTTTTAGTCAAATATTACCTTTATTTTCTCTGTATTAAATAAAAAAATAAACTACCCTTTTTATAATGTTACCCGCGATAAGCCAAAAAAAAGAAACCCCATCCAATCGTCATGCGCCATGCGCGCGCATAGGAAAAATAATTATTTTTTCCCGCCAATGCGAAAAAACATTGAAAACTCGTTTTCATTATAGTTATTTATTAATTAAGATTAGTTATAAACACTATTACTAGAAGTACTAGATAGTTTAGTAAATTGATTCTTTAGTGTTATATTCTTCACAAGTGTGTTGATAAACGTCGTATGATACACGTGTGTATTGATGATTACCATCCTCGTGGTGGCGCCACGTAATCACCTACATTACACACTTGTACCATAATGTACTATTATTAATTTAGTGATGCATATTGCTTACATTACAAGATCGATTGTGCCACTCGCTGGATTCTATCATTAAAAGTATTCAATTAAATTTACTGAAACAATTTAAGTGGGATCAATTGGTCGTGGGCTCCATTTAACACAAAGTTAAGGATAATATTGGATAATCCAGTAAAAATGTACGCGTGGTGAGGCCGCCACTGATCGACTGAGCAGTACAAGCCGTTGCCAGTGGGAGAAAGAGCGGGGGTATATCCATAGGCTGGTGAAAGTATATAAAGAGCGGAATAAAGTAAATAAACACAATGAAGAAGCTGCACAGTGGTACCTGGAATTCGTCTGATATCCTCGTCTTCACGGGTCCTCCTGGTTGTAGCTTCTGGCCAGAGCTTCCTCACGTGCTTCACTATTTTTCTTCGATTTGTGTACTATGATACGATCACAATGCGCGGCGCGGGTAAGAGCATATAGTGCTGGTGGTATCTTCAACAAGCAACTACGTATGTGCGGTGAGAACGGAGCGTAAATCCAGACTGTCGTCCTTGACGAATGACGACCAGTATTATTACTGTGCAGCGAAATATATATAAATGTGGGTAGGTGTGAGAAAAAGTTACATATGAAATAATGCCTCAAGCGGCGCTTACACGTGGAACATTACACACTAATACACTCGAGAGCAATGAATCCGGGTCACTTAAAGAATGTTAAAAATCTCGGAAACTAAAAATGATAGGTTAATGCAATAAATTGTATTTAATAGACAATGTAATACTCCTTAAATGAAAGTAAAAAAAATATGAGTCACCATACATTTTATTAACACAAAATTACATAAAGAAAAAAACTGCTGATCTCTCCTTAAAACAAAAATAGGAAACATGAAATTTTTGAACTTTATTACGATTTTCTTGAATTTTAATACTTCGTATTGCCTCCTCGTGCTTCCATTACTGCGTTTACACGGTTTGGCATGCTGTACACCAAGTTCCTTATACGATTTTGGGGAATATTCTCCCATTCCTCTGTGAGAGCAATTTTGAGCTCACGAAGCGTGATTGGGGGAGGGTTTCGTTGTTTTACGCATCTGCCTAGCTCGTCCCAAGCATGCTCGATCGGGTTGATATCCGGGCTGCGCGCTGGCCACTCCATACGAGTAATGTTCATCTCTTGAAGGTAGTAATTCACAATCCTACCTGTATGAGGTCGGGCATTGTCATGCATAAATATAGCATCCTCACCTAAATTGACCATAAATGGACCAACGTGATCATTGAGGATTTCTTCCACATATCTTACGCTAGTTAAAGAGCCGTTTTCAATGATCACCAGCTCTGTGCGACTTTCAGAAGAAATTCCGGCCCACACAAGTACAGACCCACCACCGTAGGCTACTTTTTCTTCGATGCATGCTTGCTTGAATCTTTCCCCTGGTCTTCGATACACTCTGTGTCTTCCATCGTGCTTGTAGAGCATAAATTTTGATTCGTCGGAGAACATAACTTTTGACCAATCTTCAATACTCCAATTTACGTGGCTCTGGGCATATCTTAGTCTCGAAATACGATGCCCACGCTCCAGTTTAGGGCCGTTTGCAGGTCTAAGGGGTTTTAAGTTAGATTCAGCAAGCCGACGTCTTACTGTCCATGCACTTGGGTTACTTCCTCCGAGGCGTCGAAACTGATTGGTGAGTTCAGTTCCTGTGAGAAAGCGATTTCGAAGCATGGTGTTCACCAAGTATCGGTCTTCTCGTGCTGTGGTACACCTGGTTCTGCCCGTTCCTGGTCTGCGTAGGTTAGAACCAGTTTCTTCGTAACGTCGGAGAACTCTTTGTACTGTTGACAGCGACACACCGACAGTCCTGGCTGTATCGCGCTGACTCCGGCCGGTTTCCAGCATTGTAAGTATTCTGGTGCATTATTCAGGCGTAAGCGACATAATTTCAGCTTGAATAATGAATATAGAGCACTATCAACATGGTTTATGTACCCACATAAATGACAGATTACAAACAAAAGCAAAACCAAATGCTGTAATTTCGTAGTTCCATCTTCGAAAGTGGCCCTTTTTCAAATTTGATTTTTTTATGATATAACTTTACAATAACTAAGAAGTTTTAATACCTTCATTTAAGGAGTATTACATTGTCTATTAAATACAATTTATTGCATTAACCTAGCATTTTTAGTTTCCGAGATTTTTAGGATTCTTTAAGTGACCCGGATTCATTGCTCTCGAGTGTATTATAAAGAGGAAAGATTTGTATTTTTGTATGCAACGAATAGGCTTAAAAACTACAAGACCGATTTGGATGAAATTTGGAATGAAAATAGTTTCAGACCCTGGGAAGGACATAAAGTAGAATAGTTTTTATCTGCGCTAGAAGAAGTTAAGGGTGAACTGGCCGGTCCGTTCTCCATACAAACGTAGTAGGGTAATCACTCCTTTATTCAAGGATTTAGGTCCATATAAAATGTAATAAGTACCGATTGATCTCGTCATTACCTAGGCTTGTATGATGCCGAAATTTTAATAAAATTATTAACTTGAGAGTTATGAGCGTCGAAACATTTTCATATAAAGTTTTCGAGGCTCATAACTTACAACTTAATTATCTTTTTAAAATTTTGGCATTATACAAGCCTAGATAATGACGATATCAATCGGTATTATGCTTAAGGCGATCACCGTAGTGAAACGCGCACTTTTGAAATCTTTTTTTACTGAAACTATGAGCTCAAAATATGCGAAATAAATATATCGTAATCTTTAGTTCTTTATTTAGTGATTTTGTTAATTCGTTTTTATTTGAACTTATTAGTTCTTCTGTAATAAATTGTAATCGGCCACCCGTTTTGGACTGTTTTTTATTTATTTAAGAGGATTAGTTAAAGTTAGGATAACAATTCTTTTTTTATAAAATAGGTTATACTATACTCTAATGAAATATGTACTTACTTGTGTTAAAAACATTTTTAAGAATTTTTGGCACAAAATTCCCTGGTGGCAAGAATAAATCGCAACGAAAATCAGTCTGCCCGCAGCGCTCGGGCCGTTTGGACGTGGGATCTGTGCCGTTCGTTACGCCATCATTTTAGTGCATTTATTTTACGAATTAATGCAATATTTTTTACCATAGGTTAGTTTGCAAGTTATACATTATTGACCCCCAATCAAAAAAAATATTGAGTGAGTACTTTTCATTCTATTGATTTATAAAATCTTTATAATAAGTTCTTTGAGCGAGATGATAAAAGTTTAGACACGGCATTGTTAATTCCTATTTTAGTAGGTACCTAGATTTTTAACCCGTAGTACAATATTTCATTTTGTTATTTTTAGGGTACTGTACGTGTGATACGGTGATTTTATAGTTATATGATATTGATTATAATTATATTACTAACTAGAAAATCTGCCGCCAAGCACTAAACGGCGTAAGCCGCTATGTGTCCTTGGGAACCAGTCATTTAGCATGATGATAGGCCATTTTGCGAATACCCGCGTGACTAGCTACCACCCTCAAGTAGAATAACTGTCGCCAAGCACTTAACGGCGTAAGCCACTATGTGTCCTTGAGAACCAGTAATTTGGCATGTTGGTAGGGCATTTTGCGAATATCAACCTGGCTAGCTACCTCCCTCAAGTAAAAAATCTGTCGCCAAGCACTTAACGGTAAATGCCGCTATGAGTTCTCCAGAACCAGTAATTTGGCATGTTGGTAGGGCATTTTGCGAATATCCACCTGGCTAGCTACCTCCCTCAAGTAAAAAATCTGTCGCCAAGCACTTAACAGTAAATGCCGCTATGAGTCCTCCAGAACCAGTAATTTTGCATGGTGGTAGGGGATTTTGCGATTACCCGCCTGGCTAGCTACCACCCTCAAGTACAAAATCTGTCGCCAAGCACTTAACGGTATGTGCCGCTATGAGTCCTCTAGAACCAGTAATTTGGCATGGTGGTAGGGCATTTGGCAAATGCCCGCCTGGCTAGCTACCACTCTCAAGTAGAAAATCTGTCGCTAAGCACTTACCGGTATGTGCCGCTATGTGTCCGTAAGAATCAGTATTTTGCATAGTTGTAGGGCTTTTTCGAATGCCTGCCTGGCTAGCTACCACCCTCAAGTAGGATAACTGTCGCCAAGCATTTAACGGCGTAAGCCACTATGTGTCCTTGAGAACCAGTAATTTGGCATGTTGGTAGGGCATTTTGCGAATATCCACCTGGCTAGCTACCTACCTCAAGTAAAAAATCTGTCGCCAAGCACTTAACGGTAAATGCCGCTATGAGTCCTCCAGAACCAGTAATTTTGCATGGTAATAGGGGATTTTGCGATTACCCGCCTGGCTAGCTATCACCCTCAAGTACAAAATCTGTCGCCAAGCACTTAACGGTATGTGCCGCTATGAGTCCTCTAGAACCAGTAATTTGGCATGGTGGTAGGGCATTTTGCGAAGGTGCTTGGCGACAGATTTTCCACTTGAGGGCGGTCGCTAGCCAGGCGGGCATTCGCAAAATGCCCTTCCACCATGCGGTGAAGCTCAAGCCCGTGGCGGGATTCGAACCATGGACCTGCGGCACGGCAGTATAATATATGCATAGCCAATGCCACTGAGCCATCACTGCTTCAACAAAATTGTTTACACTGTTCTCCCAGAAAGATTCGTGTAGGTAGAAAAAGATGTTTGGGAACAGTGTAAAGGGGATTTGGGTGAAAATGGTATGATTCTAGCTGTACCACTTTTAATAGCGGTAGGGTGAATCTTACATGGCGGTTTCAGTACGGTTATCTTTTGTATTGAGCGCATACCACGCACTACCACGTTCTCGCATTGTTACACACAAGCGTGTTTATCTCGATTCACACTCCAGTGTGGACAAATCACTTAAAACGATATTTATTGGGTGATCAAAACGAAGGTAGCCTTAAGTTCGTATACAACTAAACGGCAATGTTTGCGCTTCATGTTATATGTATAAGATGTACCTTGGTAATGGTCTAACTAACATAATTCAAGCTATATATGCGATTATTACTTTAAATATCTGAAATTTTAATACATACAAGTGATAGGTGACAACTTGGTTCTTGTAGTTTACATGTTGGCTTAGATTTTTGCAGACAATCACTGAACAATACGGCATTTTAATAAAAATAGTCTACTTGCACACTCACCTCGAACAGGTTTTTAGTAATATTTGCGGTGAATGCCGTGGACGCTGCATATAGGTGTCTCGCGTGCCGCGTAAGAGGACCTCTCTATAGATCTCTGTGCAACCGACTCATACATCTGAAAAGAGTGAAAGAACTTGTCGAAGTCTGTACCGTGAGCACAGTATTGAGATCATACTTTTGAATTGACACGGTACCAACTTTGAAAAGTAATTTCACCCTTTTCAGGAATAGAAGTCGGTTACATTTTAGTTTTTAAAATATAATTTTCACTTTTAAATTTAATCTCGTTTTAAGGACCCCATAATCTCAGCAATCCATCAACCAATTAAGCTCATACAGGTTCTTACTTGCAATTTATGTTACTATGAAAGAAGTATCTTTCTACCAAATTTCAAGAAGGTCTATCAGGTAATCAATATTTATTGACGGGGAAATATACAGTGCTCAGACCTCCACCTCGCTTCGCTTAGTCTATTAAATATTTCTATACCTACAAGTAATGATATTTTATTACCCTACAGCGGTTCGCAGTAACTGCAGATAAAAATGTTGTTATATCTACACTTCTGTTCTGCCGCTTCTAATAGTTCACGAAACTCTACAATTTTAGCGATACTACGCGTGGTACGGCGACTAGTGCTGCCGTGCGAATGAATATTTTTAGGAGTTAAAAGTTAACGCCCATTTCTTTTAGCTCCGCCCGAATAAGAAATTATTTTGATTACGGTCTTGGCCTTAAGTCTGGACCTAAAATCTCAAATAAGGGAGTGATCACCCTGCGACGTTTATATGGAGAAGTGACCGGCCAGTTCAACCTTAATGGTTTTGCGCGATAAACGACATCCGTGGCCGGAGAGCTAGTAATAATATATGGCACGAGTCGACTTGAACCCTTTTTCCATAATTTTGCAAGTGGATAAAAAAACAAAAACAAATTCGGAATTATAGACCTACTACTCCACAGCTTTTGTAGCTAAAAGCTTGCGGCATCGCGGCGCAGCGCGTAATAAGCCTTCTAATAAATCCCTTGAGTGGTGGAGTTCATTTACCCAGTGATAATATTACCCTCTTTATGGTTAGCTGCATTTTTCAAGTCTCATTACCTGCCTAAGTTTGTTTTCTACGAGGTAATATGTGTCTAACCAGCATAGCCTTATGTTTAAGTATTTTGTAAGCTTTTTCTTTCATCTAATTTTATTTGTTGATATGTAACCTAATAATATGAAACATCTTTTATAATATTACTTGACTGAGTATTGGTACTATCTAATAATAATCGAGTAATACAGATACAGATACAGATACAGATAAATTATTGATAAAATGTCATTTACAAGTCAAATACAATAATAGAACAATTCACTTAATAATTAATGAGAAAAATTATTAGGATGTACTTGAAGGTACATTTAATTTTTCTTTAAGGTATTCATCTACCGTGTAATATGCTTTACTCAGAAGGAGTAACTTCAACTTCGACTTAAAAATATTAAAGGAAGCCGCATTTTTAATGTCGTTCGGTAGGTGGTTATAAAAGTTCGGACCACCCACATATACCGACTTAACCGATTTAGCGAGACAGTGCCGTGGTGTTCTTAGTCTGTCCTTGTGCCTCGTGTTATAACTGTGCAAAGCTCCACAGGTGGCAAAGTTTTCCAGGTTCGTTCGGACGAAGAGGCAAACCTGGTATATATGTATAGCTGGTACGGTCAGGATCCCCAGTTCTACAAAATATGGCTTAGCCGATACGTCCCATTTGATCCCCACAATGGAACGGATCGCGCGCTTCTGCAGTATCAGCGGTCGCTCCGACTCAGCCGCGTCTCCCCACAGCTCTGTTCCGTACATGAGTACAGAGTGAACAGTGGCGAAGTAGCAGCTGAGCACGGCGTGGCGCGGGGCCGATGCTGCCAGTCGCTTCAGAGCGAAGCAGGCTTGAGTAAGCCGCGCACACACTGCGTCTATGTGGATGTCCCATTTTAAGGCGCGATCCACATGAAAGCCGAGCAGTTTCACAGACTGGACTTGCTGTAAAGCAGCGTCCCGTACTGTAACTGCCATAGCATTCAGCGGTCTATTCGCGAGGTTAAAATGGATGAAGCAGGTCTTGCTCAGGTTTAGGGCAAAACCGTTTGTAGCAAACCACTCTTGCAGTTTGTGCGCGACCTCTGTCAGTTGGTGCTTCAGAGCGGGCAGGTTCGGTGCTATCACTAGCGCTGCGACATCGTCAGCGAACATGTACACATCCGCTCCGCGAATCGCCAGGGGCAAGTCGTTCATGAGCAGTGAGAATGTGGTATTGGACAGACATGATCCTTGGGGGACGCCCAGTTCTGGAAAGCCTTCTTCGGATTGAATGTTCCCCGAGTCGCCGAAAACTCTCTGACATCTTTCGGTAACAAATTCAGCCATCAAGTTTTCAGCCGGCCCTCTCACACCGTAGTGCTCGAGTTTAGCCCGTATCAAGTTTCGGTCCGCCGTGTCGAAAGCACGCGACAAGTCGCAGCATATAGCTGCGACCTGCTGCTTGCCCTCGCGAGCTTGAAGCACTTTTCGAACAAATTCACGGACCAACGCTGCAGTAGACTTGCCGGCGCGATAGGCGTACTGGCGATCAGTGAAGACATTACAGCTTTCAAAGAAGTAAGTGAGTCTTTTGTTCAATCCCACTTCTAAAATCTTAGCCAGTGCGGGTATAATAGAAACGGGACGGTAGTTTTTGGCTATAGATTTGTCGCCTTTCCCTTTATAGATAGGTACAATTTTTACCTTTTTCAGCGCGCGCGGGTAACTACCGCTTTTCAAACATCGGTTAAAGAGTTCAGCTAGTGGAAATGCTATTATGTGTGAAACCTCGCGCAGTAAGGTCATGGACAAGTCATAACAATCGGTGGTCTTTTTTGGCAGAATTTGTATATTTATAATTTTCATTATTTCTTCATACGAAAATGGTTTCAGGTATATGGAACACATGTTATAGTGAATAACGCGGGACAGGGTTCCTATGCAAGTCGCTACGCTAGCTGCCGGGGCACCAGCTTGGGCACCAGCAGTTAGGAAAGTGTTGTTTAAAAAGTTGACAACATCTTTTTTGTTTGCAAAAGGTTGACCTGAGTCGCTACACACCAACTCGGTAAAATCGGCTTTATCGCGTAAGGCGTGGCCTGTTTCTTTATTGACTATAGACCACATTGTCCTACACCGATAGGTGCTATTATTTATTTGATTTTCATAAAATAGTTTTTTGGTCGAAATCAACTTATCATTATAAGATTTATTTAGTACTACGTCAATCGCTTTAATGTCGTCATTATCCGGAAATTGTAATTTAAATTTACTAATGTCAGATAGTAGGTATTTTAAATTAAGAATGTCATTTGTAATCCAACTAGAATCCGGTTTTCTTACCGGTACATATTTAATTGGAAAAAATATGTGAAATTGAGCCGTTACTATGTTAACGATCTTGTCCGCGAGGATATGACTATCCTGATAAGTTTGGAGTATACTGGCCCAGTCAAAGTTGCTTAGTGCGGTTGCAAAGTCTGACTTACGTGAACGCGTTATCATCCGACGTCGAATGTGTGTGGGCATGCGCTGTTTACGGAAACCAGAGACAGATGCGCGCAGGCCATAGTGGTCACTGACGTTCGAGACTACTGGGCATGCGTTCACTCGGTCGGAGTCCATGTTTGTGAAGATGTGGTCGAGTAACGTCGCACTAGTGCCGGCCACACGGGTCGGTGATTTTATGTGTTGGGTGAATTTTTGCGCTGCCAGAACGTCATTCAACTTTCTACACGATAAGGAGTCTACGCTGTAATCTATGTTAGTATCACCTGCGATGACGGCGTCGTAATTATCATCGTTGATTTTTGTTAAAAGTGCATCGAACAAATCTAGGAAGTCGTCTACATTAGTCAAGTTGGAGCGATACAACCCCACCACCAGCACGTTGTAGTCCAAGATGAGCGTGGCGCAGACGTCGAACACTTGCTCGCGAGATAAATCTCGGTAGTCATCTTTCGGTATGGATTTTAAACTGGAATGTACAAAAATGCAGCTACCTCCGTGTTGTATGGTCGGTCTACAATAATAGGCAGCTAAGGAATAGTTATTAAAGTCAATACATCGCAAATGGTTTGGCGTTAACCAATGTTCAGTCAAAACTAGACAATCACATTTAAACTCATCTTTTAATAACACCTCTAATCTATTGGTTTTCGTGCTGGTTAAACATTGTACGTTTTGATGGCAAACGACTAGTTGGTTTTCTATCTTACCGGTCATATTAATACTACAGCTGGTTGAGTGTATTGTTTTGGGAACCGGTCGCGGGCGATCAGGGTGCGGGCCGGGCGGCGGCGGCGGCCGCTGCGCCGGCGGCTGCGCTCCCGGCGGCAGTGCGGTGCTGGCGCGACGGACGGGATGCACGTCGCGCGGCTGCACGAAAGTTCCATGCGCTGATCTCGGTCCCCGGAGGCCAGTTCATAGGTTCCATGAAGAACTCCAACTTACTTGTCGGTACTGTGATAGCGAAGGAGGCGTAGTGGTTGTGCTTCAAGTTTAGTTTCTGAGCGGTGTAGTTGTGCGATGCGTTCTTCTTTTTCATGTAGGTTACGATCATATCTTCGGTAGTGTCGTGACGGAAAAAACATGCGTGCAATTTTTTAACACGTTCGACGGTTTGAACGTCGCTGTCTTGTTCTCCGGAGCCTAGGATAACTTTTCGTTGTGATCGTCTTTTACGTGTTACTACTTGCCAGTCGGGGTTCGCTGGTGTGTCGTTTTGTTTGGAAGTTACGGTTCGCTGTGTGTGATCCTGTGTTGGTGGCGGTGCTCGTGAAGTAGTTGTTTGGTCTGCAGATTGTTCTGTAGATTTGGCGCTCGTCTGAGTACTGCTGGTAGTACTGGACGTAGGGGTGCTTAGCCGACGTTGTTGTTGTACGGCTGCTGTCAATGAGGACCGTGTCGAGGAGATGTGAGGTGTGACATTATCACAGGCGTTCATCGGACTTTGGCGCAGTTGGCGGGAAGTAGCTCGCTGTGCTCGTGCGGTTACGGATGGCTTGACAGTTGCAGCTGCAATGGTCGGCTTCGTCAAGGAGCCCACAGGTTTTTGGTGTGCTGCCTGCATTTTGGTAGGCAATATTGCTTCTGGTTCTTTGGTCTGTAAGTCGGGAGCGAATGTGTACTCGACGCTTTCATGAACTCGTTCGTGGAACGTACCAATTTTGTGTTCAAGGCGCTTCATATACGAGATTATGCAATCAAGCTTGTATATATGGAGTTAGGCACTTTTTCACTATATTTTCGATATCTTCTACCGTAATGGACATCTTTTACTATTTAAAAAGATTAAATTAAATTTAAATTTAAAATTTACGAAACACAACCGTTCGGCCCGAGGGTAGTATAGAATAAGTAGGTGTGTTGCTTGGTAATTACAATTATTAATAGTAGGTGTGTTGCTTGGTAATTACATAGAACTGACTGAATCACCTTTGTTTGTATATTTTGGATTGGCTAGACATTGATCATTATCATACCTGTCATATATGTTGGTAAACGATAATATAATCGTTGATGTTGTACAGGCTAACTTAAAAAGGGAAGCAATGATGGCCGAGCGGTAATAGCTAGGGACTGCCGTGCCTCAGGTCCCTGGTTCGATCCCCACCGCCGGCTTGAGCTTCACCGCATGGTGGAAAGGCATTTGGCTATTGCCCGCCTGGCTAGCTACCACCCTTAAGTTGAAAATCTGTCGCCAAGCATCTAACGGCGTGTTCCGGCAGCAGTCCTTGTGAGCCAGTGAAATTACAGGCACAAGAGACTTAACAACTACGTCTCAAAGTGACGGACGCAGTGCAATTCATGACTTGTGATGAAATGCATCTGTTACAGGCAGAGGTTAGTCCGCTTAACATCAGGTGGACCTCGAGCTTCTTCATTTACAATAACATAAAAGGGGGAAACACTATATTATTATATCCTTTTCGAAATATTTTCTTATAAAAAATGTATGTTAAACTTCAGCTATTATAACAACTACAGACTGAATAATACAGGTTCCGCAAGGCACTAACTATAATAAATTATTTCGTTTAATACAAGATCATGAAATCTCTAAATACCGATATGTATTTACATGGTAGTTCACAAGGATAGCTGGTGGAACACGCAGCTGGGTATTATGCGATAGAATTTTTAATTGGTGTGATAGCTAGCCAAGTGAATATTCTCCAAATGCCTTACCAACACGCTATATTGACTGTAATCCCAAGAAAACAACCAGAATTATCATGTCAACCGAAACACGGTCACCCACCCAAGTAATAGAATGAATAATGTTTAAACAGTGACTTTTAAAAATTTGCAAGGTAAACTGATATTTGCATCACCACTTGGTAAGCTTATTAACTACGGCGTCCAGGAGAAATGAAAGCGGTTTCCAACCTACGACGATGCTTCCTTGAAGTGGAACAATATACTAAGGATTTAGAGATGTCCGTCTGATTTTCTAGATAGTTTAACATAATCAATAAATATACAGAAATTACTTTATTACGGAATGACGTGATTCTGTTTTTTTTACAGCATTCAATATATTTTTATTAACAAAATACTACGAACTATATACAATACTAAAGCTACTACAATGAAAACATTAAGACAACCTATGAGTCAATGCAGACTCACAGGCAGTCCAAATGCTTCAGACTACTACCAGTTGGCAGCGTGCCTAGCATGCTAGCAGTATTGCCCCGTTGAATTGCAATGCTTATTCGTTGTATAAAGAGGTGTAAGCATCGACCAAGCGCTTTGATAAGTTAACAGGCGTTAAAACGATGTCATATATTATTTTTGTGGTAAGACGGTACAATTCTATGGAACTATTTATTCATCAATCAGTTTTTAAGCCAAGATGAGGTTATCTAAATGTTCCCAGAGTCAGTTGGATTTTGTTTCCCTTTATTTTCATGTCCAGAGCACAAGAATGGAGATCAAAGTTTCCATTGCAGTAGGGCTCGACTTGCGTTATCAGCAGCTTTCAATAAGAACATGTTACTTTGATACTTTGATGATTGAATCCATCAAAGAAAAACATTTTCAGTAGCAGCTTGGAATCTGAAGCCAGTTTTTGTTTTCATGTGCGTTATAGGTTAGCCTTTGACGACAATCTCACCTGATGGTAAGTGATGATGTGGTCGAAGATGTTGTTCAGGCTAGCCTAAAATTACTGGCTCTCAAGGACAGCTGCCGGAACACACCGCTAGGTGCTTGCCGACAGATTTCTACTTGAGGGTGGTAGCTAGCCAGGCGGACATTCGCAAAATGCCCTACCACCGTTTTTTTTTTTTTTTTTTTTTTTTTTTTTTTTGGCGTGGGGAAATGCTGTTACGCATTGCCGTATGCGGGGGGGCATACGGGGTATGACGGACTCGGCTAAAAGCGCCCATACCGTCTAAAACCCCACGGTGTTCCAGCGTCTTCGACTGATGACGGGGGGCGTGGGACCGCATTATTCTTACCACAGCCCCCGTCGACGCCGCTGCCCGCTGTAAAGTGGCGGGCCCTCCTCGGTGAGGGGTGTCAATAGGAACACCCCTCCACCTCGTGTGATGCCCCCCGAACACGGAGGGGGCATCAACATCGCGAGAGGACCTATCTCTGAAGGGTGCCGGATGCCCCCGCATCCGACGGCCCAGGCCCTCTCAGCGGAGACGGAGTGCGGGCTCGATTAGCCCGCACCCGTGTCCGCGCTCTCCGGAGCGGAAGAGAGAGAGGGTCTCTCTCCCTCTCACGCTCCGCCGCCTCCCTCCGCGAGACAATAATTTCGCAGAAGGAGGCTACTGCCTCCCAACATCTCTCATCGGCAACCATCCTTGCTAGGATGGTCGGCAATGAGAGATCCGTCCCTACAACCGCGACCAGAGCCTGTCGCGGTTCGTCCTCTCCAGGGCATGCCTCCAGTGCGTGCTGGGCAGTATCTGCTGCACAGCCGCACAGATGGCATGCCGGGGAGGCTTCTCGTCGGGCGATGCGATGCAGGTAACTCCCGAAACAACCATGTCCCGAGAGCACCTGCGTCAGCCTAAACGAGAGCCTCCCATGCCTCCGATTGATCCACTCGCGGAGAACGGGCTGAATAGCATCGAGGAGCCGTCGACTACTATTCCCCCTTTGAATGGACCCATCGAGGAGTCGTCCCTCCCACCTAGCGAGAGCCAACGCCCTAGCGTTGTTGCGCCAATGCGCTAACTCTCGCGGCGCCGGTCGCTCGTCCCGCTCCCGCGCTCGCACTCTGCGGCGGTAGACCGAGGCCAAGACTTCGGCCTCAAGGTCCCAGGGGAGAAGGCCAGCGAGGGCGCATGCCATCTCGTGTGAGAGTGTCCGATACCCCCGGCACACTCTCACAGCCATGGTCCTCTGAGCTGCAATCAGCAGGGCGGTCTCCCGCCGATCGAGCCTCCCGGACCATATGGGGGCTCCGTATAGGGCCATCGAGCTGACCACCGCTGTATAGAGGCGGCGGCAGCTGCCCTCTCCACCCCCGATATTGGGGAGGAGGCGACTCAGTGCGCCGGCTGCCCCCAACAATTTGGGGGACAGCCGCCGCATGTGCGCCTCGAACTTCCACCGGCTATCAAGGACGACGCCGAGATACTTCAACGTCGTCCTGACGGGGATGGAGGTTCCTCCCACCACTATGGATGAGCCTGCAGGTGGCGCCCTGCGGGGACCATGAAAACAAATGGCCTCCGACTTGTGGAGCGCCACCTCCAGACCCAGCCTCCTGATCCTAGCCACGACCATCGCGACTCCGGCCGTGGCGAGGATTGCCGCCTCCCTGTAGGTATCCCCCTTGGCGGTGACCAGGGTGTCGTCAGCGTAACAAACGACGCCGACGCCACGCAGGCCAGCGCCCCGGAGGGCCCAGTCGTATCCGACGTTCCACAGCAGGGGCCCTAAAACAGACCCCTGAGGGACGCCGCGCGCCATGGGGCTCCGACCCTCCCCATTCGTCGTCGGGAAGACTACCTCTCTATAGGAGAGGTAATCGCCGACGAGCCGGCGCAGGTACAGCGGCACTCGGTGGTAATCCAGTCCACCGAGTATGGTGGTCCAGGGCAGCGTGTTGAAGGCGTTGGCGATGTCTAAAGACACCGCCAACATCACGCCGCCGCTGGAGCACGCCTCCTCGGAGAGATCGCGGACGCGGGAGATGGCGTCCAGCGTCGAGCGACCTCTCCGGAACCCGAACTGGGTGGGCGCCAAGTCCGGTCCCGACGTCTCGAGGTGCTTGACAAGGCGGGCAGCGATCACCCTCTCCAACAGCTTACCCGCCTCGTCGAGCAGCACAATCGGACGATAGCCCGAAGGCTCGTCCGCGGGACGTCCCTCCTTCCTGATAAGGACGAGTCTGCCCCTCCTCCATCTCCTGGGGAATTTCCCCTCCCGAAGGCACCTGTCAAACAGGGCCCTGAGAGCAGGGGCCAGGTGCTCCAAGGAGAGAGCCCACACACGGCCCGGTATGCCATCTGGCCCGGGTGCCGTGTTCTTGGCCCTCATCCTGAGCACTGCTGCGCCCAGCTCCCCTTCGGAGACTGGGGCAGGCTCGTCCTCCTCCGCCTCGGCGAGATCGGTCGACGAGGATACGGCGAAAGGTAGTGTGAAATCGTCTCCCGGAGGACCGGGGAACAGCCCTCCCACTACCCTCTGGAGAACAGCTGGTTGGAGCGAGGCGGTCACGGGGGGGGCCCATGGACGCAGCTTCTGCCGCGCCCATAGGTACGGGCGGCCCCACGGATCGCGCTCCAGCCCTTCCAGCAGCTCCTGCCAGGAACGCCGTTTCGCCTCGTCAATGGCCACGCGAAGGGTCATCGAAGCCTCTCGGTAGGCGGCATACAGAGACTCGCTCACCTCCGTCTCCTGCCGCCTTCGCCTACGATACCGCTGGTATCGGCGGCGCCTCCGTACGCAGCGTCTTCGGAGTTCGGCAATCTCCTCTGACCACCAGTAGACCTGGCGTCTGGACCGTGGGGCTGTTGCACGCGGCATCGCGGCATCGCAGATACGCGACAACGCCGCACACAGTCCATCCGCGAACGCATCCACGTCTACGGGGTCACCCTCCTGAGGAGTGCCGTTCCACGCTTCGACGAGGGCCGCCTCCTGCAGCAACTCGGCGTCGAGACGCTTCAAGGCCCATCGCGGACCGATCTCGCCGGTTCCCTCCCTCACCATGTCCGCCGAGGACGGGGAGACGCTAAACCGGATATACCGGTGATCGGAGAGCGTCTCCTCGTCTACCAACACCTGCCAGTCGCGAATTTGGCAGGCGAGGTCTGGGGTGGCAAACGTCACGTCGACGATCGATCCACCCCATTGGCGGACGCAGGTGTTTTCACTCCCCGTATTCACAACGCAGAGGCCCACCTCGGCCAGCCACTCTAACACTGTGACGCCCCGCGGACAGGTCCTTGGGGACCCCCACGCCAAGGATTTGGCGTTGAGGTCCCCCATGACGATCACGGGGCGTGGGCGGGTCTGACCTATGAAGGTTCCCACCTCGCCGAGAAGAGCCTCTAGCTCGTGACGGGGCCTGTTCGGGGAGTGGTAAACACCCACGATGACGACAGGGCCCACTCCTGCCGCCACGAAACCCCTGCCTCTCGCAACCCCTACGAGAGGGGGGAAAAAAGTCGGCGAATGGGTGGTGATTGCCACCAAGCCGTCAAGGCCCCCCACCCAGTCACTCCTGGGTGGGACCGTGTACGGCTCGGCAACCACCGCCACCTTGATCGACCGCTCCGCCATGCACTGCAGGAGTAAATCCTGAGCGCGGGCGGAGTGGTTGACATTCGCCTGGAGGAAGGTTAGGGCCATACTAACCTACCTCCATGCTGTCCGCCCGTCCTTGTTTGGAGGGAGACGGTCGCGGCTGGGCCTTGGCCTCAGTCGCGACGGCCTTCCGCCGAGCCCCTAACTTGAACGGGGGCTTGGGGCATGCCTTGCCCCCGGAGAGGTGGTCCGCTGGCTTACCCGCAGCCGCACAAAGTGAGCAGCGGGGAGCAGCGGAGCAATCCCGGGCCTTATGAGCCTTTTGACCGCAGCGGTAGCACTCGTCGCTGCGGTCAACGTCCGTGTTGCATTGGGCCGCTACGTGGCCCAGCGGAAGCAGCGACGCGGCCTGGGGTCGAGGATGCCGACTCGCGCCGACACCCAGCCCACCAGGACGCGCCCACTGGCCGCCATCTTCTTCGCTGCGGAGACGGGGCAGCGTACAAACGCCGTCCCCATCCCCGCTGGTCCCCGACGTATCGGGCCGACTGCTACTGACGCCACTGGGCACTCGCCCAGAGACGCCAGCGCGTTCGCCAACTCTTCGGAGGTGGCTGAATCGTCCAGGCCCGTGACCCTCAAGTCAGCGGTGGTGGTTGGCCTGGAGATCTTGACCTCCGCTCGGTCCCCAAATACCTCCCCGAGTTTCCCGGCGAGGAGATCCGCTTTCGCGGCACTGTCCACTCCGGGAACCTCCAGGATCCGGGCCCCAGTGGCCGCCGTTCGGATGGTCAACGGCGGCACACCCAACTCTCCGAGTTTAATCTTAGTCTTGGCCTCTGCCAAGACGTCAGCATATGACACTCCTTTCTCCGCCGCCCCCGGTTGCAGCGTGATAACTACAGCTGCAGTCCGGGGCGTGCGGAGTTTGGCCGTGCCCTTTGTTTGGGGCGGGTGCTTCTTCTTCTTAGGTGGCGGTGGAGGTGGGACCGGTTTTGGCGTCGGTGCCGGGCGAGCGGGTCCCCGCTCTTAGGTGGCGGTGGAGGTGGGACCGGTTTTGGCGTCGGTGCCGGGCGAGCGGGTCCCCGCTCTTTGGTCGCCACTCCCCTGTCCCTCCGCTTTTCCAGGCCACGTCTGGCCACCACGTGCCACGCCTCGGTCAAAGGAGCCGGGGCAGGGGCAGGCAGCAGCGCGACGGGCGCAGGAGCGGGGCCCTTCGCAGCCTTGCTCTTGGGCTGCGGCTTAGGGCCGGCCTTCTTCTTTTGCCCCGGGGTGATTTCCGGGGCGGCTTCGCGTCTCGTGGTCGCTGCTGGTTGTGCCTCTGACACCCTTCGCCGATCTACGGCGAGAGGAGGCCTGAGGGTTTTAGCCGGCAGCAACCGGTCCTCCAGTCCTTCGAAGCGGGCGCTGATCATGGTGCCCACCTGCACCATGACCCTCCGCATTGCCTCGTCACTCACGAGGGGCGTGGGGGGCTGAGCCACTGGTGCCGCCACCCTTGCCGACCTCATCTCTTCCATTTGGCGGCGGAGCTCTTTTAGCTCCGCTGACAGCTGCTGGTTGGCCTTGACCAGCAAGGCCATCTCCTCGGGCATCGTGCGCGCCTGCGATTCCTGGTAGGACGCTTTGATGGTCATCGCAGCGTCCTTCAGGGCCTTCACGCACGTGCCCTTCAAGTTCTTGGACTTCGTGGCCACCGTTAGGACAGTGTCCACCGAGTCCAGCAGAATTTTCTCCAGATGAGCGGCATCGCAGCCGCCCAGCCTCAGACTGGTAGCCGGAGGCTCCGGCACCTTCAAAAACTGGGCGGCCGTAGATGCCGCTCTCCTCTGCTGCAGCTCATCCGCCAGCTCCTTCTCTGCGATTAGCCGCAGCTCCTCCTCCCGCGCCCGGTTCAGCTCGGCCTTGGCTTTCGCCAGGCCGACATACTGGCCGGTCGTGGGGGCCCTCCCTTTGGCGCGTCCTTTACCGCGTTGTGCGGTTGGGACCTTTAGTGACGGTGAGGGGTCACTAAGGTCCCCATCGACCTCCTCCGCTCTCCGTTTCCTTCTCTTGGTAGTGCCGCGCGATGAAACGGACTCCCATGTCATCGCGTCGGAGTCCGTCTCCGATAAATTCGGAGACGGAATCCGAAGCACTGTATGCAGTGGGGTCCCTTCTGCGCCTGCTTCAGACGCAGAAGAGCCACCCGCTGCCTCCTCCTCGCTCACGTCCATTGACTGAGTGCCTGGTTTGGCGCTGCTCAAGCGCTCCAGAACAACTCTTGGTTCCCGTTTTAAAAACGGGACCAGGTCACTGCACCTAAATGGTGCTTCCTTCTCCGAGCAGTCCGTGGTCTTGCCTTGTTTATCAGGTTTTGCAGAATCGGTGTCCTTTTTCGTGCCAGTGTCGTTGGTGCGCGGGCCGGAGCCCGCGAAGCGGTTGTTGCCCCCCCCAGATACGGTGGGGCAGCCTTCTTGCGAAGGGTGGGATTTACCCACCTGGGGATTTTTAACAATCGCTGTACTTTCCATAGTTTTGTTTTCCTTTTTTATGGGGTGAGGTCCCCTTGTGGTGCCCTCGTCGCCGGGTTCCCCCCGACTATACATCCCCTGTGCGGGCACCAAACATCGGGATTTGGAGACACATAATGCCCGACAGGGTGGCCGAGTTGACCCTCCCTGCCGCGCCGCGAGCCTTGAAGGCCCGCCATCCCACGACCCGAAGGTCCGCTGCAGTCGCTGTAAAACGACTGCCGTCCGAGTGTGCCCGACAGGGTGGCCGAGTTGACCCTCCCTGCCGCGCCGCCGGCCTTGAAGACCGGCCATCCCACGACCCGAAGGTCCACTGCAGCTGCTGTAAAAAGGCAGCTGCCTCTCCAGATTTGCCCGACAGGGTGGCCGAGTTGACCCTCCCTGCCGCGCCCACCGTCAAAAGCGACGCCGCTCCTCCTCGTGCACGACAGGGGAAAACCTGTCGTGCCGCCAGCCTTGCAGGCCGGCCATCCACCGACCTTACGGGTCCGCTGTCCCTTCTCGGGACCCCACCTCCGCGGATGAACCGCCTGCTCATCCACTGTGCCCTATGCTAGCTTCATAGGGACACGCGGAGAGCACCTACACGTCAGAATTTTAGCCAGCAGCCAACAAGATCCCATATAGAGAAGTTATTGACTGCTGCCCAGGGTGCACCGGCCCAAACGCTTCTGTACTCCCCGGATAAAACGTATCCGTAAGAGACCAGTAGCATTAAGGCACACGTGGAGGTATTCTGACCAAGCACCCCAAAAATGCCCTACCACCGTGCTGTAACGACTGCCATCGTAAGACAACGGGACTTAACCGATTAGCAAAGATAAGCAACATCCGAACTACGGGTTAATTAATTACAACTAAGTTTACATTTTGTCTTTCCCCATTCTCGAGGGAACCGTGCTGAATTTCGGAAAAAGGTATACAATAATCTTCTTCGTAGTATGAACTCACATCGTGTTAAGTACTTCTGTACTTTTGGAGTGATGCGCGGCAGGGATACAGACAGACAGACAGACAGACAAAAATAAAAAAAATACAGTTTTGGCATCCTTGTCAGCTACAGATTGCTCTCAATTTTATTGTTATCAAAATATCTGCCATGTTCAGTTGGATCTGTTGCAGTTTTATTATAAGTATAGATTGCGTAAATAATTTATTGTAGCCCTTGTACCTTAATTGTACAAATAAGTGTTGTACCCTTTATTGTAGCTGGAAGGAACCTGCCAAATCTAATTCACAAACAGATCAAAATACTGGCACCTATTCGGCTCAAAGAATAAGCATTGCAATTCAACGGGGCAATGCTGCCAGCATGCTTGGCACGCTGCCAGCTGGTAGTGGGCTAGAGCATTTGGACTGCCTATGAGTCCAAATGCTTTTATTATAGTAGCTGTAGAGTTGTATATAGTTCGTAGTATTTTGTTAAAAAACGGCATACCGCCGGTAAAAAAAACAAACTTTGGAAGATACTTTCTTCTTTTATATATAACTTTCTTCAGACTCGTTATTAAGTATTTGCATTAATTTAAGGATATATTTGATACTTAAAAAAACTTGAAGTAGATACATTATTCCTTCCTAGTAGTAAAATATAAACAATATTTAATATCTCACCATTAACAGACTTCATTACCGTACAACAATACTGGGTTACTACCTACTTAATATTTCAGATGTAAAATGGTTCTGTTTGTTGAATACATTTTTTTTGTATACTTGTAGAGTACGAAGAGTGAAACACAATATGAAATAGATATGAAGAGAAAATGTATATGAGGATGTTGGAAGGGGAAGTCTTAGGTGAACCTTCCGAAATCAGACGAGTACCCTAAACCTTCGCTTATGTATGAAAAGATTGATGAGTGTGTATGAAGCGAAAGAGATATGTAAGGATCATAAAGCAAGTGGAAATCTGTGGTCTCTACCCTTACGGGAAAGAGGCGTGATTTAGTGCATGTTTGACAAGAAAAGTTTCGATTATGTGACGGGTAAAGGTAAGGAAAATGTTTACCAAGGTCTAGGAGGGTAGGTTCTCTGGAGGGGATCACTAAGAAATAAAAGAGTTTGTTTCAGCACCGTATATACACAGAGTATCCGAAATTCGTTGGAAAGATAGGTATTATATTGCCTAAGTAACAAAAGTTGACGTGAAGCGTGATATCAAAGGATCCAGAAAGTAATTGCCAGCCCACCTTATTACTGGTCATTCCCAATAGATCAAATAAAAGAGAAAGGAAAAAAATACGATTTCTATGAAATACCTCTGCTCCTAAGTTACGTTTCGTAAACTTGTCCTATCAAGAAGAGGTCAGCTGAGACCTCAATAAATACTGACTACCCGCAATTCGGCTCTGAGAATCCGATAAAAACAAGGCTTTCACAATCACTGAATTAATTAAATTTTTAACCGTAAATCTTAAGTTGAAAATATCAAAATGTAATTTCGCTATCACGCTTGGCTGCAGAGATCATTTTAACGTTATGACTGTGTAGTGCCTGATTGTGAATGTTCGTTCAGTTTATTACCGTCGCGTCGTCCTTAAGGATGAATGTTTTTCTAATGCTCGAAAGTTAGTATGTTTGTAAATAATTGTAATTACTTGATCATAATTGAAATTTATAATCAAAATATATTGAATGGATGTAGGATTAGGCCCGAAATCACCTTAAAAATTATATTACCCTTTATAAAAAAGAAATTACTGAATAACATAATTTTTTTGGGACTATTAGGAGCAACATCCCCTTTAATCGGCAATTAATGTCCTAAAGAGGATTTCAGCACATACATACAAATTGATAATATATTAGCATCAGTAATGCACAATGCCAGGTAATATTTTCCATAACAGACTTTCATTCTAAGTAAATAAAAAAAATAACTTACTAAACTGTGGAAAGACAAAAATACCGATTATGAGATTTATACCTACATACAATATAATTCCCCATTTATCCCATGGGAGGGTAAATATCAATTAAGTTAATACCTAAAAAATCTAAGTTGTGAGAGTCGCGTCGTATAATACACTTCTTTGCAAAAAAACGGACACTTTCCAGTCATTAGCTTTTCTATGGATAATATTAATATGTTGCATTAGCTTAGATAGATGACAATTTTTTTTTATCAATGACAATATAGTTTTTAACACTTAAATCCTGGAATCGATGTTTTAATTAATATAAACAGAGAGCGGTGTTAAAATGGTTTATGGGTATAATGGATATTACAACTACAAGAATTTTTAAGGTATTTAATAAAAAGAAAAAAGGAAACAAACATTTTGATGGTGTCCTATGGTATGATTTCCCATTCAACCGAGTTTACACGTTTAAGCTCCGTGATGTTTTGTGGAGGGGGTTGGACTGACCGTAGTCGCCTTTTTAGGAGGTCCCAGACGACGGTCAGCCCGAGCATTATCGTTCATGTAAATGGTATCTTCACCTATCACAGTCAGTACAAGTTGTGTATGTTGACATTTCTGATAAGTAGCTTTGCAAATTTAGTGAGCCATATACTATTTCGGTACGATCTCTGACAGTTACGCCCGCCCAAAACATAACGAACCCTCCACAATAAAGGGTGATTTCTTCATAACCCATGTTAGCATAACGTTCCCCTGGTTTTCATATCACTTGCCAACGTTGGTCCTCATATAGACAAATTCGAGACTCATCGGAAGAGTACGGTATACTCCAGTTACATAATGTCCAACATAGGCAATTTCTAGCGAATTTCAATCGAGCAATTCGGTGCTCGCGGAGTAACTTGGGGACCCTCGGTGGTCGTCGACCACATATATCAGCCGCTAAAAGTTTCATCTAAAAGTCTATAGGCTAACTTGTGCTCATCGTACCTCTTCGAAGTTTCTTTTGAGGTCTATGTAACGGTATTTGCGGATCCTCAGCACCCGAGTCACTAAAAAGCGGTCGTCTCGTGGTTGTATGTAACGTTTTCTCCCAGAACCTTGCCTTTTCTGAACGGAACTTGTCGCTTGGTATCGAGTCCAAGTTCTTTGGATGGTTGAACGATTCAATTTTAACCGCTGTGAGACGTAACATTGGCTACACCTACGGCATATCAGAATTAAAAGCTCTTCTAGCGGCGATTAATTTGACTAGTTTTTTCTGCCATTACAATAAAAATACAAATATATTTTTATTTCAGCAGTACTTAATCTAAAAGACATTTCATGGCTTTGAGACCCATATTTAAGTATGCAGATACATGTGTTAGAGGGTCTCGCTCTTCCAGGGTACTAGGTTAGATTATGTATTGTCTCCGTTTAGACTATATATTTATATTTTATTTTGACTAAAGTTTTGACATATGTAATAATATGGGTGAATCACCAGTTTTTTAGAAGTATGGTTATTTCAGGAGTACCCAAGTAGGTGTAAGTGAGTGTATGTGTAGGGTGATTTGATGGGTTTTTTTAGTGTATGTACGATATTTATAGGGTTGTAGATGTCATTTCTTGGCATACAGTCGCGATGCAAACTGAAACTGAACAGTAATTTTAGTGGCTATTGCTCCTATTCTTCAGTTATTGAATTATTTACATAAATACATAAATCTCTCGATTACAACGAATGTTAAAGCAGCATTTAGGATATAGAATGTTATGACTGATAATAGTAGTAGTGCATATCTGTAGAGTATTGCTAGGGTTTAAAAAGTTACAAACTTTAAAAATAATTATTGTCTTTAAAAACAAAATTATTGAATTCGGAATGAAAATTTAACTATTTTCCATACCCATACTGTAATAACTATTATGTAAATCTATTACGTGCCAGTAACATAGTTTGGCTATTAAAACCTGTTCAGAACTAAATGGTTACTAATAATGTAGATAAATCAAAACCGCACTTTTCTTCGCAAAGGAGTTTATTTGTATTGAGAAGTAAAGTTTATTGTACTAAATAAGTTGTATTAAATAAGTTATTTGAATGATAAGACATTTATGTAAATCAATTATAATATATGTAAAATCATCTTATCACAAAACAATAAAGTAAGGTCACTTGACAGTATTTTCAGTGTCAATAGTATTGGGAAAACGAAATTGCAATTGGGAATGTTCAAACATCGTCCAACAAGTCTGCGCAAAGGTAACAGCATGGGACGGGACTGCAATCATCTCAAAACACCACAACGTCTGTCACATGAATAAAATTAAGTGTCGACTTAAAGGAATCGCAAGTAAGAGACAAATCATTAACATTCACGTGTAATATTAACGATTGAGTAGTTGGTTAGTTATCTGGTTGATGACCGCATCGTCCACTATAATGGTGATACAATTAGAGTACAAAATTTGGCCCAACGGAGCCTACTATGTTATTGTTTTTTTTTTGTATATCCCCGCATTATATCGTCGTATAAAACTGACTTATTTACAATTTTACAAATATTACAACCTGTTACCAAATGAATTGAGAGAATGTGAAAGTATTAACACATATCTAAGTAAACTTAAGCACTATATAAATAGCTCGATAAGTACTGCCTACCAAGCCAGAGGACTCATTTATAAATTATATTTAAGAGAACCTCATTTTAAGTGAACATTTAGTTCTTATGAGAAATAAAGTTCTGTAAACCAAAACCTATTTACATTTTCATTGAAGTCAAACAAACAATAAAACTGAGCTAGAATCATTGATTATACTTAATTTATGTATGAAGAACTTGTTTTATAGGTGATAGGCTAGCCTTTCACCATTATCTCACATGATGATGCGGTCGGAGATGTTCATCAGGCTAACCTAGAATTACTGGCTCTCAAGGACAACACTCTGTTAGGTGCTTGGCGACAGATTTTCTACTTGAGTGTGGTATCTAGCCAGCGGGTATTCACAAAATGCCCTACCACCATGCTGTAACGACTGCCATCGTAACACAACAACCGGGACCAACGGCGCGTGCCCTCCGAAGCACGGAAGCGCCCAGTAGTAATTTCACAAGCAGTCACCCATCTAACTCATGACCTCGGTAGACGTTGCTTAATCCATCCAAAGTTTTATGATTTTTGAAGCGCTCGTGGCGAACGTGCGCTTCAAAAGGCATCAAGCTTTTCAAAACATATCGCCTTGACCTCTTAACATCGTTGCTTATTTTTAGTCACGAATTGAAGCTCCGTTGATACGGTTCCAACTGCTTCAGTGTGCTTATACAAATTATTGTAACAAATGTCAAAAACACGCTGGAAAACTAACAGATACATTTGGGAATTGTCGGTCTGAATACCAGCAGTAATGATGTAATTATGTGTGTGATACCTAAGCTTCAAGATTTAATATTATTTTTGTACTCTCATTACGACCTGAACCACGAAGTTATTCCTACATTATTTTGTCAGATCCATTAGACATTGTCTGAATGAAACAAAAAAAATGGAACTTATTCATAACTACTTTTCCCTTCTCCATTAATGGGAAAAACCATTAAGAGTAGAATGCACGGAGCGCTTTCCATACAAATGTAGTTTCGTTACATTTTAAATAACAAGTGTTCTAACTCTGTGAAATGTAATACGCTTATGGCTGAGCCGAATACCTATGCCAGATTTTCGATATTTTTTTTTAGTTTTGTCCCTAAGTGTCAAAATAACAATTTCCATACCAAAAGATGTTTCTAATTATTTTTGAAAATACTTAATTTTGTGGAAATCTGGTAAACCAGAAGCATAGATATTAGGCTCAAGGATATACATGCAAAGTTCCACAAAGTGTGTATACCAATGATATTATATATAAAAGGAGGGAGATTATGTTATATGGCGCACTCAAATGGCCCCGTCTAAACGACCCCCGGGACGGTCTCGCATCTGACCGCACTCATTCAGCGTGAGACAGTCCAACGTGCGCGCGTCTCTTTGAGACGCATATAATTTAAAAAAAATGCCATTTTGCGTGTTCAGAGCTGTGGTAATAATTATAGGACAGTATACAAAACACAAGGAATTATGCATCACCTATAAGTCTGCATACATTGTCATTTTCTTTGAGTATTTCATGTATTTCTGAAAACGAGTGCTTGAAATCATAGAAAAGGATAGTGAAACGTATGCAGTAGTGCGCAGGACAACAATGGAGAGTGCGGTTATAGTCGTGACGTGTTCCGTGTCCTAGATGAATAGAGTAGACGTGACATTGCATCTGTGATTGAGTACCTACTTAACTGAATTAATATTCAGTAAGATAGAGGATATTCTTTTCTAACAAAATTAATAAACGTAATAAGCTTACACATGATATATACATATAAATAATGATTATAACCGAGTTTAGTTTTTTTATTACTAAGATTAATTCTGTATGATTTATCCATATTATTATATCAATAATTTAACACAAAATGAATAATCAGATTCAATGCGCTGCGCTGTTTGCACAAAAAATGTGTAACCATAAACTTTTCACTATGTAACCGATTAAAAAACCATTAACATTTGAAGTAGCTTGTGATGGTAAAATTAGATAATTTTAAATACATTTTACAAAATAATAAAAATTTATCAGTATGAATTAATCCTCCGAATCACTTAATTTGTCCTGTCGCATCTGTAGTAATATTAATCTTTGTTCCGACATCGTTGTGCGCTATCCCTGTTGCTCACATAGAATGTCCAATTTTATGTCGCACTCCGGTGCATCTTCGATACATAAACTATCTATACAAGTACATACATCAATTGACGGCACGGGTGTCGTTTACAAACGTTGTTTTAATACGTATAAACGTATCTTTCGTAATCTTTGGTGTATACTTATTATGTAAAATATGACAAAACTACGTCTGTATGGAAAACGCTCCGTGAACGATACTCTTAAGCAACCAAATAATACAACAAGTCTTTTAGGAGTTACTCAGATTCCTAATGAGAAATGCAGCGATATTTTACTCGAGGACACCCGACGGTTGCTCGATTTCGGGATCGTGGGAGCCCACCAGGCATGCAACCACTCCTGTCCTACTTACTGCGTAGACACCTACGAACCGGTGTGTGCAAAGGTGTGGTACCCAGATATGCAGAGGTCCAAGTATAGGACCATGGTCAACCACTGCCATGTTGATTTGTTCTCCTGCTCAGTCGGAGTCAGTAAGTATTCTTACTTATTTCTTACGTTTTTTTTTAAATATAACAATGTGATTCCAAGCGGTACTGACAAAGTGCTTACCTTACCACCTTTAATCCAATTGCGCGGTGTTGCATTGAGCCCTGAAGAAGTTCTACTTCAAGTGTGTTGTCACTACCATGCAGACTTCTGCTTTGGATATATAGGTGGCCAGTAAGAAATCTACAATTTTTTGAAGTAAATATGACACAAAATACAGTACAACCAGGCTACCTACTACGTGAACTCTCATAAGTCATGACAATCCGCATGCGGCGTTGAAACTTAGAGTGTACAACTACAGGACTATACTCAACTATCAATATTTACCTGTTATTTTGCTTGTTCAGTGTCAGTATGTATACTATACATGGTTACTGTTAACCTTGTTAAATTAAACAGTATGTTATATATAAATATTTGTTTCACTAGTACCATAAAATAAAAGTATTTTTTTTATCTTGCAGTATTTGATTATTAACAAATTAGTACGAACTATTTACAACACTACAACTACTAAATTGAAAGCCTCTCAAGCTCACAAAAATATAAACCTAAATAAGGCAAAAGTTTATTTAATAAACTATCAATATTATTAGAGACATAAATATAATTATTATATTGTAGATATATATATATAATAAACTTTTGCCTTATTTAGGTATATATTTTTATGAGCTTGAGAGGTTTTATGAACAGCTATACACTGGACACAAGAACTCGTCGTCAGTGCAGCTCATGACAAGAAAGCTTAACTGACCCGACATCCTGGATACAGGCTATACGAGATTAGAATGGCTCTCAAACAACTGAATAACAACAAGGCGACAGACAATTATGGTATCATGACAGAAAATCTGAGAGCGGTGGAAAATCTTTCAGCAGTTATTTAATTACGTCACCTTTGAAGGTAAAACGCCAGAAGCGTGTTGCAGAAGTGTAGTGAAACTTTTTTGAAAAGCTGACAAGACTCTGTTGAAAAACTACAAGCCCATTTTACATCTGAGCGATGTTTATAAGCTATTCTCGATAGTCTTTACTCGTAATTTTGCTCGTAGGTTTGTTAACTTCCAGACTCCCGAACAAGCCGGTTTTCGAAAAGGCTTTAGAACTATAAACTACATCCGTACGCTTCGCCAGATTATACAGAAGACTGAGAAAATAATCGGCCGTTATGTCTAGCGTTTGTGGACGATGAAAAGAGTCAATTAAAACCTGGGCCGTACTGCATAATAGCAGAGGTAACCCAAGTTTATAGATCCAAGACAACTAGTTATATACTAGAATGATAGATCTCATTGAGATCTTCATTTTAGATGCGAGGAAAAGAAAGTAAGAAATGCAACTTGAGATGTTCTTTTAGGTATATATATATAAGACTTGTTGGTGTCTTTGCACTTCCAAAAGTGTGTGAAATAGGTTTTCACATTCCAGTGGATTGTCGCACTGCCACTAAAACTGGGCGACGAGACGTAGAGTTCTTTAGACGTAGAGTACTATTCTTGGTACTTCTGACAAAACCGATGGTACTTTCACATTAAGGATTCAATTCTGATTGACGTCACGAACGTCGATGACAGCAGATTTGCTCCGTGCGTTTACTCATTTGAAAAATTAATATTTACGTAGATAAGCTGTGAATAGACTTTTATATGTTGCTTAATTGTGTTGTCAGTGTTGTGTGTATATTGTTTGAGTGCTATTAAAGCCTGAAAGGTAAACAAACCCTAAACAAATAAAACACGTCAGTAATTTTGTGAGCGGTTTTATACGTTACCCGCAATTTTTATTTATTTTTGCGTAAATTACTTAGACTTTATAAAAAAACAAACTAGTGAAAATAATCAACTTTAGCCATGGCTAATAAGTGCAGCACGTGCGGTCGCTTTGTTACGTTAACAGAGAAGACGAATGTTAAGTGCACCAGCTGTGCCGGTGTGTACCACAGAGCATGCGTTAGTATCCCTCAGGAGGGACGAGTCGCATCGGTGTGGGTTTGTCCGGGATGTAAGGCCTCGAAGAGGGACAGCCCCGCTAGGGGTGCACCGGTTGAAGTGACTCTTGCAGAGGACGTCAGTTCTGGAGATTCTCGTAAGTCGTCAGATGAGTTGCTTCGGGAAATGCTTCAAGAGATGAAGTTTTTTCGAGGGGACTTCAACTCTATGCGAGAGGAAGTGGCCAGTCTGAGTGCCGTCGTGGCAGGGTTCGAAAGCCGAATAGGGGCATTAGAAAATCGTCTTCTCACGCTGGAAGACAAGGTCGCCGAGTTGCAGGCTCGTCCTGCAGCAAACGAGCTCCTCAACACAATAGAACGACTGAAGGAAGAGCTCAACGACCGCGACCAGGACTCGCTACATGCCGACGTAGAAATCTCAGGTCTCCCCGAGGTGTCAGGGGAGAACTTGATGCACCTGGTGGGCGTCATAGCCGAGAAGCTCGGTGTGCCCTGCGAGCAGCGCGACTTGGTGTACGTGGAGCGAGCGGGTCCGCTGCGGCGCGAGCCCGTCGGCGAGGGCGCTGCGGCCGCCGCCCGCCGCCCGCGGCCAGTGCTGGTGCGCCTGGCGCGGAGACAGCTGCGCGACGCGCTGCTGCAAGCTGCGCACGTGCGCAGAAGCTTCACCACCGATGGTCTCGGGGTTGGGTCCAACCTTGTGGCGCGCCTCTATATCAACGAGCGGCTCACTCGTCACAACAAGGCCTTATTTTACAAAGTTCGCGAAGAGAGCAAGCGCCGCGGGTGGAGGTTTGCTTG
Organism: Plagodis pulveraria; assembly: GCA_963890685.1. NCBI lineage: Eukaryota > Metazoa > Arthropoda > Insecta > Lepidoptera > Geometridae > Plagodis > Plagodis pulveraria. Next base: position 20,666,147 of record OY982950.1, on the reverse strand, counting down.
GACCCGAAGCGGACGAATCTTTGTCCGCCGCGAGACGGGTACAGCTTCCTTCAGGGTGCGCTCGGAGTCAGATTTACAGAAGATCTTTGGTGGCGGAGTTCCTGTAGTAGGTGCTGTAACACAATAATAAAAAAATGTTTATCTTTATTACTTAATAATATCCTTATTTATAAACAAATAAGGTACAACATTTGTTGTAACTCTAATGATTTTAAAAATAACTTATACTTATGTTATTACCCTTATTTATATTCAATTAATAAGACCTTCATTTGTGGTACTAATTGGCAGAACTTGCACAGCCATATTTGTGGTGACTTTTGTGTCATTAAACATGTTCGTGGACTTTCTTATCCTTTTAGAACACATCCTAATTATATTTTCCCCGTTAATTCAGTTTTTACCTTGATTTTGCAAACATCATTAAATGAAATAAGACCTACAAATGTAAACAATTATACAAATATTCAACTTACCATTATTTTCAGGTTTTGTGTCTTTCATGCTAAAATAGCCTATTATTTATCAGCATATCATCACAACTGTGATCAAAAATGTTGTTTTTTGATAAAGTTACCTGTGAAAACGGAAAAAATAATTAAATATGTATGATGGCTACCAAACAACTAAAAGTTGGGTTATTTAATGCAGGATCACTGGGCACAAAGCATGATGAGTTCATTGTAGCCATGGAAAGAGTGAATGCTCATATCATGGCTATAAACGAGACATGGATCAAGGATGGGCAAGAGGAACACGCTCCCTCTATCAGTGGCTATCGCTTCAGACATATATCTCGCCCTATGTCGGTCAAAAAAGGCCATGGTGGTGGTATAGGATTCTATATTAAATGTGGGGTGAATGTGCGAGTCTGCCCTCACCCTCCAACACCCATGGTAGAGCAAATGTGGCTTAAAATAAAAGTTAATTCACAAAATGTTATTATTGGTACTGCATACCGTCCCCCATGGCTCAATGTTAATGTCTTTCTGGATGGGTTAACACAAACTATTGCTAGTTTTGCTGAATGTGACCATTTAGTTATCTTAGGAGACTTTAACATCAACTTACTTGACCATTCAGATTCCAAGAGTAAACTGTTACTGTCCTTTTTTGATTACTTTAACTTAAATCAGTTAATAACAGAGCCCACCCACTTCACAGACCATAGTCAAACTCTTATTGATCTGGTGTGCACCGATGCTAAGCCACGGTCAGTACAGGTGTTGCATATCGCTGACCTTGGACAACATGCAATGATATCTGTGGAATTTAATATTAAATCTGAAAAGCCTACACCTCAGTACATTGTTTACAGGCCACTAAAATCTATAGTAACTGAATTATTTTATGAGAATTTAAATCAACTTAATTGGAATTATTTAGAAAATTTAACAAATATAAATGAAGTAATTTTAATATTTAATATGTATATTTTAAATTTATATAATATTCATGCACCCAAGAAAAAAATTTATATAAAAAAAGGAGACTTCCTTAGTTGACAGAGACAATTTTGGAAATGATGCACACTCGTGACACTTGTCATAATCAATATAAAGTGTCTCGGACATACATAAAAAATGTTATTCTGACATGAAACACATTGTGATAAATGCCATGTACCAGGAGAAAAAGGTTTATTTTCAAAATAATATTAACAGAAACATAAAAAATCCAAAAAAACTGTGGAACAACCTAAAATCTACAATCCTTACCAGTGATAAAAACAGCTTTGACCTTCCAAATCATTGTAGAAATCCAGATTTAATAAATGCTCATTTTTTAGATGTACCTGGTAACAAACATGTGCATTTATCAGACCTCACATTTTATGAATACCATAGGGGTACATCTTCAGTGTTTAAATTAGAGACGGTAAGTGAGCATGTTGTTTCAAGTGTGATACTAGGTTTATCTTCAAATGCAGAAGGAGTAGATGAAATAACTTTAGATATGATAAAGTTAACACTACCTCACACATTGAGCATTATCACCAAAATTGTCAATCTCTCAATTTCTTCGAGCACTTTTCCCGATCTCTGGAAAATCTCACTAATTAAACCTATTCCAAAAAAAACAAAATGTCAATTCTGTCAATGATTTGAGACCTATTAGTATACTACCTTGTTTATCAAAAGTTTTAGAAAAAATTGTGTGCAACCAGATTATAAATTATCTTGAAAATGAAAATATTCTACCACCCACCCAATCAGGCTTCCGTAAAAAGCGCAGTACTGCAACCGCATTGCTGGATGTCGTTGATAATATGCTGCTTGCTCAGGATCAAGGCATGGGCACTATTCTCGTGCTGCTTGATTTTTCTCGCGCATTTGACGCCATTAATATTCCATTACTTTTATCTAAATTATCTTTCTATGGTTTTGATATGGATACTGTGAAATGGTTCCATAGTTACTTAAATTTAAGATCACAAATTGTGAATGTTACTGGTCTTGATGGAAATACAATTTCATCCTCCAGAATCTATAATCTTAGAGGAGTCCCCCAGGGGTCTGTTCTTGGCCCAATATTATTTATATTATACAGTGCAGACATCATAAACTGCATTCAGCACTGTAATTATCATATATATGCTGATGACCTGCAGGTCTACATAAGCTTTCCCCCTCAAGACAGTGATGTTGCAGTTGAAAAAATAAATAATGATCTGGACAGATTAGCTGATTGGTCAACCGCAAACTGCATGGTTTTGAATCCTTCTAAGTCAAAGTATTTGGTTATTGGGTCTAAAAAGCAGGTAGCAGATATTACTAATCAAAACCCAAAGATAGTCATAAAAAGCAAGCAAATTGAGTATGTTACTGAAGCTCGTAATTTAGGTTTAGTTATGGATAGCCACCTGAAATTTGAAAAACATATTCAGGAAGCAGTACGAAACTGTTTTTATAGACTTAGAGTGCTGTACAAGATAAGACCTTATCTTAGTACTGATATCAGGATAATGTTATGTGAATCACTTATACTGTCTAAACTTAATTATGCTGACACTGTTTATGGTCCATGTCTCCTAGCTAGGACTGAACAACTCCTTCAAAGAGTTCAAAATGCCTGCGCCAGATTCTGTTTTAATATCCCTGCACGTAACCATGTCACTCCTTTTATCAATGATGCTAATCTTATGAAGATGAATGCTAGGAGGCAGCTTCATCTTGCAACTCTGCTCTTTGGCATTATCAAAGAAAAAAAGCCAGAATATCTCTGGCAGAAACTTACTTGAGAAAATGCTTACTGTGCTCGCAGACCCTCTAGGCGACTGTTAATACAACACCATAAGTCGCAAGCATTCAGGGGCAGTTTTCGGTTTGCTGCTAGTCGTTGTTGGAACGACATCCTTCCCCCTTTACAAGCACTGAAAACAGTGAAAACTTTTAATAGACATCTTAAAGTTCACCTGTTAAGGACTCAGCAAACTGCAAATGTGTACCACTAAGGCTCTACTTGTACACCTTTATGGTGTACCTACTTCCTTAATAAAATAAGATGAATTTAATGTTTTAAATTAGCCCAGTGTTTTCTGTATTTTGTTTATTTGTAATTTCATAGACACTGAAAAACACTTTTACCACTGCATAAATCCTTATGTACTTTGTGAACTGTTTAAACACTTTCTTCATAAAGTAGCTCTATGTTAATGTTTAAAAGTAGAAAAAGCTTTCTTTGATTTTGCATGTAATTTCGGCTGTATGGATTAATTATGATAAATATATTAATAATAATTAGCTATTGTTGAACACTATTGAAAGTTATGCTTGGTATCAAAATTCTAAGCACTAGTTTAGGCATTTATAGAAACTAAACAGGCTTGTTCAAAATTAGTGTATAAGTTTAGGATCTTGATAGTTCACTTACCACATTTTATTGCTCGATGTACTAAGGGACGGATATCAATGCCGTAACACTGCACTTTTACTAACCACATTGCTTCTCCATTTAAAAGTGAACTGTTCTGAGTAAATGTTAGGGAAACACGAGTAAATCTATTTTCACATAAGTTAAGTGACATAACCTATTTCCTTGTATGAATATGAATACGTGGCTGATGGCATGTCAAACAATAACCACGTGACGACACGTAGGCATACGTATTTTTTTGTCTGTGGCAGCTAGTGATGCCATGTCCGCATAGATTATGTAGCGAGGTATTCTGTACATTCTATATCCTGTACATTCTAGTATTTGTGTAGTGGTATATTACTGTATAGTATATGTTTATATATATATATATATATGTATATATCATTTATAATTTTATATATGCTAGATAGAGCAATACAGTTCGACCAACTTATCTGTTCAGGCGGCAGAAAAAAGAACTACAAAATTCCCTCAAATTGTGACAGTTTGTAGTTGATTTCTTTGACCAATAGCGCCCTCAAGAACTGCACAGTTAAGTTGGTGGCACTATAAACACGTTATTCGCTGCATCGCCACAGATAAATCACAAAGATATGTTCAATATGTTCTAAATGGTAGTAAAAGTCACAATGTCTTATTTATTATTTAAATATTTTATAATTTTTATTTATAGTTCTGTTTCTGTTATTTAATTGTTTTGCTATTTAATGTCATGCACGTTCGTGATGTTGGTCGGGAGTGCCGTCTGAAAACCAGCGCTTAGGTTCAGTTTTGAACCTGGCACATGCTGAGACGGGACTCGTTCCTAGCATCGCGCAACATTGCAATCGTTGTATTACATATGTATTTAATTGTGCTTCAGTAGAAGCTATTGTAGTGTTGTGTAGTGCTGGAATAAACTTCATTTCATTTCATTTCATTTTCTGTGTCACTAGGTGCCATTAATGGCACTAGTCATGTAAAGATGTCATTAATTAATGGTACTAGTGGCGCTAATGCCATTAATGTTACTACAATAGTCACGTAAAAATGTGTCAGTAGTACTATCACTGGTACTGATCAATGTTACTACTGACACAAAGGGGTTGAGACCTACCAACAAAGACAATTATTCTATGATTTGTGGCGCGGTGAACTGGAATCAAGGCATGAAAAAGAACAGTGCAAATATTCAAAGAGAAAAATGCCATAATCTCCTCAAATTGCAGTGAGATCTTTACTTAACGCCATATTATCAAAATATTTTTGTGAATGAATTAATACAATATTATATTTAAATCAAGATTACGTTACATTTCAGACGTGACAATCATACCTATTTCCTCCTGCTTTAAAAATGCGGCAGGTTTGCTCTTCATGAGTCAAATGGCTGCAATGAAATCCTTGGGCTTCCTCGAAGAGAACCACAATCGACGTAGTTTGGACATCGGAAACACATTTCACATATATAAAGACGTTAAACGGGATATAACGGAATCGGAAACCCAAATCCTTTTAAAACGCATGTACCAAAGCATAATTTTCAAGCGACTGAAAAAACCTTTTCTCTAAGTACTTAATAACGTCGACTATAATAAAGTACTGCTAAAACTTACTCACTAGTGTTTGTACATATCTTCAGTGTTATAATCTAAGTATTGTTAGGAATGAACAGGAAATAATGAGGTTGATTTTATAGGCTTTACATGTAAGCTGACAAATTTTGAAGCAGTTATGGCTCAGTGGCATTAACTATGGACTGCCGCGCAGCAGATTCAAAGTTTAAGAAGTAAAGAGGTCCTAGGTCCTAGGTCCTACCCTTTTTACCAATATTTCAGTGCTTTTGTACAAAATTATGGAATTGATTTGAAGAAAAGCATCTGTATATAAAAAGCCAATTTCTCACGATTACGGTATTGCGATTGATTATCCATATAAAAAAAACCTCCTTTAAAGTTCTGAGCCACATCGACTACAACTGCGACTGCACCGTATCGCTTTAAACCGCTCTGATGGTTCTGCTTTGGGAGTCTCCAAACGAAGAAAGTTGTTTCTCATGATATGGCAACAAGTATGTTAATGCTCATAACCTTGTCAAAATTAACATAAAAGTTCGCGTATATTTATCATTATTTTGTCCCGATGTTTCAAACACTTTGCAGTGATCATGGTCACGGGGTGACTAACGATCACGATCACTGCAGTGTTAGAAACGTCGAGACAAAAATAATGATAAATATACGCGATTTAAACCGTTTAAAGTTGTTTAATTACTATGTGTAATAATCGCGAAAACCTAAGACAAAATTAACATAAAAGTTGTTTATAGGGGTGAGTTTTTCCAAAGCTTCAATAATTGTACTTGTATCAATCACATTTATATAGCAATATATAGCAATTTATTATAACTTTCCATATAAAATGGCTCGAATAGAATTTTATTGTTTTACTTTAATAGGTAAATAAAGGACTAATCACGAGTATCTATGTACCTTATTGATAGTTACAGGTGTCATCGTTTTATTTTAGATTTAAAATCAAAGGCAAAAAAAAACGGATACATTATATTTAAAAATAACAGCAGCATTAATAAACAAGGACAAACAATTCAACTCAGCATTTAACGAATAAAGTAACAATTATCAGAAAAAGTAAATACTACTGTTCAAAATAGTGATGAAACAAAGAGCCAGAATTGTGAACATTTGGTTTACTAATTTATGTTTATTAAATAGAAATACGAAGGTACTTACCACTTCCGATATGCAATAAATTCTGGCTTACCATATAATAGCAACTTAATTCCATACAATTTAATTAAATTCCACAATATGAGTAAAACTCACTCTTAAAGACTGTATTGTACTATCGTATATTGTACATGGCTTTTTAGAGATTAAGTATGGTAACGTCTTTACAGTACAAGTGTCTATGAAAGCCGCGGATTCTCCCTGTAACTGGCCATGTCTACTCTCCCATCGAAGTATTAAGAGGTCTAAGTATTACGTCCTAGTGGCAGCTGTAGTCCTATGGGTTACAGCTGCATGGGGCGGTACGACCGGGGCAGTACTCCCACATAATATCGACGTGAAGTAGTAGCTATGCCACAGTATTTCGATCAATTTGTGGGAAACTCGTAGACTCAACCCTAAAAGGATATGTTCTGTAAATCATATTTAAACACGTATTTGGTGTAAAATATAAGCAGAATTTATTAAGCACAAGACATGACATAAAAACATTTTTATAAACTAGCAACCGAACACAATGTCAGTCATTTCAATAAATTGGAGTCGGCCAGGATTAGCAATAAGGTTTTAACCCTCCAACACGCCCTCTTAATCCTGGAGGACTTCAAGCATATCTCGTACAAACGACAAGTGCTTACAGCTAGGCAGTGCCTTCGTGAGCACATCAGCAGTCATCTGCTCTGTTGGCATGTACATCAGTTCTAGTACCCTATTCTCAACAGCTTCACGAATATAGTGATATCTAATGTCCACATGTTTTGTTCGCTTATGGAACACTGGGTTACTAGCTAGCTTCGCCGCAGACTGATTATCACTATACAGGGTTACAGTGTGACATTGACCTATCAACTCAGCAAGAACCGCACGGACGTATACCGCCTCTTTGGCAGCTTCAGACAAAGCTATATACTCCGCCTCGGTAGACGAAAGTGCGATACACGATTGCTTATAACAACCCCAGGAAATAACATTCCTACCTAGCTTATAAATATACCCCGTGTAAGATTTACTATCCGCCCCGTTAGCCCAATCAGCGTCAGTAAATCCATAAACATGAAATTTATCATGTTCATCACTTTTTCTGTACACAAGACCTAAATTCATTGTGCCTTTTAAATACCGCAATACACGTTTGGCCGCTGCAAAGTGTTCCGCTGTGTAGCAAGTATTAAACTGACTTAAGAAACATGCAGCAAATGAAATGTCAGGTCTTGAGATCACAGCTATATACAATAAACATCCTATCAGCTCCTGATACGGTAGTCTACTCTCGTGGGTGGCGCTATCAGAAAACTTCAGACCTACATCTAAAGGCGTCTTAGCAACTTTACAGTCACTCATACCGAAACGTTCAAGAAGCTTTTCAATATAGGTTTTCTGACTCAGCTTCAACTCACGACTAGTGCGCTGTACTTTGATGCCTAGCATATGTTTAACCTCACCTAAATCTTTAATTGTGAAGTGAGACTTCAGTGACGTTTTTAGCTTATCAGCAAGCTCGTCACAGTCGTAAAAAACGAAAAAATCGTCTACATAGAGAGCAATAATAATGGTTCGCTTACCCACTCGGCGACTGAAGATACAGCTCTCATACTTGCTCTGCGTGAAATTCTCTGCGAGTAAAACTTCCTTTACCTTATCGTACCAGGCACGTGACGCCTGCTTTAACCCGTACACGGCTTTCTTGAGTCTGTAGACCATATGCTCATTGCCTTGCTTGACGAAACCTTCAGGCTGTGACATATAAATTTCTTCACTCAAATTGCCATTCAGAAAAGCAGTCTTGACGACAAGGTGATCAATCTTCAGATCTAATTCAACCGCAAGAGACAACAGCATTCTCAACGAACTATGTCGCACAACCGGAGAAAAAGTATCCATGTAGTCAATTCCGAACTTTTGGGTAAAACCCTTTGCAACCAATCGCGCTCTATAATACGCCACTTTGCCATTGGCGTCACGTTTGATTTTAAACAACCATCGATTCTTGACAATATTCTTGTCTGCCGGTCTGTCAACTAGCTCCCAAGCCTCATGCTTATTGAACGAATCAATCTCATCTTGCATAGCTTGCCGCCAAAGCTTACTATCACTCGATTGCAAAGCTTCGTTGACATTCGTCGGCTCACTCAACTCTGTCTCGAGCGCAGACATCGTCCTCGGTACTCTCGGCCGTAAATTATAGGCTGGTCCGTCAGATGGTGGCTTCCGTGGCATTCTGGTTGTATCAGTAGATGAACTCGGCATCTGCTCGTCAGCCTCAAACCACACTTCAGGCTCTACCGGTCTCTCCGCCTCAACCTCAGCCTCTACAGTTTGTAGTGATGGCATCTCCACCTCAAGCTCAGTCCCAGACTGATCACGAACATCCGCATCTTCAACGGTATCTCCGTCATCACTAGTCGGAAAGAAGATCTCCACGGGCCGTTTACTCTTGACACCTGGAAAAATTGTTTCGTTAAAAACAACATCACGACTACGAAAAACTATATTTTTCGCCGAATCGTAGAGCCTATATCCATTACCGTCATAGCCAAGAAATATACAACGCTTGCTTTTTGGTTCAAGCTTATTCCGCTTCACTTTATCAACGTGAGCATAAGCTTCGCAGCCAAACACACGTAAGTGTTTCAAGCTAACCTTCTTACCTGTCCAGGCTTCCTCAGGAGTTTGCCCTGAGAGCCTTTTCGAAGGTGACACATTTATTAAATATGCAGCAGTACAGGCAGCTTCTGCCCAAAACTTGTGGTCTAGGTTCGAAGTATACAAGAGGCACCTTACTTTTTCTAGGAGGGTCCTGTTTAGCCTTTCCGCACAACCGTTCTGTTGAGGACTGTAAGGCACAGTTACCTGATGGACTATCCCCTTACCTTTCAAAAAACCTTCAAGGTCTCTGTTTACATACTCGGTCCCATTGTCCGACCTCAAAACTTTAACTTTGTCACCAGTCTGAGTTTCGACTAGCTTAATAAAGTTTTTCGTGTATTCACTCACCTCGCTCTTACGCTTCAGGAAATACACGAACACCTTCCTCGAATGATCATCCAAGAATGCCAGGATATACCTCTTGCCTCCAAGCGAATTCACCGGCAACGGACCACACAAATCGGTATGGATTAAATCCAACCGCTTTACAGCCACAGACTTCTCAGGATTGCTGGGAAAAGGAAACCGAGCTTGCTTTCCCTTTAAACAAACTTCACAGGCAACGTCTTTACAAGGGTCGTCCTGAAAACTAATATCATTAGCAAGTCCCTGCCTCAAAAGCTTCATATTGTTGGCGCTTAAATGGCCAAGTCTTTGATGCCAAGTTGCAGTGCTAGTAGTAAGATTCGCCCGTAGACTGCAGGTCTGAAGTCTGTAAGCCCCTCCAACGTCATTTGCCTTAATCAAAACATCGCCCAGCTTAGAAATTGTACAACCAGTAGTATCAAAATTAACAATACAACCATTCTTAATCAATTGCGAAACAGATATGAGATTTACAGACAGCTTAGGTATATACAACACATCAGTTAACGTCGCGCTATCCGACAACTTAACAGTACCTATACCTGAACACCGCAGTTTATCTCCACTAGCAATGGTGACGTGACCATCTCGCGATTTAAAGTCTGTCATCAAATCACGCCTGCCAGTCATGTTATTTGTAGCCCCCGAGTCTATGTACCACGAAGATTCCGAGTCAGTTCCAGTACTATATGCTGATAAGACACAGTTTCCTGAAGAATCCTTCGCGTTCCGGCAATCTTTCTTCAGATGTCCTTTCTGTCTGCACTTCCAGCACCACGGTTCTCTCTTTCTAGCGGAATTATCCTTCGCTTTTGACTCATCCTTGTGCTGCTGCGCTTTTCTCGTCCAGGAGTCACTCGTACTAGCGCCTTTTCTTTTAGAATACAAGCACTCACTCGAATCTCCACGAGTAGTCCAACGTTGATCCTGTAGCAGTTTCGATTTGACTAGATCAGCAGTAATGACAGCTCCCGAATGCTCTAGTGCCATGATCATGGGCTCGTACTCTGTCGGTAAACCTTTGAGCATCAACGCACCAAGAAACTCGTCATCAACAGGTTTGTTCATATTCGCCAATTGCTGCGCTAATGACAATATTTCATTGACGTAAGCTTCCATGCTAGAATAGTTCTCCAGTTTGACAGCGCACAAGTTCTGAAGAGTTCTCACTCTTGAACCGAGTCCTTTATCATCATATGCACGTTCCAGTGCATTCCAGGCGTCTTTCGCCGTATCAGCTGACATCAAATGTGAAAAACATGACTTTTCAACGCCCAAGCAAATTTTAGATTTTGCAATTTCGTCACGTCGATCTTTCACTTCGGACGTTGTTTTGTCATCCTTATCGTAACCGCTTATACAGATCCATAAATTGTCGTGAATCAATGCATTTTTCATAACAAATTTCCACTCGACGTAATTTTCACGTCCGCGTAATTTTTCATGTGAAAAACTTTGATTTTTCGTTTCCGACATACTTACAATAACGTTGCACTATTTTTGCTGAACCATAACCTTCTATAAATCATATTTAAACACGTATTTGGTGTAAAATATAAGCAGAATTTATTAAGCACAAGACATGACATAAAAACATTTTTATAAACTAGCAACCGAACACAATGTCAGTCATTTCAATAAATTGGAGTCGGCCAGGATTAGCAATAAGGTTTTAACCCTCCAACAATATGGTAGCACACTTTCAAGAGGTATTACTCCAGGAGGAGAAGAGGTACCAGCCATGAAAGCGCCGAAAATTCACTCTCCGAGCATCCACCTTCAGGACCTGAACCTAAGGGGGGATGCTCGGGCTGCCCTGCGTATTCTGGAGGGGGCAAAAACGTGCTTAACTCTATTTCGTCGGTGCATTGTATGTGCTCAGCGTAAAAGAAACTTTAATGTTATCTTGAGTGCTAAAAACAAAAGTAGAGCGACTTGGCAAATTATTAAGAATAAATCGGACTCTACCAAAACGTATCAAAGTATCACGGCTATACGGGAAGAAAATAAGAGAATCATTGATCCGGCACAAATAGCTGACATATTTAATAATTTTTTTATTAGTTTAACAAACAAAAAGATTATGTTAGCGGACAAAAATACAGCTGAGGATCGAATTCCTATTCAAAATCAGACCATGTACTTAAGCCCTTGTTCAGATGATGAAATTTTTAAAATAATTATGTCCTTAAATAACACAAAATCTGTTGGTTACGATGATATCAACACTCAAGTCATAAAATCATGTGCAAAGTTTTTATCACCCATTATGCAACATTTGATAAACTTTTCTTTTGCTGAGGGTATTTTTCCGGATAGACTAAAAAAGTCTATAGTGCGTCCATTGTACAAAAAAGACGATAAGCTTAATTTGAATAATTATCGCCCTATTACAATTATTCCAGTGTTATCGAAAATTTTTGAAAAGGTAATGCATCGTCGCCTTATTTCTTATTTTGATCGATTTAATATTATAAACGAGGAACAAAACGGTTTTCGTAAGGGTAGGTCGACAACGTTAGCTGCATATTCACTTGTAACTAGGGTAACAAAAAATATTGATGAGCGCTACCCAGTCACCGTAATTTTTTTGATATGAGTAGGGCATTTGATTTTGTTGATCACAAGAGACTGCTATCAAAATGTGAAAATTATGGTATTAGAGGCCCTGCTCTGAAATGGTTGTCAAGTTATTTATCAAACAGAACTCAATGCGTGGAGATAACTTCTCTTGACAACAAACATGCAGTTACATCGTACCGATCAACATACCAGGCTAATAACTATGGTGTGTCGCAAGGGAGCATTTTGGGCCCTCTTTTGTTTCTTTTATACATCAATGACCTTCCCTCCTCAATAAACCATGAATGTGTACTATTCGCCGATGACGTTTCTGTTATTGTTGCTCGAGAAAATTAGTACCCTTTATTTGATCACAACCAATTACTTAACGATACGGCAGAGTCGATAGTTAATTGGTTAGAACGAAACAATTTATGCGCAAATATTTCTAAAACCAAATACGTCAACTTCCACAACTATAACTCAGTAAAAAAAAGCTATCACGTTGTATGCAGAGGTCAAGCTATTGAGGAAGCTGAAGAATATAAGTTTCTAAGTCTGATAGTTGATGAGCATTGTAACTGGAAGTCTCATATAAAACAGGTTGCCTTGAAATTAAACAGATTTGTATTTGCCCTAAAACGTTTGCGTCGAGTTTCAAATGAAAAGACTGCTCTCACTGCTTACCACGGTTACGTAGCATCGATTCTTAGATATGGCCTTTTATTATGGGGAAATTCAACTGACATTAATAAAGCTTTTATTGCACAAAAAAGTGTATTAGAGCCATTTGTGGAATTGGGCCTTTAGTTTCCTGCAGACCTGTATTTAAAACGCTCAGACTTCTCACATTGACAGGTCTTTACATAATGCAGATTGGTTTATTTGTAAAAGAAAACTCGCATTTGTACGCTAAGCTCCATGAAAATGACTACTTCGAGGGTGTGGGCAGAGACCCGACCCGTCTACAAATGCCTACATTTAAAACGGCACTGCGTTGCAAAAACTGTCAAATTATGATTATTAGAGTATACAACAAGATTCCAAAGAGAATAAGAGAGCTCCCTCTAAATTTTTTTAAAATAAGATTACATCAATGGCTTAGGTACGAATCACTGTTTTTATGACATGAAAGAATTTTTTGACATAAAGGACTATTGACATTTTTTTTTTATTATTTAAATTGACATTGTTAATATTATTTAAATTTAATGGAATTTCAACTTTTTATGTAATGTGACTTTAATTGTATAATGTGTAATTTATATTCGTATTTTGTATGCCAGAAATGGGAAGCACGCTGAACTACTTTTTAAATATGACCATATATAACATGTAATTACCGTGTTTCTTACAAATAAATATATTTCATTTCATTTCTGCTGCTTGGGGCAACCGAAGCAGGAGGCTTAACGTCACCCCATACAACACAAGCCGTGGACTTTTGCATCATACGGGGGTCTTCATTCTAACTTGAACGATGTCCACGAGCACTCTTTTTTGACGCTGGCAGGAGTGTGTTTTTACATCAGAGAGGATATAATATGTGCTCGTTGTCCCAGCAGTCTTGATGTATGGCTGCGCGTAGATTTAATCTAAGTGTCTTTATTGATCCCATAACAACCGTATTCTGAACTAGATCAATTCAACACGCTACTCAAAGTCAAAGTCAAAATCATTCAATTTATAAATGTATAGTCAAAACATTGACCTATATAAATGTATAGTCAAAACATTGATCTATATATGAGTAACGTGAGAAATGCACCTCTGCAAGTTGCAAGGCTTACTATCAGAAAGTACCTAAGACCGGAAAGCGCTGGTGGATGCTCGGTGTTTCCACACGCGTTTATGGATAGAACATGAGTCTGTTGGATCCATACAAATAGTATATTTTATTAACATTCATCTAAGCGCGTGAAATGCGTTTCTGCGCGTTTTGGCTTACTGTCGGAAGGCCCAAAAGAGCGGAAAGGGCTGGGGCACACTCCCTATTTTTACACGCGTTTATAGATTGAAAAGTGAACACATCCAGCAATATTATATCCCCAAATGTCAATATAACAAATCTCATTTAAAATGATTTTGCGAATTATTTTTGAAAACAAATAATTTAACGGAAATTTGGCAAACCAAAAGCATAGATATTAGGCTCAAGGACATACACGCAAAGTTTCACTGAATTTGAACACTTCATATTTAAAATATGATGTAACTACGTTAGTATGGAAAGCGCCACAAGCACTCTAGCGTTCGACGACATCGAACGAAAATGTTTCACAAATGGTATACTCGATACCTATCGTTCTATTGAAATGAGAATGACTGAAAGTCGATTTGACGTTTATAATAACCTTAACTAGCCATTTTGGAACTTATATAATTATCATAAAATCACGAAAACATTTTAACTACAGGCTCATTTTTAGAAAATCAATTTAATTTGACGTTTTAATAACCGATAATTAACATTAACGATACTCGTAGCTGGTATGTACAACCAAACCAACCTTATTTGTTCTTACTACTTACAAAGATAGCTAGTTATTTTCAGCAATGAAGAACAAATAAGGTTGGTTTTGTACTTACAAAGATAACTAGTTATTTTCAGCAATGACCTCTGAGTTTAGACCTGTGCCCATTCTTAGTTTATGAACACTCGGTTGAAAGTTCACAGGATATATTATGGTCGTTTGTTTAGGATATTTAATATGAACTATTCCACCTTAAAATACCAAAGTTTATTATTTGTGCACGAATAAAAGGAAATAGCCTTTCATTGGAAAGCTTGGGGTGAAAGAAGAAATTTCTGATATTGAGAGCAAAGAGGTGATTTTATGGGTAAGAATTCGATATATCACCCTGCCAGATAGTCGCCATACCGTTGACACCGATAAATTTAATGCTCCCAAGAGCTAGTGAAAAAGGCGAGATATCTTGGATGTTTTTGCAGTATTTAAAGGTTTATTTTATTCGAACCCATTTTGGAGCTACTTGGGATTGTTATTGATTATAAAAAAATGAAAACCCAATCAAATTATGACTATAGACGTATCCGCAATAGTGACAACCACTGGAATAGCTCCAAAATGTCCGTAACCGTGGCCTTATTGTACAATTCAAATAGGAAAATGATTTTGAAATTCTAATTCCGTAATGGGCAACGTTTATGAAGGAAAATGTCAACGTTAAGTCAAATTAAGTTCATAACTATTCTTGTTACACAGTAAGGCCGAAGTCTGAATCTTACAGGTAAATTACACGGTTCTTAACTAGTAATGAAACTTCAGATTTTTGTTTAATGTTATTGTGACGGAACAAGCTCGAGGCCCAACTGATGTTAAGCGGACTAACATATGTCTATAACAGATGCATTTCGTTACAAGTCACGTATTGCACTGCGCCCGTCACCTTGAGATATAGTTGTTAATTCTCATGTGCCTGTAATTTCTCTGGCTCTCAAGGACTGCTGCCAGAACACAGTTAGGTGCTTGGCGACAGATTTTCTACTTGAGGATGGTCGCTAGCTAAGCGGGCATTCGCACAATGCCCTTCCACCATGTGGTGAAGCTCAAGCCCGCGACGGGATTCGAACCATGGACCTGCTGCGTGGCAGTCCATAGCCAATGCTACTGAGCCACCACTGCTTCAAAATATATTATACAGGCTGACTGGTGAGATACCTTCAATATTTAAGGAGAGTACTTAGTACATGATTCTCGTTACAATGATATAATAAAATTAGGTGCTTAACTTTTGACCAAATTTCTCTAAAATAATCCAAAATACGTGAAATGTGGATACACTCCCGACGCACGCCGCGCTGTTTGATTACGTTGATCTAGTCACGTGCGGCGGCACGCGCTTACATACGACAATAAAGGAACGCCGCAGCCACCCCCCGCCCTCAACCCCGCTACCTGTTGCAAAACCGGGCGCACTGCTAGAGATGGGTAGGTCCGAGGATAACTCGGAGTTACATCCGGAAGTACATCCAACTCTAAAGACCTACATCCAGGTTCCGTGTCCGTTGCACCCATATGGGTCCGGCTACTCAATATGATCAGCGGACTGCGGGATCGCGAGAACAATACAACGACAGAACAATGATTCAAATTCAATAGCTTAATTATACTAAACATTTATTACTATTAAGTAACTACTGTTTCAATAATGGTTGTGTAACATCATTGATCAGTGAAGATATGTAGGTATGTAACATAAAGGTAGGTAGGTCTTCGTACTTTAATAAAATATATTATATAATATTTATTATATGGCATATTAGTATGGCAATATTGCCATTTCGCATTTTTTTCAGCACTGTAACACGCTATTTATTTATAGTGATTTAATGACCCACAGCAAAACAAACAAACAAAAGACGAAAAACATTTTAAGCAAACGTCAGCCGTTAAATTTAATCGTCTGATGCTGACGTCTGATCGCTTTGCATCGCACACTTTGTTCGATCCGCTCGCACCCGCGCGCCTACGCATTCCCACCCGATCCGCGCGTCACCGCACTGCCGCGCCGCCGCCGACACGCGTCGTGTCCGGGACACGATGCCGCTCCGGAACGCGATTCAGTTCCACTACTCAGTGCCTCACCTCCGACTAGCAAGGCAATTCGGTCGGCCGGTACTGTTGGATCGGTATCCGAATTGTGGTTGGAAGTACATCCATCAATAACGTGAGTGATGCGGATCCTCGGATTCGTATCCATCCGGCCCTACCCAAACCCACGCACTGCGTGGTCTGCGTGACTCATTAGTGCGAGCGCAAGCGCCGACAGGTGCGTATGTCCGTGCCCGCTTCCTGCTTCCGCGTCCCGCAATCGTATTCGGGAAGTACCTAACTTACGCGCGTAATCCGCCGTGTGTGTGTGTGTGTGTGTGTGACCCGTGATAAGTAGGTACCTAGTTGGGTATGGCTTATCAATACACAAACGTAGAGTACCTGGACAATTTTTAAGGCTTGTGTAAATATGTAAATAGGTAGGTAGGTAGTTTAATTAAATTCAATTATTGTAAATAAGTATGATTCCATTTTTTAAATACGCCGAAAATACTTAGGTAAGTTTTCTGTAGCTCTGGATAAGCTTGTTTTAATACCTACACTTAATTTAGTCAACAAATTAGTGATTACCTAGGTATTTTTGCCTGTCCTAAGCCAGGATTCAAGTATGAAGGGAAAACGGATCATATTATTTCATCAAAGTTAGCAAGCACGCATGGTTAAGACGAGGAGAGTCTTGATGTAGGTAAGCAACAGCTGTACAATGTACCTACGTATGTTTGTGTTGATAGCGCGACACGTGCGTTCGCGCGGTGTCCAAGTGTTGCGCAGGACTCTCCGTAACTGTTTACTAACTTTACTAAGCACTCATTCAATATTTATTATTACTGTAAAATTTTTTGATCATATATGACCGCCAACTATCACGTCCTCGAGTATCGTTAGTATCTCACCAGTCATCCTTATAAATAAGGCATATTTACCAAATGTTCAACCGGTATACACATTGCTTTACGTTTAATTTTTTCTGGCTTACAGACTTCCTTTTATAGTTTTCCTATATTAGTTACAAAATGTTGGTAAATGTTTTTCAAACATAATTATGTTGTATATATATATGTATACCAACGGTTTTTACTTGCCCTTAAAACATCTCGTTTAACACCTGGGCTCTATTGGGTCATAAACTAAGAACAAACTTGTTCTCATGTGGTCAGAAACTTTCTTATCATTTTGCCTCTACGTTTTATCCCATATATCTTGGTAACGAGTAAAACTTTTTCCAAACTGCTGGTTGAATGAATAGGAGCAAGAATGCGGGTAGGTATAGATTAGAAAAATTGAAAGGTAGGTCCGTGATCAGGGCTGTTTAGCCAATATCACTGCAAGGCATAACAAAATAAAGTCAAAGTAGATGGTATAAATACAGTATAAAGTTGATATCCACTATAACATATCTCCAAGTTACATTTGGCGTACAAAGTAGTACAATAATAGTTACAATATTTATCATAATATGATTTTATTAAACAGTAGTGTACAATGAGTTTTTACACATTACTTAAGTTTTTTATACAATTTATGTTCATGTCTTCACAGAGATAAACTATTTATTCCTTAACTGACAGGTTGAGTTCACATATTTTAACTTCTCCATTATCGCATAATTTATTTCCTTCACTCCATTGCATATTAACAAAACGATAATTTTATATCTAAAATCTATAAATCATCTCTCCGGAGACTTAGTTCGGCTGCATATGTCGTTCAAAAGATAAGGCAGTTGACGGATGTAGCTACAGATCGACAGGTATATTATGTAATGGATTCTAGCAAATAAAAGAGGGACTTTAAAAAAAAACATATTAACTTCACCCAGTCTTTGGGCTTATAAAAAATATAAAATATTAAATTACAGGCACAAGAGACTTTTAACATCAGGTGGTCCTCGTGCTTATTCCGTCAAATACACATAAACAAACAAAAAAAATATCCTTATTTTCTCTTGTTGTCATTCAGTTGTTCTACATGCTACTTTGGTGTACAAATTTGAGATTATATTTCAGTTTCGGATAGCGCTGTTTAAGTTACACTTCAGGACAGAAGCCAGATAATAAATCAAAGTAAAATATCCAAAAAACATCGGAACTGGCGGCAGTATAGAAAGATTTGTCAAGTCTTGGATTCTGGTAAAGCGGATGTAACACAGGATACTAGCTACCGTTATTGATCCTATGCCATGAAAAATTAGGCGACCAATGCATGTTAGGACTACCAAAAGTCAACCCTAAGAGGTTGTTAGCATTTTACCAATACCCTGTATACTATGAAAAGCAAGAATCCCCTTGTACCATATATAACCAACTTGACGTTAGAGAAAGTGCCTTTGATTTTGTATAGAGATTAATAATTTTGGTAAACTAATATCTATCTATAGGATTTGATAAGGTTCAGAGCTGTGTTTCTTATTCCGTAGGGTTCTAATTTACCTTAAAGCCACTCATGATCTACACAATCAAAGTATTTTGTTAGGACATGGTTAGGACACACTGTGACAAGATGCTTACTTTATGTGCGAACCATGTATAAAAAATATGTATAGATAAACTGTTGTATAACTTTTCCGAAAACTGCTCATTGAATGAGAATCTGTTTGGTTTCACAAAGAGCAGATCCACGAAAGATACAGGTGTTCAATTGATGTCACATATACTTGAAGTCTGGGAAAGTTCACATGATGCTATTGGCGTCAAAGGCATAAAAAAAGTTTTAAATCAGGACTGACTACTACTCACGCTATTTGATGTCGTTGATAAAATTACTTAACAATCTCTTGCAGTATTGTTTAGCCAATTGGGATCTGGTCTAATCCCTGATGAATCTTTATGAAAACATTTACAACATATTGTTGTCTTAGGTTTTCGCGATTATTACACATAGTAATTAAACAACTTTAAACGGTTTAAATCGCGTATATTTATCATTATTTTTATTTTTATCCCGACGTTTCAAACACTCAAGTCACCCCGTGACCACGATCACTACAAAGTGTTTGAAACGTCGGGATAAAAATAAAAATAATGATAAATATACGCGATTTAAACCGTTTAAAGTTGTTTAATTACTATTTACAACATATCCCTACGGAAGGATTTTTTACTGCAACCAAGCTAAACTTTCTCCACAAGCTGACCTGGTGGAAAACGATGATGTGGTTGTAGGTGGTAAAAAGCCATAACCTAGAAAGGGGAATGACTTTCAAGGACAGCTGCTGGAGGACAGTGCTGTCGCATTTTCTTGACCCCATTAAATTTCCATAGCCATGATGTCTCATGCGATTTTACGCTCTAATTAATGTTTGCTTCAAAAAGATGTACTGTAATATGCTGACTTATATAAGAGTTGAATGTATTGAATGTTTTGAATGTTAATATTTAAGTGACACCTATGTAGTTGAAATGAAGGGCAGTATGATGAACCAGAATAAAGTTAAATTTTCCATTAAAAGGCAGTTTTTTTTCACTCTAGAATTAAGCTAATTTCAAATACACGAGTTATCAAAGTATAAGTTTGATCACGATTTCACTTGGTGGAAAGTGCCAACGTGGTCTCAGATGGAAAATGCTTGTGTATAGGTTATTCTGATTACTTTAGACTTAACCCATTGGCATCGGCGATAATAATAACCATAGAATTTCATTCATAACTTGGACGTAGTGGTCCTGACGATGCCAACTTATTTAAAAACCCCCAAAATTACAATCAGCGAGTTATCAGGAGACAAAAGCGCTTGCGTGTTATTTCATTTTATTGCTAAATGGATGCAAATCGCTATGAATCGATAGGAAAATATATTGACAACGAACGGATATCGGGTTTTCGAACGCATTGTTGTTTAGTTAAAGAAATGAGACGAAGATATTATATCGACCATTTTATTTGAAACTCCAAAATAAATCATATAAAACATTGATAAACTGGATACAATACAGTGATCAATGTTTGTTTTTTTAAATGTCGAATTAATCAAGTATTTGTCTCATCATAAATGAAGCAGATTAGGTTGGATTCATTGGCAAATAAAACCGCTACTTATAGACTCTCTCGATGTATGTACCAAAGTTGAGGTTCTATATCAAAGTGGCACCCTACATTTTCAGATGTTATTTAGGAAAAATATGGTAGGTAAGAAAGGGAGATTTTTTTCTAGCACTTTGTAAGCTTATACGTTTGAGGGCCAAGGCACTTGAAGTTTACAAACGCCGATAATTTTTAAACTTTGTGTTTTAAGTTCAGATGGAAGATGGCGCATGATACAAGTAAAGCCGTAAAAACCACGTTATCATGAAAAGATCTCTATGATTAACTTTCGAGATTATAATTCGCTACGTGAAACCCATCTCTAAAGAATTCATTCTATTACATTCATCATAAGACTATATAGCCTACCATTCTTTACTATGCGATTATGAAAAATAAAACATATTACATTTACCAAAAGTAGGCACTTATCTTAAAAGAGATTCAAAACTAAATATGGTACAAGTGAAATATTGGCAGGCAATCGTATTTTTGCAGTAAATATCAAAACAACATCGCAAATTTTCCTACACGCCCGAATTTAATTAAAGCTATAGCATGAAGTCTGACAATGACACGTTGTTACATTTTATGAACTAGTCTTGAAGTACAATGACAACGAGCCAGCACTCTGTTACTCGCTGTTCTACGGTTATGAAACGAGTTAACTTCTCCGACCGACGCAGTTTGTGTAACTAATAAACTAATTCGTAGTTACGGCTGCCTCGCCGATTTAGGTTTGTGTTTTCACTGTGTGCTTACTCTGTTTGCACACCGAGTAACGTATTCCACTAAAGTTAGTGGGTCCGAGTCCATAATATTCATGGTTCAGATTAGAAGGTAAATTTATGAAAGTACATAATATAAGGTTTTACTTGACACGTTTACATATAGGATGCGAGTATATATGCTGTAGTGTATCAGCTGGATCTTCCACTGCTGAACACAGCCTCCCCTATTAAGGGGGTATTTGCCATAATCCCTACGCTTGGCAGGCGTCTTGGGGATCGCAGTGTAAAATGGCAGTTCTTTAGAAGGCGCTGCTGCCCTCTTTCCAGTATTTCCTTTTGTCGCCTCTTACGCCACCCACTTCTATCCTGGCATCCCACGGGGAGTATATATAATCTAAACATAATTATTTATTTTAATGTACATATTATTTATTCCCATAATATTTGCCACAGATAACAATGATAATAACATTTCACTTATTTACTCGTATGTCTTCAGTAAAAAAATCATCACCATCCAACTCATGACCGCGGCGGACGTTGCTTAACTTTGCTGTTCGGTTAAGAACAGCTGAGCAAACTTCGCTACGAGCGTGTTAGAATCATATATTTGTTTAGCTTCGATTATCATAAGTAAATAAGTAACTCATTATGTAATTGTGGAATATTCTAAAACTTGTTGATATTTGTCATTTTTAATAACCGCCACACTGAAATCCTATATAATCTGTAAAACCAACCATCCTGTCTTATTTCGGGTTGGCTGATACGTTGTGGCGGGAACGTTCATGTCTCTGATTGGTTGTGGTAAATATGGCGAGAACTTTAATGTATATGCGACAGACACTTGGCGCCAGTCATTGCTATAAAACCAATGTCTCAACTTACCGAGCCCCTCTTTTTATTCTTCACAAGTGACTGCTGCATCGAGACTTATTGAGTTACGTACTGTACTATTGTATTTAATGTAACATAACTGATATTCACGTGTAGTGTGTGGGTCTATGTTTGTTGGCTTCCAAAATGGTTTGCCCTATTTATTATATTATCGCTGTGGAATGTGACTATACAATATTACCTTTGAAGTAATCTATGTGACCCTAATGATGTATTATTCTTATTAAGGTGTTTTATGTGTTCCTATAAATGCTGTCTTTTGAGATTTCCTTATGATTCCCTTTTGCGTAGAAAACCTAGTAAGTTAGATAGTTAAGTACTGAACTAGTAGAACTTATTTCCTTTACATTAAGCTAAGACTAGATTATGGCATCACCACCTGACAAACATCTTACAATTTAATGAGCCTATATTATAGCTTGAATAAATGCTCTCTATCTTGACAAATCTCACATCAGAAGTGGGATCACAAAGATTGCCTACCTTAATTTTTTTAATCACTTTTATTAGTTTCAGAATCGATGCAACTACTCTCAAAGACTTGGACGCCGCGGGTTGCGAAGCCGTGGCTGCAACCTGGCGACAAGATGACAACACCGTGTTCCCAGTTTTCGTATCTGCTACTAGCGGCAGTGGAACGCCGCGGTTTGCGAAGTCGTCGCTGCAACCTGGCGACAGGATTACGACACCGTGTTGTGAGTTATCGAATACTAGTGGCAGTGGCACCGAGTTTTTATTCACTGACATCGATATATTGGCGAAATAATTCATTTGGACAAGAATTATACCAGTGGCAAAAGCAGGTAAAGCCCTCAAAGGGTCTGTTTTATAATGATTACAATCCTGTGACCGTGTAGTGGCGATCTGAAGAAAAACCTCGTCGAAAATTTTCTCAATGTTTTAATGTTTAAATCTGAAACTGACGAATCTTGCTGCATATATATCTCAAGATAAAGGTGCTTTCACTGAACCTTATTGAATTAGTGTTCGCTAGCATATGTAATGGAAATTTATGAAACTTGATATGACATTATGTATTTTTTTATATTAATTACACTAATAAGTACCTATTATAACGACGAACGTTATTAGATTTATTCAAAGTCAAACTATGTTCTCATTATTGTGACTACTGGTATTAATTGAGAATACATTTCATTAAACCTAAAAACCTTAATGTGGAAACGCATATCGAGCAATTATTTATCCTCAGACTGATACAAAGGTACCAAAAGATCCAACCACACGAGCCAAAGTGGAAGAAAAACTAGTAATGTTTTTGTCATTCCGAAATGTAACACAGTTTTCGCCAAGAGATTCTCTGATTTTCTAGGTGGTAATATTTACAATAATTTGGCTAAACACATTAATTTGCAGAAATTGAATTATTACAAACTTAAAAAAGAAATTACTTAATCAAATAAGATTAAAATAACTCCAATAAGAGCACTCACATAACTCACTCTTCATCCTACATACACACGCATTAACACACACACACGCGCACGCGTTCACTCATACCCAAGCAAACTTTTTAACACACCATAAGTAGAAGGTAGGCTTCAATTCTTATAATTTAATATATATTTTATTTTCCCATTTTTCTATAAGTATGTAATTAGTTTAATTTCTCCATTTTTAATTTTCATAAAAATATCATGTGTTCATATATATATATATAATTGTTATTTAGTTTGATTCTATGCAATCTGTAACTGGTACAAATAATTATGATATGTAACTAGGGGAAACGCAGATGCCTATATTACAGGCTTACTCAAGTCTAGCTTAGGCGTCTGAGGTTCATCACACAATATTTACTTATTAAATGTTTGTGCTAATTACGATTATACATTGTCAATATTGTAATTTTCTTTTGTGGCAATATAGATTTATTACTATTATTATTAAGTTTTGTTTGTTTTGTAGATCTATGAAATAAAAACATTGCACGAAACGTGCAAGTTCTATTATTTATTTTTTTTCTATATTTTTATTTTTTTATTTATCTTCACTTGTAAATTTAACAAAATCACAGATCAAATAGGAGAGAATAGCAATATGATATTATATAGTAGGTAATTTAAAAATTAACTCTGTTACTGAAAGCAATTACTTTAGGGCTTGGAGTCTTGGTGTTTATATTTTAAATAACTCTAAGGACCTACATAACTTTTTATTTTGCGACTTATCATTTGGTTTCCATTGTTACAGTTTGCCTTTTATTATAAAAAAGAACCCGCATATTTTTTGACACAAATTAGGGATACTTCATAAATGTAACAATCAGATTG
The DNA here is from genome assembly GCA_963890685.1 of Plagodis pulveraria. Taxonomy (NCBI): domain Eukaryota; kingdom Metazoa; phylum Arthropoda; class Insecta; order Lepidoptera; family Geometridae; genus Plagodis; species Plagodis pulveraria. Next base: position 20,641,446 of record OY982950.1, on the reverse strand, counting down.
TCGCTTTTTTGATACAGGTATTTTACATTGACGCTAAGAACACACTGCTAATTAAAAATAAACCATAAAATATGTTTTCTAAAAGCACACAAAAGTTGACACAAGAATATGTTGTAGATAGTTTTTACACCACTGCCCACAAAAAGGAGTGTTATGTCTTCAGGGGTCATGTATGAATGTATGTATGTTTGTGAGTTTCTTAATCACACAATTACTTTTATTATGTCTGTGTGTTTATAATGTCTGAGATATCTTTAGATTCGTCTTGATAACACAAGTGACACTGGGTGTATGTATGAGTATCATGTACCTGTAATTTTGTCAGTACCCACATCCTACGAACCGGAACACACTTTTTTATTTTTTTTCATCCTATAGTGATAGAACAAGCATGAGGCCCGCTTAGGTGTTAAGTGGTAACCTCTGCTCATAACAGATGCATTTCATCACATGTAGCAAACTGTACTGCACCAATCACAACTGAGACGTGCCTGTAATTTCGCGAGTACCAATACCCTTCAAACCGGAACATAGTCATGTGAACATTACGGCTTAGCGGCAGATATAGATGTAGTGGCAATACTTCCCCAGATGAACTCGCACAAACATTTCTACTGCAATAAGATCCATACCAAGTAAGTGGGTTTTTATTAATTATAAAGACAGCTGAATACCTACGTGTCTTAAATATAAATTACGTTTAACGCTGCCGTTATTTGAAATAGCCATTTTACAACGCAAGTAATAAAATCCTGATGTTGTCGTGATGTCTGCACTTCGCTTCAGGACATTATGTACTGAAATTAAAAACTTAATATCCTCAAAGTTAGATAAGTACCGCTTTGCTCACTTCAAAGTATAGAAGCAACTGTGGTACAAGGTATATTGATGATATGAAAAGTACTAGCTAGAAGGACTACGGAGTAAATTATTGCTGTATTATATCATTATACTTACTATTATATAATTATTATACCTGTTAACACCTTCGATCACATCATCACTTACCATCGGCTGAGATTGTGTTCAAAAGATTACCAGCAATACAAAATAAAAAAAACTGTATAACAATGTGTTTAATTGAGTTGGAATGTACCGATCGACAGACCTTAACGCCTATAGACTAGTCTTCGTAATTCTTTCCATACAAACGCAGTTTCATAATACTTCAAACTCGTTGAAATTTTGCTTGCATGTCCTTGAGCCTAATATCTATGCTTGTGGTTTGCCAGCTTTTCGTTTACTATTTATTTTATCTCTAAATGTGAAAATAAGCATTCACATATAAAACGATTTTTTAAATAATTTTTTAAATACACATTTTTATGGAAACTTGGATTTTAAAATATTACGAAACTACGTTTGTATGGAAAATACTTTGTAGGCACTTCTCTTAAGGAATATGAAGCTTAAAGGATAATAGGCTAATCCGAGGTTTAGTCTCGGAGTATATAACTACTCCTACGATTGGGTAGGTTTCGTTTGGAATTAAAATAGCATATTATAGTCTCAAAGCAAAAAATCCTTTTATGTGTTTATTACTTATTTACTTTATTGAATGTTATTCATTCAGTGAATAGCTTCGTCTGTCGAGTCTGATGCGAGAAAATAATGTGAAAAATGCTACAACCAAAATTACAAAGAATTAAGAAATTCAGGAATCAGCAAACCACTGGAAAATCTCACAGAAATTATAAAAAAAAAAGATATTCCAAAGCTACAGCCATGTACATAATTGGAGTCATAAAAATCAATTTGCTCATTCAAATACCACCGCGATGGGCTTCATCATCATCGCTTAGTGGTAGGGCATTTTGCGCACGCCCGCCTTGTTGGCTACTACCCTAGTAGGAAAACTTTCGCCAAGCAACTAACGGTGTATCTGTCTTTGTAATAGAGTAATTTTATGAAAAGCTAGTTAACATCTTTGACCACATCATCACTTACCAACAGGTGAGATTGTGGTCAAAGATTAGCATTGTCAAATATTGCACCCTCAAAATGACCTCCATCTCCAATGATCTCCCACTACAGTCATTCCAATCCTCACCTTGCAGAACAATCTCTTCACAATCTCACGCTGTTTATTACTGGTCATAACTCATCATCACTATTATGGCTTGTCTGCCATAACGTATCACGTATGTCATCTTCAAAGTCTGCTGCTGCAGGAACTGCTGTTAACTTACATCACTGATGTCTACTGATCACGGGTCGTCACTGTCAATGCTTCACTTGTCCGAAGATTCACTTCCTGGTTAGGTTAGAGTACCAATCCTGTGGCAAACTCACTCCAGCTACCCGCACGACGCGCCCTCCGCTTCGATTTCAATTAGCCGAATGCGACACATACTAAGTACTAGTCAATAAGACTAGTAAATGCTTGAGGCCTTATTATCCTCGGTTACTTTACTATGCGGTAGCCTCGGCTTAGTACTGCGATGAGAATGATGTTATGAATTTATTTTGGACATGATGCAAAAGCATACACTTTAGGTTGCATAAATTAACGCACCGATTTCGATAGCAACTTGCAAGTAGAACGCAACCATTAAATATAAAACGATAGCAAAAAGAATTAATATTTCAAGCTTAGATCACAGCCAAACTACATACCGTGAAGTTGTTGAACTGAAAAGAATATATCATGTAATTCCATTATTGAATCTTGTTACTATGGCAAACTGCGTAAATATAGGCAAGGCAACATTATCGACATGGCATTAATCACGGGGCCAGCGCGCCGTAACCTTCCGACAGCTAATAATTTACTCCTGGCACCGGGCCATAAATCCTCATCATGGAATCGCAACTGAATTGACACTCGCTCGGTTATAATCAGCGGTAGTGGCCCGAAATGTATAGGTAAAAAGCTGCGGGTACTTCTAATTACTTTCTATGTGTACAAGTAATATTTATTGACAACACGTAGCTTATCTACTCATGCGTAATCAGTAGGCAGACTTTAGCTCTGAGGATTTTAGCACTGTACTGTTTTAGCAAGATTGTCTGCTGCTGAATACAGAAGGGGGGTTTGCCATTATCCCCACTCTTGGCAGGCGGCTTGAGAATCGCAAGACTTTCCGTTTTTCAGAACTTCAGCTGGTTATTTTTGTTCTCCCCCTACTACTCCCACAGGAACATTGCGGGGAGGGGGGATGGTTGTAAAATTCCAGCCTGGTATCCCACAGCGTACGGTGAGGATTAAAGTACCAAAAAACAATGAGTAGAAAAATAAACGTTTTTGTATAAGATTTTTGCACTAGGTTTACACGAACTTCGCAACTTTTTTTTTTAGTAGCTGATAGGCTAGCCTTTTACCACTATCTGACCTGATGGTAAGTGATGATGTGATCGAAGATGTTGTTCAGGCTCGCCTAGAATTACTGGCTCTCAAGGATAGCTGCCGGAACACACCGTTAGGTGCTTGGCGACAGATTTTCTACTTGAGGGTGGTAGCTAGCCAGGCGGGCATTCGCAAAATGCCGTACCACCATGCTGTAACGACTGCCATCATGAGACAACGACCGACGGCTTAACGTGCCCCCTGAAGCACGGAAGCGCTCAGTTGCAATGTCACTAGCGGTCACCCATCCAACTCCTGAACGCGGCGGACGGTGCTAAACTTAGCTGATCGATTAAAAACGGCTAAGCAAACTTCGCTACGAGCGCTTTAAAACTGCTTTTTCTTAGCTTAGAATATGTCTCACCAGTTAACAACACCTAGTTTTCCGCTTGTATGTACCTATATGTACATAATTATATACATTGTACATATATACACTGTACACGTAAAAATGTATGTTTTCCGTAGGTTGTCGGATTAGAGTTACACACCTCATAATATATTCCCGCGAGTCGTAAGGGGTGCCGAAGACAAATTTTTGAAAAAGTTGGTGTGTCAAAAATATTTAAGAGTACTCTAAGGCAGGTAGGTACTACAAATTTTTAACCCGTTAAAATCAATGCATCCAAACTTGGCTTGATATATGAAATTCTATTATGTAGATATATTATGAGGCCCAAGGTAACTACCTAACCTTCTCAAAAAATAACACCCCTTTAGAAGCGGTGATGGCTCAGTGGCATTGGCTATGGACTGCCGCGCAGCAGGTTCACAATTCAAATCCCGTCGCGGGCTTGAGCTTCATCGCATGGTGGAAGGGCATTTTGTGAATGCTCGCCTGGCTAGCGGAAACTAGAACCACCCTCAAGTAGAAAATCTGTCACCAAGCACCTAACGGTGTGTTCTGGCAGCAGTCCTTAAGATCCAGTGATTCTAAGTTAAACCTGCTAACACCTACAACCACATCGACAACAGAAATATGTTATATTTCTGTTGAAAAATCTTCTAAATTGATGAGGAAGTAGTAGCAGCAACACTACGTACGAGAATGTGTAGCAACTGTTATCGGTATACTGAATCTGTACCGATTGAGTATAACAGTTGCTCTGTGATTGTGAGATTAATAATAATATCGTATAGAATCTGATACTGAAACATAATAAAATGCAATCTTCTATGGAGTACAATGCGTCATTAAACATCTTAAGAAGACATTGATATTGTTATGAAAAATAATATATTCTTTACTTCGTAAAGACAGGCATACCATTTTGAAATAAATTTATTTTTCGGTGCCAAACAAAAGCGTAACAGCGATGCGGGCACAGTCTGCAACGAAGTCCGATGTGATGCGTCATGCCTAGTCCACCCACCGGACTATAACACTGGTGGATAGACGGGTATTTCACGTCCACTGCTCTAGAGTGGAAACCAAATCTACTGCTTTATCAATACAAAATGTTAATAAAATCGATACAGAGCAATCATTGCCAAAATAAACATATATATTACTTTTGCTACCGGAGATAAGCCTTAGATGTTACAGCTGCCAAAGTGCCAGATTTTATGGTTGTTTTCAGTTTTTTTTTGTCGTTTGAGGAACCTTCTTAAACCTTCAGGCCCGGAATGTTGAATATGCTAAAATTTTGTATTTTTATAATGCTTAATACCTATATCAAACGTCAAATCCTATAATTTTCAACAGTCAAAAAGTTGAACATGTTAAAATGTTGAATTTACAAAAAATATGAATGTTTTTATAATGTCTAATACCATATATATATATATATATATATATATATATCGCGGGTACAGCTAGTTTAACAATAAAAGTATTTTACTGGCTTCATGGTGTGTGTGTATATTGTTATAAATATATATATATATATATATATATATATATATATATATATTATTTATTTATTTAACAAAAGTTCACAGCTGTAAAATTGGTTTCTTATAACTATTAAAATATATTCTACACATGAGCCAAATAGAACCTTCACTTTGTAGGAATAGGTACATGTATAATATTACCACATGATTTGACGGGTAGTTAGTCACATTAATGAGTTTGTATGGCTACAAACTTCTGCAAGGGCTGCAAAATTGCAGGGTGATAAAAAAGTGATTGCACGGTAGTATATTGTTTCTATGTGCTCAGTGAAGCTCATTTCTGTATCCACACTGTTTGCTTGCCAAGTCAAGCTGAGTTACTTATGCCTCTATTGTAATCATAATGATGCGGAAAGTAAACCTTGTAAAGTGAGTTTTGAATCAACTTGACACTTGGACCTTGTAGCAATAAAACGTTTTATCAACGTCTTATCACGGTAATTTCAAAGACGTCCATAGGCATCCGGTGAAATAGATGGACACGGGTTTGATAACCGTCTGGAACAAAACATTTTGTGCTCCAAAAATTTGTAAATGTGATTTTTGGCTTAGCACGTGATAGTGCTTGTAATCACATTTAGAAATATAGAAGGGTAGCGACATCATTGCGAGAGTTAAGTGTTTGAAAAAGAACTTCTTTTTATCAGATGAAGTCTATTAGTCTTTCGCTTAGCACGCTATAGTGCTTGTAGTCATAGCTTGAAAAAAAAGCCTAGTAGTCTGGTTGATGACCGCGCACAGTCCCATATGACGGTTAAAGTAATACAGCTAAAGCATTTAGGCGCTCGTAGCGAAGTTTGCTTAGCCGTTCTTAATCGATCAGCTAAGTTAAGCAACGTCCGCCGCGGTCAGGAGTTGGATGGGTGACCGCTAGTGACATTACTACTGAGCGCTTCCGTGCTTCGGAGGGCACGTTAAGCGTCGGTCCCGGTTGTTGTCTTACGATGGCAGTCGTTACAGCATGGTGGTAGGGCATTTTGCGAATGCCCGCCTGGCTAGCTACCACCCTCAAGTAGAAAATCTGTCGCCAAGCACCTAACGGTGTGTTCCGGAAGTTGTCCTTGAGAGCCAGTAATTCTAGGCTAGCCTGGTTGGCGCACCCTGATCCATCCGGCACCATATCTAATTCGCCTTAAATTATATCCTTCAGTATTTTTTGTAGGGTAGGTACTCCAAACCGCAACGAGCACATAACTATTCAACGCTTCGACTAGGAAGACGACCGCTTGTAATTGTAGGAATGAGGCAAGGCGACATTGATACGCTGACGAGGCGATACTTATGTGCTGACTTTACACGGATTAACCTCTGCCTATAACAGATGCATTTCGTCGTTCGGATCACGTCACTTCTAATCGTATGGAGTTCACGTTAGCCAACCAGCTATACGTAAACTTACAGTAAAATTGAGACTTTTACGTTACACATCGTCAAAATGTTCGTGCTAGGCCTACAGCACTGTTTTTTTTTAAAATAGACCCCACTGTCTACACATACTTCGTCTGCCGTCAAGTCACGCGTCTGCCCGTTCGAGTCGGTCACTCTGTTACGTAACCTGCCTCCACTCACCGCGCCCGCGCTCGCCTGCGCACCAAAACCCACCAGCTCATGCTGTCTGTAAGTATGTATGAGTCCACGCCGCGATCTCTGTCGTACTCCTCCCCGCTACGATCACATTTATTACGGCTAACGACCACGGTAACACCACATAATTTCATAGATCCTCGTTGAGAACTAAACTTATCATAAACTCACATTTCGCAAGGAACTGTTATTTAAAAGTACAAAAAATGCATCACAAAATTGTGGTTGGGATGAAATAGAAGTTGCAGACATTTGAAGACGTAAATTTTAATACATGAGAAGTCATGGCAATTATCTACCCGGCCACTACTTCCATATTCGTCTTATTCTTGCCATTAAGTTACATATCGTGGGCAAGTAAATTTACTAGTTCAGGCAAGGATGCTTTATGTATAGGAATGCTCCTTAAAGTAAATTTGCATTTTAACGGCCACTAACTGTGCATTGGAGCGGCGCGGCGGCAGCGGCGGGCCGAGCGTGAAATATTACGCTTAAGACCTCGACATGCATTTAAACTGCCTGAATTTTTAAAAATATTTTTGCAATTACGTTGCTTCCATATTGAATACGTTACCTAGTAAATGTATTTTAGCATCAGGTGGGAGCAGTTTTTGATACCTTTATTCAACGTTCTACACAAAATGGCTTTGACTATTTTTGTATGTAGGCATATTGAAATCTATTCGAAATCTACAAAACATTAAGTTTTATACATGTATAATGCAAGTTAATCCTTGAAATCGAAATTGTTATAGGCACATTGTAGTGCCAAAAAATAGACCATAACTTCCACTCTGCAAACAAAATTTTCTTTAGATTAGAGTATAATACTCGAAATTCAAAATAAAATAATACATTTTTATACAAAGGTCGATAGGAACCAAATTCCATAGGAGGTATTTAGACACGACCAGTGAGAGCGGCTATTGTCCGAGTAGAAATTGATGACTTTTATCCATGTTTAACACTCTACATTTCATTACGAACAGAACATTATGTATAAACTAGTGTTTTTACTTTTGAGCGTAGGTACATAAAAAAGTAAAAATAAAAAAACTGGCAGATTTTAGGCGCCATTATCTATCTATATCTATACTTGTAATAAAACTGTAACAGATCCAATTATGTACATGGCAGATATTTTGAAAAAAATAATTGTGAGCAATCTGTAGCTGACACTGACGCCAAAACAGTATTTTAATTTTTGTTTTTTAATTTTTGTCTGTCTGTCTGTCCGTCTGTATCCCGGCTGCGCATCACTCCATAACTACTAAATGGTTTTCAATGAAACTTAACACGATTTGAATTCATACTACGAAGAAGGTTATTGTATACTTTTTATCTCGAAATTCAGCACGGTTCCCTCGGGAAAGGGGATGAAAGTCAAAATGTAAACTTAGTGGTAATTTATTTACGCGTAGTCCAATTTCAATGATTATTTTTTTGTGAGTGACGAGTGAGCCCGGCGCCCCACGAGCTGCCTGGCACCCCACAGGCAGCTCGGCACCCTAACGGTTCCGGCAGCTGTCCTTGAGAGCCAGTACTTCTAGGTTAGCCTGAACAACATCTACAACCACATCATCAATTACCATCAGGTGAGATAGTGGTCGAAGGCCAACCTATCAGGCATAAAAAAAAAAAAGGTGCGAAGACGAGCGAAGCGAGGAGGAGCGTTGGGTTACCTGTGACCACAACAATGCGAATTATAAGTTTACATTAAAATGCGGGTTTAATATTGGTGATCATTTACTATTTTGGTTTGCTATATGTTACTATATCTGGTGGTAAGTTAAACATAAGCCTGTTTTTAACTGTAAGTACTGTCTATTTTTTGCCGGATACATTTTGATAAATCTTGCCCTCAGTATGCCTCAACATGGCACAGTATTTTATGATCACTCATTTTCAGTGAAAGCTGTTCGCTTATGGAACTTATTACCAGTTACTATCAGGCGTGCACAATCCTTGTCGACCTTCAAAAGCCAAGTAAAAAGTTTCTATCTCGCCGATTAGTTTAACCCGTGTGAACTTGGGTTTTGAATATAATACACCAAAGAATTAATGTATATATATATATATACATATATTTATAAATATATATTGTATTTTAGTGTATATATATATATATATTATGTAAGTATATCAATGTATTAGTGTATTTTTATGTATTAGTAGTTATTTTTCTTTTCTTGTTTATAATTTATTGTTCATTTGATTTAGTATTGTATTATTGTCTTGATTTGATTGTACCTTTATCTTTATATTACACCCCGTCTTGTTATTCCTGTATTTCCTCTCCATCCTAAGGTTGCCTGGAAGAGATCACTATTAGTGATAAGGCCGCCCATTGTAACACTTTATTGTAAGCTTTCTTTTACTTTTATGTTATTTTTGTATATTAAGTAGTGTAAAAATAAAGAATTATCTATCTATCTATCTATTAATTTTGGAGACTGTGAAATGGAAGTGCACAATCTAATATATGTTCGTACTACTTCTGGAAAATACAAGCTGGAAGTTTTCAAACCGAAAGTAAAAAGCTCCTTTCTGAGCTACGCTTTACCAAGAGTTCTTCACCGCAGACCGCATCGTTGCTTAATATGAGATTAACAGTGTTCAAATGTGAATAATTAGTCTGCAGGTACGGCAATCGCGAACGAAGTCGCAGGTACAGCTGACCAGCTGACACAGCTGACAGCCAGTATAAGACTTTATATATTTTATTTTTCTCTCAATATAAAGCAACGCTTTGGTCTGCGGTGAAGCACTCTTAGTAAAGCATAGCTCAGAAAGGAGCTTATTACTTTGTGTTTGAAAACTCCCGGGTTGTATTTTCCAGAAGACAGTAGTTAAGTTACTCAGAGAGTTTCTTCGTGGTTCGCCCAATAAATGTTGGAGCAAAGTACTTTGGCGTTTCTTTGCAATTTCGTTTTTAAAACGGCGTCTTTTTTTCCGAGGTTCTTCTTGTTTGGCGGTAAAACGAATATATATTAGATTGTGCACTTCCATTGCGCAGTCTCCAAAATGTATCCGGCAAAAGTTAAAAAAACTGATTATGGCGAATTTTCCAGATTTTAGAGTTATCATATTTTTTTTTAAGCATTGATGGCTCAGTGACATTGGCTATAAACTGCCGCGCAGCAGGTCCATGGTTCTGATCCCGCCGCGGGCTTCAGCTTCACCGCATGGTGTAAGGGCCTTTTGCGAATGCCCACCTGGCGAGCTACCACCTTCAAGTAGAAAATCTGTCGCCAAGCATCTAACGATATGTTGAGGGAGCAGTCCTTGAGAGCCAACGAAATTACAGGCACATGGGACTTAACAACTGTAAGTCTCAGTGTAACGGGCACATTCGTCGTTGACGAAATGCATCTGTTATAGGCAGAGGTTAGTAAAATTAACATCAGTATCATTAAAAAAAAAGGAAGCTTGCAAAACTAAATAAGGGTGCCGGGCTGCCCGTGAGGTGCCGAGCTGCCCGTGGGGTATCGGGCTGCCCGTGGCGTGCCCGGCTGCCCATGGGGTACTAAGCTGCTCATGGGGTGCGCTGGATGCCTGTAAAGTGCCGGGCTGTCTGTGGTGTGCCAGACTGCCCGTGGGGTGTCGGAATACCCGTGGGGTACCGGAATACCCGTTGGGTGCCGGGCTTACTCGTCACTATTCTAACAAAAAAAATCATTGAAATCGGACTGTGCGTTAATTAATTACAAATAAGTGTACATTGTGACTTTCATCCTCTTTCTCGAGGTAACTGTGCTGAATTTCGAGATAAAAGTATACCTACAATAACCTTTCTTCGTAGTATGAACTCATATCATGCATTAATTTATGCTTGTTCAGGTTTTATATATGGAACAGAATGCGCTTCCTCCGGGGGCCTTCCCTTTGTATTAGCTTAGCTTAAAGCCATTTACAGAATTAGGGACTAAAATTTTCATATTCCTAAAATACACTAACTTGAAAAAGTCAGATTCTTTCTGTTATAAACTAGTTCTTGAAGCTTTTACATAATAATAGTTGTTATAGGTATTAGTTTTATTACAGCCGAGTATCTTAAAATGAAAAAAACTCATACATCGTAGTTTGTTTACAACAATGGTTACTATGGTTACAAGTAGGTACCATAGATATTTTTTTCCTGTGCGTAGTTGATTACAAACCAACCTCCAACACATTGTCGTCCCTATGTAGGGAACAGCGTCTTCCACTCGCTACTGGAATCAAACAAACACTAACACTCTCGAGAAATAAAAAATTTATTACTTTTTTTTATGTTATTGTGACGGAACAAGCTCGAGGCCCACCTGATGTTAAGCGGACTACCCTCTGCCTATAACAGATGCATTTCGTCACAAGTCACGTTTGCACTGCCCGTCCTTGAGACATAGTTATTAAGTCTCATGTGCCTGTAATCTCACGGCTCTCAAGGACTGCTGCCGGAACACACCGTTAGGTGCTTGGCGACAGACTTTCTACTTGAGGGTGGTCGCTAGCCAGGCGGGAATTCGCAAAATGCCCTTCCACCATGCGGTGAAGCTCAAGCCCGCGGAGGGATTCGAACCATGGACCTGCTGCGCGGTAGTCCATAGCCAATGCCACTGAGCCATCACTGCTTGTACTTACTTTCTTGTATCTTCTTAGTCTTGTTATTCGGTTAAGGAAGCCCATTCCAGTTCTATTCATTTATATAATTTTACCCATTTCAAAAAAAGGAGGAGGTACTCAATTTGTGCGTTCTTTTGAATTATCATGGTACCGACTTCAACAAGTTATTTTACATATTTGAGTGTAGAAGGCGTTTCCATTTTTTGGAAAAAATAACAATGTTAATTTAAAATGACCTTTGTTATGTTTTAATTAGTTCGTGACTTACTTTATTGCGTTTACTTGCACGTGTATACACGTAGTCGTATACGACTAACTTCTGCATAATTTGTTGCAAAAAACGTGCCTCATTTTTATGTAATCATTTATAAAAATAAATGGAATTTCAGGTGAATTTGATACCTTATTACAAGTTGCGAAGTTCAGCTTTTTCCCAGCAAGTTGTGAGAGGAGTTTATTTATGAATCTGTAAAGTTCCCAGTTGACGGTACTGTGCTGCCGCCGGGGTTAATTAAGTTGTCCGTTGGGGCTGTGTGCGACCGACCACTGTCGCTTCCCAACCTTGTGATAAGTACTAGTACCGGCTTTTAATATATGGCAGGTAACTTTCAGAAATTTAAATAGAAAATTATGCACCAAAGGGATAAAGCAATGCCTTTCATCGTAGGCGTCGTTTTGAATATCAAGCTTGGTGCACTTATGATTCAAATTCTACCGTAACATAATGATAAATTTATGATATACATTAGCAGGTGATAAAGAAAAAAATGATTATGGCTTTTTTTTGGTATTGTGATGGATCAAGCACGAGGCCCACCTGATGTTAAGCGTCTACCCTCTGCCTATAACAAATGCATTTCGTCACAAGTCACGATTTGCACTGCGCCCGTCACCTTGAGACATAGTTGTTAAGTCCCATGTGCCTGTAATTTCATTGGCTGTCAAGGATTGCTGTCGGAACACGCCGTTAGGTGCTTGACGACAGATTTTCTAATTGAGGGTGATCGCTAGCCAGGCGGGCATTCGCAAAATGCCCTTCCACCATGCGGTGAAGCTCAAGCCAGCGGTGGGATTCGAACCATGGACCTGTGGCACAGCAGTCCATAGACAATGCCACTGAGCCATGACTGCTTCATAACCACCAAATAATGAGTTTGTTAATTCAAAATATTGATTCTCCATTATCGTGTAGGATGCATATCGAGTTTGTCATTTCACTTTTCCAACAGGAAATAGCGGGAACAGAGTCTAAAGCCTGTCACTATTGAATTAAATTTATTTTTTAATTACTTATGATCGGTAAAATGATGTTCTGTAGATAATAAAAAAAAACACCCTAGGGAGGGAAGTAAACTTGAAATTGAAACTTGCCTCATGTTTTTTATGGTATTGTTACGGATTAATCACCAGGCCCACCTGATGTTAAGCCAACGAGTTTTAAACCTAGTTGCTCGATGTGTTAAGCGGACTAACCTCCACCTGTAACAGAGCCCTGAGACAAACAGTTGTTAAGTCTCGTGCGCCGGTAATTTTACTGGCTCCGAAGGACTGTCGCCGTAGTGGCTGTTAGGGGCTTGGCGACAGATTTTCTACTTGAGTATGGTAGCTCGCCAGACGAGCACTCGCAAAATGCCCTTCCATCGTGTGGTGAGGCTAAAAAGGTTGTCCATAGCTATTAGCACTCGGCCACTATTGCTTCAAAGTTCAAACATGTACATGTAGAAAGACATGGAGACGCAGCATATTATGTTTTTGATATTTTAATATGGTAAAGGGGAAAGTTTGTATTATGTATATTATGTTAAACATTGAATAACCTTAAATATTGTTTTCATATTCTATAGTTTCTGTATTACCAAATGTATGATTTAATATACCGGTTTTCCGTGAAGTTCAGAAGAAAAGTTAAACTGAATCTCACGCGAACTAGCACAAAAACAATTATAAATTCGGGTCTCTAGAATAAATAGAACACCTATCAGCAATCGTTTTCAAACGAAAATGACAAAATTAAGTTCACCTTCACTACTATTTTGTTACACAATAAGGCCGCAGGACAGAGAAAACTCAAAGTCCCGTAAGAACAAAATTTCAATTTTGTTCCCGATGTCCTCTAAAGTCAATTAACATTTTTCAAACAGGTGTAATGAAAATATACAATTTTTACGCCGCCACCTGTACGGAAACAACGTCTCTTGCAAACCTTACCTTTAAGTAAGTAAATAAAGCTAGTATATGGGCTGAGACGGGCTATAACATTGTTCTGGATTTCATAACCCGCTGGTAATTTGGATTTCAAACTCTTAATTTGTACTAAAACGTTGTAGTATAATACTTAGAACACCCCTGGATAAAACATTCATCATAGAGACTACATCTATATCTACTCAAAATCTATACGGACAAGGACTCCTCAAGTAGAACCAAGGAGGTTTTAAACCATAAACCGCAAAAGCTTTCAACCTTTTTGGAAAAACCAGGAATAGTGAGAATGCACTGATAGTCACACATTATAGCTAACATTATAGCCCACTAGCTTTTCCCCGCAGTTTCGCACACGTATAGTTCGTTTATATCGCGGTCTCACAATAATTCCGGATTCAAATATTTTTGTCCTAATCCAGGAACTAAATAATAATTATGATTTCGGTCGTTTTAAATGTAAGTGGTAACTAAAATACACACATGTCACACTGTGTTTAGTTTCATATTATTCCTCAATAAGACATGTTACATGTTATAGGTTTTGTTTTGGTTGCACATAATATTCATATTTCACGTAAATTAAGAAGAAGTTTATTGCATGCATAGATACTAAACCGGTATGCATGTTATGTGGTTCAATATCTTTGTGGACAAATTGAAGTACATCTAATTGAAAAGTTTGACATTAAAATATGCCGACAAAAGTAGGTATATAATGCAACAAGTATATATTAATTTAAAAAGTGCAAATAAACCCGACTGTAAATTATATATTTTTGTTAAACATTTTATCGTTCTATTGAAATTAAAACTGCTATATATATGTATATTATATATATATATATATATATACATATGAATGTTTTTATAAGTACATAGGCTTGGAAGAAACAAACAGATTCATGGACATAAACCATATGAAATCTTTAATTTACTGTACAGTTCAAGAAAGGCAATTTGTATCATACTTATAAAAATCTGACATTTAAAAAAAATGAAGATAAATTATTTTAGCAGAATTTTACAAATAGTAAACTGTTGTCTCTCTCACCGGCAAATAAGGATTTGAAGCAGTGATGACTCAGTGCCATTTCCAAGTGCAATGTCCATGAATCTGTTTGTTTCTTCCAAGCCTATGTACTTATTGATTTGTAATTATGTTGATTTAACAGTTTTTTCAAGAAATGGTTTTGTGGGGACGTATCGAAACAAGTCTAGAGGCTTGATGCCTGTACCGAAACAATACATTTTTATGATTCACGCAGTCTGAAAGATCAATGCTTGGTGCTTATATAAGATTGCTGGCGATTCTGATTTCTCATTCAAAAATATAAGCAGTTTATGGTAATGTGTAATAGTTTTTCTTCTGGCTAAACCGACTCGTATTCGTACCATGTTGATGTCATCATAACATAGATTAACTAATAACATTTTACATGTAGTGGGTAAAACAAGTTGAACATGGCAGTTGTATAGAGGGTCGAGAACAACAACGTCACTTGTTTATTGTACGGTGGAAAGTTGGGAACTTCTGGTCTGATCTGAAGAAAAAATGCGTCACTGGCACATTTAACTAACGTCATCATGACGGAGAATGACATACATTTTTAATCAATCCTAATAAACAGGTAGTTCTCAATTTCGTAACGTAGTACCTTCATAACTTTGTGTTACTAGACTTGTGAAGGCAATGTATTTTTACAAAAAAAAAATAGCAAATATTTAAAACGAATTTTACACTGAAAAGTATTAAATAACTTCTTGAAGTCCCATGCAGCTTCAAAACGCTCCGAGATCATATATTTTCATAGTTCGATCTATTGTTTAAATTTTTATTCACCTTTTTTAGTAATAATTACTGGTTAAACGATATATTTATACTCACCTACAATACTGGCCACCATCGACATAATTTACAACTACCAAGTCATCTAGTCATATCAAACATTTTTCAGTAGGTTAAGTGTAACTTAAAAACTACTGGACCGATTTTGATAAAATTCATAGAGAACCACTTAATTCATCATATTACTGTGAACCCTATCAATTAATTACCTACCAATTAATATAAACGCAAGATTTTATAAGACGTAGGTACTAATTGAGCTATTTAAGTCATTATAAGAGTTAATCAGATTTTTTCATAATATGATGACACAAATGAAATTACAAATGAATACATAATGGTAAGAATCACACCTACTTCAGAAAGAAAGGCGAAAAGGTCTATAAATGCCTCTTATTTTCGACTACAATTGTTAAGTCTAGTTGGCGCATAATTACAAAGGTCAGACCAGAATCTGAAAGACCGGAGTTTGAATCTCACGAGTAGAACTTTTTGCCTTTTATTATTTGTTAATTAAAATTTGATACGTATTTCTTAACTAATATAATAAACAGGAAAGATTCGATTATTATTTGTTTGTTTGCATTTAATAGGCTCTGAAACTACTGGACCGATTAGAATGAAATTTAGTATAGAAAATTTTCATAAACATGAACATGCTGATATTATAAAAATATTTTGAGGCCACAGCGTAACAGTAACAGTAGGCATTACGGTACCATACAAAGCTGTCATGCAGTAAACACAGACACTTCTTTCCACAAATAATGGAACACACACAAACTATCAAACATAAAAAGTTATTGAAATATTTTAAAATTTCATAGTACTTATAGCCCAGAAAAGCAACTCATCTTAGACAGATCAGGGCTCCGTTATGTCCGATTATTACGTAGCGCAGGTAAAAATCAGCTTAAATAATTGGTAAATAGGTAGGTATGCATTGCACTGACATTGCTTCATTTGGCTTTAGGTAATAAGTACAGTATTTACTTCAATCTACGTACTCGTATATGATGATATATGAATAAGATAGTGTTAAGATTCCAGATTGCCCAGGCAGGGATTGTTCAGCAGAGGCGCCTTCCACCTGGACAATCTGTTTTGGAATACTTAAAAACAAGATAAAAAAATATACGAAATTAACATACAGAGTGATGCAGTCGTGTCGACCTCGGCGCCCGCACCTACCTACCTGTTACATAAATAAAACTAAGTTGGCCAACTAAAATTTTATTTCACTTACTGCCAGGGCGGTGACGATCGTTCCCGTGTTTCCTTCCTCTTGAGATTGTCCAACATCAGGACACGGCACCGTCACAAATTACACAATTTTATAGATCAAATCGCAAAGTAACAAATTATTAAATCAATAGTAAAACCAACTAGGTTTCCAACAAAAAACAGCGACCAAAGTTATTTCAATTACTTCAAAATGTACAAGAGAATGATTAGCAAAAACTTCAAGTTATTTTCACATACAAAAATCCTCAGATCAAAATAGACGACTAGCAAAGGGGTGCGTTCGACAACTGCCCGATAAGTTGATCGGTCCGAACATCTACCAGCACGGACCGGGATACCGGTCCGCTAATCTATTGGTAATCGTGCCAAGGTTGTGTCGTAAGGAGTTTACTCGGGTGTAGGTAGGGTGTCGCCTAAACAAATACTTATCTAATGTTGCTCCAGGATAGTCAGCGGGCAGCAGCGAGGAACTTGTGACCTGGCCGTCTGACGATGGGGTGGCTACTACCTAATGCTTCGTTAAGGGCAACACTGATTGAAAATGCGTTATATAAATTTTAGAAAACCACATTTATTATTAAAAATGTACATGCCTAAAACTAAGAGTCCGCCGTTCACTGTAACTTATTACTACGCGCGGGGAGGGTACGACATCATTACGCGCACATGGGGGTTTATAATTTAGAGCAAAGGTACCTTTGTGTATGAGAAACGAACCTCTTGTCGTTTGAATTGGCCATCCATCATATCCTTAAAAACTGTCTTCCATCATCCATCGAAATGCTTCTGGTTAACTTGACGCCTTAGCCGCCATTTTGACGAGCCGCATCCGTCTACTCAAATTTTATCGGGAGACTGCGTGGCGCCACTCACGTTTAGGCGCTCTCAGTCCTTCAGGATAATAGCTTAGATCGCTCGGTTTTATTAGGACCCAACCTTGTTAGGGTCCTATTGCCTTTACTTGGCAATACGTTCCTGGAACGCGAAAATGGTGTGCACGTACTGCCAGTGCGAGTGTCAACGGGGTCTGTCACGAACATCGGTGAATGAGGGGTATATAAACGAGCTGGTGGGAGGCAGGGTATCACCCAATACTTTTGTCTTTCTTCTCGCGCGCTCGTATGTGCTTTCTCTTTCTTTTTCATAACCTCACCATATTGTTCAATAATATTTTCTATATTTAACTCTAAAGCCTAATTAAAGTATACAATTGCAAAGAGGAAAATTCAAATGCTAATCTCTCAGATTTTCATACATATAGAACTTGTACTTATTATAAAAATAAACCATGTGGCCGACCAAATTTCATTTTGTGATTTATAATTAAATGATATAATAATAATAATAAATGAGGATTGTTTTTAAATGAGTTACTACAATTACTTGACCTAGACAAGGTATTAAATAGGATTTCACAATGAGCCTGGCCACTATAAAAGGAATATCTTGAAAACCAGAAGGGCTGATTACAGATTCATTGACAAACTACGTATTGTTCTGTTAATGGTAAATAATCTATTAAACGCGAAATAATTTTATATGTGGGACAAGCACAAGATATTCAATGATCGCCTCATCATCTTTTCCAGCTTCCAGAATGCCGGGAAGAGCAGGACTTTATTATTAAACATAATTTTGATTACTTGTATTTATAAATAGCAAAGTTTTTATCCTCGCGACGATCGTATTTTATTAGGCGCTTATGGGCTTTCAGACTTCTACTCAAAACGTTAGAATATTTTCTTATTGGAAATGTATGCAACAAGACAATAATACTACAATACCCCCTTTCCCAGAAAAAGCGGAGAACTCAGTTTGACGCTGCAGCCATGGCAGTCCCAAACAAAAACATGCCCAGGTTCACCTAATAGACTCCATTCGTATTCTTCTTTCATTTACCTTTTAAGATTCTTGGCATACTTGATTCTTAGCTCCATACATCTAATATGCACGCATCATCGTTCATACATCGCCTTTCAAAAGCTTTCCCTGACATACCATTTGTTCATCTGCAATCATGTCCCTCTTTCATAATCATACATAACAATGCTATTTTCATCTATACAAAATGTTTCAACCTTGCATACTCAGTCCATCCTGTGTTCCTGTCCATTATTCAACCATTATAATGAAAATCAATACTATATTATCTTAAAAACAGTTTCAATTACTACTAGCCTTTTTTGTAAATTCTTATTTGATATGTAATGATTAAATTTAAAATCCCTGCTTTGGGGAGCTAAAAGACTACTTATTACTTAATTATGGACTTAAGTTACAAGTGCTAAGTTAGAAATTATGACTGTACAAGATCTATACGTTAGAATAGGTATGTACATCAGTGATTATAATAAATGACCATTTGATTTGGTAACATTTTTATAGGTTTACTTTTCTATTCATATATTTCAATTATTAGTATAGAAGTAAAGATTATTACATTATGCCTATAACTTCCTAAAACTAGTTTGGTTGTACTTTAAACGTATCATACCTTGTTTATTTATGAACTTTTTTTAAAACTATACGGTGTAATATAAGAAAGTAATGCTCCACTGAACGCCAATCCAAATCGGACACAGACATGTGTCCCAACTGTTCATACTCTCTCATGAACTCTATATACTTCTGTCGGAGCTCCGGATCTCGACTCATACGGCGTTCCATAGCCAACAATCTCTTTTCTGCCACGGGTCTGGACTCACCAAGAGGAGGACGTAGCGACAGAAAAGGTAGTCGAGTAATGATCCGGCCAGAATGAAGGCGGCCTGTGTTGTTCTGAAAGAACAACTCGCACTCTTCATGAACTGGGTCCGAACGAGAAGCTTGAGGGGGCTCTTCGACTTCCCAAAACCTCTGAACCGCATCAGTGAGAGCCGAGCCCACTGTCAAAACATCAAGTTCCAGTGGAGGGGGTACCTTCAAAACAGGTCCCATCAAAGCAAAACCAAAGATGGTCGGGATAGCGACCAAGCCACCTGGCTGTATGACCCGTTTATTACCCAATAAAACCTTACCAAGGAAATCTGCACCTATCAGCAAATCAATTTGTCCCGGTAAATCAATCTTGGGGTCAGCAAGGTTCAAACTCGCAGTCAAATTTACCACAGAAGTGGACAAGTGCTTCTGTGGATGCCTACCCAAAATATTCTCCATGACAATAGCCGAGTTACATATCCTCGGGGGTGGAGAATCAACAGTGGTGAACAATAACTTCACTTGCCCCTCAACATTATTTACAGCTGAGTTACCTACTCCTCGGATAACATCAGAATATGTACTCAAGTTTAGGCCTACCTGCCCTACCAACCTAGTAGAAATTATGCACACTTGAGAGCCAGTATCCAGAATAGCATGGACCACAAAAGTGACTTCCGTTGGGCCCCAGACTTTCACGGAGGCCGTTGGTAGGAGAACGGTCTCAATCGGGGCGGTTGTATCTACTGGGCAGGGGCTAACATCCTATTGCCTGGGCGGCGAGCGGTCGCCGCAGCCAGGCTTCTGTCCTTCAAATCTAGGGTAATTGACAAATTCTTCAAATGCGCGGTGTCCCGTGCCGCGCGCCATCTGTGAGGTCATAACGATCTACCCGCCCAAAGCGAGGTGGGCGCGACTCAAGTCGGGGACGTTCCGCCAAGGAGGGCGTAGGCCTACGGTGCCGTCCAGGCGATTGTCGGCGCTCAGCAGCCGTACAATCGGTGCCGCGGGGGGGACGAGATGCTGCACTAATGCCCTCGCTTGACCCTCCAAAACTGATAACAAATATGCTAACTTTTGTGATGGACGCAGATCTGTCCTTGCGTCCACTAAGCTATCAAACAAATTTATGAAGCCCAAATAGTTTTCAAGACGACCATCAAAGTGCGGCAGGTCCAATGTAGGCAGTCTACTCAGCAAGCTTGATAAGGTAGGTTCAGTTTTGGGCAATGGAGAACCAACCTGGCCTTTATTAGTTATTTTCCTAGCCCGCTGTGCAATTTGATCGTTGAATTCTAAATTTTGTAGGTAATCATTATCAACATGATTCCTCTGTTCCTGACTGAAGGCATCAAGAGTCAGGTCTCCAACAAAAGTATTATAGCAGGTGTAGCGTTTTTCCACCAATTTAAGACGTTCGCTCAACTTTGCAAATCGGTCTAACAGTGCCTCGTCCCTATCTGGTATGGCAGCCAAGGCAGCTGCGGTAGAAACCAACGCAAATGTGAGGTGATACCACCAACGGCGTCGCGTACCTCTTTTATTGCGGACATGTTGAGTATGAACCACTAGTCAACAGTTATTCAATAATATTCAACAATATTTTACAAATTTTAACAAAAAATATTCAATATATTTTTTTTTTTTCAAAAGTGACAACTCTACAGTAAATTCACTATATGCGTTGGCAGCCCTGGAATGTGTATTCACAATCAAATAAACAATTTAGCATTAGTGCAAGTAACATCAACAAATCAATTTTTTATACTGGTCCGTAACAAAAATAGTAAGGAACCCCAAAATGGTACAATATTTTTACCAAAATAACTTGAATTTACTTAATATGCCTCCTAGGGAACTGTCCAAGCAATTGAGAAAGAAAATTAAAATGAGTTTTTATACTTTACATGAGATATCACAATGTCTGGTATTCATATATAGTTTCCGCAGATTTCAAATACTAATTCTCAAGTTTTTGTGAATTCTTCAAGATTTATACACAAGTTCAGCAAGAAACTATATAAGCTAGCTCATGTGGACTAGATATTGTTAATAAGGCACAGATTTAATGAGAACTATAACAATTTAACAATTCAAATCTTCTCAGTATAGAACAATACTGAGTACAACGATGAGTAGAAATTGTCCTACTATCTACCTACTACCTTTTTCAAGTGAATATGTGATTTTTTGTTTATGTAATCTTAATATAACCTGGAGCAAGTCATACATGTGGTGGATCTACGCCAATCCTAAAATTAATAAAAATAAATATTAACAAATAAATATAAGTAAACAAGACATTTTTATACAATAAAACGAGCCGTTAACTATTAAACAATAATAAAATATTCTTACCAAGAAATCGTTGCAAAGTCGGTGAGTCGTGTCGTAAACAGAGAATGCTGTAATAAGCCACCACCGCTCCACTGCGACCGCCGCCGGCGCATCGATGACGCAGACCGTGTGCACTAGCGGCCGGCGGGTGGTGAACCGGTCGAAACCAGTCTACGCTTAGCTACGACGGCCGATGCATGGAACTTACCTTCTTTCTCCGCGCGCTCGATACAAATAAAACATAAAACTTTACAGCGATTGTGTTGTGTATTTGTGAACATTGTGATTATAATAATCACCAGTGCCGAACCTGAACATTGTCGGGGCTATCTTGTAATAATAAAATAACAATATAATAAAAATATAAGTGGAAGTTTATTTAACTGTGTTTGGACTACTTGCGATTTTAAAGCACCTTCATACACTAAGCAAGCTGCCACATACCCTTGATTGTGAGCGAAACCAAGACAGAATCTAGTTCAAGAACTAAGGTACCTAATAGTATACCCGCTATCTGTCTTTTGATCAGGGCGCAGGGGTAAAAAAAACTTATTCATGATATTCAGTGTAAATTTTACACTATATACTTGTTTTTGTAATAAAAATCTATCTTTTTTGTTATGGCTTACGCCATGCATCAAACCAATTAGTAAATGTTCATCAAAATTGGCAAGTTGAAAATTTGCATACAAAACATGCAAGAAAAAGCTGGTAATAATTGACATTAAACTTGTACTACTGTAGGTATGGTAAATTTATTAACTGCCACACTACATTGAAGCTTAAAAACAATTCATCAATCTACTAATGTGTTAGTATCATATATGCGTGCTAGATGGCGCTTCAGCACGTTCGTGTGTTATGTTTTCATTCAATTTTATGGTGTTATTGAACGGAAATAAATATATAATACTGATCAGTTGGTGGATGTTGTTAATGGCAACACCAAAGCGACAGTAGCGCCACCATTTGATGGGATAAAACATACGACACGCTCTGTTATTGGCCGAGTGATTCCCGCTAAAACGAGTGTTGACACGAAATGAAGAGCGGAGGAGTGGGGCATTAAGAGACGACCACCAGACTGGAAACATCGGAGCCGAAGTACTGTTCTGTTCATTACACGTGTGTGACAAGATAGTTTCTACTAATTCTACTAGAGAGCGCTCTAAATTTCTTATTAAATAAAATATTGCCATTGACTTGCGAACGTGACGCCATGTACCCCGCGACCTAAAAAAAACTCGCGGAGATGTGGAGACAAAATATAACATCTTTCTCTACAATTCTGTCCCTTAAAGGAGCGTTCTGAACTTCAGAAAAGGACCCGGTTTACGAAAATCTAAAAAAACGCTGGGCGTTCACGTGCATCCACGCACGCCGTACTTACTGTTTTCGTTTCATGCAACTGTGGTTGCACGCCGCACTTTCTTGTCTGTTGGAGCGCGCACCGCGTCTGAATCGATATTATTAAGTCCATTAGGTTTACGTTTCATATTTTTATACAACCGGCAGATTATCCTTTGGTTAGTATTTTACCTCATTGTTTGTAATTTAATAATGCACGTTGATGTCGAGGCTGTTAATCGGGCTCAATCTAGAAAGAGAACTGCTTAGAAGAAAAATTTCACGAACTATCTCTAAAATACTGTTGCTGAAACTGACTGTTACGCTGATGACAGAGAAGTTTGACTTATTGGTTAATGTTCAGGCTAACCTAGAGTTATATAATAAACAACATACGTATTTCATAAGCGTTTAATAATTTTACTAATTAATAAGTAGTCTAAGCATACAGCTTTAACATATATTTGAATGTACGTGTGTATTGGAGAGACAAAAATATGCCTTATTTATCTATAAATATATTTATAACCTATATGCGGTATACAAGTATGTGCCTAGTACAAAATTTTTGCCTAATTTCTGATTGTACTATATCATGCGTGACTTTAAAATTAAATATTAACATGTCATGTGATTTTTATCTGACATCCAGTCACAAAGATTTTTTTTTATGTATGTAGTAGATACATAAAAAAAGTTTATTTTATGGTGCTTATATATATTTTATTCTTTTAGTATAAACTTTCATAAAGAGGTGCACAGCAACCCATAAATATGTAACCATCAACCTATATCATAACTACCTATGCATTTCCATCTTAATAATGTGTCTATCCATGATTTTCAAAAATATCTTACAATTCGAAAGTTCATAAAGATATAGTTTTTGCAGGCGACGTCGCCTTCATATACAATATGTGTAAATTTTATAATTATCATAAAAAGATAAACATTATAGTAGTCACTCAAGAAAAACTCCAATTATATGTATACATAGTTGTAAGAAAAGAGATTTACGATAATAGCAATCCTTAAGTATGTTTTCAATATAAGTAACCATAGTACTGTGGCTTGAAAATGTAAACAATATTATTGGTCTCACCATTTTAATAAATTGGATATAATGTGCTTGGCAACAGATTTTTTACTTGATGGTGGTAACTTAATAGACTTTTGAGGGTTCTGTAACTCAAAAGGAAAAAAGGGAACCCTTAAAGGATCACTTTGATGCCCGTCAGTCTGTCAAGGACCTTTTTCTCAGGAACGCGTGAAGGTATTTAGCTAACATTCATATCAAATACTCAAGTCTAATGCCCCTTGGAGCTGTATACAATTCAAACTTCTAAGCCAACGCAATCAAAATATACAGCTGACTATGCCGTAAATTTTCGGCATTCGCAAGGGTATCAAAACATACAGAGTACTTCCTGTGAACTCAGATTCTTGAAATTTGGTGCGAAGCAACGTTTTTAGGCACATATAAAGGAAAAATTGCGAAAAGCTTACATTTTTAGTTATATCATCTATACCTATAATAAAACTAACACCATGCACTGAAGCGTCGCAGTCCATAGCCAATGTCACTGAGCCATCACTGCTTCAAAAGTCATTTGAGTCATGGGTTTTGTGGTTCAGAAATTACAGATATTACAACCTAAATATATCGTTCTAAATTACTTGAAACCTGGAATGTACAGTAACCTTTGAAAGTACAGCTCATCTTAAGCTGGCGCGGCGCTCGCACTTTACCATATATACATAATAGATAGGTCTATCGTCAAAGTCGGACCACTCCAAAGCTGTAAATATAGGTAATTCGGCTTAGCTTCCTAATTTCTTTTTCTTGACATTATGTTGCAATCTCAGTACTTAATATTGTTTATTTTAGGTTTTCATTACTCAAGCAATATTTTTTATTCATGTGTATCTTCGAAAATACCATTGTATTATTGGAGAATTTTGATATTTATCCGCTAAATATCAGCGAGAAACTATTGACTTAACTGAGAGGCAACGAGGCAAGAGTCTCAAGAAGGCAAAGTTTGCCTTACTGTATCAGGTGGATTGTCTACTGCTGAACACAGCCTCCCCCACTATGGGAGGGTTTGCCATAATCCTCACGCTTGGCAAGCGTCTTGTGGATGTGACGCAGTGTGAAATATCATTTCCTCAGAAAGCGCTACCCACCCTCTGTAGTGTCACCCTTTGTCACCTCTGACTTCACCTACGGGTAGAGATGGGGGGTGACATTCTAGCCCAGCACCCCACGGGCAGCCCGGCACCCCAGAGGCAGCCCTGAACCCCACAGACAGCCCGAAAACCCTCGGGCAGCCCGGCAGCCCACGGGTGGCCCGGCACCCATCTGGGAATTTCAAATCCAAAGTAAAAAGCTTCTTTCTGAGCTATGTTTTACTAAGAGTGCTTCACTGCAGACCACAGCGTTACCTAATATGAGATAAACAGCAAATGTGAATAATTAATCTGCAGGTACGGCAATCACGAAGTAAGTCGCAGGTACAGCTAGTAATATAATAAATATATTTTTAATGACTATAATGTGTTATGGATTTAATTTAGTAATAAAATACCATAACTTTTTACTTATATACCTACAAGTTTGTACGGACACCCTCGGTGTGCGAGCCCACTTGGCCGTTTTTTTTTAGAAATATCACCACCTTTTAACCATTAGGCAGTAACAGTGTTTATACCACAATGTACTTCATACATAAAATATTCAGCAGCTTTAAAGCATATCTACCAGAAAACTATATGGATTTCTTTCTTGATGTTGGCAGCTTTCCAGACGAGCACAGCATGTTGTTCTGCCACGATGAACTACTGAAAATGTATACTGACAGTTGATATAACATTAGTTACTTGATGGTCAGGTTTCTTTTTTAATCCAGGTAAGCAAGCATTTGACTGCTGTCTCACCTGATGGAAAGTGACGACGCGGTCGACGGTAGAACATGCTTGCCTAGCAAATACCTATTAACTCTATACTTGAATACTTCCAGATTATAGCTATCGGGAAATAGAGACGCTGGTAGGGTGTTCCATACTTCAGCCGTACGCATTATAAAGCTAGATTTAAAGCGTTTTGTGCGTATTTTTGGAATATCGACCATGTATGGATGCCGTGTTCCAGTGCGTCTTGTTGTCCAATGAAAGAAAGGTGAAGACGGAATGAGGTTATGTAAATCGATCGCACATTCTCCGAAATGAAACCTGTAAAACACCGATAAACTGGCAACTTTGCGTCTATGCTCGAGGCTTTGGAGTCTAGCCTCCACCAACGCATCGTCACCAATGAGCTTCTTTGCTCGATTATCAATGGAGGCCAAGGCTTCGAGCTGGTATTTAACCGAACCATCCCAGAGATGGCTGCAGTATTCCATACAAGACCGGACTTGAGCTTGATAGAGGCTTAGAAGCTGTCCCGATGTGAAATACCGCCGCACTTTCCTAAGAATACTCAGCTTTTTTGCAGCTAATTTAGCCTTGCACTCAATGAACGACCCAAAATTGAGTTTCGGTGTAAGAGTTACACCTAGGAGCTCGAGTTGGTCGTTTATCGGAACAGGCACACTTCGGAGGACAGGAGTGAGTGTGAAAAGTCTCTGTTTAGCACTAAAGAGACACGCCTGGATCTTTGAAGCATTGAATTTAACCAAATTGGCATCACCCCATTTGCAGACTGCCTCTAGGGTCAAATTCATTCGCTCGACCATCGCCTCTCTATGGGACTGGATTTGAACATCGCCAGCCCGTGCATCGAATATATACTCCTACCTCTCTACTACTGTGCTGTCATCTGCATACCCAATGATACCGGGTTTGAGCAGATCATTTATGTGCAGCAAGAAGAGAGTAGCAGAGAGAACCGACCCTTGAGCTACACCAACATTTTTGCCAATTGATCGGACGAACATCCATCGAGGACAACTCATAACGATCTTTCCCTCAAGAAGTCGGAAATACAAGAGCACAGGCCAACGGGTAAGCCATAAGATGGAAGCTTATTAGCAAGACTGTCGTGCCAAATCCTGTCCAAGGCTTTGTAATGTCAAGAGAGACGGCAAGCGCTTCTCCGTACATATCAATGGCCTCGCTCCAGATATGAGTGACATACGCAAGAAGACTGTCGAGAGAGGTTGGTCTAGATGCGTCATCGTTCACAAGTTACAAGCTAATTGCAAAAAATTGCCTTGTTTGTAGTAAAACGTAAGTTGAATTATAGGTCTTGCTCTATCCCCATACGATGGTTAAGAACGAGAGGACAAATTAGAGTTATGAGTCATATGTCATGTTGGCTTAGCGGTCAGAGCATGTCCCAGTTATAGGGGTGGATGGCGCTGGTTCGAGTCGGTTCGAGCATGCGTTATGGCAAAAATAAATATAATACCAGTTTAATATTGTACTGTATCAGCCGGATCGTTCACTGGTGAACACAGCCTCCCCTATTGAGGGCGTATTTGCCTCACGCTTGGCGGCTTGGGGATCGCATTGGAAGTCGGCAGTTCTTTAGAAGGCGCTACTTACTGCCCACCTTCTAGTATATTTTCCTTAGTTGCCTTTAGACCCACGGGATGATATGGGAAGGTGAAATTCTAACCCGGCACTCCACGGGGAACATAAAATTAATACAGTTTATAAATTATATTATATATGCAATATAGATTACTTTTGTTACGCGTTCTATCTCAGGAAGTTACTTAGGAATCTGAAATTTCTATGTATTGTGTTTCATATCCATTGTTTACCCAATAAAACTGAAAATCCAAATCTTTTATTTCACTTACGGTTTTTTTTTATCGCTGTTACGCATGCTCCTCTATGGGGGATGGAGGGGGTATGTTGGACTCCCCGGTTAAAACCGGTATACCCACTACTACCGGTATACCTACTATTCACCACCGGGAGGGAGAAGCTGACGATTATTCAATCGCCTTCTCCCACCCCTTCTTCGTCTACGCAGTGGCGCCGCAAGGGGATCTTCCTTCCTTGCACGCTCAAGGAGGCGACCGCTGCCCATGCCCCCTCGTCCTCCAACATGGCGTTGACCACGCCTGGGGAGCGAGAGGTCTGGCCCGATTACGGCAACCAAAGTGCGTTGCAGCTCGGTCTATGACGGACACACCTCGAGGGTGTGCTGTGCCTTGTCTTCCACCGCTGATCAGTGGTGATCCGGTGCAGGTATGATCCGAAGCATCCGTGACCGGATAACACCTGCACCAGACGGAAGGAAAGGAAACCGTGGGATCGCCCGAGCCAGTCATGCAGGACTGGCCCGAGAGCGTCCAACGTTCGGCGGCCAAAAGTGGCGACGGCGAGGTCCTTCGTCCAATGTTGGACGACTGCGTCCCTCGCCTCACGCCTTACTGCCTTCCGCACCTCCGGGGTGAGGCATTCCCCGAGCGCCTTACGCCCTGCCGTCCATTCATACACTTTGGCGAGCACCCCCGCCTCGAGCTCCAAAGAAGGTGTGCCCGCCAGAGCGCACGCCGCCGCGCTATGGCCCTTTGGGGCCTGCGAAGTGCAGTGGCATTCTCCCTCCTTTGAAGGGAGTCAGCCCAGATAGGGGCCCCGTAAAGAGCCATACTTTTCAGGATGCCGGCATACAGGCGCCGGCATCGTTCTTTCGGCCCCCCTATATTTGGGAGAAGCCATGAGAGGGCACCCGCAACCTTTAGTAGGCGCGTCGACAGCCCGCTAAAATGCGGCCAAATCGCCACCAATGATTTGTAACCCTAATAAAAAAAAATAAAAAAAACTAGTTTCAACTTGCACTATGCCGGTGTTATTACTTTCGTCTATCTCAGTGTGCCTGTCGGTGTGAGCATTAAATTCTCATTTTATCATGTAGTTTTTAAAGAAAGTTCCGTGCGGCCACTAATTAATTATATGGGTGACTGGTAGTGGCATTCACTACAGGGAAATTCCATAACAGTAGAGTTCACGCAACGCGTTCATATAAACGTAGTTTCGTCATGTTTTAAATACCAAGTGGTCAAACTAAGTGAACACTTAGTATTTAAAATGTGATAAAACTACGTTGGTATGGATAGCGCTCCGTAAACCGTGATATATAGAATAGCCGTTGATGAGCAATGTCCGTGGTCTTTAGGCAGCCTGAAAATGTACGATGGTAAGACATTTTGCATATTGATGCCTGGCCAGCTGCCATTTTCAAGAGAAATCTTTCACAAAAATCTAACGTTGTGTTTTGGCAGATCTTCTTGAGAGCCTGTTCATCTTCTTAGCTAGCTAAAGACAAGCACAAGAATAAAAAAAACAAAAGATGGTAGTCATGAAATTCATATATAATTATTATTATTATTATTATAATCATTTATTTCAACCATGAGTCATATAAATACCATATTAGACATTATAGATTACATTTTAAAATTAAATTATATTGAATGAAAAGCCATAAAATTATAAATAATTCTGATATTTTATCAGTATTTTTATGTTGTAAAAATACAAGGATTAAATTTATTTTAATAAATGTTTAGTTATAATTAATTTACGTATAAAGAGCGTTTCGTACATTTAGCCACAAATTGTTTTCTGATCAGGTTTAATGTTACTATATGTCTTTACATTATGAGGTATTGAACGTGTCTGAAGGTATTCCGAAAGCTGTACTGAATTCGTCCATAGTACAACAATAAAGGTACTTGTCTGTCGATTCATTGACCATCGATTCGCAAGTTTTACTGCATTTGATATCACTGTCCACTGGTGACTCGTCGTTGACATAAACCATTGCACTGGATGCACCATCATAGTTCATTACCTGTAAAATAATAATAATTAATAATATAAAATATATATATGTAATTTTACGTAACAATATTATTGGGATAGCAGTCGTTATAGCATGGTGGTAGGGCATTTTGCGAATGCCCGCCTGGCTATCTACCACCCTCAAGTAGAAAATCTGTCGCCAAGCACCTAACGGTGTGTTCCGGCAGCTGTCCTTGAGAGCCACTAGGTTAGCCTGAACAACATCTTCGACCACATAATCACTTACCATCAGGTGAGATAGTGGTCAAAGGCTTACCTATCAGGCATATAAAATATGCAAGAGTTATCTCAATCGTAGGTATGAATACATTTTTTTAACTTTTGATTCAGACTTTTTTATTAGATTAGCATTATAAAACTGTCTACATAAGTTGCGCTTCATAAAACATAAAAGAAAACAATTATCGACAGAATAGTCAATATCGAACATACTGTACATTATCTTTGATTGAAAGTATGTGGACTAAGAATAATATTTATTCGTAGATGTGGACACACAACTGAATGCGTATTTAATTGTCATTATTAAATTGGAGACGCGATTATTTTTATTAAGATATTTAAATATCAGATTTGATATATTGTATAATAATATTAATCTCGATACATTTTAAACGGTGACACCGTAACTCCCATACGGCTGATCGATTTAAATACTGTATTTTTTCAAAAGCAGGCATCACTTTAATGTTGGGAGGCATTTGTGATAGAAATCTGTGTCTAATATTTTCAAGTTTAAACATCGCAGCACACTTCTGAACCTTGATAAATTAAACCGGTTCAAAGTGAGGTATACAACTGCTACAACATGGTGGCTCATAGAAGCCTTCTTACTGTTGCCCTCTGAATATATGCTCTAAGGTATTCTCATATTTAAACTCCTCAAAATCTGTTTGTTCAGTCCTCGATTTCAAAATGGGTGCGCAAGTTTCTAGAAACCTTCCCATCAGATGATTGCTAGATGCTTCGGATTCTTAAAGTTTTGATGCAATGATTCAACAAATAACGGAACTCTGAGTGCGGTGTCAAAAGCTTTTTTCCGCGATTTCGTGGTAACATAGAAGGCTCGGTTCGCTAAAAACAAGTTTCGCACTTGTTATATGGTCATAAAATATATCCTGACTTACCTTCCATAAATATCGAGGAACAAGTCCACCGTTTTTGTTGACGTAGTTGCTTGCCCCTGTCCAAGAAGACCAGCTTGTATACGAGAACGAATTAGACCTGATATCTTGTTCCATTTTTTGCCATGATATCTGCAAAAAAGTATTAATAAAACTTTAAAAAATCTTCATAAATAGCTACTCATATAATTAAATTACTTTTATATTAACTGAAAAATTATTATATGACATAATGTTCTTACTGAGAGAGTTATACTATCAGGCACTATGTTTTTTAACCGAGTTTAAAAAAGGTGGGAGGTACTCCATTAGTTTGTGTTTTATTTTATGTTTGCTACCTCAGAACTTTTACTGGAAGAACCGATTTTGATGATTCTATTTTAATTTGAAAGCTGATGTTTTCCATGTGTTTCCATTTAAATTTCATCAAAATCAATCAAGCCGTTTTTAACTTACACTCCAATAACTGAAAAGTATTTGCGTATCTTGATGATATAATCATTGGACAGTGAATGACAACCGACCCCATAAGTAGCAAGGGTCACAAAAAGAATCTTTCGACTTCAACACTAAAAAAGTGTGAAATAACTTCTCGAAATCGGTACCATGCGCACAATATTGTGATAATAGGTACTTTGAACCATAATGGTACCGACTTCAACAAGTTATTTTACACTTTTGAGTTTTGAAGTCGGTTCCATTTTGCAAGTACCTTTACATTTGTAAAATGTTAAAGAATTGTTTTTTCTATTTTCAAAACGTATGTATGGATATATAATATTTATAAATGGATATGTATACAAAATACTAGTTAGCATAAAGTATTTTTATCATATATGATTACATTATATGTAATATAATATGAAGTTCTTCACTATTAAAAATGTTTGAAATAAAATAAGCTTCTTACCAAATTTAAATTATTTTCAATAAAATCAAAAAGTTAATAATACAAATTGAATTATCAATACCATCCGATAGGGCTCTTCTGACTAACTCCTATGAGAAACACTTTGAAATTCTCCAGGATGTCGAAGTTTCGTCCTCCAGATCAGATGTATTTGTATAGGTACTCAAAAAAAATAAACCTCTTGGTACTTATAGAATTTACTGTACCGTGGAAAACGAACATACCTAAGGACTACTTTTAATAAGAACAAACAAATATTTTAAAACGTTTACGTAGTACATTCAAAAGCTGTAAAAGACTTTTACAGCGTTTGAATCTACTATACATATGTAAATAATCCAGGATACAAGCAAAATCCCTCAAAAAAACCTACAGGACTAAAGGTACGAAACCAAATTAAGTTTCATCTCATTATTTAAATAATTTAATTTTTATCGGTAAGTATTTAAGCGGTCACTAAAAAAATACCGGCAAAAGGTTTTTGCTTCCATAACATACATATCATTTTTTCAAAAATATAATATTAATTTAACATCTGCACACTGAGCTGTCGTCGTTGCACGGGAAGGTTTCCACGTCACCATGCTCTTAATGACATAGTCTGGAGAGCCTTTGTACCGGCTGATGTCCGGTGCACGCTTGAGCCACCCGACCTCAGCAGGTCCGATGGCAAGAGACCGGATGGTATGACTTTGGTGCCGTGGAAGAATGGCAAGTGTCTCTTGTGGGCGCCACGTGCGTCAACACTGTCGCTCCCAGTCACCTTCTCTGTCTCCTCACCAGCAGCTGCTGCCAAGGACGCAGCTATTAAAAAGCGTCAAGTATGCAGTTTAGAGGCGCAATACTTGTTTGCACCGTTCGCAGTGGAGACGATGGGCAGGTGGGGCGCTGACGCAATAAGTTTGGTGAACCAATTAGGGCGTAGACTAAGGGAAAAATCCGGTGACTCCCGCTCCGGCTCGTACCAAAGGCTGGCCATCGCAGTCTAACGAGGCAATGCAGCCAGCGTTATGGACACCTTTGCGCCAGGTACAGTGAGGGGCGGGTTATTTGATTATATTTGACCATATATTGTAAATTTAATATTATGTGTATGTTTTAATTTAAGTGACTTATTATTAATAAATTGAATGATTTAAAATCTCCCTTACGTAAGAATATTGCAGATGTGCTCGTTAGTAAAAGCACATGGCAAGGTAGAAAACTATATTTTACTGGTTTGTAGGGTAGGTATTTTTTGCAACATTATTGTTATATCTGCGATACTTACTCTGTTACTATTTTTGCATGGATTCCAAACAGCCACTGAGTTAATGCTATCTTTGAACGCCGCAACTTGCGTAGAACCAAAAGGTAAGTCATTTATGTTTACGAATTGACTCTTCTCGTAACAGCATTGCTTAGACTTGCCACATGTATATGCTCCAGAAGGCTTGTCACCACTTAGTCCCAAAGTGGAGCTCCATTTGAATTTCCACGAGTCAGCGCCATTGCCATACGCGGACATAGTCAGTGCACTTGCGTATAAGGGTACATTTTTTATTTTATCGTAACAAACTTTATAAGCTTCCAAAAAGCCGTTTATTGGAAACCCTACTCGCAAAGTTTTTGTGTTAGGGCCAGAGCACTGCTCCTGTACTTCTATTACAGATGACTCTACTTGTGACTTACAATGAAGATCTCTGTACCTTAAAGTATTGCCTTCAACAATAAATTTATCTTCTGTAACACATTCAGCAATAATTTCAGTTTTTGTAGGAATTATTTGGAAAGAGTTTGCAGAATTCATTGAATGTGGGCATGAAATTTTAATTCTGTCATTTTTATTCAATAACAGATCACTGTTACTAATGGACTCTGGAAATGATGGTGTACTGACGCGAGTTAACAATGGCATGTTCTGTGAAGCCATATGCATTCTTAAGTAACAACCTGTGAATGAAAAAAAATAGTTATAAAAGTACCTTAAAAGACTGAAAATAATAAATAAAATCAATAATTTATAGTAATATTGCTATGGTTCCCGAATATTTTAAACTTTCATATCTCTTACAATAAATACCGATCGTCAGTCATTATTAGCGACTGGTAAGTGATTTAATCTAAATAAATGATGTAAAAACGACTCAAACACAATTGTGAGACATATTGAAATACCTATTATTGTTGTAAAACTTCTACGAATAAAACAAAGAAAAATTAACCCCAACAAGGGTCTTAAGCTCGTCATGTTGCTTTTCTTAGTTTATCTAGAGGTGGATAGTACCTCTAGATAAACTAAGAAAAGCAACATGACGAGCTTAAGACCCTCTCATATTGAGAAAATAAAATAGAGACATAAAAAATTTTGATATTACCCAATGAAAAAGTTTAAACATGGTTCTTATTAATTACCTGTAGTGAACACCTTGAAGCTTCTCTTAATAGCTCCGTGCATGTTACTGACTGTACATGTGTAATCTCCCCAATCAATAACATTAGTATATTCCATATTTGTAAGACTCTCAATTTTTTTCCCATTATGCGTCCATTCGATCTATTAAATATAAAGTTTTGATATACAGGGTTATTTGTAATATGCTAACAACCTCTTAGAGTTGACTAACACATATTGAGATGATATTTCTGTTTTGGAGTTTTTTTTTTGCTTTTTTTTATGATATTTGACCGAATAAGCACGAGGAGCACCTGGTGTTAAAAGTTTCTTGTGCTTGTAATTTAATATTTCATATTTTTTTATTACTAAGCTCGATGCAAACATTCAAAACTCTATTCAAAGGGAGCACACCTCGTGCTTATTTCCTCAAATACACATAAGTAAAAACAAAAAAATAAAATTATTCAAAAAAAATATCTCTAAAAAAAACATATCAATATGTTTGTTTGGACTAGTAGAAGTCAACCCTAAGAGGTTGTTAGTATTTTACCAATAGCCCTGTATCACAGATCTATGAAATTACATACTTTTAACAACAAGTTTTTATATTTAAGTTTTACAATCATAATCTTTCAGTTATCTCATATTATGCGCTTAGTTGTACAACTATTTCTGAGAATTGCTTAAATTATTTAAAAAAATGGTTTCTAACTATTACGTATATATTTCGTATTTTCCGTTAAGGAAATATGCACTGTTAAATCCTTAAAGTACGTTGTGTAGTAGATAGATAGATAGATAGATAATTCTTTATTGTTACACCAATAAAATACAAATTAAATCTTAAATAAAACATTGACTAAAGTGTAATGGGCGGCCTCATCACTAATAGCGATCTCTTCCAGGCAACTTTTGTATGGAGAGGAAATACAGGAACAATGTCGGGGGTGTACATAAGTCATATAAACAATCATCGAATTACAGAAAATTAGGTTACGTTAGTACTAGCTGCTAGTTTTTTTTTTACCTTTGCCTCTGGTCTGGAATTCTGAAAACAGTCTAAAGATTCTTCACTACGCCAATCAATACTTTCTGGTGATATCTTTTCGTTTTGGAAAACAGGAGCTGAACCGACGTTCAAGAGGTAATTTTCTGACTTAGGTCCTTGTTCAGTATTAACTCGGCAAGTGTAGTTTCCATCATCAAACGGCGTTGGATGTTCGATGATGTATGTAGCACTGGTTTGATTTGTTAATTCGCCATTCTTGAAATCAAATATAACGGTTACACTTTAAACATTGCGAAATTTAAAATTATCTATACTTAAACCTGAATAAAATCCACTTCACTTAATAATAATTTTTTTTTCACTTATATCTATATATGTATAAAAAACTAGCATGGAACACTAAAGGTGTTTTTTACCAACTACCGACTAGGTAACAACTACCTTGTTACTACTACCACCAACAAGGGAACAACTAACTCCTAGCTATGTAGTGAAAGTGAAACTTGTGATGAATGTTGGAAAGTAGTACGCGAAAATTCAGTCATAACTATAAATAAAGCGATGTTCTAATTGACATTGAAGACATGTGTCTTATTTCATGGATTCCGCTATCATTGTGGCACCATGCCAAATCATGCTCATAGCCGTGATTGCACTGACAGAGTGATACTGTATATTGTTATTATTCTATAAATAGAATAAAATTAATATACAGTATCTCTCTGTCAGTACTATAGTACTGATGAGCAGTACACTTTTAAAATCATTATATGTCATTGCGGATGTACCATGGTAATGACGGAATTAACCTAATCAGTGATATCCAAATGAGATCGTGAAGTTATTATTCTGCAATGTGACGATTCGAATTTTGGGGTAGGATGAATACCATTTTGGTGATTACCCCTCAAAAACTGTGGATTTAGAATAAATAAAGTG
Source organism: Plagodis pulveraria (assembly GCA_963890685.1). Classification (NCBI taxonomy): domain Eukaryota; kingdom Metazoa; phylum Arthropoda; class Insecta; order Lepidoptera; family Geometridae; genus Plagodis; species Plagodis pulveraria. The sequence continues at coordinate 20,605,160 of OY982950.1, read as the reverse complement.
TTGTAGTTACGAGTTCAAGGGACTTTGTATATTTATATTGAATGATATTTAAATTTCCACCCAAATAACGGGAGCGTTGGCCATTAAACTTGATGAAAAAATGTTCTTTTTTATATTCCTACATATAAATAACTTACATCTAACCTGTCTTTGCAATATTACCATACATGTAATAATCTAACAATACTTACCCTATACCATCTCACAGAACCTGTGTTTAAGTTGACTAATTGACACTTAATTTTTAAAATTTCCGTTTTTCTTTCATCTATATTTATGGGCTTAGTGATATCATTTGATATATCCTCGGGAAGCTCAAAAGTATCTAAAATAAATTTAATTAGTTAAATAAGCAGTAAGTAAACTTTTTTTATTGTAAAAACAAACGTGAATTTCACTCATTTTTGTAAATTATAATACGGGATAACTCCCGTGAATAAGTCAGATAGCTAAACAATAGTTTCAACCACCTTCGGTGGTCTTTTTCAAGGAAAGCTCGAGACGCCCACGTTGACGTCTCGCTTAGCACTCTTGTTCCGACACCGAATCGAAAACTATGGTCGGAGCTATCTGATTAATTCGCGTGATTTATCCCGTATTATTTACTAAAACATAGTAAACGTAGTTAATTAATATACAATTAGTAAACACTTCAAAAATGTTGGTCTTCACTGCGGTCTAACTGTGGTAAATCATGTCAGTGGCATGCATTATATATTTTAAATAGGTGAATCTTTCTTTCTCATACGATATTACCATTCCGAAATGATAATATCGTATAAATTTTGTAAATGAAATGTTCCATAGCGAGAAATTTATTTAACGTATCAAAAACATACCTGTGACAATAATTTGAAACGTCTCTTCTGCAGAGCCTTTCTTATTGTTGGCTTCACATATAACATCTCCAGTATCTAGTTTTACATCGGGATTGATAATGTTCAAAACATTTCCTATGATGTTGTATTTAGCACCTGTAATAAAGGGATCTTGATGTGAAACACAAAAGTCTCATTCAAGTGTGTTGCCGGAAAGTTACACGGTGGATTTTTTGATTGAGCAACACATATCAGATACGATAAATATAGGGAAATAAGGTCCTACTGCAGGGAGTCAATTGGCGGGGGACCCCCCACAGTGCTTACGTCCCCGTCGTGTCCCCTAGAAACGACCCAGTTCTGACCACCGTAACGGAGTGGCAGACTGGGCTCGGCTAAAGTGCACTGTGCGTCGTAGATCTTACTGCGGTTCATCTGCGACACTGGCGGATGCTAACATGCCTAAGAAACCAGCGCGGGACGCCTCCGCGTTTCCTAAAAGGCCCTTCTCAGGGCCAACCAAAAGGCCCTTCTCAGGGCTACGCCGACGATCTCGCGTCGGCGTCGGAGGCTAGTCGCGCACCATCCGCGGCTAGCGTATCTAGACTAGATCGGACGACTTTTCGGACTCCGAAAACGATTCGGTTACGTTTGGGTCCGATGCTTCGTTGGCAAAAGTGAAAGGTCACAAGCAGGCACAGAAGCGGGCCTTCTTGAGGGCTGGGTCTTGCTCCTCGGACTCCACGACGAGCAAGCCCAAAAAGACCAAGGCTAAGAAGCCTGTTATCGCGGACACCCATAATGTGGGTCTCGTTGACGCTCAACGCCAGTTGAACCTGGCTCGGCGGGCACAGCTCCAACAGGACCTTGAAGAGAAGGTCGCCGCTAAGGAGCAGCAGGCGCGCACCGCGCGGGTCAGGTCCGGGTACGGTGCGTCCACCGT